>WIUZ02000003.1:1360826-2041239 GCA_015956445.1 Thelephora terrestris | reverse complement strand
AAAAAGTAACCAGCAATGTGACCACAATGTCCCCAGGAGGTTCTTCTTAATGTTTTCACAATGAACTCTCAATGTGGTTGGATTTCACAACAAACTCTCAAAGAAACCACTGAATATCTGGTTGAATACTTCGTGGACACATTACTGGATACTTTATGAAAGAACTTTGAATGAGTGGCTCAGGTGTATGCTGGACACATTGTAAGCAAAATTGTGAAAGAACCCAGGGGTTTCTTTTACAAAGTGCCCAGTGGCCACTTTGATGGATACTTTTACAATGTATCCTGCATGGACCCACAGGGCACATTGTGATCGAATTGATGGGTACTTTGTAAAAGTGATCAAGATGGATCCACTGGCCACATTGTGGTCACATTGATGGGTACTTTGTAAAAGAACTCAGCATGTACCTCCTGGCCACAGGCTGGACACATTGTCTAAAAAATCACAATGTAATCACAATGTAATCGCTGGGTAAGTGACCCCTTGCCCCCAGTGATATTTCGCACGGTTGCTACTCGCGCTCGCATTGGGAAGGGCGTCGAAGAACCAAGAAAAATATCAAATATATATATATATGGCCTACATGTCACTATTTATGGGGGGGGCAGTGGTCAGTTGTCGGTGAGCACAGAGGCTGACCTCAAACCATTAGCCCCATTTGGAAGGTGGGTCCCAGCCTGGCTGCCGGCTGCTACCAGTGGCCATCGTGCAAATGCCTACAACCAGTTCATCGGCCAGAACAACACGACCATTTGCACCACTTATCAGGCTGAAGTTAACAAGCCTTACCACCACAGCTGGGAGGGGTCGAAGGAGATGCGAACGCAACTTTGGTCGAGGAAACCGTGTAGATTGATTGCAGCCATCTGCGAAAGACAGACCGCAGGAGAGGAAAAGAGAGGATCAGTGACTCGAGAGGAGAGGACCCGAAATCTGGCAATGCGGCTAATAACGCAAAAGGAGGACGTGCCCGTGACTGATGTTACTTGTGACAAACGAACCGAGAAATCCTGTTGTTGGCAGTGGCGCTTGTAATTCTGTTTGGGAAAAATAAAAGAGGCCGTGACTGTGACTGATGTTACTTGTGACAAACGAACCGTGAAATCCTGCCGTTGGCGGTGGCGCTTATAATTCTGTTCTACAAGACCCGGTACTAACGTCCCGGGAATTTCATATATATGGTTAGCGTTCCTCAACGACCCCGGCCAGTGCTGCTCGAGCTTCTCACTGGGGAGATTTGAAGATTGATCCGAGATTGATCCCCGAAAAATGAGCGTCACGTGCGGCTTCCAGGAAAACGCCGCGTGACGCTCCACGCGCGGCCCCTGCCAGTGCCAAAGCTTCCGAAACTTATGCGCAGTTGTTTCCGCATTCCCAATTCCATCATTCTTTACAATCGAGGTATCGGCATCGGAGTCGGCGAGGGAGTTCTTTGTTCCAAGCCCCATCGTTTCTCAGTACTGACCTGGGGACTGCCACCGCCTCTTTTCTCACTGGGTCAGGCATGCGCTCCTGAGTCGGAGGGGTTAACTGCACCCCAGTAATCCCAATATGGACCGAGATAGGTACGGGCATTAGGATGCCTACTTAAGCCGGCGTGCTGGCTGTTTCTGTGGCATCCATACCCTCCTACCCTGGTCATATCGACGACATCAAGGATGTTGTTCAACTCGCTTGTACTTCTCGGGACCTTCAAGTTCCTCCAGGTTGGCGTTTACGCCGTAGCAGCTTCGAGTAAACGTGGCGGGGGTCCCGTCGTCAATCTGAGTTATGCAACGTTCGAAGGGGCTTCGACGGGTGGGCTAGAGACTTTCTTGGGCATTCCTTACGCCCAGCCTCCAGTCGGTGACCTCCGATTCCGTCGGCCTCAACCCCCACTTTCGTTATCCGGTACCAAGCTCGTGAGTGATCTTGTGCTCTGTTGCGAAGATTCGACCCGGATATCTGACCTCGGTTTCCTTTCTTGTTTCTGTCAGGCCACGACGTACGGAAACGCCTGTTTCCCACAGGAACATACTCCTCCTCATATTCCGGGCATCAACTACACCATATTGGCCAGATTTCGCCCGAAAGCCAACGCGTCTGAAGACTGTACGAGTTTTTTTGTTACCGTTTGAATGGCGCGAACGTGAGACGAAATCTGACGAGAAACCCGATGTTACAGGCCTTTACGCAAACGTGGTTCGCCCTGCCGGCGTCACAGAACAAAGTAACCTCCCGGTTGTCGTCGTGAGTACCTGGGCAATCCTAGATGAGGCCCCGATAGACTCTGAAACATCATTATAAGTGGTTCTACGGCGGGGCTTTCGCTATTGGTGACGGATCCTCCTATGATGGCAGCACCGTCGTACAACGTTCTGTTGAGCTTGGGGAACCAGTCATCTACGTGAACTTCAACTACCGCTTGAATGCTTTCGGTTTCCTCGGTGGGAAAGAGGCGCTAGCTGGAGGAGCCGCGAACATCGGCTTGTACGATCGTGAGTTTCACCTCAATCAACACACTTTCATGGCTTCTGACTACCACTCCTGTTGGTTCTTTCGGTCTCGGCAACTGATGCGTCGATGATCTGCGGGTTCGACAGAAAAATTCTTCCTGGACTGGGTCAAGGCTTATATTTCCAAGTTCGGTGGCGATCCAAACCAAGTTACCGCGTGAGTTTAATTCAGCGGACCCGCCGCGTCACCGCTGATTGATTCGGTCATCACTTATATTGCGCGTTCCGTGCAGCTGGGGCCAGAGTGCGGGGTCACAGTCGATCATCGCCCACATCCTCACGAACCCCGCCAGCCCTCCCTTCAAGGCCGCTATTCTGGTAAGCGCTTGCGAATCCGAAATTCCGATTTGGTGCTGCTAAGAGTCTAACACAATTCGTAGCATTCAAGTTATACATCTGTTACTTACAAGATCGATAGCTAGAACTACCAAGCGACTTACGATCAATTGGTTCAGTTCACCGGATGTGCTTCAGCTCCGGACACTTTGAAATGCCTCCGAGCTGCTCCGTATGCCACCCTTGCAGATGCTGTCAACACAACCCCATCCTTCTTGTCTCTCAACGGATTGGATTTGACTTGGGCCATTAGCGTGGACGGAGAACTGATCCAAAAGACTACGAAACAATATATCAACGAGGGATGCTGCTATGCTAGGGTTCCTATCCTGGGTGGTCAGGTTGATGACGAAGGAACGTGAGTCCAGTTCCTACTCTTCCCAGATGTCGTGATGGTGTCTTGGCCGATGCTCAGGCTGTCATTTTAGCTTCTTCACTCTTGACGACCAGTCGATTACGTGGGTCCTCTTGCAGAACTACTACCCAACCACACAGTCTCAAAATTTATTTTAAAGCACTGATGCCGACCTCAAGGCATTCTTGAAGGCAGGCCTCTACCTAGGAGCTACTGATGCTCAAGTCAATTCTGCGGCCGACAAGTACCCTCAGGATCCTGCTGCAGTGAGTTCCTTCACATGACCGCTCGAAAACACCTTCAGACTGGGTTGTTTAGGGTTCTCCATTCGATACCGGGAATCGCAGCGCTTTGACGTGAGGCCAACCAGTTGTTTCGACTTACAGGAGGCTGACACGTCTACCCAACAGCCCCGAATTCAAGCGCCTGGCTGCCATCCAGGGCGATCTCCACTTCCAGTCCGGTCGTCGGTCCGCGTTCTCGAAGTGGGCTGTTACCTAGAACGTTTGGTCATTCTGTTCGTCCCTCCACGATTAAACCGGGTTGCCTTCCGCGTGGGAGCGCGCTGACTTGTGACTTCTACGATCTAGTGTGGAAGCGCAACAAGCACTCACTCTACCTTGGGTCCGTTCATGGTGGCGAGCTTCCCGAGATGTACGGCCTCACGGGTGATCACCTTGGCACGGATGCCACAGGTATGTGTCCGTTCCCCCCTCCCCCCCCTTTGTTTGTGCGGCCTCTGCGATTGACAAGGATCACACCAGTCAACTTCGTTAACCATCAGGACCCTAACCATCCGGAAGGCTCCACAGCCGCGAGCGTATTGTCTAACATCGCTTGGCCCAAATATGACCTCGACAGCAAGAAAATGTTTCTGTTCAGCGACAACGCCACGGAAGAGTACACCACCGCTCCTGATACTTACCGCGCAGATGCTATCGCCGCCATCATCAAGGTTCAAACGGCTTTGGGGCAGTGAAAAAGGGGACTTCTCTTCCAATTTTCGAGTCATTTTCCTAAAGAAGTGTCTGCATTCAGTGGTACTTGAGTACCGAAGTCGTTTCGCAATAAATCGCCCAGACCGTGTTGAACCCGTGACATTGTGTGCACGCATTTGGACATCAAATCAACGTTGAACATTGATGAACGTATCCGATCCGTCGATCGCCACCATCCCACGGTTAAGTTCTTGTCACGCTCGCTGACCCTCTGGGTGACCCCGAGAACTATCCACGCATGGCTCTCGTAGACTTTTGCCTGTTTGTCGAGCTATACAAGGTGCGTCGCGCAGATCCATGCTTTTCACCCATCCCTTCCAACCTCCCCATGTCTACCACACCGCCACGTTCGGTGGCTCAGTCAAATCATCTCCCCTTCAGGACACTGAAACCGAAACGCGATCCCAGTGTCACCTGCTATGACAATGTATCAAGCAACACCCCCAGCAACTGTGGGACATCCGCTCGTGAGAGACAAAAAGGCGATACGGACCGGGTCGAGGGCTACAAGTGCGACGACTATGACGACTACATCCACGAGGATCTCAAAAGCCGAGTCTTTGTTGATTTCGAGATCTTCTTGCAGTCTGCTCTACACGTTCCTCGCGACTGGAAGACCCTATGGGGACCGGCTATCGAAGCAGTCAAGGCGAACGAGGAGTTCAGCAAAAGCTACGGAGAGTACTGTGAGCAATGCCAAGCGCCCGGTTTTACGGAGAAACCATTCTACAAGCCGTTGATGGATACCGCACACGCTGTTCTCGACGTCGTGTCTGCGTCCGAGTTTGACGGCATCTCCGGGACTCCCCAGTACTACCAGGTCAGCGACCGCATCATCAACAGGGCCGACATCTCACCTGACCTGGTTGTCCTCCACAAGAATTTTCAGGCCACCAAGGATAGCCAGACTAGCGGGGAACTTCAACCCCCAAAGGAATTCCACTGGGCTAACGCGCTTCACGTCCTCGAAGTCAAATCGCATCACACCGCCATATGCGATGGAGATCATATACCAAGGCTGATCATTGATGGTAAGCACGTATCGAGTTCTCTCTGGCGGGACACCACTGAATTGGGGGACAGAGATCGATCCGCTCTCGAAACACGCGCCTCAAAGTCCGCACAAGTTTGTTGTACCTACTACGCCCACGACTGGTTCCGACTCCACTTCGTCTAAAAAGCGGCGATCTGGGGAATCGCATACAAGCCATCAACAGACGTCAAAGAAAGCCAGGACGCAATCCAACTTGCCTCCGATATCTGAAGACGACCCAGGTTCTTCTGTGTCAACGCCGGAACCCCAAACACAAGCTAGTCCGGCAGTCCAAATCGGCAGCTATCTTTTGGAGATGTTCTCCGTCCCTCTGCTTCGTTCCCACGCTACCGTCTGCCTTGTCGACCGCGACCGTTTGCAGTTGTATCACGCCAACCGCTCGGTCATCCTAGTCTCCTCGGCGATAAACATTTCCACGGCCCCCGGGTTGGACCAGTTCATCGCCGTCATCATCGCCTTTCACTGCCTTTCGTTAGACCAAAATGGGATTCTGCATACCTTCGCAGAAGGCAACGCCGAACTAGTGAAAGACACCAATATTTCGTCGGACGACAGGGCCATTCAGAATCAGAACGAGCTGCAAATCAAGGTTAAAGAACCGAAGAAAGGGTTCACTCTGACCCTGGGCGATGTCATCTCACGCGAACCGGCGATTATCGGGCGGTCTACGGTGGTGCTAAGGGCAACCTCCGAAAAATGGCCGGGGGAAAAGCTAGTCGTCAAGGTCAGCTGGCCGAGTTACACCCGGGATTCAGAGAACGAGTTCGTGAACAAGGCGATCGAGGAGGCGAAGAAGGAGGAATCGACATGGGCAGCCAAGCACCTCCCCAAGATCTGGTGGGCAGGCGACATCAATTTCGGCACGGACTCAACCTTTGAGTCGGTCGCGAATCTATTCGAGGACGCCACGTTCGCCGCGGACGGCAAGTTTGTGTATGAGCGGCGTGCCCTCCGGATTATCGTTCAGGAAGAGCTGCACCCTCTGAAGTCGCTGGGGAATGTGAAGGAAATTGGACAGGTTTTCGTTGATGTCGCGTGTGGTGCGTGCCCCCTTTGCTTCTCGGCTACTAGTACCGTCCACTTACACCATCCTAGTTCACCGTTGGCTCCACGATCACCCTGGGATCCTTCATCGCGACCCTAGCCCGAACAACATCATGTGTCGTATTAGCGAGGAACCTGACGCGGAAGGGAAACCGAGTCGGAGAGTCTATGGGGTGCTAACCGACTATGACCTTTCGTCGTGGACGAAGGACCTCAAAAAGGACTATAGCAAAACGTCGCAGCAGCGGACCGGAACGCCTCCATATATGGCTCATGAGTTGCTGACGGGAGCGAGCGCCACTCACCTTTACCGACACGACCTGGAATCGCTCTTCTATGTCATGTTGCTGACGTGCGGGCGCCATAAGTTGGCTAATGAGAAAGGGTCCACAACGGGACCATTGCAGATGGTCATGCGAGGGGGTTGCCGTCCGTATCAGGGCTGGTTTAACCAACAGGACTACGACCTACTTGGAGACCAAAAGTGGACCTTCTTTACACTTCCAAAGCCCATCGAGTTGTCCCCATGCTTCAAGGACTTTCGTGCATGGTTGCGTTCCCTTCAATCTAGATTCAAAAGAGGTTTCTCGCTCAAGTCCACGCATATGGATGAGCTAGAGGAGCAGCAAGGCCTCGGAGGCTCCGCCGCTGAAATCGCCCCATTCGACGACGAAACGTTGGCGGGTCACATCGACTACTCTTCCTTCATCGAACCAGTCCGTCGGCTATCTGGAGAACTTGAAGGGCTCATCATCCGCTACGATTCCAAAGCGATTCCGCTTCCGCTTACGACCCCGACCTGTGTGCCTGCATGCTGACACTTGAGTCATATACTTGTAGCTTCAACAATCGAACGTCCACGCCATTCACCACCCTCCCACCTTTTCACTCGCCTCTCTGCTTTCTTTTCTGCGGTATATTTGCTTACATAAAACCATTTACGTCCGTAAGGCACTTGGTACCATCCTGTCATTGTTTTCGGGTACACCGTTCAATACATCGTAGAAACCCTGGACCTCCAGGCCTGTGCCTCAAACGTCAGAGTCCTCAAAGAGAGCGGACGCCGCGATACGTGAGTTTGAATCTCGTAGCACGAGCCGTAACGGGCGAGGCTCGTTTGAAACTGGCTCAGTATCTGATGATGATCTCCCGGCCCAGATATCATTGATCGTGCACACAGTGTATCCCCCGGTAGAATTTACTCGCCTTTTCACAGCACTCGATTCGCCCCAAGAGTGGCCCTCTGTTGCCTTCGGATCCATAAGGGGGAGAAGTCTCACTCGACGAAAAAGGTGGCTCTCGACTCGACTCGGATCGGATTCGGACCGTGACTTGGATTTATATGGTTTGTCCATTTTTTGCCTCAAGTCCCCAGGCAGCAACTCCCCGGGGTGCAACCAACCACTAAGTAAATAATCCAAAACAACGCAAGAAGACCTGGATGAAAAAGCAAAGTATATGCACGTCTATATATATCACTCTCGACTGCGCAACGCATCGTGGTTTTGTTAGGGCCGTGTTATGAGCGGCAACAGTGGCGTGTCAATGTCTTGAGGCTGGATGGGTTGGGGGATAAGAGACCTCGAGGACTTGGAAGGCCCTCAAGTCCCGCGTCGAGGATTGGACGGAAAGCAAGGGCGAGGAACCAAACCGCGCCTCCCTGTGGGGTAAGAAAATGGCGGGTGCTGATAGGAAAGGGTGGGGAGAGTAGATGGATATACAGAAAAACCAAAGATCCGAACGAAATCACAGTCCCGAATGAAAGGAAATAAAAAGCCCCCCCGTCGTCCGATCCCTCCTTCACTCTGTCGGCGTCCTCAACGACTTGTGCAAGATCTGCTCATGCAAAGCCTTGCCAGCAGGAACCTGAATCGTCTCCCGTCAGTACCTTTTGAAAACGGTTGACCATATCCGAGGACTTACCATCGGGAACACATGTTCGTTCGTCTCGACCAAACACTCCATCAGGACGGGTCTATCGCCCCTGTAGTCCAAGAACTCCTTCATCTTCGCCGGCAGGTCCTCAAACTTCTCACACCTGATCGCGTGCACGCCCATAGCCTGAGCGAGGAGGATAAAGTCCGGATTCGACATCTCCGTGTGGGAATACCTAGCCTCGTAGAACAGGTCTGAAGGCGGTTGAGAGATCAGAGGGTGAACGGAAGGAACGGAACGCAGATCGTAACTCACCTTGCCATTGGAGAACCATTCCCTGGAACCTGTTGTTGAACACCAAGACCTTCACCCCGATGTTGAACTGGCTAGCAGTCTGGAGCTCCATAGCGGTCATGCTGAAACTGGCGTCCCCGTCGACATCGATGACGGTCTTGTGTGGAGCGGCGACCTTCGCCCCGACAGCCGCCGGCAAACCGAAGCCCATGGTCTACAGCAAGATCCATCGTACGTCAGTAACGCAGTGCAAAGAACAGGCAAGTTCGAGAAAACGTACGCCGAGACCGCCGCTGGTCACCATACTCCTGGGAACCTTCCACCTATAATGCTGAGCGGCCCACATCTGATGCTGACCCACACCGGTCGTAATGACGGTATCCGCCTTCCTCTTCTCATCCTTGCTCAACTGCCTATCCATCTCCTCAATAACCTCCTGAGGCTTCATATCGTTCCCCGGTTTCGAAGGCTCATACGTGAACGGGTACTTGCTCTTCCACTCCTTGATTTCATTCAACCAGCTGTCCCTAGCTCCGGTCATTCCGTTGGAATCGGGAGACCGGATCAGGGGCACGAGGGCGTTCAGGCCAGCGACGACGTCTCCGAGAATGGGGATCTGAGCCTCTACAACCTTGTTCACGTTCTTCGGCAGGATCTCGAAGTGGATGATACCTCCGCGACCCGAAATAGCAGCGGCTCGTGCAGCAGGGGCGAAGGTATCGACTTTACCCGTAACGCGGTCGTCGAACCGAGCACCGAGGGCGATGATCACGTCCGCATTCTGAATGGAAAGGTTGGCATAGGCGGAACCGTGCATGCCGAGCATATGCAGGGAGCGCTCCGAGGACTCATCGAAGGCACCCAAGCCTTGGAGGGTGGTAGTTACAGGAATGTTTCCGATTTCCGACAGCTTGGCGAGGAGAGGAGGGCCGAGGGGAGAAGACAAGACACCGTTCCCCGCGTAAATGATCGGTCGCTGGGCTGCGTTAATCATATCCGCTGCCTGTTTGATCGCAAGCATGTCGATCGCAACGCCGTCCTCGGACCGTAAAGGGTTTTTCGGGAGGCCCAAGGGCCGTCCGGGGGTGGTAGCCTTGAAAGGGAGGGGCGTACGGAGGACACCTGCGGTTATATCCTTGGGGAGATCGACCAAAACGGGACCGGGACGTCCTGAGGTAGCGATCTTGAACGCTTCGTTGATTCTCCGAGGGAGTTCGGCGATATCCTTGACCATAACGTTCCATTTTGTGCAACTTCTTGAGATACCAATGACATCGGCCTCTTGGAAAGCATCAGATCCGATCGCTGAGGTGGCGACCTGGCCAGTGAAGACGACGAGGGGGACGCCATCACTGAGGGCGTCTTGCATGGCAGTAACGACGTTCGTAGCTCCCGGTCCGGAGGTGACGAGCACAACACCTGGTTTTCCGGACACACGTGCATAGCCCTCGGCCATGTGGCCTGCACCCTGTTCATGTCGAGGGAGGATGAATTTGAAGTGGGGAGAGTTGTAGATGGCGTCAAAGACGGGTAGGATTGCGCCGCCCGGGTATCCGAAGATGTGTTTGACGCGGTGCCTGAGCATCATCTCGTGGAAGATCTCGCCGCCGGTTTTGCCGATGAACGAGTGGTCGAGGTTTTGCTCTTGGGCCAAAGAAGGGGCTTGGTAGGGGATGTTGTTACGGGTCGGGAAGATCGGTGCTGATGTTGGTCGCCTGAACGAGTCAAAAGTTAGCAGGGCTCCGTGAATATAGCAGAAGAGAACAAGACATACACGTTCGGTGCAGGCTGAGCATTCTTGATGCTGGTACGAGAGATGTTCCTTGCATGCTCAAGAACTCTCGATTTTGCCTCGACAATGGAGGAAGTCCCTACAGTTGTCGACCTAAAACGGACGAGAGGGACCTTTTTTGACGCAGCGGTACGTTGCATCATCTTTTTGTTTGGACAGAAAAGAAAGAACAGAGACGGAGCGCGGTCGTCTCGTAAAGAGATGGAGAGAGAGAGAGCAGGGAGCGACTCTGTCTTTAGCACAGAGGGATGTACAAACACAGACCCGAGTCAGATCCTGGAGGAAAAAAGTCTTCTTGTATAGCAGATCACGTGCGACGGACGCCCCACATCCGCGTGGTGATCTCGGCTTTCCCCATCGATTGGGGCCGGCACCCCGGCATGAGAATGTGCTACGCCAAGGCCTTCGAATTGTGCGGCATGCTGGCATCCACCATCATCGACACAACCTATACATTACTTTAATCAACATTTATGAATTCTATACCGCAACGGGCACTGTCACACAAGCCAAGACGTAGTGTCGATTCAGACGGGATCGGTAGTGGTGAACAAGGATCAAAAAGCAGAAGAGACGTTGGGTAAAAGCACATACAAAGCGAGAGTATCATAAATTATATACACAGCAAAGACAGTCTTATCCTCCATCGGCCCCATCGATCAAACCGTCTCCCTGAGCCGACTAGCCCGATCAGGAGAGCCATGCCGGCCGTGTTTATCCCGAGGTTGGTACACGGAACTAGGCTATAATTAGTGGGGACAGGTTTGAGGCCAGGTAAGATGCATATTAGATGAAGGACGTACCCTTGAAAGGCCATAAGGCATGGATGGTGCAAAGGCCGGCGGAGTCGGACGTGAAGCATAAGTGAAATCAGGCTGTTTCAGCTGCTTGAGCTGCCGTCTCCGTTGACGTATTATGAGAATTGTGATTGTGGTTGCTGCAATGAAGAGCAGAAGACCTGCAACAGAGGAAATGAGGATTTGACAGCACATACAGAGGCGGATGACCGACCGAGAGATACTGCTACGACGACTTCCCAGGTCGTTCCTAAATGGCCATCAGGAGAACCATCGGTTTGGCCTAACGCACTGTGGACGCGTTAGCTCGGACGCAGGAGAAGAGGAGACGGAAACGGACTCAGAGTAGACGGGGAAGATGAAAGAGGCGAGGAGGAGAGAGAGGGGGAGAGAGACGAAACTCATGGGGAGAGTTGGCGAAGAAAAGATTCAGTGGGAACTCATTTTTCTACCACTGGAGGAACAACGGACGAGAGGACTTGGCCAAGTAGAGCCCTCATTCCAAGACATCGATGCCAAGAACATTCGTAAACTCAAGAATCTCTGTCGATTCTCACGTGATCTAACCCGTCTCTCTCCCTCGTGTCGTCGTTTCAAATGTCTGCTGCTCAATTTCTAAGGCACGGGAAAAAGGTTTATCTCTTTGCATGCTTCTGTCTCTGGGCTTACATCCACCAAAGATTGTTGCCATCGGTCGGAACTACCTCGACCATGTCAAGGAACTCAACAACGCCATTCCGAAAGAACCCTTCTTCTTCCTCAAGCCGACGTCTTCCTATTTACCGTCCCAAGCACCGGGAGCAAAGCTACAGATTCCTCGGGGCGTCTTGGCTCACCATGAAGGTCCCTTTCTTTCTCTTATTCTTTTCTTGAGTTACAACAGCCCCCCCAGTCGAACTTGGCCTCGTGATCGGAGCACCTGGTGCCGATATTTCCCAAGAAGACGCCCTGAATCACGTTGCCGGCTATAGTCAGTATCCAAACTCGTTCCCGGATCCCCCCGCACGTTCTCATGTTTTCCAGCCCTCGCAGTTGACATGACGGCGAGGAACGTCCAAGACGTCGCAAAGTCTAAAAGTCTCCCTTGGACAGCCGCCAAAGGCATGGACACCTTCACTCCCATCGGGTCAGTCCTCCCTTCTCGCTCTTCTTCAATCAGTTGACTCACATATGCCTCTTCGTCAACTCTCGGCGTTCCATTTGCAATCCTTTCCCTTTGTGGCTGGTCCAAACCTTGGCATTTTCCTGTTACCACGCGGGTGTCATCGATGATCGGATTTGATGCCGCGGGAACAAATGACGTGCAGAGAATTTATTCCCAAGGACGCCGTCGTTGACTATGATAATCTCCAACTGTCGCTCAAGGTGAGAAAACACTTCGCCAAAACAAGAACAGGGCTTCATTGGGTTCCCTTCTCCTCTGCTCATATCTTCGCTAACGGTTTTCTTCCACCCTTTTCATTCTCGTCCATCTGGAAAAAATTGTCCCTGATCATCCCACCGTCCTGTTCGACACACCTCAACTCACTTCCCTTGGCACCCGTATCCTTGGCTACGCTCCTGGCACCATATCACCCCCTGAATTGGCTCATCTTGGTACACTGGGTGCTCTACCCATCATTACTTCCTAAATTCCTTGGCTCGCGTCTCGCTCATCGGTTCTTGCGGGAAACTGACTCTTGGTCCTCTTCGTACTCGGCTATGCATGCACACCCTCTGATCTTGGTTCCCTTATTGTCCTCGTAATTGGCACTGGCCAATGTGTTTGGGGGCGCTGTAGATAAACGGCGAGGTGAAGCAAAATGGGTCTACCTCCGATATGATGTTCAAGATTCCCGCATTGATCGAGCATGTGTCCTCGATCATGACCCTCGAGGTCAGTCTTTGTTCCCTTCTAGTTTTCGTCCTTTCTACATCCTCCCCACCCTGAGTTGAATGTGCGTGGGGACACCCCGCCGAACGTCCGTCGCGCACGGTCTTATACCGCAACTCTTGCGTTTCCATCAACGTCGGGCTTCTTCGCTGACCTTTACTGCAGACGGGCGACGTGATCCTTACCGGTACACCCTCCGGCGTCGGTCAAGTGAAGCCAGGGGATAAAGTGGAATGCAAGTTGGAGGACAACTCCACCGGCACTGAGCTGGCCAAGATTGAGTTTGAAGCGGTTGAGAGGGAGGGGAAGTATCAGTTCAAGCCGTGAATAGCCTGCGCAGGGTAAGGGCTTGGGAATAAAACACAACTGTTCTTACGTTCGCATGTGAAATGAATATCGGTCGTGCATGATTCCAAGTACAGTTCAATCCATGAGGAAAACTGTCGGTGATTTTCACCCAACTTTAATGTTGGTTGTTCCTGCGCTCCGGTGACTATATCAAACTGGTGACTGCAGAAGCGCTCGGATGATGTCCGCTGATTCGTACGTCTACTACCTCTGCCTGTCTCGTGAATGGTTTGTATGAGCGTACCCCTCACATTGGCAAAGCCGAGCTCGCTTTTTCTCCGTTCTTACATCGGAATGCCCTCAGAACATACCTCCTTTCACCCTCTCCCCTATCCACCACTACCCTCTCCTCCTTCTCCTGCCTGTTAAAATTGCGTTGGTGTGAGTGTGTCGAACGGACGCCGATTAAAATACAACGCTCACCTGGAGTGGTGTGTGCGGTCTCGACACGCTGAAAGTCTGCACGAACGTGTAGTGAGGATGGTTGTTTGATGAGAGTCGAAACTATAGAATGTACGAGCGCGAACAAACATACCAATGAGCAGACGACCTCTGCCGATGTGGCGTCCCCAGGCAATGACATCCGGATGGCGGGTAAAGAATGGGAAGTTCCTTCGTTCCGTGGTGAGGTCGGCCTGACAGTTGTGAGTAGGAACTCCCAAGTGAGATTTTTTCCGAACGTGTTCGATGAACTTTGGGAAGTGGTACTCACCGCTTCAAACGGCCTAACGCTCGGTCGCGGGTTTGTGTGTAAGACTTTGGTACGCCCTCTCCGCATTTTTCGCTCCACTCCCCCATCCAGTGATCGAGTTTCTTGTCAGCGCCAGGCCGTTCCACGAACAACGTCGTCATTACGAAGTCGAAGTCGGTCGCCATGTCAACAGGTCCCGGAAAGCATGCCATCCAGAAGAAACCCATCCAGCACTCGAGCTTGTCCCATTCTGTGCCTCTGACGAGGTATTCCGTGACCCCTGAGTCGTATTCTTCAGCACAGTCCGAGGTCCCTGATGTTGCGAGCTCAGCCAGTAATTCCCAGAACTGGATGGCCAAAGGTCCAAAATCCATAGGGGATTTGATGATAGTGAGGAGTATCGCGGTCCATTCGGTGGTTTGGGATGGGAAGATCAGGTCCTCTATGACAATGGGCAGGGAACTCAGCAATTCAACAAAGCGCTTCTCTCCCCCCACTATTTTGAACACCCCACAACCGCTGAACTCAACACAGGCAGAGAAAAGTTTTCGCAGCCTCGGGGTGAAAGGTCCTGCTTTCTCATCGATGAACTTGGTACAGATGCGAAGCGCTCGTCGGCGACCCTCGACCATATACGTAACATAAGCAAGATCTGTGATCGCTTCCGAGTCGACGTTGTTGTGGTTGAGAATTTTTTCCGTCCATTCCCGGTGGAATTCGGTGCGAGTCAATTTGCAAGAGGTCCATGAATCCAATGAACGAACGTTACGGAAACCGGCTTCCAAGGAGAGAAGGAGAAGTGGCTCCCACATGGGATTGTGACGGTTTTTCCAGATCACGGTACACAATCCATATGCCACTTCTGTCAGTTCCTGGGAGGAGGTTTCCAACTTGGTCAGGATGTACAGCACTTCCTGAATATGCGGGAGTTGAAGGTGGGGGTTATCCAAAGCTGAAACGATTGTTTTAGACACGTGAGCCAGTACCTGCGTCATGCGATCGCTAGTGAACTGCGGTATGAGTAACTTAGCGGAAAAGGGCGAGAGGCGCCATACGATTTATCCTCAATTTTCAGCACCTCGTCCCCGACAGTTGTACCAAGCAGGTTGCAGCACATTAGGAGACGGTTGAACACCGCATCCAAGGGGGTGCTGGGCTTAACATTCCGCAAGTGCAACTTGAAAAGGTCCGGGTGATCGAAGCGAGCCAAAGTCACGGCGTGGGAGGGCCAAGACAGGTGCAATAGTATCCTCGAAATCCATTGTGAGTGGAGGGGTGTGTACGCTTCGTCGACGTGGAGCAGGGCCTTGGTGACAAGTCTGTGACCCTTCCGTTGGAAGACTGAAAGAAGCTGTGTGAGGTCAGGGTCGGATTCTGGGGTTGTGTAATTTGAGGTTGGGAGGGGGAACATGTCTTCCATGGATTTACACACTGCAAGAGTGTAGATCCACAAAATTGCCTGTCCGGAGTAGTACGCCCTGTCCCTCATTTTTGGAAACAGCTCCATATTGGAACCAAAACATGTGCGGAAGGTGGAGACGATTGATTTGTAAAGTGGTTTTACTTTGATTCCATCCTCGAACCACCAAATGATTCCAGCGAGTCGAATGGCAGCGTCGCGGGCCTCTGGGTCGGTGATGTACCTAAGGATCCAAGATACACACCGGGCGTTGTTAGCATTGTTTAACCGAAAGGTTTTCAATCTGTCCGGCGTAAACCAGGAGCTATGGAGGCGTAAATCCTCGCGGATTGTTAACTGATCTGGTCCTTGATGACGATGATGGGGTGCATTCTGCCCTAACTGCGGGATGCGGATCCAGTTACGGTATCTTTTGGGCCAAATTGTTCTCCATAGGGTGACAAAGTGGGGGCGGAGCTTCTTACCCACAAATCGCAGCAGGTCCGAGGCCGGCGTTTGAAACGGGCAGTCGTTCCAAACTGTACCGGCGATGAGGACCACGAGGTAAAACAAAGCACCAAGACCAACTAGGGTGATGAGTGTGAATGCGGCGGAGGTGTTGATGGACGCCATGTATGTGTAAAGGCCACAGACAAGGAAAAGAAGAGCGATCTGAAGCATCACCGGAAGGGCCTCGATAAAAAAGTGGAATTTCCCTTCTATGAGCCCGTCGCATTTGCGTTGACGGTCTCCGGAACGCTCGATCATCGACCCTCCGGCATGCCGAAAGTATCGATCCAGCCACTGCTTCCCCAACATCGCACCGAACGCGGCCAACAGCGAAAGCAGAAGGCTCGCATACAAGAGACAAGTAGCGGCGACGACCTCGGGGGGATAGTCCTTTTGAGTGGTTGAGACGAGAAAGGTTTCATCTGGGATTGCGGAATGATTGAGGGTGAGAAGGATGGCATGGAGTAGGGCCGTTGATTGGGCATTTGGGTTCGGCTGAAGCTTTGAATAGACGTCGATAACGAAGACCGAATTAACGGCGGAGAACAGGCCCGCCTACAACACCAGGTGAGATTTTTGGTGAGTGGATATAACAGGTGACACACAAATAGCAGAGTTGTAGTGAGGTCCTCCTCGTACTTCTTGATGTAGTCCGTATCGTATTCGTTCGCTTCCTTTTTGTAAATGGTGTAGAAGTCGACTTGAGGATCATTGGCCTTGGCGGGTTTGAAGAACGTCTTGAGAGCTTCTCGGATACTACGTTCACTGGGCGGTCAGCAATGCGGGCGAAGCAGGAGTACGTTAAACACACCACTCCGGGTCGATTTGCCCTAGCGGAGACTCCTTTTTGCTCTCATCCTTTATACCGCCCTCCATGGGTCGTCGTGAGCGCGTAGGTCTTGCAAGAAAATAGGGCACTTGGAGTGGATTTTAATTAACAGCCCAGTTGGGGAAGGGGGGAAGGAGGAGAGGGGAGACAGTAACGCTTTGTTGCCTCCACATTGGCGTTGAATGTTTCTTTGATGGCGTTAACCACGGAAGGATGGTCCGAACTTTGTGGAGAACTCCGATCATCAAGCGCGGGTCAGCGCTTCAGCGCTCCTTACATAACGGGCAGATCAACCTCAGTCCAAATCCGATATCGATTAGATATAAACCTCAAGGGGCAGTGAACTCTAAGGGCACCCCCCTCTCCCTAGAGTATACGTTGTCAGCATCACCTTGGTCGGGTTGACAGGAGGGAAGGTAGCTGATGTATCTTCCCAAAAAATCGTAACGTTATGTTTTATTCGAGCTTAGCCCGGCGCCGTTCATCAGGTTTACATAGTAGTAGATACATATTCTGGGCCGGCCTAGGAAACTCTGGGAAACTGTTATCTCATATAATAAGTAACATGCACTAAGCCTTTATGAATGAGCGTTGGAATGATCCCGGAATCCCTCTTCGTTTCCCTCATGTTGGTGATTGCGAAGCCATAAGCTACTGCGGAAATAATTCATTTCTTGCGCGGGGAGAACACCCCGCGGTATCGCCTATCGGATACGTATTGCGTCCGGCATGTTCAGCGGCGCGCACCGATAGCCCATTTGTAATCTCAGCAAATTTCACTGAATGTGAGGCGCAGTGACGGTAGGACCCTGAGGCTTTCCCAGAGAATGTGACTCCCGTTCAAAGCGTTCATTTAGTCGGGTGAGCGCCCTCCCGCCCGAGGTTGGTTAAGTAGAACTCACCTTGGCACAAGCTGACGACGAGAGGATCAGACAACTGCGGAGCGAGTAATATTTTCAATGGCTCGCCATCAGCTCGAGACCTCCCTCGTGAAGCTTGCTGATCTTCCGCAAGCAAATTTCGAAAACATTCTCGGCTTCGCCTTGTAAAAAGCTGTTCTGGATGAAGGGGACGAGCGAGCTTGGGTTGATCGCTCCCGAAGTCTCTCGATTTCACCACATACATGATGGACTTCAGCCTGCGTTCCTGTGACTGCGAGAGCATTATTAGACTACTTGAGGCGAAGAGCATCTATTCTATAGTACCAGATGGGGATACAACTGTAATGTACATGTGGGCATGTGTGTGTACAGCAGGATAGTGCGACTCGCCTACACCCGGGCTAAGTACTAGTGGAGACTGCGAAGGAGTGCACAATGCCACCAAGAAACTTGAACGAGACTATAACAGAGAACTGATCGAAAGCAAGCGCATATGAAAAGTGGAATAAAACTCTGCTCACTGGGTCAGTCTAAGAACTCCAAGATGACAACCTCTGGTAACCCGCCGTGTCCCAACCCAAGAAACCGCCCATTCCACGTCTTGGACTCCTCCCGCGACCTCCAATTATGCGGCAACCACAGAAGTCGCTTCTTGGTGGGGCTGAATACCCACTCATCGATAACTTCATAACCAAAGTGCGACTCCCAGGGAAATGCTTGCGGGCTCGGAATTTTCTCTGGAATCTTTTCGACGCCAGGTTTGCTGCCCTCGATGATTGTCCACCCTTCCACAGGATCCTTCCTATCCTTGCACCACACCTTACCCTCATCCAGTGCGACCCATTCCGGTAAGTGGGGTACATTGATACACGCAAGCCGTTTTCCGTTAGACATGTCATGGATTTGCAGACGAGGGATAAGTGACTGCGAAACCCCCGTCTCCAAATGCCCCGTGTCCGAACAAGCCTTTGAATACACCACGGTGGCAATGCGGCTGAAATCACGGGATATCGACCTTGGATCTGGAAAGGCCACGCCTGAAGGATCGAGCGAAATGGTGTGAACTTTATGTTTGGTGCCTACCCTGGCGTCGACACGGTTCTCCTCAGGTATTTTCCAAGTGGCAATCTCTCCCCTACCGGCAATAGCGACAGTGCTCTCTGTCAACCCAAGGCAACGAACCTCCATATCCGCGTCGATGGTTAACCTCAGAGCACCGGACTGGAGATCGAGAATTTTGACTATGTGTCCCCCAAAGCTTGCGGATGCTGCCAACGCTGCGTTTGGGGAAAAGGATATAATGAACCTTCCTCCATCTCCCCGAACCGAAACACTGGGGGAGAAGAGAATTTTATCTTTCGTGTGCCATAGATGAATTGTAGGGCGACCCGCGGCGATGATTGACTCCCCATCCGGGGAGAGAAGCGGATCTGTCTGCCCAGGGGGGAATGCAAGTTTTTGGTGAAGAACATAGCCCGCGGGGGCCTCCTTCCAAACGTGAACTTCTTGATCAGCGGTCGTATGCGCGAAGACACGACCATCGGAGGAGAACGACATCTTGCAGACATTGGGGATACGCGAGGTTGGGGTGGACCGAGGTTTCAGAAGGAACCTGGGGGCTTGGGCATCCCAGACCAAAACCATACCTCGGGCGGTAAAAGCGAGTAGGGAGCGAGCGGGGAGGAACAGCCAATTTTCATCCTTTGCATCGGCGATCTCGTCCGGTGCAGGCAAAGATTCAATCGATTTCGGTGTGTGTACTGAGGTAAACGCGGCTTCCCATATGGTGATGGCCCCTTGCTTCACGGTGACAAAACGAAGGTATTCACCCTCAGTCCAAATCGGGGTGACAAGGCGTCTTTCCGGAGCACGACAAGAACGTGTGTGGGTCCCAAAGAGGAGATCATAGGTGTCGATGAGGGAGGGGTACCGGGACGAAATACCTGAAACCGCAAGTATCCTTCCATCCTTAGAATAAGTAAATGAGAAGGAGTCTTCAAGACGCGCATTCCACTCTTCAGAGGAGGCGGTACCGAATGGACTACCTGTCCGGAGGTCCCAGCTGGTGAGCTTCCCTCGATAAAATTGGGTTAAAACACGGTCTTCTGGGGAGAAACAAAGCTGTCGGTGTATAGTGTTTTGGGGGGAGTTGAAGGTGATAAGTCGCTCGAGAGTTGCTGCGTCAAGGATTTCTATCGTTGTAGATTTGGCGATAGCTATGAGCCTGCCGGATGGGGACCACGTGGCTACACCGCGAAAGTCTTCATGATACGCCGTCGCAAGGATCGGATCCCACGAGCTCGGTAACCCACGCACAACCCTCACTAATGGGCGGTCCACGCATCGCTCATAATAAAGCTGGCGCACAAGTGACTTTTTGGGGGATAGGGGGAGTGCAGAGATGTAGATGTGTGGTGCGGACGCGCTGATGACGCCGAAAAATGTGAGGACAAAACGAAGGTAATCTCCAGCAAGGTCGAGAGTCCGCGATGACTAGATCCAGCCCAATCAACTTCTGGAAAACAATAAACAATGAAAAACAACGTACGTCCAACCATTTTTCTGCCGTTTTCAATGCGTCGACCGCTTCCCTTGTGGCACTGAAGACGCTCAGTGCTTCCAGCCAGAACAAAAACTTTTCTTCCAGCAAGAACAAGATGTCTTTCTCCAGAGAATCGTGCAGGACGGGTGCGATTTTGGACTTCTGGGTTGATCCGAGATGCTTGTGCCACGATCTACATGCGTACTCCAACGCCCCCCCTATGTACTGTTCGGCCCTCTCCTTCAGGTTCGTGACTTCTGCGTTGATAACCCCACCTTGGAGCCCGCACATGTTCTGCCGGAGCCGTGTCTTCATTAGCCTGAGACAGCCAGCCAAAAGTTCCGTGTGTTGATCAGGAGGGGAGACGCAAAATCTTGGATTTGTGCACCGGGCTGCATCGACGATGAATTCGTGAAAGGACTTGTGGAAAGGCCGAACAGGTTGATTGATATCCTCCGGGAGGATAAGGAGCGAGTGCACCGATGACAGGAGGGCGGATACGTCTTCAATATCAAAATCCAGCAGTGCAGCGATGGTAGATGGGGAAAGGGGATTTGTGGCGAGGGCCAGAGCTCCAAGAACGGACCGGATCACGGAATCATTCGCTGGGTCGTCGCCACCGAAGGCCCCGTCAAGGATTGACATGTAGAGCGAATCGAGTATCGTGCTCGGCTTTGGTTTATCCTTCTCCTCGGATACACTTCCCCCTGACTGTATGAGCCGATCCAGCCGCGCCTTAGGGTCCTCGTTCTCTGGACCGATGAACTTGATGGTAATCGCGGCATAGACAAATAGTCCTTCCGCACGATCACAAAGCAGGCCCAGCTGTTTTTCGGTCGGCCAGTCGCCCAATCCGTATCGACGGCTAATTTCTGCGAGATTGTGTTTGTAGAACAGTCGTATGTCGCGTTTGACTTGATTTTCATTGACCTGGAGGGTATAAACTCGCGTTGCGTCGCGCAACGGTGGGAGACTGAAGCCGTTATAATGCGCGGCTCCGGACGACTGGTAATGACGAACTTGACTTTGGGGATCTGAACCATAAGTCGAGCAAGGACGTCAAGGATTGCCGAAGCGGGTTCGTCGTCTTCGCATTCGCTCAATGCATCGATCACGATCACTGTCGAGATGGCAGATTTCAAGAGGGGCTGGACTATCAGCTTCTCCATCTGGGCATACAGGGATTGGTGGGCGATTAATGGATCCGAGCACACCAAGGGTACAAGGATCGATCGAAATTCGGCGTGCCTCCGCGCGAGTTGGACAGCTATTGTGGGAAAGATGATATGGAGGTTCCTCCGGCTCTCCGAGTCTCGCGAACAGAAGAAGGAGGCACCGAGCTTTCCGTCTGCAAAGAACCTCTCCGCAACTGTCTGAGCAATAGTAGTCTTCCCCGTCCCTGCGAGCCCGTTCAACCAGTACACAGGACGCCCTTGAGGTTCGCGGGTCCAACTTTCGATGTCGTCCAGAATGGTGCTATGAGTTCCCTCGAGACAATGGTCACGGTCACCATGTCGATACTCGGCTCGCTGTGCGTAGGGAAGTTTGTCGAGAACAGCAGATTCACCTGTTGGAGGTTAGAGGGAATCTTTAAGCAGTTTTCATCGAAAACGCGGAAGGGGGAGACATTCCAACCTGAGATCTGCAGAGAGAGGTTAATTCGTTGGTCCATAAGTAATATGGAACACCCACAATCAACTTATGACTTTCTTTTTCTTGACAGATTTCCATTTGTCGCACCTGCCGCCTTTGTTAACGCTGAAGAAAGCAACATCCCACGAACAGACCTGATAGCGGATGATCGCCTCTCGCAGACGCTCGAGAGGCCCGAAGATATCTCCACCATATTCGATAAGCCACTGCGGCGTCGGCTCCTTAGATAACGACCGCAATTGTTTCTCAGTGTGCTTGAGCTCGCTAGAAGGGAGTCAGCATTGGGTGTGAAGGAGGATCACATCATACCGTATCACATCATCCCTACCCTCCTGCTCTGACTCGTCATCTGACTGGGTCGCAGACTGTTTGTCCAGCGAGGCTACACGCGAGAGGATCCCTTCAACCCTGTTCCTGGCAGCGACGGATTCCTACAGAGTGGTCTATCAAAGCGAGATCTCCAGTAGGGAGACATGAGCTAACTTGGTGATTGGCGTACACAGCAGAAATGAGTCTTTGGAGAGATTTGAGGGAGGCGTATTCGCCCGCAGCCTCTTCGACATCAGTGGGAATGTCAAGGGCCCCAAGCGTCGTATAACTGGGGCCCTGTTCCGGAACTGGTGGGCGTTCTGGGAATACGAACGACGCAGCGATATTGACACGTACTTTCTGATTCCACCGCCGGCTCATCTTCCTGTCTCATATGGCCGCTGCTTCCTCCTAATGGGCGAAAAACGAGGTTCCGGATGACCACCAGAGATGGCGGAGCTTAATACCACTCACTAGTATGGCGGTCTCCTTGTTCGATACCGCGAACAGCATATGTCGATTCTTCCCCACCCAAGATTGCAATCGAATCAGGTCGATCTGCGTTCAGCTCCTGATAAGGACGATCTCGTTCGCCTCTGGTGTTGGGAACCGGTGCCTCCGGATGACCAGCGGCTGTCGTAGGTGAGTCTCCAAGCAGGCCTGAGGTTGTACGTTTGATGAACTTTCTGAGCGAAAGCATCGGTTTATCCGGTGGAAGTGGAGGGGGTGAAACATGCACGGTGATGGTCTGATCCTTCGGGGCGAGCCCAGGGTGGGCGCTGGCACGCACGGGCCACTTACCGTCCCGTATTTGAAAAGTGTACCCACGCTCCTCCCAGAAGTCTTCCGCGTATAGCAAGTAAGTATTGGTGTTTCAGTAAACCTCCTTCCAAAAGATTAAAACATCTGTTGATGTTTTGACGGTACTGAAACGCGGCATGTAAGTACTGTGGGTTATATCGCTCGGCGCGCAATTCATAATAGGTTCTGATGCATCCTGTTTTCTGGTATCTTGGAAAACAGTTTATACCCTATGCCTCACGATTGTAGAGTTTTACAGCAGGCAGGCAAATCGGCGAGTACTACATCCAATCAAATATTACTTGGAATTCTGACAGTACGTGTGTCAAAAAGTTCTCGTGGGTAACAATTCGTGAACAGAAAACGCAGACGTCCGACCGCCGATGGAGGTAAACACGTTCGACAATTGATAAGAAAGAAAAGAACGTTTTCACTGTCCCAAAGCCGCTTGTACCTCCATGATGGTATCGATAGCATCGGCGCGGTATGTGTCGGGAATAGTGGTGTACTCTTCCGTGGCGTTGTCGCTGAACAGCAACATCTGCTTGCTGTCGACGGTGTATTTTGGCCAAGCGATCTTCGACAGCACGCTCGAGGCCGTGGAATCCTTCGAGTAGTTGGGGTCCTGATGATTGATGAAGTTGACTGATGTGATCCTCGTCAATCGCGGGGATCATATAAAAGAAGGAAAATGGACGCACCGACAGCATCCGCGCCAAGGTGATCACCACCAGTGATATCGTACAGCTCAGCGAGGTCAGCACCGTGGACAGACCCAAGGTAGAGTATGTTCTTGTCACGCTTCCACACTAAGTTGAAAAAGTCGCAAGTTAGTGCATTCGCCCAGAAAACGACCGTTTGAAAGCGGGGGGACGAACGGAATGACCAAATGTTCTGGGTAGTGGCCCACTTGGAGAACGCGAGACGACGACCTGATTGCATGACCGTGTCACCCTGAATAGCGGCCAGGCGCTTGAATTCAGGACTGTGGTTTAGATGTATCAACCCCAAACTGTCAGTATGAGAGGAGTGATTGGGCTCACGTGAAATCACTGAGGTTTCCGGTACCAAATGGAGAGCCCTAGGAGAACTCAGTCGGAAGGAGGTTTCGAGAGCTCGGGTAGAGTAGCTCACTGCAGCAGGATCCTGGGAATACTTGCTGGCCAACAGGTCGACTTGAGCATCGGTAGCTCCAAGGAAGAGGTGTGCCTTCATGAAGGCTTTGACTTCGGCATCAGTGCTACAAAAGGAAAGTGTGAAACGGTGTGGTCAGTTGGTAAGCGTGCTAGAGAACCCACGTGATCGACTGGCTGTTGTTAAGAGAGAAGAATCTAGAAAAATAACAGAGTAACCATTGAACATCACATCTTCACGAGGCCTGGGAGAAGTGAGGACCGGACTCACGTTCCTTCATCATCAACCTGACCACCCAGAACCGGTATCCTAGCATAGGATCCCTCATTAAGGTAGTCACTCAGAGACTTCTGTAGGAATTCTCCGTCGATGCTGGGGACCCAGGTCAGATCCAATCCATTAGGAGACAAGAATGAGGGTGTATTGTTGACGGCATCTGCAAGGGTGGCATATGGGACAGCTCGGAGACATTCCAAGGTGTCCAGGGCTGAGTTACATCTGGTGAACTGAACCAATTGATCGTAGATGGCTTGGAATTTCTGGCTATCGGTCTTGAAGATCGCGCCCGCATAATTTGAATGCTACGAATCAAGGCTGTCAGCGGTGAAAAAACTGGCTTTCGGATTCGCGAACGCGTACCAGGATAGCGGCATTAAAGGGAGGGTTCGTGGGGTTCGTGAGAATGTGGATGCTGACTGAGAGAGCCCCTGCGCTCTGACCCCATCTGTGCGGAGCGCGCAATGCGGGCGGTCAGTGGCGACGCAGTAGCTACGCTGAACCAAACTCACGCGGTAATCTGGTTCGGATCACCACCGAACTTGGAGATATAAGTCTTGACCCAGTCCAGGAAGAACCTTTCTGTAAAACCGTGATTCATCTGTCAGCGAGGCCGAAGGAGGAACGGTCAGAGACCTTGATTATGGAGGTGACACTCACGATCGTATAAGCCGATATTCGCAGCTCCTCCCGCTAGAGCCTCTTTTCCGCCGAGGAAACCAAAAGCATTCAAACGGTAGTTGAAGTTTACATAGATGACCGGTTCCCCAAGCTGGACCGAACGTTGTACGACGGTGGTGCCATCATAGGTAGATCCGTCACCAACAGCGAAAGCACCGCCATAGACCCACTTGCAATACTAGTTCAGAGACCACTAGGATATCACAGACCGCACAGGTCAAGTACTCACAACGACAACCGGGAGTTTGCTTTGTTCTGTGACACCGGCAGGGCGGACCACATTTGCGTACAGACCTGCAAGATTGAATTTGTGATCAAAGTTTGTCTTACGATCGTGCCAATTCAAACGTCAACAAAAAGGCACGTACAGTCTTCAGAGGCATTGGCCTTTGTGGAAAATCCGGCCAGTACAGTGTAATTGATGCCCGAAACAATAGGTAGTGTATAGCTCTGTTGGAGACAAGCATCTCCATATGTTGTGGCCTGACAGAAAGAAGGGAAGCAATCAAAGACAAAGATCACCGGGAAATCTCCGCAATGTACTACAAGATCACTCACGAGTTTGGTATCGGACGAAGGAAGTGGGGGTTGAGGACGACGAAATCGGAGGTTCCCGACTGGAGGTTGGGCATAGGGAATGCCCAAGAAACTCTCTACCCCACCCGACGAAGCTCCCTGGAACGTTGCATAACTTAGACCAACCACGGGGCCTCCGTCACGTTTGTTTGAAATCGCTGCGGCGTAAACGCCAGCCTGGAGGAGGGTCCCGAGAAGTACGAGCACCTTGAGCAACATCCTTGGGGTCGTTGATATGACCAGGGGTAGGAGGTCGGAGAAGCCATAGAGGCAGTCGGTGGTAGGCTTAAATAAACATTCCAACCCCTATGATCCACGTATGTGACCATCAACATTTATGATCAACTTCTCTGACCCGATGAGAAAAGGGGGGCTGGGGCTGAGAACAAGCGGCTTCTCGCCGCCATTGATGACTCAGACAACACATCGGCCATGTGTCACCGAGTATGCGGAATACACGAGGGAGCTCGTGAAAGCCGTGCGCAGTGTAAAACGGTGAGATCTTCCCACACTCGCAATTTTTGTCTCCGGAGTTTGAGTCGGGAATTCAACCCTCCCACTGACACCACGGCCTTTCCAACAGGTGATCACATCCATGCGTATCGAGCCCTCTTACACGCACACTGGGCGTTTGCCCTGGTCCGTTCCGGCACGGTTTAACCGGCGGATGGGGTCCTTTCGGCTTATTTTCCCCGTTATATTTGGGAAAGATGCTCCGGGAGCTGTTGATCCTGCAGTGTTCACACAATGAACTTTGAATCGCAAAAAGTAATCTCGAAACGGTGAACTTCAGATGCACGAGAGTAAATGCCCTTGCAGAATGCCTTCGCGAGTTAGAAACCGATCGGTTTGTCACTCGCACAAGGACTGACTCCAGGGCCATTCAAACCTCACCTAGCGTTGGAGGCGGAAGTCCTTCAAAGTCAACCGCAGATATCTGGAAGTACGCATATACACCAGAAACCGTATATTGCTTGAGATCCGGATAGTCTGTGTATCAAAATTTCCCGTGGGAAACAGATCGTGAATGGAAAACGCAGATGTCCGACCGCTGATGGGGGTAAACCCGTTCGAAAATTTGAGAGAAAGAGAAGAAAGTTTCACTGTCCCAAAGCCGCTTGTACCTCCATGATGGTATCGATAGCAGCGGCGCGGTATGCTGTTCGGATTGTACAAAAATTAATCACGGCGATAATCGCGTGTTTTCACCAAAATTTCCCAGAGTTTCGTGGCATAAATCGCCATTGTCGACACTCTCCGTGAATGTCGTCAAGGATCGCTCGGATTGACGACAATCATTTCTTATCTCCGACTGTCGTTCACATATGCCGAGGACTTGCGATAATTGAATCAGACTTCCGTAACTCTGTCTGACTCACGGAATTCTATGCGGATTTCCGAAAGTCGGAAATTTTCGACGACATTCCCTTTCCAAAAATTCAATAGTCACTATACCATTTGCGCGACTACATTACACTACGATTTTTTTTGTAATCGACTATGGTAGACTACGATTTTCCAACTGTCCTTATGGTTTTAGTAAAACTCTTTGGGAGTTTCACTTAGGCCGAGTAATATAAACTCCCAGTGGAAGTGTAAAATAATTCCTCACCTCCCCTGGGCTTGGGGCGGGTTTTACTATTTCCTGGGTGTATGTTATGTTATTCAGATATGTTATGTTTTGCCCATATGTTATGTTTTGACCATATGTCATATTTTCCCCATATGTTATGTTTTTTCCATATGTTTTTCCCCCCATATGTTATGTTTTTTCCGTATGTTATTTTTTCCAAATATGTTATTTTTTCCAAATATGTTATTTTTTCCAAATATGTTATTTTTTCCAAATATGTTATTTTTTCCAAATATGTTATTTTTTCCAAATATGTTATTTTTTCCAAATATGTTATTTTTTCCAAATATGTTATTTTTTCCAAATATGTTATTTTTCCAAATACTGTACCCACACAACCAAAGCGGCAGTCAGCGGTCATCACTAGGTTTGCCGGCCCTCATCATTTTGCCGTCATTGCTGGTTCTGCCGCCCCCATAAATTTTTTTGTCAGTCAGTTTTGGTTTTGCCGCCCCATAGGGTGTCGTCATCGGTCATTTTTGGTTTTGCCACCCCGTAGGGCGTCGTCATCAGTAATTTTTGGTTTTTCTGCCCCATAGGGCCTTGTCATCGGTAGTTTTTGGTTTTTCTACCCCATAGGACCCTGTGATCGTCATTTTGCCCCCATAAGATCCTGTGATTGGTAATTTTTGGGTTTTCCACCCCCACAGAGTCTTATCATCCATGCGCTCAATTTTTTCCCCTGTCCTAGGGTTTTAACATCCATTACTTGTGATTGCAAGTTCCACAACCCTTTCATTACTAGTTACATGAGGGACAAATCATATCTTACTTGCTACTGCTTGACCTACATAGAAGCTCCCTTTGCATCCCAACTCATCCACGCTGTTGTGGCATTTTGTACAGAGAACTCATGCCCAATGAATTGTGATAGGTCTGTTCCAACACATACCTCATCTTTCTCTGAGATCTCATCTGCTACACCAACAGCCATAAAATTGGCTATCTCCTCTGCCATAGTCCTAGATGAGTCAATTTCATCACATATGATGGGATTATCTTCCTGATTGTTAGGAAGATTGCCATTGTCATCTTCCATCCCAATAGCCTCTGGTTTTTGAAGTGTGTCCATGAACTCTTGATGTTTCATCCGTTCTACAAGTGCCACCTCTGCCTCTTCACTTGTTAAAGAGTCATATGAGAGGTTGAAGTCCTCTTCTCCAGTTGAACAGAGCCTGAAAGCCTAGAAGATGAAATGAGTAAGTGCTCTAAATGTATAATTGCATTAAGGGTACCTTTTGAATAATTTCTGGATTGTTAATAGCCATATACCCATTGATCAACCACATCACTGAACGATCCCGAACCACCCCCATTCGCTTATCAAAGGCAATCTGGTCAGGTGTGATGCCTGAGTTCAGCTGAACCATGGTGTGGTCCACAATGTCACTGAGAGCAGATCGCTTGATTGCTAACTTGAGTATTCGCTGGATTCCAACATCACATGGCTGAAACAAGCCAGTGCAATTGGCTGGAACAAAGTGAATGCGAATCCACAGATATGCTACGTCCATCCAGCTCCGGAACTCAAGGGATCTGTGGACTGACCAGCAGTCGATTTGCCAAATACATATTTGGTTGGGGAGCTTGAGCTGCTTTCTGTGGGATTCGAAGTATGGTGCAAGGATATCAGTAACATAGCTCTTCATCGTCCTGATTGTTGACCAGTGGTTATCAGTTCTAGAGTATTCAAACTGAAACTTGAGCTCTTGAGTAGCTTTCTTGTATCCAGGAGCAGAGGGTGAAGGGAGGGAAGCCGGTGACCGCCCACGGTAGATAGCCTGGAATGGAATTACTTCTCCACTCATTGAGACTCCCACCATGAGTGTAAATCCACGCCGCTCATCTAGGCCAACTACCTCGACCTGTTTGCTTCCAATGGGATCATGTCAGGAACATGGTATTTTTAAACTTTTTATAACACGCTCTTTCTTCAAACTCTTCTTACCAATTCTTATGTTTGAATGATTCACTCTCCTTATCCTTCACACCAATCATTCGAAACACACACACGCGCGTACTATTCCCAGCGAATCCACAACGAGCTATACAAGTGCTATCCCAATCCCATCAAAAGTCGACTCTATCTACGGCAGGCCTGAAGGTCATCAAACGTCCATCTCGGAGATCGTAGTGCTGGCCCCTCCTCGCTAGGACCTCCCCGAACATGGCGTCACCATCTTCAGCACTCAGCTGAACGACTAGTTCAAGCCGATAAGAAGAGATGCCTTCGAGCGGACCGATCAGCCTCCCAGATGTCACCGAACTGCGGAACACCTGGTCCCACATCTCCATCACCGGGTGACTGCTCGGCAGCACTATCGACGTAGTCGGCAAGCGACCCTCCGTCTCCCTCATCGGACCCCTGGGTGGGATCCTGTCTTGCGAGGCGAAGCTGGTGTCGGAGTTGGATCTCGGACTCGACCTGTCGGTAAGGACGGTGGACCCGATATCGGAATCCTCGCTCCTCACCTCGACCAGAGAGGTCACCATCCGACTCAACTGGTCGAGGATAAGGGTTAGCCGAGGGAGCCATGCGATGAGCAGGACGGCGTCGAGAGCGTTTGCAACGTTGCCCCTTAGTCACCGGACGTACCTCGGCGACCCTCGGAGCATCCTCGGCTCGGTCCACCTCCATGACCTCATCCTCGATCTTCACCAACTGATGGATTGGCTGCAAGACGCAGCGCCCACAGTTCTCCTTGTCGGAAGCGGCCAGAGTGGAAGCCGGACCAGGAGTCGGAACGGGAACCGCGTTCTCGATTGGAGGCGTCGCATAGGACGACGGGTTAGGCGATGGGAGTACCACCTCGTCGGCGTACTCCAACTCGAACGGAACATCGGCGGTCCCCTGACCAACCAACTTGGGACCCTCCTTGCAGTTGCAGGTCTTGTCCTGTAAGGACTCAACCTGCGCTGTCAATACGGCCACCACGTTCTCTAGTTCCTCGGTCTAGAAGAAGTGTCAGCTTCCCTCATTTCGTCTTCGAGATGAGGAAAGCTACCTTTTCATCCCTCCTGGCCAAAGCCCCCTTGATGTTGTTATCCCTAACCTTCAACCCGGCGATCAACTCTTGATGATTGGCTACCATTGCCTCCAACGCTTCGTTCGTTCCCTGTTGAAAGGCTGCCAAGGTCTCCTTCATCTGAAGACCTTCCGCCGACAAACGAAGGACGTCTGCCTTCGCTTCCTTCACCTCCCGCTCCAATCGTTCCACCTAGGCAGTCTGATTAGTCGAGAGTCATACTCGAATATTCAGACGGAAAACCTACCCGGCTTTCCCCCTCTCGAACGAGCGACCACAACAACGACGTGGCGGCAGTGGCATGGCAAACGGCCCGAGGAACGGTTGCTCCGTGCTCCAATAGGTCCTGATCGTAGATTCCCCTCTGCAGGGTGTACCAGAGCTCCTTCTTGATCGGATGCTCCAGCTCCCCGAACCTACCCCTCATTCGGAAGGCCACCTTCTCGGCGATGATTGTACGGACCCAGAGCTCGTCATCCCAGGTCAACCCCATCAAATGAGGCATCGTCTCCCTGAGACGTTCGGTGTCCACTTCCGTGATGACCTCCAAGATCTAGAAGCCGTTAGCTGGACATCAACGCCCGAAAGAACGAACCTCTACCTAGAGGAAGGCGTTAGTGCTAGCACTCAAAAGCTCTAGGTCTCCCCCAAACCTGGTCATCCGTGATATAGGGAGTCCTAGCTGCACAGGCGTAGGTCTTGCGAGTGGCGGCACGACGGTTGATGCGAGAAATGGTGGAGATACCATTGGCGACTTTGTAGGTATGGTTGTTGGGGAAGGACATGTTTTGGTAAGATGATGGGGAAGTTGCTGGTGTTGCTGATCAAGGATGGCTCCAAGAAGACGTCCTTCTTATAGCCTAGATCGGTGATCCTTCACGTGACCTACCTCGACGAACCTCATTGGTCCGGGTCACATCAACTTCCGCCCCTGTACATCATCGTTGGCTTACTACATCAAGCTGACACCTCGGCCCGCGGGACGGCCTTGGAAGAACTTCGTTCCGGAACGCCTAGAACGCGCGCGCACTAAAAATAGGTCTCAAGACCCTGATGACCCCTTCATGACATCACGAACCCCTTTTACGACCCCTCATGACTTTACGATTACGATCAACCCTGGACCCTGATCACACACGTGGACAGTCACATCACAGTCTCCTAACTGGAGAAAGGAATCGCCGTTATTCGGAAGGAGTGCCTTAGACTCCTTTTGTTTAGCTCAGCGAATGTGGAGTAGCCGTTAGCGTGAAACGCCGGCGAATCTGTAATCCCTCATGTCCCATGAGTCTAGGCTCGACCTCCTCATGTTCGGACGTACGTTGAGGTTGCCACTAGTCCGTGATGCTGTTACCGCCTACAGACAACAAGGGATGTTTGCATGGCTCTACTCCCGAATCCGCTGGTACAACTATGTAAAGGGAGATTGCCACCTGACCCTTGGGTGTGATCCCCAGGTACGAACTTTCATGACCCATGCCCCTTTTTCTTTTAGGACTAGTGTTATCTTCACCCCTATGTTTCATGCGGACATTCCTTATCTTTTATGCAATCCTTCACACGCTAGTAAGGCCCTTTGTCTTTATTCTCCCACGCGTCATCTTTGTTCGCTTCCCTTACTTAGCGTTCTCACACTCCTTATCTCCCTTTGTTCTGGACTTGATAAGGGTATATTAGGGTATTGACGTCATGGCCACTCCTTTAGTATAAGTAGCAACTGTGGCTGTATCGTAGTACCTTAGTTTTGTTACCTCAGGAAATCCTCTGCCCTTCTCAGCCCAGTTGCAGTTAAGGACAAGTCAGAGTTTCTTGTTTGATCCAAGACATCCCATCTGCTCTCCCTCCCGCTCTGCGCGTCAACTGCGCCTCGTAACTATAGACTCCCAGCAGTCATATTAGAACACCTCGAGCGTCCAGTCGATCAACTGGTGGAGTCATCAAATCCTGTTGTAGGGATCAACCCTTGTTTGTTAAACCGAACGAAGTGCGGTTTAGGTTGGGTTTCTCTTTAGGATTTCGACCTGACTTGTAGTGACCTCGGACAACCTACCGGAAGAAAAGAGACGTGATCGTTCTCTCTCAAACTAGTTGGACTAGTGAGTACTCTGCGGAGTCGGCTCAGTGAACTGGTAGTTGTTGGGGTAGAGTGGCCCTGACAGATCATAGGTCTTCTTAGACTCAGCTGAGAAGTAGACCAGAGTCTGATCAGAGTTGACCACAAATACAGCTTTGATGTGGAACTTGGAGATTGACCAGGAAAACCGTAGGAATGTGTCTGTGAGGATTTGTAGGATGTCATTGGGGATCTTCTTTCCAGGGCGAGTTGCGCGGCGGAGTGACCACTTCATATCCATCCGTAAGAACTTCATGACAAAGGAGTCTCGGCACTGAAAGTGGTCCCAGAGATGTTTGCCATTGACTTTCCGTGTTACAACAACATCAAAGAAAGGAAAGAAGGCTGGGGATTTCCAGTTGATGTATATGGGAGGGGTAGATTCTTCCTTGGTTGATTTGTAGACCTTACCAGCTTTTTTTGCCTTCTGTTGCTTTAAATTTGCCACAACCGCTTTTCTGGGGTGTGAGATGGCAGCAACATCAGCACGAGCTGGAGGCTGGACTTCCTGGTTGGATTTTGTCATGGTCTAAGAGATGGTGAAGTCTCTATCATATAAAGCAAACACTCAAAGATTGACTTACCTTGATCAACTCTCCATCACTGTCCCTGACACCATCCCTAATCTCAATCTTCTTAAGCTTCAACCGATGGTTCTGCTGATGGATACGATCTCGCTCTCGTTTTTGAATGAGCTTCTTCTCCTGCTTTCTATTCCAGTGCTCCACTGGATCAAATTCTCCTGTAGAGTCAGCCCTTTTCCGCTTTGCCCGCATAGCCTGTGCCTCATCTTCAGACAAAACTCGAAAGAAGTTGTGGATCCCAGATTGTGTCTGGAGCCTGGGTTGCTTGATTCTAGGTGGAGCTAGAAGTTCAGGGTCTGAAGCTACCACAGATGGGAGATCAGGCTCTGAAGCTACCACAGATAGGAGATCAGGCTCTGAAACCACCGCAGATGGGAAATCAGATTCTGAAGCTGCTGCAGAATTCAGTTCTGAGTGCACAGCAGAGGAGGGGGGATAAGCCATGTCTGAGTCAGAGTGACCAGGGGTAGAAAAATCATTGCTGTGGAGGATGTGTGGTTCTGCTGGGGTAATTTCCATTGCAGTTGGCCACTCAGGATCGTCACAGGCAAAGGCATCCTGGGTGTAACCAGCAGAGTAGGTGATAGGAGGAGGTGGGTAGAGAGGATAGTCTAGTGGTAATTGGGATCCACTATCATGGGGTTGTGGCTGAGTGGCAGGTGGAAAAAAAGTTGGGAGAGAGAGGAAGTCAAAATCTGTGACAACAATATCATTGTCCATCTTGGCAGTCTGTTGGGTTCATTAGTTTGAGCATAATATTATACTAAAGAAAGTCATACCATATTTGTGTGGAGGAGATCTAATGTAATCTCCATCCGATTATGGACTAGAGAAATCAGGTCGGAAGCCAGTAGTGGATGGTCCAGGTAACGATGGCGAATAGCATTCAACGCAAAAAGCCCACATGAAGCAACATCATCCTGGCATCCAGTGGGTAGTATGTGGACTGGGACAGGAACTGCATCCAAATTAGATCTACTCCTGAGGTGTTTGATCCAGCGGGTAAATGCAGTATGCTGTGTGGTTGGCAATGGCTGGCTAAGTGAGTCACCATAGAGGATGCACCATTTTTGGAAGTCGAAAACGACTGAGACCCAGTGTAGTGGAAGGTGGAGGACCCCACCAACACTGTCAACCTTCCCCTGTATGATCTGGTTCTCAATCCCCATAAGTTGGTACCAAAGAAGGTTCCCGTCCTTAACAGGTGTACGTCTATTGCCATAGAATGTTGTGATGGTTGCAAGGACATATGAAGTTGTGAGGATATGACGTCCGGAAAACTCTAGCCCACGAAAGGTTTGATGCTGGTCTGAAATTTGTCCAATCATGTAGTTGATATGGAAATCACTGAGGTAGGACTTTGGTGGGTCCTCTGAAAGGAGGGAGGTGATGTCTTTGATGGATGCGTTGTTGCCAGACCAGGGGAAGAAGGAGAGCGCCATCAAGAGCTCCTGACAGCAGTTCCCTGTCACTGGTGAGTCTGAGTATGACTGCAACCATACTAGGGCAGTCTTCCACTGCTCTCGGTATGATGCTGCTAGCTCTATCTCCCTCCAGTAGTGGAAGACCCAGGTAGGCAGAGTGACTGGGTCTCCGGGTCCAGGATGTGGTACAAGGGTAATTGAATGGACTGGGTGTTTGGCGGATTTAATCGCTGTGTGATAAGCTTCTCTGACTGAAGAATCAACAGGAAGGCTTAGTTGGGGAAGTGTGGTGTAGTCGAAGTCCATGATAACTTCTTCATGTAGCACAGGGGCAAAGTCCAGAGGCATTGCATAACCGGTTTTGTTGGCTGGATATTGGTTGAATGTAAAAAGGTGGAAAACAGATTTGTCCCTGATGGGGAGCCAGTTGTTTAGGACATCAGGTGGAAGCTGGTCTTCTAATTCCTCTGTCAAATCAATTGGGGATGACATCTTGAAGAGAGAATGTAGAAGGGGGATAGGAGTGGTGAAGAGAGTGGGAAGAAGGACCTAGTGTAACTGAATCAGGCCAGTTTCAATGGTCAAAGCCTCACAAGCACATACCAAGGTCAAGTACAATCAGCAACTGGATAAGGCTGGGGGCACCTCCAACTTGATGTGGTGAAAGCAGTAGGAGAAAAACCTAAGCTGGTGTAAGAGAATCAGGTCAACACAAATGATCAAGACCTCCAAACAAGTACCAGAGTCAAGCCCAACCAGCAGCAGGGTGGGAGAAGATGAGGCTGAGAGGACAGTTCCACCACTGTGGTACAGCAGGTGAGAGGGGAACCTGAGCTGGGATAACAGAATCAGGCAAACATCAGTTATCAAAGCCTCAAAACAAGTACCACAGTCAAGCACAATCCAGCAATAGGATGGGAGAGGGTGGAGCTGAGAGGACGCTTCCAACTTGATGTGGTGAAGCAGGTGAGAGCAGAATCTGAAGCTAGTACAACAGAAGTGGTCCAGAGCCAGTAGATAAAGCCCCAAGTCAAGTTCCAGGGTCAAGCACAGTGGGCAAATGAATGAGACAAGATGTGGATGGGTTGAGTGAGAGAGAAAGAAGGGCGATCAAGATAAGAACATGCCTGCCAATTGTGCGGCGGAAACTCCAGCTCTGTATGTTAAAAATGTAGCCCTGGGCCTATTAATTGTTTCATTGCACTTCTATGTATCTAATATACACTACATATATTTATTATTGCCTGAAATTAAGCAAATTATGGCCTGGCAGCCAAGTAACTGCCAGACCCATCCATGCGACAGCCTTTTTACCCGCTGGAACTGGAGGCCGCGTCACGAGCGGTTATTGATGCCGCTGACGTGGCCCCAGAACCCGCAGTCCTTCCGGCGCTCGCGGGTCCCCATCAAAAAAATTGCCGGCAACCCGGATCGTCATCACCAGGTTTGCCGGCAGCCCCCAGGGTCAACTGTCAGCGCGAAAATTGCCGGCAGGTACACGGGCGCTTGTCAGTGCCCCCGGCAATTGCCATTGCCGCTTTGGTCGTGCGGTTACAGTATGTTATTTTTTCCAAATATGTTATTTTTTCCAAATATGTTATTTTTCCAAATATGTTATTTTTTCCAAATATGTTATTTTTTCCAAATATGTTATTTTTTCCAAATATGTTATTTTTTCCAAATATGTTATTTTTTCCAAATATGTTATTTTTCCAAATGTTATTTTTTTCCAAATGTTATTTTTTTTCCAAATACAGTAATTTCCAAATACAGTAATTTCCAAATACAGTAATTTCCAAATACAGTAATTTCCAAATACAGTAATTTCCAAATACAGTAATTTCCAAATACAGTAATTTCCAAATACCGTAATTTCCAAATACAGTAATTTCCAAATACAGTAATTTCTAAATACCGTAATTTCCAAATACAGTAATTTCCAAATACAGTAATTTCTAAATACCGTAATTTTAAAATACAGTAATTTTCTAAAATTGTAATGTCCTTTATTCCAATGGTATGCATTCAAAAAAATCCTTTACCTTTTCCACAACATAAAAGAATATGGTTCTGTTTGTAGTCATGACCTAACCTAACCTAAACCTAACATATCGTAAACATAACATAACATTACAAAAATGTAATGTAAACCTAACCTAATGTGACATAACATCAACCTGACGTAAAGTGATGTAAAATAACGTAACATAATATAACATAATGTGATTTAAGCTAAGCTAATCTAACCTAACCTAACCTAACCTCATGCAGTCCACCTAACCGGAACTAAACCTGCATTGACTTTAGCCTACATAACTTTATCTTATCTCATCTGACCTAACCTCAACCTGACTTAACGTAACCTGGCCCAATTTCACCTGATCATGTCCTGTTCAACCTCATCCTATGTGACCCATTTTACCCTCATCCAGCCTTATTCTAGAAGGACCTGACCCAACTTCACTGGTATGTGACCTGGGTTATGGAAACACATTGTGGACCACACCCCATATTCTGCACCCACCCACCACTCAGGTGCACCTACCCTGCTGGACCTACAAGTTGGTGACCCATAAGTCAATGGACCTATAAGTCCATGGCCCACACCTATAAACGCATACGAGGCAGACTTGTCTGTCACCCATCACACCCACAGACCACTCTCACTCCATATTCCATGCCAGACCATGGGCCACAACTCAACCTTGACCAAAAGGCTGAAGGCAGGTGTACACTACCTGGTTACAGGTTCATAGATTTGTGGGCCTATTGTCAGGGTTGAAGGCCTGCTTCCTGTTTATGGGGCGCTAGAGGATTAGCGGAATACGGAGTGTCGGGACAGTGTTTGGAGAAGGGGGTTCCTGGAGTGGAAACTAGAGGAGGAGGGATATCAAGCGCGAGTGGAGACTCAAATTGATAAGGATGGATGGGCGAGTTGTAATCGCTGCAGAATTCAACCAGGTGTTGAATGAACAGCTCGAAGTCTTGACCGCTGAGTTCTTCGAAGCTGGTAAGATATTCTATAGCCGGGAGAGGTAGATCAGTAGGGATATCCCACCAAAGGACAATGATAGCTGGACGGTGAGTGTGAACGTTGGTGGTAAGGTGAACACGAGGAGTAGGGAAATAGAAGGAAGGACTGATACTGAAGTAGACAGTGGTGAGCACGCTCTCAGTAAGATCAGATTTCCAAAGGAACTGATGATCAGCTCCGAGCAGGAATGGGGGAGTAGTTACTCTGGCGTCGAGAGCAGAGAAGGGGTGGTAATAAGGGTGATGAGCTAATAGACCGGAGGTCCTATTAAGCTGGAGACTCCTGATGAGTTTATACTCCCAGATGGAACGCCTAGTGTCAGGTATGACCGGGCGCTGGATGGGACTGGTAGAAGGGAAGGGGTTAGGAGCACTGAACATACACTGGCAGGAGAATTCCTGCTTGAATGAGTCAGATGAAGAGTAAGGCGTGAGGAGAATTCCTCAGCTTACTTTGTTTATTGAGCAGTTGGTAGAGGAGTACAGAAGAGATTGAGAATGGGGAAAAGAAAGGAGTGAACGCTCTTCCTTATATACCCAACCCTCTACATGATTAGTAATCATACAATGAGTCAAACGTTGAACTAGCTGAACACTCCGGGTAGTCGGATACCCTAGAAAGAGTGGACAAGCAGTTGAGGTGGGTACTGGTTGAGTGTTGGGTTCTGTACGACCACCGGAACAGAAGATCTGTTCAGAGATGCCCGCAGATGTCCAAAGAATCGCCGGGGAAGACCGCGACGACTAGAGTAAAGCGCAAGATTTGAGACAAAGCAGAGGGGGGTAGGAACCAAGGTTGCGGAGAGTTGCGATAGAGAATCACCGCGAAGTCGTAAAGTAGCTGCGGTATGCTTTGGTAGGAGCAAGCGATAAGACACAGAGAAGCCGAGAACTTCGACTTGAGAAACTGGAGAGTGAACTGGGGAACTGGAGAACTCAGACTGGAACTGAACTGGGGGATCTAAGTCAATGCATTCCAGGCTATCTAAGACACAGTATATAAAGGAAACCGAAGAATCTCCTAAATAAGCAGTGTCGAGATAGTCTGTGAGAGAGAAGGGGAACGGAAAAGCGAAACTAAAAGGAACTTGGTAAGAGGGGTAACTACTAGGGGGGAACGACGACGAAGGCTGAGTAACTACAGGGACGATGACGAAGGGGTGACGACGGCACGAGAGGAAGCCGTGTCATACAGGAGAAGACGCAGGGGAACAGGAATCAAGAGCGGAAGATAGCAATGGAGGCGAACGCCCGGCAAACGGAACGGCGCGGGGAATGGAACTGATCGATTGACCAGGAAGTTCCGATCGATAAGGAATCGTGGGGACGAGAGCGTAGAACAAGGGGATAACCGGAGATCGATAACGGGAGGAATTGATATCGATAGATAGCGGTGGCGAAGGGTTAGAATGAGGGTCGAAACGAGGATGAAAGGCGAGGGGAACGAGGCGTCGGGGATATCAGAGTTCCGGAGGGTCGGATAGCGGGTGGCAGATGGAAGAACGTGAGGATTCGAAACAGGGTTCCCGAGAGGAGATGTGAAGCGGGGAAGAACGTCCGAGGAACAATAGAGGCGGTCTGGTGATCAGGGTGAAGGTTGCCTCGAGGCAGTTGTGAGGCCAAGAAGAGTCCGGAACTCAATGGGGTCGAACGACCAATAGGAAGGAATCGGAGACTGGGAGTTTCAATGTTGTGACAATGTGAGTCAACATGGTCTGTGCGTAGTTTAGGGCAGGGTATCGGAGTCAGGGAAGTGGGACTTAGGACGATCGATGGTAACTACAATTAGGGGAACAATAGGGAACGAGTCAATAGGAGTACAATGGGGATTTCTCATGTTTCGTGGTAGCAATAGAAGGACAGTGGGGATTTCCCATGATTGATGGGGAATTCTCAGGTTTCATGGTAGCAACAGAGGAGTGATGGGGATTTCTCCAGATCAATGGGGGTTTCTCCAAAATTGATGAGATCGATTGGGGCTGAGGGTTCGTTTATCCCCTTTGGGATAATAATGAACAATGATGCATTGTTGTTGCCTTTTCAGGCGTCCCATTGATCTGAATGTATTTAGGCGATGGGGTTCCTTGGTCTTTTCCCTTCATCGTCTCTTTTCCACTCCCACCAATTCTACAACAATTCCCTCTCAACCTATCTTCGAAATCATGTCCCTCAACAGTGCTGCTACCCCTTTCGTCTCCGTCTCTCCTTATGAGGCCGCCACCCCTTTCGACATCGAACAGCATCTGTACGACACCCCCGCCAACATTGCCCATGACAACAGAGTTGCCGTGGAGTTCTTGACTGCCCATCAGGCTCCTCCACAGTTCTGGGAGCAGGCGGGATACGACGACCCCAACCGCACAATTACGTGGCCTCCTGGGGCTTCCCTCTTGCTGGATGCCATGGAGCGAGAGAGGGAGCGTAGGATCTTGAAGTTGGAACAACGAGTGGACCTCATGTACATGATCATCAATAGTCTTAATGAAGACTTTTCTCACTTTGCTCTGGAACATTGGGGACCTTTCCAGGCATCTCTCTTCCGATATTTCGGGCACCAGTGTTGGGGAGCATACTGCACCGACCCCCCTCAGTCCTCCCCCGTCGTCCCTCCAACTCCGCTGGGATCGGGGGGTTCCTCTCCCTCAATCCCCTCCCTGGAGTCCTGCTCCAGCTCCTCAGATGGTGGAGAGGTCGTCAAAGAAGCTGCGCAAGAGTCCGATGACTCGTTCTGGACAGCAGTGTCACCCGTCAAGCCAGGCTCGCCAAGTTCGCATGTGGCTGAAGCTGGAGATAGTGAAGCTGCAGGACAAGTATGGGTCCGAGTTGGTGAATGATGGGTTGGAGAGCGTGCGACAGGAGATGCGTGAGGGGTTAGATCATGATGTGCTAGGTTGTCGAGAGTGTTGGGTGGATCCGGTATCGAGAGAGTATATGTACTGTCCACAGAGCGTGTATCATCCGCTCCACTTTGCACATTGGTGCATTTCCACTTCGGGGTGCGCTTGTCAAGAGCCCCCTTTTCTCCTAGTTTAATTCTTGTTGTGGCTCTCTTTGTACTTTTATTATGGCGATGAATAGAACCAATATCTTGAATTACTTGTGTGATTTTCCGCACTATGTCACGTGTTCGTGACACCTATGGATTTATGGCTCCAACCAGGTGGTTGTGAACTAGTAGTCTGGCATGGAATATGGAGTGAGAGTGGTCTGTGGGTGTGATGGGTGACAGACAAGTCTGCCTCGTATGCGTTTATAGGTGTGGGCCATGGACTTATAGGTCCATTGACTTATGGGTCACCAACTTGTAGGTCCAGCAGGGTAGGTGCACCTGAGTGGTGGGTGGGTGCAGAATATGGGGTGTGGTCCACAATGTGTTTCCATAACCCAGGTCACATACCAGTGAAGTTGGGTCAGGTCCTTCTAGAATAAGGCTGGATGAGGGTAAAATGGGTCACATAGGATGAGGTTGAACAGGACATGATCAGGTGAAATTGGGCCAGGTTACGTTAAGTCAGGTTGAGGTTAGGTCAGATGAGATAAGATAAAGTTATGTAGGCTAAAGTCAATGCAGGTTTAGTTCCGGTTAGGTGGACTGCATGAGGTTAGGTTAGGTTAGGTTAGATTAGCTTAGCTTAAATCACATTATGTTATATTATGTTACGTTATTTTACATCACTTTACGTCAGGTTGATGTTATGTCACATTAGGTTAGGTTTACATTACATTTTTGTAATGTTATGTTATGTTTACGATATGTTAGGTTTAGGTTAGGTTAGGTCATGACTACAAACAGAACCATATTCTTTTATGTTGTGGAAAAGGCAAAGGATTTTTTTGAATGCATACCATTGGAATAAAGGACATTACAATTTTAGAAAATTACTGTATTTTAAAATTACGGTATTTAGAAATTACTGTATTTGGAAATTACTGTATTTGGAAATTACTGTATTTGGAAATTACTGTATTTGGAAATTACTGTATTTAGAAATTACTGTATTTGGAAATTACTGTATTTGGAAATTACTGTATTTGGAAATTACTGTATTTGGAAATTACTGTATTTGGAAATTACTGTATTTGGAAAAAAAAAATAACATTTGGAAAAAAATAACATTTGGAAAAAAATAACATTTGGAAAAAAATAACATTTGGAAAAATAACATATTTGGAAATTACTGTATTTGGAAATTACTGTATTTGGAAAAAAAATAACATTTGGAAAAAAATAACATTTGGAAAAATAACATATTTGGAAAAAATAACATATTTGGAAAAAATAACATATTTGGAAAAAATAACATATTTGGAAAAAATAACATACGGAAAAAACATAACATATGGGGGGAAAAACATATGGAAAAAACATAACATATGGGGAAAATATGACATATGGTCAAAACATAACATATGGGCAAAACATAACATATCTGAATAACATAACATACACCCAGGAAATAGTAAAACCCGCCCCAAGCCCAGGGGAGGTGAGGAATTATTTTACACTTCCACTGGGAGTTTATATTACTCGGCCTAAGTGAAACTCCCAAAGAGTTTTACTAAAACCATAAGGACAGTTGGAAAATCGTAGTCTACCATAGTCGATTACAAAAAAAATCGTAGTGTAATGTAGTCGCGCAAATGGTATAGTGACTATTGAATTTTTGGAAAGGGAATGTCGTCGAAAATTTCCGACTTTCGGAAATCCGCATAGAATTCCGTGAGTCAGACAGAGTTACGGAAGTCTGATTCAATTATCGCAAGTCCTCGGCATATGTGAACGACAGTCGGAGATAAGAAATGATTGTCGTCAATCCGAGCGATCCTTGACGACATTCACGGAGAGTGTCGACAATGGCGATTTATGCCACGAAACTCTGGGAAATTTTGGTGAAAACACGCGATTATCGCCGTGATTAATTTTTGTACAATCCGAACAGCATAGCGCGGTAGGTGTCGGGAATAGTGGTGTACTCTTCAGTGGCGTTGTCGCTGAACAACAACATCTGCTTGCTGTCGACAGTGTATTTTGGCCAAGCGATCTTCGACAGTAGGCTCGATGCCGTGGAACCCTTCGGGTAGTTGGGGTCCTGATGATTGATGAAGTTGACTGATGCAATCCTCGTCAATCGCAGGGATCGTGTAAGTATGGAAATGGACGCACTGAGGGCATCCGTGCCAAGGTGATCATCACCCGTGATACCATACACCTCAGCGAGGTCAGCGGTGTGAACAGACCCAAGGTAGAGTATGTTCTTGTCGCGCTTCCACACTAGATTGAAAGAGTCACAAGTTAGTGCACTCTCACCCGAGAGTCTACTCCACCCGACGAAGCTCCCTCGAACGTTGCATAACTCAGAGTGACCACGGGGCCTCCGTCACGTTTGTTTGAGATCGCCGCGGCGTGAACACCAACCTGGAGGAAGGTCCCAAGAAGCACGAGCATGTTGAGCAACATCCTTGGGGTCGTTGATATGACCAGGGTAGGAGGTCGGAGAAGTCATAGAGGCAGTCGGTGGTAGGCTTAAATAGACACCCCAACCCCTGTGATCTACGTATGTGAATATCACCAGTTATGATCAACTCCTCTGACTTAAGAGTGCGCATCCTACCCAATGAGAAAAGAGGTCGGTCGCAGCCCGCGGGGTCAACGTTTAACACTGAACGACGGACACCTGGGCCTGAGAACAAACGGCTTCTCGCCGTCATTGATGACTTCAACGTCAATACATCGGCCATGCGGAATGAATAGGAGAGCGGTGACGCACCTTCACCGCGTATGCGCAATACATTAGGGAGCTCGTGGTTCCGGAGAACTACATTCGTCATTGATGTTATCTGCCATGGGCCGTATGGCCGACTACCCACTATGGGTCACCCGGCCGGCGAGAAGAATCTAGACGTCAGGGTTCCGTGAACAGGATCCTCAGAGGGCACAGCAAAAAATCGCCCGAGTGCGAGCGGTGTATCCGGTAAAGTCTTTGGGTTGTGGATGCGGCAGACCACCGGGCCGCCCCCCTCCCCCTCGGCACATTCTTCGAGTGAACGGGCGCAAGCACCAGGGAACATCTTAATTAGCGGCCAACCATTCAATGGCCTGTGCTTGTGAGACGTCAATGATTCATCTCGAAGGGTTCTGCACGCAACGGGGTGTCCAGGTAGGTCTGGAGTGTGAAACGACCCTTCTTATGGTTTGACAACGTAGAGTGCATGCTGAAGAGGGTTCCGGACTGCATCGATGACGGGGTGATTGCACAGGTGAATAGGAGTGGGTGCGGTGCATGTAAATGTTCGGTTGAAATCAACTGTGATGGGGAGAGCAAGCGCCTCTTCGAGCGGACCCTGGCGTTGAATATTCTGAATATCGAACACTGAGCCCCAAAATCTGACCCAAGGTCAGAATCGCAGCAGTAGGACACTTAAACTTACGAACAATGATGCTGTTGACTTGTCTGTTCAGTGGCACAGATCAGTACTGCGCTGACCGAGGCCGAAAATGTGTATGTGACCGTTCCTAACACCGCATCATTGTTCGGTGCCAGTGGTTTTCAGTGCTTACCCTGTTGAGTTCCGGCACCACATCAGAGCTCAACGAGGATTGCGAGCAGTGAACCAGAGAACTGAGATTTTTCCCGCCCATCCACGTTCGTCACACAACGATAAGTGTCTTCACTTCCCCCAGCGATGATCAGGGCCCTTTGCAGGAGAAAATTCCGACCTGGTTAACGCCGAGGGATTCACAAAGAAAAGGTACAGAGGCCTATATCGAATTTAAATTATAGAATCAGCGTCGTAGGGTACAGTCGGCTCCTCGACGTGAGGAGAATACGGAGGCGGCACAGGCGAAAACAACGTGAAAACGCACTGCTGCATCACGACCGACGATGAGCTCGACTGAGCCCCCCACTCGTCCGTCGTCGTGGGTATAGGTATATCGACCGCCCCAAGGACGGTAGGTAACTCCGGCCCGTCAACATCACCGTGGACGCCGTCACCGGACCCAGAACCATAATCACCACCACCAACGTAACCAAACTCTGGATCATAGTTGGCATTCCTGCCTCCCCCTCTTCCATCCCACAGACACCTTATCGGTCCTCCGCCGCAGCCACTACCACCGAGGTTTCCGACGGCAACATCAGCTCGGATTATTTGAATCAAGCGCCCGTGAACCAGGTTCCGAATTTCCACAAAAGCGGGTGAAAACAAGAGGAGGTATGGGAACCGGAACGATGCGTGACATGCCTGGCCTTCCCATTCTACAATTTCACGGCCTTGGAGGGGTACTCCGTACCTGTCAACGTATAATCCGAATTCTGGTATCATTCGTATGTTAACGAGGAAAAAGGAGAGGGAGGGGTATAGAATAAGCATTGCTCACTATCGTAACACAGGAAGAAGACCTCCGGTTCGATCCTCGTCATGGAAATCGGTCGAGCAGACGAACACCGTTTCAGGACCTTCTTGCATTCCGAAACGTTTTTGTCTCCCACCTGGGGGATACCCGCGACCGACATCCTAACGGGGGGAGGAAGGAGGGAATCGCGTAAGCCCGCGTCTGAAAAAAAAGGGGGAAATGTCGCACTCTGGTAACTTGATCAAATTGAAGCCGTTGTTATGTAGAACGCAGAGTTTTGTTCTGAGGAAGACGATCTCGGTACATTCCGCGGGTAGAAAAAATGTCTGTTGGTTCAGGGAAGGTTCGATTAGGCATAAAATTGGTGCCGATGCGAACTGAGACGTACGTGAACGAGCCGGAATTTTTGAGGATCTGGTAAAGGGCCATCAGGACCCATCGTCATAGCAGCTTCCCAGACATGGAATATGGTATCCAACTGCATACGGGGTGAATCAGAACCACAGTTCTTGAGCTTGGGACCGATGATGTGCCGCTCACATGCTTCTTCACCGCGGCAACGATATACATCTCGCCATTCAGTTTCCCCGCTCGGAAAAAATCCACCTTCCCTTTAATCTCAAGGATCTTGGGGCGGAACGTTAACGCACGGCCAGTTGACTTCGGCACTGATTCTTCCAAGTCGAAGACGTGCAGCTCCTATGTAGAGAACTGTGAACGAGGCTAAGGGGGTATTGTGCAGAGTCGTACATACCCCGTTGGAACGGATGAGAATGAGACCATATTCCCCGTTTACAATACACTGCTGGACGGGGAGGCGGAGCACCCAACGAAAAGCTAGGAGCCTTCGTCAATTTCTCGACCGTGATCACAGAATATCGGAAGGACCCACACCGAAGGTCCTTCCCGATCCCGATCCATAAACCTTCCACACACCCAATGGCCAGTAAAGTGCGCCCATCATGTGTTGCTGGCGTGTGATAAATCATGGTCAAAAACACGAAGCGAAGCCTGGAAAATCACACCCACAGAACGGAATAGCACAAGTTATCGACCCCCCCATTGGTCGATCCCCAGGCGGGTACGTATGCAAACCCCTGCTGGTACCCATCGTGAGGAACTCCTCCCTCGCGACGACGCTCACTTCAAACACCTGACTCGACTTCTGTCTAAAGAGAATGGCTTCGTCCAGTTTTGATTTCCACGTCGATTGCACGCCTTCGGTTTCTGCGTAGAGTCGCGTAGTGCCTCCCAAGCGACCGTCGTGGTAGATGACGAGGGGAAGCATTTCGCGAAAGTCCCCAGACGGAGGGGCGATGTCCCAGGATTCTGGTGGAAATGTGTTGGTACCGTTCCTCCCACTGATAGTTCTCTTTCGACTTGGAGGGGCATATGTCTCGACCCGCAGAAGATCGAGTGGGATCGGCTATCCCCGTACCCAAGATTAGCACGACCAGAAGCAGGAAAAGTCTCATGGCCCTACTCGTTTGCAAACCTGGAATGTGAGGTTCGGACCTGTCCCAACGATGTTGGTTATCACAACTGCGAGGAACGCGCTCAGCCCAAGCGATCCATTGATAGGAACGACCAGGAGCCCCAAGACGTACGATAGTTATCGAACAGCAGTACAAAAAGTTCGTACATGCCTTTCCGCTCGAAAGTTGAGTCGGTACGGAATAAGCGTCCAGCGCATATAAGGCGTCGTCTTTCGTGAGTCAGATCCAGATCCTAAAGCCATACAAGAATCAACGGTGATCTCACCACGAAGGGCTCAAAAAGCAGCGATAACATATACACGCACCACAAACTCTGAGTCTTTGAACGTAATCTTAGAATTGTAACACAAAATCCTCGCCAATTCTTCCGAAGCAGGCACCCGTCCCAACCCCGATTCCGCGAGTTCGGTGAACGGAGGAGCGGCATCTCCGGCGAAATCTGCAGTGCGTGGGTAGATGTCTGGCTTGGATTTTCCATTCCAGAGACGAGAGAAAGGTTTGTTGGCAAAGACGCTCATGGCGGACAGGAAGGGAAAGTCTAAGGAGCCAGGTGCGTTCACCTCGCGGCTTTTGATTCGGGCGGCGCGTGACACGTATCCGTCCATACGCATGGGGTTCGCATGAGCGCACGGGGAGGAACTTGACTACCTTCAATCTTGTGATGCATTGCCTTGCATCGTTGTATTTCTGACGGGGAGATTTGGTCAGACGTGATGATCGTGCCAAGTAGGCGGAGTGATCTCAGAACACGCGAACAAATACAGGTCGTCGGGCCGCGCTACCAAAGCTATTCTACACTCGCCCGGGCGTTTTGCGTCTCAATCATGAGCACTGGTTTGTGTGACTTTGACCTTGAATGTGGAGGAGTTTTTGATCTTGATCAGCGCAAATCAGGGTTTGGGATTGGTCACGCATTGTACATGTAACGAAGACACAACAGGATCTGGGGGCTGGCACATACACGCAGACGGTTTGGCTCATTAATGCCGGTCAACATAGCGACTGCGAGTACTTTGGGAGAGCTTCAACTTGTCGGCGTTGCGTAAACTGGCTATGTTCATATTGCGTTCCATCCTGTTCTGTGTAAACTGAAACGTGAGGACAGAGGGCGACAGTGCGCGAGGGGTTGAAAGAAGACCACAAAGTCATCGCCAGGCACCTGATGGATCGAGGACACTGTACTGGTAACGACCAGGTAACAACCGACTCGGACACGAGCCTGATTCGTTCGTCTCGGCTATGCTGATCCGTTCTGGCAGCTGCAGATACAATGGCTGTTCTCTTCTTCCGGATGTAGATTTCATAGGAGATATTCGCATTTGTATCGTGACGATGGGTACGGACTAGCCAAATGCTTCGCCCCTGCGTAAGCAGCTGGCGCATCTGCAATTTGGAGGCCTGTTTCGAAGCGGTCTCCGTAACTGTCACGGAGCTGCCATGGAGCGGGTAGTCCAAGACTGTCATCTGGCTCCATAAGGGTACTGGGATCAGAGAAACCGTATGGGTTTGAAGAGATGAAAGCGCGTAGCAAGGCCCCTGGATTGACCGAGTTGGTTTAACGACTTCGGCCTCAAAACCAGTTGGATCAATGGCACAGTTGGTCACTGTCCTGGAGGGCGTTCCACAACGATTGTTGTACGAGTACTAGAGACCGCATTCTTTGCGGGAGACTGAACGCTCAAGAAACGGTTGACTACGGAAACGTGAACGTCGTGAACATGCATAGGAGAGTGGCCAGACCAACCCATGATTCCTGGTGGTTACATCTCTATCACGTTCACTTATTGACGGAGTTGATCGTCCCGCTGTTGAAGTACTCGGCGCGGACCATGATCTGTTTGCTATGTGAGTACAGGCGGCAGGTAGGGTGTTGGGAATTTCCATACCCCAAGTGTTGGAGGGAGGGCCGCCACCACGGATGAGAAAATTATTTAAACGATCCTCCATGTCTTGTTCTCGGGCATGAAATCCGGAATCAACACCGTGCGCCTTTCCCCACACAGATTCCTTGAACTTCGGCCGGGGGGAGCAGGCCCAGAGTTGGGGTCACAGGCACGGGGAAGATCGTCAGCCTGTCCGATTAGGAGCGCACGCGCATTGGGTGGGGTACTTGAGTAACATTGTAGTTTATGCTGGCGTTGACCGTGACGGCGTTGAGCTTTCCGAAGCGATTGATCGAATTCGAATGCGGATCACGCCTTGGTCCGTTCTTCAGACTTCTCCTTGACCAATGCACCGTCTGCTCGTCCGTCCTCCGACGCGCAGTTTTGCTAAACGTTTTATCACCACAGCTACTGGGCGGAAATTGCACCCAGAGAAGGGTGACAAAGGCAAGCGCGCCGAAATTCGGAGCATTCCATCCGCTAACGCACGACTGGTTCAGTGGTGGTAGCCATGTCAGGCGGTGTCGATTCCTCAGTAACCGCAAAGTTGATGGTGGACCAGGTCTGCTGCTTTGCGCGTCACCTCTGCCTTTACATCCTCTGAGCAGTGTTGTTGGCAGTAGGGTTATGACGTTACTGGGCTATTCATGCGGAACTGGGATGCAAGAGACGAATCTGGTACCGACACGGGATGCGAATGGGAGAAAGATTGGGAGGATGTACGGTTGGTGTCTAAAAATCTCGGAATTCCTTGTCGGATGGTATGTGCACCGCGGCGGAGGTATTATCTTAATCCTGTTCCCCCTGACGCAACGAAAGGTTGACCTCACGAAAGAATACTGGAACAATGTATTCCAGCCTTCGTTGAGAGTGTGGGAAGCTGGTGACACTCCGAACCCGGATGTATGGTGCAACAGGTTAGGTCCTTGTGCATAGCGCAATACGGTTTGGTACTGACTGAGCCTTTTCCACAGGGAAGTCAAGTTTGGTGCGTTGATGAACCACCTGGCGAACGATGGAGAGTGGTTAGCGACGGGTATGCTTCCATGCTCAAATCCACCCTTCTGCATAGCTGAGTCGCCAATTACGGTCTAGGTCACTACGCAAGAAAGGGATGGAAGACACCTCCAGGTTCTTCGATGCCGCGGCCACAACTCCTCCGTTCGTTGGATCCAACAAAAGACCAGAACTACTACCTGTCTGCGATCCCAGAAGAAGGCTTAGAACGAGCCCTATTTCCACTTGGTGAACTGACAAAGGCAGAGGTTAGAAAGATCGCAGAATCAGCTGGTCTGCCAACAGCTAAGAGGCGCGAAAGCATGGGAATTTGCTTCGTGGGACAGAGACGAAGGTTCAACGATTTCCTAGGTGAGTTCACATCTGCTCTACGCTCCTCACATTCGCTCTCACACTGGGTATCTACCTACAGTGAATTATCTGAAACCAAAGCCTGGCCCAATATGCGACCTCGAAACAGGGAGAATCATCGGAACTCACGATGGATTGTGGTCGTATACAATCGGGCAAAGAATCGGATTATCGGGGAGAATGGAACGGGAATTCGTCGCTGCGAAAGGCAAAGCACAGAATGCAATCTATGTTGTGAACGGCTCGTGAGCACGTTTACCCATCCTGCGTCGTTCTGATTACGACTCTTTGCCTACCCAAAACAGCGAAAACCCGCATCTGTACAAGCTCAATTTGACATGCAAGGACTGGAAGTGGATCTGGGCTGATTCGGCGCCACCGGAAATCGACACTCGAATGGGTTTCAATTGCCTGTTGCAGTTTAGACATCGGATGGACCCGGTCCCCTGTACAGTGAAGAGGTGACTGTCTGCTAGCTTCGTATTTTCTCACTCGTTGCTGACGGGCTACAGGCGTCATGTTACCCACATAGAAATCTACTTTAGCGAACCACAAAAGGCAGCCGCTGTGGGCCAAATCGCAGCCCTCTGGGATGGAGATTGGTGTCTCGGAAGTGGAACCATCATGCGTGCCTCCCCTGAACCTCCACGCAAGCTGCCGTGGAAGGCAGGACAACATGACAGACAATAACAATTCACTTTGTACATGAAACAATTGGCGGCAGTACCAAATAATCCAACAAGTATTGTAAAGTCAAGTAATATTATCTATCATTCATCTCCGTTTTAAATCTTTTGCCAATCGCAGGGCAAGTATGAAGGCAATGGTAGAGAATACGCTGGAAATCCTTGAGAGGTGATATTAGACGAGGGGACGAAAGATTCCAGGATCAAGCTTACTTGAAGATAATGCCGATGGTACCCCCTGAGCCTCCATCACCTTCTGCCCGTGCAAAGAAGTCATTGGCGTCTTCGGTCGATACCGTACCGTTCATTGGGGGTGTAGAAGCGGGTGCATTCGGAACTTTTCCATGATGGATTACTGACTTGTCTGGGTCGAGGAAGGCGAAGATGATCGACGACATTCCCGTGACCATGAACTGAGGTATAACGACGCAGATATTGTGCAATCCCTGATGGGGGTATTTCATTAGGGCTTTGCGGCGATGGGAGAGTTCGGTAGACAAACCAAGATCGCGCCGGCCTTCGCGCTGAGGTCGTTGGCGCGGTGTTGTGTCGGGGAAGGCCCCTCTACCTCTGATTGGACTAGTTGTTGCTCCTCGTCTTCCTCCTCAACCTCGCCTTCGTCGCCGTCCGTGTTGGCGAGCACATAACCATTGTTGTTGACGCCTGAACGAGCATCGGCGAGCCGAATGGTCTCCTCACCTTCGTAGTTGTGCGCAGCGGACTCCGAATGTATGGCTTCACCGAGCTAGATAATTCGCTATCGGTTAGAGATCCCCATACCGCGGCAGCCGACGTACGAGAGAGAATGGAGCCCATTGGGTGACGGCCCACGCGATTCCGGTGAGAGATATCAGCACAGTGGCGCCAAATGTACTCGTAACGAAGCTAGAAGTAAAAACCATGAGTCGATCAGGGACAGAGTCCGTCATAATGGGAAACTCACAATGTGCTGAACATACAAAGAGAGAAGAGGGCGTGACTCAAGGCCCAAAGCATCGGAAGGCTTATCTGGAACTTGCGAGAAATCCGTTTGAACGCTCCGTCTTCCGCTCGGAATAAGTCTCCGATCGTTCTACGCTTCGCGGTTTGGGATACCAAGAATGGTAGAGCAAAGTTGCAGAATAGGCTGATGCATGCACTCCAGAACAGGGCTCTTGTGCCAAGGCGAGTAGCTTCCGCATCCACTTCATCCGACCCAGGGTCAACCGAGTCAGGCAACCCGGACTTGTAGATATCTCCGACATAGACAGTTGAGTAGAACAGTACTGGGAACCATCCAATCCAGGCACTTCGATCTGTCAGAACCCGAAGGTCAGACGGCACAGGGTGTACTTACAAGAATTGAATCATAAACTGAAGGGTGAACATTAGTAAGGTGGACAAACCCGGCAGCCCTCAAAAACTCACGATGGACCTGATGGTTTTGGGAAGGGTTAACGCGTTCTCCCAGATGCTCCGCAACTCTGTCCGGAAACTCTTCTTTTCCGAGTTTTCCGGATCTCTGGCGAAGATTAGAGAGATTCCAGTTGCAGGCGTGATCACCCACAAGTCAGTAAAAGGCTCCTCCTTTACACACCAAGCAGTCATGGCGTGGGTTGAGAGAAGGAAGAAACAGGTGAAGATAACCAGGACCTCGAGTTGTGTTCCTCCTAACCAAGGAAAGAGGTGCGGAAGGTCGATGTACCCCCTGCGATCTACTGTTTTGAAAGCGTCCATACAAAGAATAAACAGAAACTAACACAAAAAATCCGGAAACACTGCCAGCACCAAGCATAGTAGCAGCCCAGGCGTTACCAGCGGGTTGCAATCCGGTCGGCAACACATCAACAATCAATGCCCTATCAACGGCTTGTACTGTGTGTTGCAAGGAAAAGATTTCAGCGCACAAAACTCATCAGGAGCCCGCACGACACGTGCCTGCGTTTATTGAGAAATCCATGACGTAGATGGCGAATACCGCTAACCATATCGACAGAGTCCTGTACTATATGCGCAATGAAGTGGTCTTCATCAACGACGCGCGCAACTGAGGTACACACCAGCCCGGATCCCTCCTCGGAGAACGCGCCCGCTACTGGCCGCGCAAAACCAAACAGGACGGTTGCGGCTGCGGTTAAGATTGCACCGCCGATCATGAATGGCCGTCGCCTTCCAAATCTTGACTTTGAATTGTCAGCAAGCACACCTGTGTTTAAACCTTGAGTGGGAAGGCGGTCAAACGATGAGGATGTCACCGTACCAACGAGAGGCTGAACAATGAGACCGGATAACGGCCCTGCAATGAACACGATGGCCATGTGAGATTTGGATAGCCCCAGAGATAACAGGTACGGTGAGGCTGATACGGTTTGGTGAACATCTATAAGACTGAAGTTTGCTCGTTGGCGTACCATATGACATCTCCACAGACCATAGTGCCTGGAGTCCAATGAAGCCGAGGGTCAGCGCAGGAAGTTTGAACCATTTCGGACCGAGTATTGGGGTGTCCTGTAACGAGGCTGGTTCATTATCGTGGCCAGAGTCTATCTGTATGAAGGATGAGCCAGTCATGCAGCCTTGGCGCTGTCGATACGCGATGAGCGAGGTGGAGGGGGCGTGGGAATGGGAACGGAAAATGCCGATGATAATCAAAGATCAAAATTGGTGCGCTCAGAAAATTTTGTGACTCTCATCTTCCCCTCCATCCACCACCCTCTCCTCACAAAAAGGTAGGCTTATCTTTCTACCCTCTCGGTGTTCAGAGGGTCTCTTTTTTGCCGAGCTGTCTTAATGCCTTCCTCCGGCAACAGACTCGCGGCAGGATCGCGTTCAAGATCCCTTCCTTTTCACCACTATCAACGATTGATACTAACCTTTTTTGCTGCTTTTACCCTAGAAATCCGTCATGGGTAAGGATAAGATTCACGTTAACGTCGTCGGTTAGTCCACCTGCACTACCATTTTCAGTACCTAGTTGATCTCGTTTGCAGTCATCGGTCACGTCGACTCCGGAAAATCGACCACCACTGGTCACTTGATCTACAAGTGCGGTGGTATCGACAAGCGTACTATCGAAAAGTTCGAGAAGGAAGCCGCCGAACTTGGAAAGGGTTCCTTCAAGTACGGTCAGTGCGATTTCAACATCTGGCTGATAAGAGCTTCCACTGAAACATCTACCCCTAACTTAGCATGGGTCTTGGACAAGCTCAAGGCTGAGCGTGAGCGTGGTATCACCATTGATATCGCCCTTTGGAAGTTCGAGACCCCAAAATACATGGTCACCGTAAGTTTTTTTCTTTCGATGTGATCGAGGATCGGTAGACAGACGCTCATTCAAATCCAAGGTCATTGATGCCCCTGGACACCGTGACTTCATCAAGAACATGATTACCGGTACCTCCCAGGCCGACTGCGCCATTCTCATCATTGCCGCCGGTACTGGTGAGTTCGAGGCCGGTATCTCAAAGGACGGTCAAACCCGAGAGCACGCCCTGCTTGCCTTCACCCTTGGTGTCAGGCAGCTCATCGTCGCTGTCAACAAGATGGACACCACTAAGGTACGATCCTCTGTACACCCTGCTATCAATTTCGAAACTGACATATTTATCTAGTGGAGTGAGGACCGTTTCAATGAAATTATCAAGGAAACCTCCAACTTCATCAAGAAGGTCGGATACAATCCTAAGACTGTCGCCTTCGTCCCTATCTCTGGGTGGCACGGAGACAACATGTTGGAAGAGTCTCCCAAGTAAGCTGTTGTTTAAGTTTCGATGACGGTTCTTTGTTTACGAGCTACGCTTAGCATGACATGGTACAAGGGCTGGACCAAGGAGAACAAGTCCGGCTCTGTCAAGGGCAAGACCCTCTTGGATGCCATCGATGCCATCGAGCCCCCTACCCGTCCTTCCGACAAGCCCCTCCGGCTCCCTCTCCAGGATGTGTACAAGATCGGTGGTATTGGGACGGTGCCCGTCGGTCGTGTTGAAACTGGTGTCATCAAGGCCGGTATGGTCGTAACGTTCGCCCCAACCAACGTCACTACTGAAGTCAAGTCGGTCGAAATGCACCACGAACAACTCGAGTCGGGACAGCCTGGTGACAACGTCGGATTCAACGTCAAGAACGTCTCTGTCAAGGATATCCGACGTGGAAACGTTGCCTCTGACTCAAAGAACGACCCTGCCAAGGAGGCCGCTTCCTTCAATGCTCAGGTCATCATTCTCAACCACCCCGGTCAAATCGGTCCTGGCTACGCCCCCGTCTTGGATTGCCACACTGCTCACATCGCTTGCAAGTTCGCCGAGCTGATCGAGAAGATTGACAGGAGAAGTGGAAAGTCTTTGGAGAACTCGCCCAAGTTCGTCAAGTCCGGTGATGCTTGCATCGCCAAGCTTGTGCCCAGCAAGCCAATGTGTGTCGAGAGTTACAACGAGTATCCTCCTCTCGGTCGTTTCGCTGTCCGTGATATGAGGCAGACTGTTGCTGTTGGTGTCATCAAGTCTGTCGAGAAGACGGAGAAGGGCGGAAAGGTTACCAAGGCTGCCGAGAAGGCCACAAAGAAGAAGTAATGGTGTACATCTGCGGTTTCATTTTTATTTCTGCTGTTGTCCATCCACTCTTCTATCATCTGTACCGGTCATTCTCGCTTCATAATGTTGTACGCTTGTTGTATCGCAATACCACTCGCTGTTTGCGGCTAGCTACGATTTGCCGCACCATTACCTATAGTCACCTGAGCTTGTAATTGTCTCTCTTTTTCCCCAATAAGGAACCCGCACGAGTCAGGATGACCAATCGTGGGAAATATGTGGTCCGCAAAAGCGTCTAACTTGCACGATTCACGCTCTCCTCTGCCACAGTCCAGGCATGGATTCCTTCGACAACTTCCAGTTCGACTCCGCATCGTCGTACGGTGGCATTGGTATTGTAGATGACACGTCATCTGTCTACACCACGGATGCCGACGCAAGCAGCCAATCTTCCCGGGTTCCAATCGAATCGCTAGAAAACCTTTCCCTCGACGATAATGCCAACGATCGTGTCTTATACACGGGTGTCATCGAGGAACGATCCCCTCTCTCCGGTCCAGGTTCAATAGAACACGCGTTTGACGAGGACTTTGATAATGTGTTGGACGAATTACCGGATGACAGTCAAGTCGAGCTTCCGCCACATGCCTGCAGGTAAGTGTGAGATGTCTGGTCAGCTCGATAACCACACATTGACCGTCTGATCAGTTACTGTGGCATCCATTGTCCGGCGTCTGTTGTTCAATGTCTGGTCTGCAACAAATGGTTCTGCAATTCTCGTGGCAACACCTCCGCCTCACACATCGTGAACCATTTAGTGCGCGCCAAACACAAGGAAGTGACCCTACACAAGGAAAGCCCACTCGGGGATACCGTTCCCGAATGTTACAACTGTGGCAGTAAGAATGTGTTCATGCTTGGGTTCATCCCCGCCAAGAGTGACACGGTTGTGGTTTTGTTGTGTCGGTGCGGATAATCCTATTCGCAGGCCTGGGGCCTCGAAAGCTAAATTCCTTTTAGACAACCTTGTGCGTCAATCACGAAGGATATCTCGTGGAACGTGAACCTCTGGGCTCCTCTCATCGACGATCGATCGTTCCTGTCTTGGCTCGTCAAGCCACCCAGCGAGAATGAACAGCTCCGGTCGCGACAAATATCGTTCCCGCAGATCACCCGCCTCGAAGATTTGTGGCGCGAGAATGCGAACGCCACGCTCGAAGATCTAGAGAAGCCTGGCGTAGACGATGAACCCCAGCCCGTCTTGCTCCGTTACGAAGATGCCTACCAGTACCAAAACATCATGGGACCTTTGGTGAAAATTGAAGCCGACTACGACAAGCGTCTCAAGGAATCTCAGACTCAAACTGATATCACCGTTAGATGGGATTTGGGTTTGAATCAAAAGAGGATCGCTTGGTTCGTGTTGCCGAAATTGGAGAGTGGAGAAGTCAGACTTGCGGTTGGAGATGAATTGAGGTTGAAGTACGCGGGAGAGCTACATAAGAATTGGGAAGGAGCAGGACATGTCATCAAGATACCGAACAGTGGGTGTCTGACCACTACACCTCTCGATCCATAGCTGACCGACCGACTCCCTCCAGATGTGTCCGATGAAATCGCTCTTGAGCTGCGAAAAAGTGAAGGAGTGCCAACGGAAGTTACCCATAACTTCATCGTTGACTTCGTTTGGAAATCTACGAGTTTTGATCGTATGCAGCTGGCCATGAAGACGTTTGCCGTTGACGAGAAGAGCGTTAGTGCATACATCGTGAGTTTTCTACCGGACCTAGTTGCAGATGTAGGACTCACAGGTCCCTCAGTACCACAAGTTGCTTGGCCACGAAGTCGAAGCACAGTCATTGAAGACCCAGATGCCGAAACGGTTCTCAGCCCCCGGACTCCCAGAACTCAACCACTCGCAGATGTACGCCGTGAAGAGCATCCTCCAGAAACCGATCAGCCTCATCCAGGGACCTCCAGGGACTGGAAAGACTGTCACCTCAGCTTCCATCGTCTACCATCTGGCGAAGATGAACCCTGGACCTGTTTTGGTCTGCGCACCATCCAACGTTGCTGTGGACCAACTCACCGAGAAGATTCACGTCACGGGATTGAAAGTTGTCCGCATCACCGCCAAGTCCCGAGAGGCCCTTGATTCCTCCGTTTCGTTCTTGACCCTCCATCAACAAGTGGCGAAGAACACTTCGCAGGTGGAGTTGCAAAAACTCATTCTATTGAAGAACGAGCGGGGAGAGTTGAGCTCCAACGACGAGAGGAAATATAAGACATTGATTAAGCAGTGCGAACGGGAGATCCTCAATGCTGCTGACGTTATCTGCTGCACCTGTGTCGGTGCAGGAGACCCCAGGCTGGCGAAGTTGAAGTTCAGGACAGTTCTCATTGATGAGGCTACTCAATCCGCGGAACCAGGTTCGGCCAATTTTTCTCTCGAAACCCTCTGTCTCACCAGGTCCTTTGTAGAGTGTATGATACCCTTGGTGCTTGGGTGTCGACAGGTAGTCCTCGTCGGTGATCATCAACAATTGGGCCCCGTCATCATGAACAAGAAAGCCGCCCGGGCTGGTCTCACCCAGTCGCTCTTCGAGCGCCTCGTCGTCCTGGGCAATCGCCCAATTCGACTTCAAGTCCAGTATCGGATGCATCCTTGCCTCTCCGAGTTCCCTTCCAACATGTTTTACGAGGGTTCCTTGCAAAATGGCGTCACTGCGCCTGAAAGATTGCGGAGGAATGTGGATTTCCCTTGGCCGGTACCCGACACGCCGATGTTCTTCTACCAAAATTTGGGCCAGGAGGAAATTTCCTCAAGCGGAACGTCATTCTTGAACAGGTCGGTGTTTTTGTAGCCTATTGCATCAAATACTAAGGGGTTGTGCAGAACGGAGGCTTCCAACGTGGAGAAGATTGTCACAAAGTTCTTTAAGTCCGGCGTTGTCCCGAATCAGATTGGAATCGTCACTCCCTACGAAGGCCAGAGGTCGTATATCGTCAGTTATATGCAGTTCAGTGGCTCCTTAAGGAAGGACTTGTACAAGGATATCGAAGTGGCGAGCGTCGACGCGTTCCAAGGACGAGAGAAGGACTACATCATTTTGAGCTGCGTCAGGAGTAACGAACACCAAGGGATTGGTTTCTTGAATGACCCCAGACGGTTGAATGTCGCGCTTACGAGGGCAAAATATGGTGTTGTCATCCTTGGGAATCCGAAGGTTTTGAGCAAGGTGTGTGATCACCTCATGACCTTACGCGACCTTCCTACTTCTTACATCAACCCCAGCATCCGTTGTGGCACTATCTCTTGACTCACTACAAGGAGAAGACCTGCCTCGTGGAAGGACCACTTAACAACCTCCAACCGAGCATGATTCAGTTCAGCAAGCCCAAGCGGACCTTGTCCAAAGCTATGGAACAGTTCCGACGCCACGAAACCAGCGCCAGGGACTTCATGTCCGGCTCTGGAGATGATTGTGAGTTGATATCTTTCTCATCCCTTTCGCTTGTTTTCTCACTCCCATGTTGTACAGCGCGCAGATCAGGCACTCCAAGTCGGTTTGACCAGAGTTTCTATCGAACACACGACGCTCTCGGGTATGTCCCGTCCGACGCCCAATCGCTTCGCTCTCAAGCTACCTACTCTTCTGGGTTGCCCATGTTCGCCGCGAATGGTCCATTCGGAGTAGGAATGCAACGTGGACCTGCTGCCAAGCGGGGTCCGTACGGGAGTTATGCCAGTTCCATCATCTCCCAGGAGGGACCGGCTGGAACCGACAGCTCGAGCGTTGTCGGAAGTTCAGTTGGCACCTCTGACCCCCGTTTGGTCAACGTGGGGTATTCCCAATCCGATAGATTGCGAAGGCGGAGTTCGTTCTCTTCTATCGCTGGCACTTCCGACATGTCGCAGTATGATTACAAGGGACAGGATGATATCTCCGATTTGGATGACGTGAAGTCTCAGTACACGGGAACCCAGGCCGGAGTCACCGTTTTCTAAACTCACACCTTCGACGTCTGGGATCATCAAACGGGGGAACGTCGGAACGTGCCCATCCCAGGGAAATGACCGGTATAGACCGCAGTGATCGCTGTCACGGACGCGACGGGGCGCCCGACCGCGTCGCGTCAATGGTGGGACACCTCGCTCCCGTCTCTCGACGACGCGAGTAGTTCTCTCGAGCCTTCTTGCTTGTTGCTACTTAGACACTATCTACATTTGTGGTAGTTCTACGGCGATTCCAATACGATGTAGAGATGCAATACGAAGCAGACATGTGTGACGGCTCGTGTGACATACCGTGTTTCGCGTCGTATCGAACAGCGAACCCCGCGATTTTGATCGACCTGTTGAATCCATCAACCCTGTCGAGTGGCGTTCGCCAACGGTGTCTCCTACACACTACACCTGTCCAACCCCAACCCTTGAACAAGCTCTTGGTTCACCTCATACTCAGCAAACGGTGCAAGGTACGATTACATCCCTTCAACCGTTGCGGCGTGTTGAATCCGTGGTCCATTGTTCCGACTCAAAGTGCTGTCCGGTCCCTGCACTCAGAAGCCCACCGCTCCACTCTTTCTATGTCACTCCGAAAGGCCGCCGCGATAGCCAGAGCTGCTGCAAAGTCTCAGCTTTCATCTGACGAGGACGAGGGAAGTGATGCCCTGGATGGGGGCGAGAGTTCGAAGTCGAAACCGAAACCGAAGGCAAGGAAGAAGGGGCGGGTATCTGGCGATGGTAGCGGGAGGAAGAAGGGGGGTCGTCTTCGGGCCCTTAGCGTTGATCTATCTAGCACGAGACCCGACTCGCCTCGACCGACCCCGAAGGTGCGGAAATCACTCGACTCCCCGATTAAAGGAAGTAAACGACCACAACCTGCGACTCCGTCCGGGTTGGACTCTGACTTGAGTGAACTGTCCTCACTCGAGGATCCGGAATCCCCTACCCACCATCGACGTCCCGCTATACCCTCTCGGTCGATCCCTGAGCGGGACAATAACCCGCCACCCAGCACCGGGCAGAAGGCCTCAAAACACAAACCATTGTCTTCCTCCATGCCCTCCCGCTCTCTGATCTCCTCTGCCTCCTTCACACTCGGCGCCCCTCCAAAGACGCCGGCTGACACTTCCAGGGTGAGGAATATCCTCAGTGGAGTATTGGGATCGGGTAAATCTGTGTTGGGCCGGACGAACTCTTCACCAAATATCTCTTTTTCCTTGGCTGCCGTCTCTCTCCCCCGGGAAACTTGGGATAGAAGCACGCTTGGCTCGTGCGTTTGGGTATTGATCGATCGATCTGGACATCCCACGGGGAAACGAGACCAAGGAGAAGCGTATTGGTGGCCAGCTGAGGTGATTTTGTTCATTGTACACGGATTTTTATCCCTGAGCTAGACATTCGTATAGGTCACATCCCAGCGCGGAGCGGTCCCCGTCGATGTCAAGTTCTTCGGACGGATACGTGACACTGCCCCACCAAAATGCAGTTTGTGGACCCCATCAGGCGATGTTGTCCGGTCGATGCTTCTGCCTTCAGGCGGGATGCGTTTCACCTCAACAAATTATACCCTCACAGACGGCTCTGCCGCCCTCGAGTTTTCAGCTCCGGCAAAACGACCACGAACAGATTTGGATGACCGATGGAAAGCTGCCGCAGACGAGATGATCCAGGCAGATGCCAAGAAGAACGATGGACTTCCCCCTCGTTTAACGTCGCTCCAGTCTGGAACGACCTATGGAAGGCTCATGGACTGGGAAGAAATATCCACCGATGACAGCATCTCAGATGACGAGATAACAGAAGTTGATCACCCCCTCACACCTTTCGTTGATCCTGGACCTGATCCCATGCTCAACATTCCTGGAGAGAAGGTTTTTGCTCGCGTCAACAATTCCCGGACAGAGTACTGGCCAGCCATGATAACTGGATATGTCCCTGGGACAGCCTCTAGGCGACGGGGAAGATACAGCGTTATGTTTTTTGATGGTGCGAAGAGGATTGTCAATAGGGCGCTGTTCTGTACATCGCTTGACGATGAATTCCCGACATGCAAGGTGACTGTTTTGGGGCTTGGAGCAACATCATTCTCCATTACTAATTATATGTCAGTTAGGGGAGATTCAGTACTGTGCGCCCGTTGATGATGGGCAGGACGAATCTGATGATGAAGAGATGGAAGACTTGGATCGATGCCCCTCACCTGTCCCCCCATCATCCCCCTGTACTCCCGAGGAATTCTGGAGTTTGGATCTTCACCAACAGTTCGGGTTCACTAAAGAAGTTCTCCAAGCCGTTTTGAACAACTCGTACCTGCCTGTACAGCCGCGGCACGATATGTTCATGAAGGGTGGAAAAGAACGTGCGGCGCTTGACAAGGATGCGAGCCTCAAGGGGGTGTTGACCTCGAAAGAGGTGTCTAAGCTGACCAAGCTACTGATTAGATGGGTGTTGAGAGACTTGGTGAAAGCCGAGCATGTTATCGAGGACTGCGAGGTTTGTGTCTTTTCGTCGGAGGCGAGGGTCGGTTACTTATCCACGTGTCTAGACAGCTACGGAACCTGATGCGGCCACGGATTCTGACCCTCCCTTGGAACCCCCTCCTTCCTCACTTGCTGGCTCGGTGGATTTTACCCGAGGTTCTGAGGTACATCTATCCCTATCAATTCCCTCGAGCGCCAAGTCAGAGAAAAATCACAGGAACCAGAGGAAATCTCTCCAGCTGCTACCTCTACCGCGCATCATCTACCCATAAGAGGGTGTACGGCCTACGAGGGTCTCGCAGTGCGCGAGAAGCTTGATGTGAGCCTGTAATCCTCACAAAATCGGCGGAAGATGCTGATTGACTGCACTGATGGGGCAGTACTGTACAAATATTCTCGTGCCAGAAGCCATCCTGCAGATACTGCTTTGGAGAAGCGGTAGCAGGAGCTCTACGGCGGTCTGCTCGGTCGAGGAAGAGGAGCGATTACACCAAATAGGGTTGGTTCTCATACAGCAGAGTTCTGACTGGATCGGCGAACTCCTTCGTCAGAGGGACGTGCTTGGTGGGAAGGGGAGGTTAAGGGTGGGCAAGGGAGGGAATGGAGGGGTTAAACCTGCTTTGACGGTGGAGGTTGGGACGAGGCTGAGACCAAAGTTGCGATAACGCTGAGTGAACGGCTATGTTTTTACCTACCCTGAGAATGCTCTCGCATCACCGGTTTAATTATTTCTTGGATGTAATGTACGTGCATGATCTCTATATATATATGTCAATCTTCGACTTCGTGAGCCGCAGACCCATTCCTGTTGACCTCTTTCTGCCGTGGCACCCACAGGAGCCCACAGGCTACTGCAGCATCTCTATCCCAGCCCCACGTGACAGCGTGACGTAATGAGTAGCGTCTGCCACACTTTTGTATATTAGGCCGCGTGCTTGACTCTCCTCCTTCCGTACCACCTCTACGACCACCTCTGCGATATGTACCAACTGTCCAACCCGGCGGTTGAAGCGATCCTCGACGAATGGCATCCTCAAGAGTACGCTCCCCCAAATACCGATGTTCGGGAGTGGATAGAAACTTTGTGCGATACGTATGGGATTCCGGATACTCAACGGCCACAGTGCGCAACGAGGTTTATCAAGAGCGAGCTCCGCAATGAGTTGGAAAATGTGTTGAGGGACGCTCGGACGCAGTTCGGTCCCGTTCGTTGGACACAGTTCGTGAATTTCATGGTTGCATTGGATCGTAAGTGAGATTCGATTGTTATTCCCGAGGCCATCGCTGATAGAGCTTCTGTAGGTAATTTACGAGAGGCATGGGAGGGTGAGCGCGCCCTCTTCACCCATTGTTGCTCTTCGCTCATGCACACCTCCGAACAGGACTCCCATTTTACAAAAAGTACCCGAAACTCACAGGTGCCGCTCTGGGTATCACCGGCACCGTCCTGTTGGCTCCGGTAGCCATCGTTGGTGCCCTCACAGCTGTGGGTTTTACTTCCGTGGGCATCGCTGCGGGTAACGGAGTTTTTTCTACCTATACAAAGAGACCCGGATGCTGAATTACCGTTTAGGTAGTATTGCGGCCACCATCCAGTCCATTGTGTACGGGGGTGCGACCGGGGGCCTTTTTGCGTTACTTCAATCTGCCGGTGCAACCATGGTCTTACCGTCGGTTGGGACGATCTTTGCGGGTGCCGCCACCGCCGGAGCCGGGGCTGGTCTGCTTAGAAATGGCGAAGCGATCGCCACTGGCGAAATCCTGTCCGATTCAATCGCCCGCAGTCCAGGACCTGGTGATGCAGGCGGGGGTGATAACAACGCCGATCCACCTCCATACAGTCACGTTAACCCCCACGAGTACTTCCTAACGCCACAGGCTCTCCAAGCGATCGTCAAATCCTGGCATTCTCCGCCATACAATCCTCCCGGAACGGACGTTGTACATTGGCTGAGCAGACAGTGCCATTTTTGTGAAGAGTACGGAGTCCCTGTTACACAACGAGCCCTGTGTGCCATGCATCACATGAGGGCTGATTGTCGAGAAGCAGCTCATGCTGCTGGATGTCATGATATGACGTGGGATCAGTTCACAACATGGTTGCTCAGGTATGATGGTGCGTGTGTTATCAAAGGTTCCGTGTCTGGGCGCTGACATAGCTACCAGAGATCATTAGGATGAGCGCAAACAGTAAGCGTTTCCGTCTTCCATGCCAAACGCAGTTAACTGACTTTCTGTCCCTTAGGAAAGGCGGCAGACCTGTTGGTAAAAAGGCCAAAAGTTTAAGGACACCTGCTACGTTCACTTCTATGCAGGCATCAATGGGCCAACACCACTTTTGAACAAACGGCGTTCAAGTTCAGGGCTTGTATAAATAAGCAGAAATTTTCTTCTGTCTATGAAATATAATTCTGTTCGGAGGATTCTATCTCCACAACTCGAAAAAGAGAAAGCGGCAACAATTATTCCAGCAATATTTACATAGGCCGGATTGCATGAAGAGCACTCGGTCAATCTTATGGCAGGAGGTGTGGGAAGTTCCTCAAGGGACCTGGAGTGCTAGGTGATTGCAACGTAACGTTAGGAACTCAGGCATGGGTCACTCGTCAGACGAGGAGGATGGTTGATCTCTGGACGAAATGTTGCTGGCACGGTGTGAACAGTTTCTTCTCCATGTTGTTGTGAGTCAAGTCATTGTGTCCCCGTGCTTTGCGGATGATCTCAGATTAGGGGCCTCGTATACGTGATCGATGACCATAGTCCAGCTCTTATTCCCAGCTTCCCAAGATTTCCTACTACAAGTGGTCTACCGCCGCTCGAAACAATACTCAGGAAGCACATGAACGGTCTTTCTCCTCGGGCGGTTGACCCCGGACGGAGCACACGATCAGTTGAACGACACAGACGGAAAAAAATGTCGCTGCGCCCAGGTCTTCTTCCACGATTGATGTTTCTTTGGCGTCTGCTTCCACCCACATGTCGCCAGCGTGATGTGATGAGTAGCGCCCGCCACACTTTTGTAGACTGGGCCGCGTGCTTGACTCTCTTGAATCTTCCTTCCGTACCTCCTCTACAACCACCTCTGGGATATGTATCAACTACCTGACCCAGCGGTTGAAGCGATCCTCAACGACCACCTCTGCGATGTGTACCAACTAGCCGACCCAGCGGTTGAAGCGATCCTCAACGAATGGCATCTTCAAGAGTACGCTCCCCCAAATACCGATATCCAGGAGTGGATCTGTACCATAGAAACTCTGTGCGATACGTATGGGGTTCCGGATACTCAACGGCCACAGTGCGCAACGAGGTTCATCAAGAGCGAGCTCCGCAATGAGTTGGAAAACGTGTTGAGGGACTCTCGGACGCAGTTCGGTCCTGTCCATTGGACACAGTTCGTGAATTTCATGGTTGCATTGGATCGTAAGTGAGATCTGATTGTCGTTCCTGAGGTCGTCGCTGATAGAACTTCTGCAGGTAAGTTTCGAGAGGCATGGGAGGGTGAGCGCGCCCTCCTTCATTATCTTTTTGGGCTTCTTTCATGCACTCTTCCGGACAGCACTCCCATTTTATAAGAAGTACCCAAAAAGCACGGGTGCTGCCCTGGGTATCACCGGCACCGTCCTAATGGCTCCAGTGGCCATTGTCGGTGCCGTCTTGGCTCCGCCGGTGGTCATTGTTGGTGCCATCACGGCTGTGGGTTCTGCCTCTGTGGGCGTTGCTGCGGGTAACTGAGTTCTTTTCACCTATCCAAAGAGACCCATGCTGGATTGCTATTTAGGTATTCTCGCCACCACTATCCAGTACGTTGTGTATGGTGATACCCAAGGGGGCCTTTTTTCGTTACTTCAATCCGCTGGCGCTACCATGGTCTTGCCATCAGTTGGGACAATCCTGTCTGATTCAATTGCCTGCGGTCCAGGACCTGGTGGTGCAGGTCCACCACCATATAACCAAGTCAACCCCGACGGATACCTCCTAACACTACAGGCCCTCCAAGCAATTGTCAAATCCTGGCATACCCCGCCATACAATCCTCCCGGAACGGGCGCTGCACATTGGCTGAGCAGACAGCACCATTTCTGTGAAGAGTACGGAGTCCCTGTCAAACAACAAGCCCAGTGCGCCATGCACCACATGGGGGATGATTGCCGAGAAGCGGCCTACGCTGCTGGATGTCATGATATGTCATGGGATCGGTTCACAACATGGTTGCTCAAGTATGATGGTGTGTGTGTTATCTCAAAGGTTCTGTGCCTGGTGCTGACATAGCTACCAGAGATTGTTAGGATGAGCGCAAACAGTAACTATTTCTGTCTTCCATGCCAAATGTAGTTGACTGACTTTCGGTCCCTTAGGGAAGGCGGCAGACCTGTTGGTAAAAAGACCAAAAGTCTAAGGACACCTGACATGTTCATTTCTATGCAGGCGTCAATGAGCCAATGCTATTTTTGAACAAACAGTGTTAAAATTCAGGGCTTGTATAAAAAAACAGAAATTTTCCTCCATATATGAATTATAATTCTGTTTGGAGGATTTCATCTCCACAACTCAATAAAAAGGGAGATAATATTTCCAACACTGTTTACATGGGATTGCATAGTAGTTTGAAGACGGTGAGAAGGGTTTGGAGAAACATAGTGAACCATGATACAGATAGAGATAAATCAACAAGATGGTGCCAAAGGATATAAGACAAACCACCCCAGATTTTCACAGACACTGAAGTGGCAAAGCACATATAGAGTTAGAATGAGATTCTGTATGGGTTCATAAAAATTAGTATTCTTGTTGGAAGGGAGATACTTGAGGGGCTTACCAGCTAAAATTTTGTCTTCTTCTCTGTCCATGTCCAGTAGCACCTCCTTTAGCTTTCCATATTGCAATATCCTTACAAAGCAGCCAATCAAGTTACCATGTTTTGACTCTGTGTTTAAATCCTCTAGAACTTGCTCCAGCCTATTGATGAGATCCTTTCGATGACTCCACATCCCAATTCCACCAAACTCCTCCCTGATTGAAACCTCCATCTCATTGAGGAGATCAGTATGAGGGTAATACCACTTTGACCAAACAAGGAGGAAGTATGACTTGAGAATTTTGAGGTCTCCAAGTCCCCGGATGAAGTGAACAGCATCTGGAGTAATTTTCCGATGCTGTTTCCAGAACACAGGTGAGAGGGATTGCTGCTTCTCCATCAACATCCAAATCTCAATGGGAATGTGTGGTTGTAGGGAGCTGAGGTTTGAAATTTGCAACATTGTGACAACCACACTCCTACTAACCTCCTCTATATCAGGGACTGCCAAGGCTGCAGCAGCCCACTTGATGACTGTGATGATTTCGCCGTTTACCCCCTTTTATTTCCTTCGTTTAACGCCTCATCACCACTAAGTCAGTTGGTGCCTTGCCCTAAACACGGCGGTAAACTGTTTATTATGCAGTATGCTCTATGCTTAACGACTCAAAGTCCAATACGTGGAACGTGCTACTAGTCAAGATACCCCAGAAGACCCGAGGTATAATACGTGAACATGTACCGGCGGACCTTCATATGAAGATCCCCCCTACCTGGCCCTCCGTTGCCCCTGGACGATTAGTAGATATTCAGGCTACCGACAACAAGGGATGTATTAATAAGCGTCGCGTGCTGACCTCTCGCAGAAGTCAACCGGCTTATTAATCTGACCCTTGGATTGGACTTATGAAAACCATTATGCTTTACGACTCATGGATCACACGCAATAGACAAAATAGAAAGAAGATTCATTGGAAGCCAACAGTACAAAAGAGTTATCTAATCAATATCTCTTCGGATCCTTTGTACTACTTCCAATGCCGATCTCACCAACTCCTCATTCAACCAGTTCTGCTCCCGGATCTCGTTCGGGTCCACGTCCGACAAGTCATCGTAATCTGGAAGCTCCGTATCAGAGTTTGGTTCACTATCGGGAACGAACTCGGCGTACGGATCATACTCCAGAGCAGGCCATTGACGGCGACTACCCCAAGGAGTAGACACGAACTCAGGATGAGGAGTATCCCTACGGACAACTCCTACGTTCTGATAGAATTCGTCGCTCCCGATCTCAATGACCTCATCGTCGATGGGAACCAACCTGTTCTCGTGACGGACCAACAAACGAGCGGGTGGCGACTCAGCCCGATTAGGGATGATCGGCGACCCGGCCCGATGCAGAACCTCATCCTCTTCCTCTTCAACTCGGACCTCCGGTTCGTTGCACTTCCTTTGGAGATCCCGGACTTCTCCGGTCAACTCGGAGACACGACGAGTAAGGCGAACCTAAAACGAATAGGGTTAGAAGATATCAAAAACCTTCAACCCCTACCCGTTACCTTATCATCCTCCAACTCTCCAGTCTTGGCAACGAGGCTCCGGACCAAGTCCTTCAATGTGATCACCTCTCCCTAAAGGAAATGTTGGGTTAGAGATGTCCAATATCTCCCGACCCCACATTTACCTTCAACCTGTCAATCGCCATACCATGTTGCTCCTGCTCATCTTCAATCTTTAAGATGCCCTCATGACATCCAAGGAACTCCTTCTCCAACTTCTCGATCTCTTCTCGACGACCATCAACTCGCTCATTGACGTGAGCAATCTCGTCCATCAACATGGACCCAACGTTACCCGTATGGATAACGCTGGCCTCCAACACGGAGTTGAAGGTCTCATTGGTCTCGGTGACGAACTCGACACCCCTGTTAAGGAGTTCGGTCGCATAGGGGTTCGTCTCGATACGCGCCAACTTGCGCCGAGATACCCTACGAGAAGCCTGGATGAAATCCCTGAAACCTAAAAAGGAGTTAGCTTGGTTTCCTAAATCGGAATACGCAAGCAGGGCCCCCACCTAAATCAGAGAACCCCTCATTAGGGTCGGCGGTGGCGGTCCGGTCCATAACGTTTCCCAGAGTAGGATAAGGGCGGGAAGCATCTCGACGAGCATGGGAGAAACGATCAATGTTGAAGTTGTTCTCCTGAACAGGAGAGTAAGAAGAGGAGCGGCGGGTAGGAACACGAGTAGAGGCACGAGGCATGTTGGCTGTGTGTGTAACAAAGGGAGGTTTGTTGAGAGACCCAGTCATCCAACCCCCTTTGGTTATATACCAAATGCCACGCCCCTTCCACGACTCAGGAGTTGAGTCATCATTTCTATTGTTTACTGCGCATGACCCACATGACATCATATGCCCCTATCTTTAGTCATATGCTCCCCTTTTGCTATTGGCTGTTAGTCAGTCATACCCACATTCCTTCCGAACATTCCCAAGCTACGTCATGCTTTGTAACTGCTTTGTAATGCTCTCAAATTGCTATTGGCCACCACACTTTCGTTTATCAGCTGATAATTTGTAGCATTAGTCACCACGTAACGCACAGACCATGCAGTGCTGCGCACGGACCATGTTTGTCTGTGTTTGTATCTTTAGGGTAGTTACATGTCACTGTCACGTCACAAATCTAAGTAGTATATATACTCAGAGTAGTTTAGCCTGTACTCCTTAGATTTGTTATCATCAGACTCTCCGTGACCTCTATTGCTGTGTGCTTAGAGCAAGAGTGCCTGAAGACCCTTGTCTCCTTCTTTCTCCTCTTCTCCAATCTAGTCTGTGAAGAAACTTCCGATATCCCTGGGTTTGCAACAGGGTTATAACTGTGTGTTTGATCCCTGCGTGTGAAAGGTTTGGATAGCAAGAGTGCTATTGAACTGTAGAGGTCACGTCGGCCTGACAATGACTGTGCTTTCCCTGTGTATGTTGTCCTCCCAGTTTATATGTGGTGCCATGATTGTGATAAGCCAGTTTTGGAAAGAGGAACTTGGTTTGCCAAGCAATGGAGTGAAGTGTGATGCAATGAAGGATATGAGATAATGATCTTTTGAGGCCTGAATGACAAGCATGATTGTGTTGGCCATCTCTTGTTGAACATGTTGCTCCAAAGAGATCACATATGGAAGTAGTGCACATATGGCCTCACACTTGAGCACAATTGGAAGTAGATCATCAGCCTCAACCATAGTTTCAAGTTTCAGGGTAATGAGGCTGGAAATGAGCTCTGTCTGCATTTGAGGGCTAATCCTTGTCAGGAGGTGAATACTAAGAAGTTTAAAAGATATTTACCTTGTATCAGATGTCACAACATCTAAAATTTCACAGCACAATTCAACTGCAATGGCCTTGAGGCAGTCGGCAACAACAGATGGTGGGGGGAGCGGGTCCAGAGACAAGGAATCAAATGCAAAGCCAAGGATCCATCCAGGTACCTTTTGTTCCCGTTGGTAGTCTGCCTGGGCAAGCTCAGCAATATTCCTTGCAAATGTGATGTGTTCATGATCAGAGGGCCTATTGTCATTGCTCCAGATATGAAGAGGGCCCCATTCTCTTCTGACCAATGCGTGAATCATGACCATTGTGTGGCAGTATGGGAGAGCAGTCCAATCAACTGCTCCAGGGAAAAACCTGCTGTAACGTGGGCGCATGTGTCCCAGGATACTTGAAGTTGGGTTGGTGATGGTGAGGTGACAAAAGATGTGGTAGAGGCACCCAGCAGATTCTGTTGCAAGCTGCTCTAGCCCTTCTTTAACTGCTACCCTTTGGTTGCTGACACTAATGCAAGCAGTGAAGATGTTGAAGCAATTCATAACAGGGGTGGTGTCAGGAACATGGTATTTTTAAAACTTTTTATAACACGCTCTTTCTTCGAACTCTTCTTACCAATTCTTATGTTTGAATGCTTCACATTCCTTATCCTTCACACCAATCATTCGAAACACACACGCGCGTACTATTCCCAGCGAATCCACAACGAGCTATACAAGTATCACCCAAGTCCATCAAAATTCAACGCTATCTACGGCAGGCCTCATGGTCATCACCCTTCCATCCCGGAGATCGTAGTGCTGGCCCCTCCTTGCTAGGACCTCTCCGAACATGGCGTCACCGTCTTCGGCACTCAGCTGAACGACTAGTTCAAGCCGATAGGAAGAGATGCCTTCGAGCGGACCGATCAGCCTCCCAGATGTCACCGAACTGCGGAACACCTGGTCCCACATCTCCATCACCGGGTGACTGCTCGACAGCACTATCGACGTAGTCGGCAAGCGACCCTCCGTCTCCCTCGTCGGACCCCTGGGCGGAATCATGTCTTGCGAGTCGTAGCTGGTGGTGAAGCTGGATCTCCGACTCGACCTGTCGGTAGGGACGGTTGACTCGATAGCGGAACTCTCCTCCCCCACCTCGACCAGAGAGGTCACCATCCGACTCAACTGGTCGAGGGTAAGGGTTAGCCGACGCGGTCATACGATGAGCAGGACGGCGTCGAGAGCGTTTACAACGTTGCCCCTTAGTCACCGGACGTACCTCGGCGACCCTCGGAGCATCTTCAGCGCGGTCCACCTCCATGACCTCATCCTCGATCTTCACCAACTGATGGATCGGCTGCAAGACGCAGCGCCCACAGTTCTCCTTGTCGGAAGCAGCCAGAGTAGAAGCCGGACCCGGAGTTGGCAAGGGAACCGCGTTCTCGATCGGAGGCGTTGCATAGGACGACGGGTTAGGCGATGGGAGTACCACCTCGTCGGCGTACTCCAACTCGAACGGAACATCGGCGGTCCCCTGACCAACCAATTTGGGACCCTCCTTGCAGTTGCAGGTCTTGCCCTGCAAGGACTCAACCTGCGCTGTCAACACAGCCACCACGTTCTCGAGTTCTTCGGTCTAGGAAATGTCAGCTTCCATCATTCGAAGCAATGATGAAAGCGGCATTACCTTTTCATCCCTCCTGGCCAACGCTCCCTTGATGTTGTTGTCCCGAACCTTCAACCCTGCGATCAACTCCTGATGGTTGGCGACCATTGCCTCCAACGCCTCGTTCGTCCCCTGCTGGAAGGCCGCTAAGGTCTCCTTCATCTGAAGACCCTCCGCAGACAGACGAAGGACGTCTGTTTTTGCCTCCTTCACCTCACGCTCCAAACGTTCAACCTAGGCAGTTTGATTAGTCGAGAGTCATACTCGAATATTCAAACGAAGGACCTACTTTGCTCTCCCCCTCCCGAACGAGCGACCACAACAACGACGTGGCGGCGGTGGCATGACGGACGGCCCGAGGAACGGTTGCTCCGTGCTCCAATAGGTCCTGATCGTAGATTCCCCTCTGCAGGGTGTACCAGAGCTCCTTCTTGATCGGATGCTCCAGCTCCCCGAACCTACCCCGCATTCGGAAGGCCACCTTCTCGGCGATGATCGTACGGACCCAGAGCTTGTCATCCCAGGTCAACCCCATCAAATGAGGCATCGTCTCCCTGAGACGTTCGGGGTCCACCTCCGTGATGACCTCCAAGATCTAGAAGCCGTTAGCTGGACATCAACGCCCAAAAGAACGTAACCTCTACCTAGAGGAAGGCGTTAGTGCGAACACACGAAGCTCTAGGTCTCCCCCATACCTGGTCATCCGTGGTATAGGGAGTCCCAGCCGCACAGGCATAGGTCTTGCGAGCGGCGGCACGACGGTCGATACGGGAGATGGTGGAGATACCATTGGCGACTTTGTAGGTATGGTTGTTGGGGAAGGACATGTTTTGGTAAGATGTTGGGGAAGTTGCTGGTGTTGCTGATCAAGGAAGGCTCCAAGAAGACGTCCTTCTTATAGCCTAGATCAGTGATCCTTCACGTGACCTACCTCGACGAACCTCATTGGTCCGGGTCACATCAACTTCCGCCCCTGTACCATCACCGTCGGCTTACTACATCAAGCTGACACCTTGGCCCGCGGGACGGCCTTGGAAGAACTTCGTTCCGGAACACCTAGAACACGCGCGCACTAAAAATAGGTCTCAAGACCCTGATGACTCCTTTATGACATCACGAACCCCTTTTTATGACCCCCCCCATGACTTTACGATTACGATCAACCCTGGACCCTGATCACACACGTGGACAGTCACATCACAGTCTCCTAACCGGAGGAAGGACTCGCCGCTATTCGGAAGCATCGCCCTAGGATTCTTTTGGTTAGCCCAGCGCATGTGGAGTAGCCGTTAGCTTGAAACGCCGGCGAATCTGTAATCCCTCATGTCCCATGAGTCTAGGCCCGACCTCCTCATGTTCGGACGTACGTTGAGGTTACCACTAGTCCGTGATGCTGTTACTGCCTACAGACAACAAGGGATGTTGCATGGCTCTACTCCCGAATCCGCTGGCATAGCTATGTAAAGGGAGATTGCTACCTGGCCCTTGGGTGTGATCCCCAGGTACGAACTTTCATGACCCCATGCCCCTTTTTCTTTTAAGACTAGTGTTATCTTTACCCCTATGTTTCATGCGGACATTCCTTATCTTTTATGCAATCCTTCACACGCTAGTAAGGCCCTTTGTCCTTTATTCTCCCACGCGTCACCTTGTTCGCTTCCCTTACTTAGCGTTCTCACACTCCTTATCTCCCTTTGTTCTGGACTTGATAAGGGTATATTAGGGTATTGACGTCATGGCCACTCCTTTAGTATAAGTAGCAACTGTGGCTGTATCGTAGTACCTTAGTTTTGTTACCTCAGGAAATCCTCTGCCCTTCTCAGCCCAGTTGCAGTTAAGGACAAGTCAGAGTTTCTTGTTTGATCCAAGACATCCCCCATCTGCTCTCCCTCCCGCTCTGCGCGTCAACTGCGCCTCGTAACTATAGACTCTCCACAGTCATATTAGAACACCTCGAGCGTCCAGTCGATCAACTGGTGGAGTCATCAATCCTGTTGTAGGGATAAACCCTTGCTTGTTAAACCGAACGAAGTACGGTTTAGGTTGGGTTTCTCTTTAGGATTTCGACCTGACTTGTAGTGACCTCGGACAACCTACCGGAAGAATAGAGACGTGATCGTTCTCTCACAAGCTAGTTGGACTAGTGAGTACTCTGCGGAGTTGGCTCAGTGCACTGGTAGTTGTTGGGGTAGAGTGGCCCTGACAGGTGGAATCAAGAGCTTGATCACTGTTCTCAACAATGGTTTTGAGTTTCCCAGTTATGAGGGTTGTGACTTCCTCCACTTTCTCACTAGTTCTTGGTTAGAGGGTTGATTCTAATGAAAAGACCCAAATATTTACCTCTCGTTAAAAATGGTAACTTTGCCAATGTCACAGCCTAAATGAACCGCAATTGTCTTGAGGCAGTTCACAACAATGGATGCAGGGGGCAGGGGGACCAGAGACAGGGAGTTGAACACAAAGCCGAGGATCCATCCTGGTACTTCTTGCTCCCGTTGATATTCTGCCTGGGCAAGCTCAGCAACATCCCGTGCAAATGGAAGATGTTCATGATCAAGTGGCCTATCATGACCACGCCATACAGGGCAAGGTCCCCAATCTCTCCTGAGTAAAGCACGGACCATGATCATTGTGTGGCGGTATGGGAGACCTGTGAAATTAACTCCATCTGGGAAAACCCTGCAGAAACGTCGGCAGATGTCTTCTAGGACATTTGAATTTGGGTCCACAACTGTGAGGCGATAGAAGATACGGTAGAAGCACATAGCAGACACTGTTGTGAGATGCTCCAGCCCCTGTGTGATTCCTGCCTTTTGAACACGGAGGGTAAAGATGTTCAAGCAGTTCACAACAAAGGCAGAGTCAAGAGTTTGGCTACTGTCTTCAACCATTGTTTCAAGTTGCTGGGTGATGAGGGTTGTAACTTCATCCACTCTTGCACTAATTATCAGTCAGAAGGAGAATGCTAAGAGGACTGGAATATATATACCTGTTGTCCAAATTCCCATCATTTGAAACATGACAACCAAGATAAATTGCAATGGCCTTGAGACTGTCAGCAACAGCTGATGCTGGGGGCAGTGGGTCCAGGGCCAGGGAATCAAAAGCAAAGTTGAGGATCCATTGGGGTACCTTTCGTTCCTGTAGGTACTCCACCTGGGCAAGCTCAGCAATATCCTGGGAAAATCCGATGTGTTCACGGTCGGACGGCCTATCATCATCATGCCAGATAGGACGAGAGCTCCAATCTCTTCTGATCATAGCATTGATTGTAATCATTGTGTGGCGAGATGGGAGGCCTGTGAAATTGATCCTATCAGCAAAGGCCTTGTGGTAAAGTTGGCGAATGTCTTCCAAGACATTTGAAGTTGGGTCCATGACCAAGAGGTGATGAAGGGCATGATAGAAGCCCCGAGCAGACATTCTTGCAAATTTTCCCAGCCCTTGTGTGATTGCTACCCGTCGATTGCTGAAATCAATGCAGACAGCAAAGATGTAGAAACGATGTACAATCAGGGTGGAGTCAAGAGCTGGATTGCCGCCTTCAATCATGATTTTGAGTTCCTGGACGATGAAGGTTGAAAGCCCCTCCATGCTCAAACTAAATCTGGTCAGAAGGTAGATGATGACAGAAGTGAAGCAAATTTACCCCTTTTTTGAAGCCTCCCCATCTAAAATGTCATAACCCAGACCAATTGCAATAATCTTGAAGCAATCAGCAACAACAGATGCTGGGGGCAAGGGATCCAGGGACAAGGAGTTGAATGCAAACCCAAGGATCCAATGGGGTACCTCTGATTCCTGTTGATACTCCACCTGAGCAAGACCAGCAATATCCCGTGCATATATGACGTGTTCATGATCGGATGGCCTATTATCATTGTGCCAGATAGGACGAGGACCCCAATTTCTTCTGATCAAGGCATCAATCATGACCATTGTATGGCAGTATGGTAGATCCGAGAAATCGACCGCATCAGAAAACAACCTGCGGTAACGAGGGCGGATATGTCCCAGGACACTCAAAGCCGGGTCGATGATGGTGAGGTGGTGAAAGACGCGGTAGAGGCAGCTAGTGGATTCTGTTGCAAGCTGCTCCAACCCCTGTGTAGCTGTCACTATTTGGTTGCTGATGCTAAAGCAAAAAGTGAAGATGTTGAAACAGTTCAGCACCAGAGTGGAATCTAAAGCTTGATCTCCATCTTCGACCATGGTTTTGAGCTTCTGGGTGATGAGGGTCAAAACTTCTTCCACTCTCGCACTAAGAATTGGTCAGAGGGTGGAAACCGATAGTGTCAAGGTGTGTACCTCTCATCTAAAGTAACAACAGGTTGAACATTGCAACCCAAATGAACCGCGATTGTCTTGAGGCAGTCCGCAACAATGGATGCTGGGGGCAGGGGGACCAGGGACAGGGAGTTATACACAAAGCCGAGGATCCAATCTGGTACTTCTTGCTCCCGCTGATATTCTGCCTGGGCAAGCTCGGCAACATCCCGCGCAAAAGGGATATGTTCGTGATCGGATGGCCTGTCGTTACTGCGCCAGACGTGGCGAAGGCCCCAATCTTTTCGGATTAAAGCATCAATCATGATCATTGAGTGCCGGGATGGGAGATCTGTAAAATCAATCCCATCAGGAAGAACCCTGCGGTAACGCCGGCGGATGTCTTCCAGGATGCTCGAAGTCGGGTCCATGGCTGTGAGGTGATAAAAGGTAGAGCAGAAGTATCCAGCAGCCACCGCGGCGAACTGCTCCAGCCCTTGCATAATTGCTACCCTTCCTTCGTCAACGAGGATGCCACGAATGAAGATGTTGAAGCAATCTACAACAAGGGTGTGGTCCAATCCGGCAAGCTTCAGCGCCGACATGAGGTACTCCAAGGCCGATAGATGGACGGCTCTGTTTAGGGATGTCTGTAATGTCCATGAGATGCAACGCAAGTCCAGTACAGTGGTTTGCCAGGTTTCTCGTCGTTCAGGAGGGGGAGATGGGTGGTTTAACCAATTGTGTGCATTGTAAATGTTGTAGGCTCTGGCGGGGAGGGCGGCTAATACCTGGATCGCAGCTCGCAAGAGACCACGGGCATCAGCGCCAATGGCAGGAGGGACTTCGGAAATCAGACCCCGCAAGAAATGCAGAGTCTGGCCTCTAGATCGTCGACGGCGATTATCCTTAATGGTCTCGATGGTCTCCCTGAATGTATTTCTGCGAGCCGAGGCAAGTACTTTCCAAAATTTTGGGCCTAGATAGCGAAGGAATTTTGAGCCAGGCGTCTGATAGGGACAACTGTCGGTGGTCGCCCCTGCAATGGTGATGAAAAGGTAGACAGTGACGCCGATTGAAGTAATGCTAATGACAACCGATGCGATGATGCTATCGATGCCCCAAAGGTAGAGCGAAAGGGCACATCCCAGAAGCAACAAAGACACCTGCAGCATCAACGGCAACGACTCCATCACGGTGTCAAAGTACCACGCGTCGATCCCGTCCCGTTTTCGTTGTCTGTTCTGGCTGCGCTCGATGGCAGTCCCTCGCATATCTGCCGATTCGTACCGGTTCAACCATTGCTTGCCGAGCATCGCAAGGAAGGCCGAGAACAGTGCAGCGGCGAGACTTGCAAACAGGATCGCCTGGACGTGGACGAGCGTGCGGGGAGGGCCGGTCCACTGTGGGAGGGTGGGAACATCGCTCCCGAACGTAGTGTTATCGATCTTGTAGATCAGGACCCGGATGAGCGCGGCGGTCTCGTCAGCCGGGTCAGGCTGCAGTTGAGAATTGACCTGGATGATGAATGCAGAGGTAACAGCAGAGAAGAGACCAGCCTGTTGTCCCGATCAGCACGTATCCATAGAAGCTTTGTGAGGAGCCTGCTGACGAAGATCAGGGTGGTGGTCAAATCCTCGTCATGTTTCTTGAGAAATTCCTTGTCATATTCCGCGGCCACATCACGATAGTGCTCGTAGAATTGTGCCTGATAGTCCTCAGTGGGCAATGGTTCCCGTTTTCGGCTGCAGAGTAATCTTAGCGACACTCTTGTCGGACAAGAAAAAACTCTCACTCATCCGCCTGTGCGGGGAAGATTTGTCCCCCGCTTTCGTCCTCCTCTCGACTTTCTTCTGGGATTTGACTGGAATTGAAGGTCAGATCCAAAAGCATGGTTCGACAGTGAGGAGAATGTAACGCACCCGCCCTGGGCAGAAGCCTGTGGCCCACCTGAGTTTCGACGCTTCTTCGACCTGAAAGGCAAACACTCAACGATCTGAAGGGTGCAGGCTCAATAGAACGCACCGCTTTCGTTTCTTGCTGCTCTGACGGGCCAAATCTACCTCATCTTCGCCTCTCGAGTCGTTTTCTTCGTCCGTTCGGCTGTGAACGCAAACGTGAGCCAGCGGGCATGAATTTGAGTGAAATCAGAGGGACTGACGAGACCTCCTTGATCTCGCCTGGATCCAACATGGCGGATAGTGAGAGAGGGATACGGGATGGTGGGAGAAGGAGAAGGCAACGAGCGCCCGATCTACGAAGAGAAAATTACATACCGCCTCAGGCCCTCACCAGTCATCTGTTCAAGATTTGGACCCGGAAAGTCAAACCATACCAGGCTCATTTAATCCAGAACCCATCCGTACGCTCTAGGGTACTTACAAAAAAGGGTAAAACAAACACACGACGAAACTATATCAACTAAGAAAGAGAAGAGAAAAACAGAAACACGTATTATGAGAGTTGTGGCGCAACGTGAGGGAGAAGACTTGGGTCATGAGAAGGGAGAAAGGCCAAAAGGTTTGGAGATAAAGCACAAAAGATTGTGGGCTTCGTCTTTGTAAACCCATGCTGTGCTAGCGTTGCGGAGAATTTTGCGATGAGAAAGGTCGTCATGTCATCTGTGTGAGGTGCGTTTGGGTGGCGGGTCGAACCGAGGAAGAGGGCCGGTCGCGCGATTGCAAGCATTCATCGCGGCGGTCAAAGTCTCCCTTCCCCGTTCAACGGTGGCGTCCTCGGCAGTGATTGTGTCGACAACGCAGGGGAAGGTGTTCGCGAGTGCCAGGGGGACCCGTAAGGCGCGTCCAAATACCGATTCGTGTCCTTCATATCTCCAAAATTCCCAGGTTCCAGTTACCGGATACCTGACTTCTCTCCCAACGCGGTCGCAGCGACCTTGGGGCTACCGGTAGACTTCCGAATGATGGCAAGACTGGTGGCAAAGCCCTTGGGGATGTTGTCCGAGTATTTGGTCACGACCGCAGTGACGAAACCTTGAGACTTTCGGCGGTCGGAGAGAAAAACACGGAATAATGCAGGACGAGTGAGAACAACGAAAGTCGGACGTTCTTAACCCAAAGGTTGGCCCTGGAGCCCTTGAGGGCCACCTCGAGGAAGATACCTGCCAGCCTGGACGTGAAACACGCAGCAGTTGCGGCTCCAAGTCCTTTCAGGGGGCTCATGATGTGGATCTGCACCGGCGCAGCATCATGGGCACCGCCAACCGGAGCATTGATCAATTTGTGCGCAAGGCCGGTGGCTGAGGCAAACCATATCTGAGCGATGCCTAAGCGAGGAAACAAAGGGCTACCTACTTCGTATGCGAAAGAGATATGCGCAGGAGGACGACGGAGAAGGCTGCCGTTGTGAGAATCCTCATCTGGTAGGCGACTTGGAAAGTAGCGACAGGGAGGTTGCTATGGCGAGAAATTGGAGGGAATCCTGGACTACGTAGAATGACCGGGTTTCCATGAGTTGGCGGATGAAAGTTCGTGATAGACGCGTAGAATTGACAAGGATACTCACCCGTGGCAATTCCTTTTAACTTGGATTGCGGCGGCGGAGAACGATACAGACCCGTCCACATTTTCGTTCAGGAGGGCTTCTGAAGCGGGAGAATGGGCTTGTGTCGAAACACACGAATAGTGAGTCACGATGTACAGCGCGGCGTTTTGCACGGCCTATGGAGAACGCGTAAGACGTGATAAAAGGGGATGGAAGAGGACAAAGTGCATGAAATTGGCAGATGTATTCGGACTCACAAAATGGACTTGAGAGGGAGGGTGAGGAGACATTTCCTCCCGTCTCGTCGACTGAACGACGCTCTGTTGAGGTTCTGGCGGCGATTCATGGAGAACTTATGAGGCGATTGTGTTCCTGGCGAAGAGAACAGGGGCCGAATACGCTTCGCAATGGTCGCGTAGTCTACTACTCAGCGAACTGCGATGTCGGAGTTGTAGGGCATTAACAGACAGTCGTGGTGATCAGCTCGATTATACGGAAGTGTTTTTCCGCTGCGCCAACCACACGCAGTTTGCTGGTGGCCGATTCAACGATCTTCACAATTTCACGCTGAAGCGCAGCCTAGGTTTACTCACCTCGGAATGTTCCCATTATTCCTGCGAGAACGGCAGAATTCTCGTTGAACAAGTTCCGCTCCACCATCTCTTATGGGAACGACACATCGTGAGTTCAGCGGGGAGATTTGTCGTGATTTCCTTGTCCTGGATGGAACCAACAGGCCCAGGCTACGAGTGGGTCGATCATATCGGAGTCGTTTACAACATGCTCCCGCACTCCGTGTGTGCCACTCGTGAGCTTTATTCCATCTTCTCCTATGCCGGCTTTACCACGCCGACTCAACCCGCTCAATGACAGAGACGGAGTTGTATGTAACTCGACTCAGCAGCTTCGGATCCAGCCGGACAGTGGGTGAAGGAAACTCCCGCCTCCAGAGAAAAAAGCGACCTAGATCGGCTGGATCGAGACTGCAAGTCGTCAATCCGAGCCAACGACGGAAACCTCGACGCGTGCGAGACAAAGTACTCAACATACGCCCGATGGGACGGACCACCGAAATAAAATTTCCACACTTGAGAACACTTGACAACTTTCAAAGACGCCGTGTGCGAATTTCCTCGGGAGTTTCGAGCGCGCTGGGTGATCGTAATGCAAGAATCCGAGACGTGACTCATCGGACGGTAAATATTGCTCACCTTTTCGGGCGTCCGGCTGGTCAACTGGTACCGTGCACATTGTCTCTCTTTTCTTCGTTCGCTCAAATTCTTCCTTTGCGTGCAGGGGTGAATGACCAGGATTTTCCCCGGACATTGAATCGGTGGCAGGCCAGCTAACGCGATCTCGAAAAATGTAGCTGTCTTCAGTTGCTTCAATGTTCTACGGATTACTATCTAACATGGTGTGCTACTCAGGGCCTCAATATTCATATCGACGACATGTTGTCAAGCTCGCATCCCTAGTTTCCCAACCGTCCGGCGTTTATCGCCGCCCAGAACAGTTCAGGGGATGTACGAGAACGGTTCTCCCTCTTAAGGATTGACGCCGAACGAAGCACACAAATTGAAGGACACATGGACTGCAAAGGTCAATACGCGCGCCCCGGTGTCCTATAATTGATGTTTCTTCGGCACCCGCCTCCACAGCCACCTCGAAGCTTAGCTTGGTTGGCAGGGTGCTATGGGTCGCTTCCCTGGGAGGTAAGCTGCTGACCCGAGAACCATGCTTCGTGTTTTTTATCGGTGGTTCATAGGAGCGGTCGCAACAGCTTGCTTGACCTATCTGGTTTATGCGTGTGCCTACCTCTTCTCCCAACGCACTGGCAAGTCACAAAGTATTGACGGTGAGGGTGGCGATTTGATTCGAGTCACTCGTATCAAGCGACACCTGCCGCTGATTCTGTGGCATGGCCGTAAATACAGGCAAGTGCCACTTGAACTCATCGGACCAAGGAACTATTAATCCTGTGGCACAGTCACTAGGCGCTGTTCGCACGTGTGTCGACTTCATTTCGCCGACATACAGTTACACAATTAAGAGCGCTCACAGACCACTGCATACCTGTCACCACCGTAACAGCGTGACGTGACGAGTAACGCCCGCCACACTTTTCTTCGACTGGGCCTCGTGCTTGATTCTCGTCCTTCCGTACCCCGTCCACGATATGTACCAACTATCCGACCCAGCGGTTGAGGCGATCCTCAAAGAGTGGCATCTCAGGGAGTACAACCCTCCAAATACCAGTATTCACGAGTGGATCCGCACCATAGAATCTCTGTGCCATATGTACGGGATTCCGGATACTCAACGGCCACAGTGCGCGACAAGGTTTATCAGGAGCGGGCTCCGTAGTGAGCTAGAAACTGTGTTAAGAGATGCTCGGAAACAGTTTGGTCCTGTCCGTTGGGCTCGATTCGTGACCTTCATGGTCGAGCTGGATCGTGAGTGAGATCTGATGGCCATCTCCAACTTAATGCTGACCGAACTCCCACAGGCAAATTCCGAGAGGTACAACACGGTGAGTGCGGCCCCCATTGTTGTTTGGTCTTCACTCACACTTCTCCATACAGAACGTCCACCCCAAAACAATCACGTTGGCACCTTCATAGGTGCTGCCCTGTTCCTCACCGGCGCCGCTCTTTTCGCCCCGATAGCCATAGCCGGTGCCCTCGGTGCTGTCGGTTTTACCTCTGCAGGTGTTGCTGCAGGTAGTCCAGTTTTTTTTAGCTAAGAGACTGGATGCTGAGCTTTAGTTTAGGTAGCCTTGCTGCGACCGTCCAGTCTGTTGTATACGGAGGTGCAACCGGAGGCCTTTTTTCATTACTCCAATCTGCTGGGGCAACCATGGTCCTGCCATCAGCTGGGACAATCATCACGGGCGTTGCAAGCACAGGAGCTGGAATTGGGTTAATGGGAAGCGGCGGATCGAGCACCAACCAAACCGTGTCTGATTCGATCGCTCGTGGTCCAGGACTGGGTGGTTTGGGTGGTGGTGATAATGCTGACCCGCCTCCATATACCCAAACCGATCCCAACGAGTACCTCCTAACGCCACAGGCCGTTCAAGCCATCATCAAAGCCTGGAATATCGAGCGATATAATCCTTGCTGGACTGGTGTCACAGATTGGCTGGGCAGGCTGCACAGATTTTGTGAGGTATATGGAGTCCCTGCCACACAACAAGGCTTGTGTGCCATGCACTTCATGGAGACCGATTGTCGAGAAGCTGCCAATGCCGCTGGATGTCACAATATGACATGGGATCAGTTCACAAGGTGGCTGCACACGTATGATGGTGTGTGCCTTATCTCAAAGGTTGTGTTCCCGGGTGCTAACATAGCTTTACACTAGTAAAGGCAAAATTTTATTTTTTCTCGCCTTATGTTGCGGGTTTGGCATTTGTAACTTTTATGCTTACTCTATAGTCCTTCTATGTTATATCATGACCACCCCTGCCATTTACACTGCAAACCATTTTAGATTTAGTGGGACAAGTTCAGAACAATGTGACATGTGTAGCAGGTATTGGTATGAGTGTAAGTTGTCTATGTCTTCATGTTGAACGTATCTAACTGTGGTGACATACATATCTCTTGACCCACTTCACTTGTAAGCTCATGCCCATTCAGTTCAGTTGGTACTAGAAGGAGACCCCAAACTGTGAGCATATTTCACATGCAAGAAAGCATTTATGTCTATCTTCTACTCAGAGTTGGAGCCCCCGACAAACTTTGTCAAAGCTGACCACCAATACTTGTCCCTGAAGGCCTGACACCCAACTAGGTTGTTTGTATCAACAATGTGAACCACACAAGGGGCCCTTCACCAGCCAACATACCAACACAATCCCACTTGCAGGGGCAGGATGTTGACAAGTGGAAATGGGGGCATGGATCTCAAGTCAATTGACTTTGTGCAGCTGCTCTGCTTTTTGAACCACATAAAAAGCTTTCTATCATTTTGTGAAAATCTAGGACTCTGTAATAAATGGACCACCTATAATTGACACCCACTCGTGACAGCTCGGAGTGAATCCCAAAGCTAGCACATAAAGTTGGACTCTGTTTATCATATTTTCAAGAAACCCTCAGGGATGTCAATTAGTCACAACTTTAATTATACCCAGGTGATTGAAATTGCAATCTTGATATGGTTTTGTTGGTCAGGCACAATTTTCATTCTCCCACACAACTTTGGATGTTCAGAAATGTCAGCGTGCTGAATTTTATTCCCTTTTTCAACCATTTTTTACACCCAACTTTCGCCCACTTTCCTTACCTATACCCCTTTCCTATCTTATCATTTCCCTTATCACGACTCACACGTCATCAAGGAACACAGACAAGGACACTGATGATATTACACACGGCGCGCAGCGAAGACACAAGGCTATCAAACCGACGGAGTTGAATCCGCCCGGACTCTATGAACGAGGACTAAGGCGTACAAACCCCAGTCGTCAAGACCTGGTCTGCCAGTACTCCTCAGCACTGGCAACCTCCTCCTCCGTCCCCTCCGAGGCATTCTCGTCGACTTCCTCGTCGACCATCTCGACGACCCGAGCTTCCTCCAGACGATGAGCGACGGCCAACTGAACCTCGGCGCGAAGGCGGTTCCTCGCTGAATCGACCATAGTCTGATCCAGAGTCCTCTGGACTGACCAACCCTCCACTCTCTCGGTCAGTTGAGCCACCAGGCGAACGGCCTCCGCTGCACACTGGACCGACAAGAGCGTAAGGTCGGTTAAGCTGTTCACGTCGACGGACTCCACCGGAATCAGCTCGCCGCGATCCACGCGACACTGTAGCATCGTCGCATCGGAATAGGACGGTGGACTCAATGTCTCCACCCTGGCGGACAACGTTGGGATTACTGGGACGCATACAGTGCGCTGGACGAAGTGCCCCGCGATAAGGAACCCAACGACGAGCATGGATAGAACGTTGACCACGCACCGGCGAGATTGAAGGAGGCGGAATCGGAACGGCCACCTCGTTCTCCCCCGCGTACTCCAACTCGGGAGAACTGCTAACCGGATTCACGGCCGTCTCCTCGGACGTCTCGCGAACAACCTCCTCCCTGCCATCGGTGTGCGCAGGTGTACAGTACGAACCGTCGGAAGCTAAAAAGGATGTCAGTGGACAAAGCCAAATATGTCAACCGACATCCCACCTATGGGAGAAGCCATCCGATCCGGTATCGACTCGTCCTCGGACTCGTCACGAACCGCAGCTACCGAACGAGTGCGGCAGTGACACAACCGCTCGCTCATCGATTCGACCCGAGCGCCCAGCAACGGCAAGGCGTCGTCCAACGTATCGACCTAGGAGTGGCATGAGCCCTCTTGGACAAAGACCAGGAGAAGCCACACCGACCTTGGTGTCGAGCTCATTCAGAGCCCTTCGGTGACGGTTGAGCCGTCGGTCGACCTCAATCAAGTCCCGTTGGATAGTGTCGTCCCGTTCCTTCAAGGACTCGACCAACCGGTTGTGTTCTTCGCGCATCGCTAGCATCTTGTCAGGGTTGTAGGCCTGCTTACTGTTTGTGGGGCGCTAGAGGATTAGCAGTGGGGTGAGGGGTGTCGGGTCTGGTTTTGAAGGGGGTTCCGGGTGTGGAGACGAGGGGAGGAGGAATATCAAGAGAGAGGGGTGATTCGGTTTGATACGGATGAACGGGCGAGTGGTAGTCTTGGCAGAACTGATTGAGTTGCTGCACGAACGGTTCGAAGTCTTGATCACTAAGTCGTTCGAAGTTGACGAGGTATTCTATGACAGAATAAGGTAGTTCAGTTGGGATTTCCCACCAAAGAACGATAATAGCGGGGGGAGTGGGTGTGGATGTTAGTTGTGAGATGAACACGTGGAGAAGGGAAGTAAAAGGCCGGGCTGATACTGAAGTAGACAGTCGCAAGGACGCTCTCAGTAAGATCTGAATTCCAGAGGAATTGATGATCTGCTCCTAGTAGAAACGGAGGGGTAGTGACTCCAGCGTCAAGAGCTGCAAAGGGTCGGTAGTAAGGAAAATGGGTAAGTAGACCGGCGGTTCGGTTCACTTGAAGACTTCTGATGAGCTTATACTCCCAGATAGATCTTCTGGCGTCAGGGATGACTGGTCGCTGGATGGGGCTGGTAGAAGGAAAAGGGTTGGGGGCACTGAACATACACTGGCAGGAGGATTCCTGCCGAAAGGAGTCAGAAAAGGTAACGCGTGAGGAGAATTCCTCAGCTTACTTTTATTCAGGTTATGGGTAGAGGAGTACAGAAGAGATTGAGAATGGGGAAAAGAAGGAGCGAACGCTCTTCCTTATATACCCAATCCTCTACAGGAGTCATTATTTTACGACGAGCCAAACAAGAGTCAACATGGTCTGTGCGTAGTTTAGGGTAGGGTAGATGAGTCAGAATGGAGGGACTTAGGGCGACAGATAGTAATTACTCATACGGAAACAATAGGGGCACGAGTCAATGGAAGCATCCAGGGATTTCTCGTGATCGATGGGGATTTCTCTAGATCAATGGCGGCAATAGAAGCGTGATGGGGATTTCTCTTGTTTCATGGTGGTAATAGAAGACTGATGGGGATTTCTCTTGATCGGTGGGGATTTCTCGGTTTTTGATGGGATCGCGATTGAGGCTGAGGGTTCGTTTATCCTAACTGGGACTTTAATGGATAATAGGTTATTGTTTTCCCTTTTTGGTTTCCCTTTGAGTCAGGGTGTATTTAAGTCAGGGGGGGTTAATGGTCGTTTCCCTCATCGTCTCTTTTCCACTCCCACCAAACACCAGCACTACCGTCTTCTTCATACCACTACTACTATGTCTGCTTTCGCTGCCAACAACGCCATGCTCAACGCCGTCGCCACCCCCTTCACCCCGTCCTTTGAGACGGATGCTCCTTACAACGTGGAGCAACACCTGTACGACTCTGCCGCCAACATCGCCCATGACAACCAGGTTGCCATCGATTTCCTCACCGCTCATAACGCCCCTGCCGAGTTCTGGGAACAGGCTGGGTACGAAGACCCCAGGCTTCCCTTGCCTCGGATGCAGGCTCAACACCCTGCGGTCTCTCGCTTATTGGACGTCATGGAGAGGGAGAGGGAGGATAGGATCGCGAAGTTGGAGAAGCGCGTGGACCTCATGTACGTCATCATGAACAGTTTGAATGATGACTTTTCTCACTTTGCTTTGGAACATTGGGGACCTTTCCAGGCATCTCTCTTCCGATATTTCGGACACAAATGCCACGGGGCCTATTGCACCGACCCCCCTTGCAAGTCCCCAGTCGTCCCTTCGCCACCGCCAGGATCAGGGCGTTCCTCTCCCTCCATCCCCTCCCTGGAGTCCTGCCCCAGTTCGCCAGATGGTGGAGAGGTCCCAGAAGAAGAAGACCCGCAAGAGTCCGATGACTCATTCTGGTCAACGCTGTCGTCCCTCCAACAAGTCATGGCAGGTGAAGATGAAGTTGAAGGTGGAAGTGGCGGGTCTCCAGGACCGCTATGGGTTCTCCTTGGTGAGCGGGGCCTTGATGGACGTGCGACGAGAGATGTATGAGAGTCTCTCTCATGATGTGTTGGGGTGTAGGGAATGTTGGCAGGATCCGGTGACGCGAGAGTGGTCCTACTGTCCTGAGAGCGTTTATAATCCTCACCACTTCGCTCACCGTTGCCCTCTTCCCCAGAACTGTTCATGCGATGTCGACCTGTTTGTTCTTGTCTGAATTTGTAGTTCTTTTTAACCACTCGTGTACTATTATTACTGCGAATAAGACCAATGTCTTGGATTACTTGTGCGATTTTGGCTACTATGTCACGCGTTCGTGACACATCTCGCTCTCAAACGTGACACGGAGCGTATCGTTCATCAGGAGCAGCGTCTTCTTCGTGTCCAACGCTTCCGAGTACATCCTACGGGCATCATCCTTCGCTTCCTTCACTTCACGCTTCAGCCGCTCATTCTACAAGCCTGTCAGTGTTATCCCACAAGCGGGATGCACAGACCGACTCACCACTTTCTGTTCCGTCCTCAAAAGGAACCAAAGGCGGTGACCAACGGCTGCTGTATAATGTTGCGAACGAGTCGCCCCCGGCCACCTTCCTTCACCGTTCCCCAGATCGTAGATCCCCATCTTCAGAAGACCCCACAACGATGACGCCACCGGAGTCTCCCATGGCATACGCAACTCGGTGTCGAACGTGACCCCGCGCATAGACTCCTGTAACTTGTGGTCGATCAAGTTGTGGTACCACAACTCGTCGTCTATGGTCAAGTAGTTGGGAGGCTTGGCTATCGTTGCCTCCAGTTGTCGAGCATCCACCTTGTCGGCGACCGCGAAGATCTACGATGCGATGTCAGTTGTTGCCAGCAAACGACGACACGTGACATCGCACCTCGCGATAACTAGGGTACGCCACGTTGGCGTTCGGCAGGAAGTAACTCTTGTTCTGCACGGAGCGTGGATCTGCAGACTCGATGGTAGCAGTGCTGTTCTCAGCACGGAAGACACGATCGGAGATCATGGGCATGATGGACGAGTAGTTGTTTGGTGGGTTTGTTGGTTTGGGGAAAAAGGGAGTTTGATGGATCCAACGGCCGGTTCGCGCTACGCTTTATTCGACCATCGACAGTGCTCGCGCCCTATTCGCCATTGGATCGGTCCATCGTTTCACCGGTCCAGACTCCTCATACATTCGCCCTCGACATTCACGCCCCACTCGGTCTTTTGTTGCCCCGATCGAACAAGCTGACGCGTCGTCTTCTCATTGGTTCGTCTTCACATGTGATATTATCCTTTGTCATTCCTTTCCCACATGACGTCATGACCCCTTTCTTATTCTCTCACGAACCCGGACCCATTAGTCATTCTTTTATTATTTCTATTCTATAACCCGGGCCGCTTACTGTTCTAGCTTACTCTCGGCCCTTCTCTGCTCCGAGTTATTATTAGATAGGATTATCTATGTCCCGGCCACTCTCCTATATAGGTACCAGTAGAGTAGCTGAGGACTCCCCATCTTTGATATCTCGGGAAGTCCTCTTCTCCTTGCAGCATCAGTGTATTTGCTGTAGGCCACTGAAGAGCTTATCGAGTAACTCCTTGAACCGTTCGCTCTCCTCTCTCACTCAGTCTTGACCCTTAACCGGTGTTCGAAGCGAGCTCGGACACGACATCGAGTTCCGCACTGCTCTTTGGATCAAGTCATCAGTTTGAGGCGCCATCCTCGGGCTCTTGTATCTGCCCTCAGAAGACGATAGGGATTTACCTGATAGAGGCTCAGCACTCCTGTTGTGAATTCGGACAACCTACCGGAGAACGCTCGTCCATCGCGTTTTGGACCACGTAGACTTTGGGTGGATATAGGGAAGTCGTTCCCCCTTTGCCCCATTGTTTCTTGTTGGTTGGAGTTGCGACTCACCAACAGCACTGGTACCTGAAGGGCGAAGAGTGGCCCTGACAAGAAAGTACACATATTCTATCAAGGAACCAGGAATGATATTCTGTGCAGTCAGCTGAGATTGACACTAGTTCATGTCACCACTTGCATCTGAGGTTACACAGATGGAAGATATCTCTTGATGCATTCAGATGTTACAGTCTCTGAGGCACATGCATCTAGCAATACCAGAATAAAAATTTACAAGGTATTCACATAGTTGAATATTCATATAAAGTGGTCTAAGAATTTAACAATACAATGTAAAACTATAACAATCATCCTAGCAACCCTGTGGGAGAGTATGACAGTCCAAGAATAGAGCAGAGAAATGGGTCAAACTGTAGTACAGAGAGACAAAACAATAGGATGGGGCTGAAGGAAGTAAGGCAAACTGCCCTAGATGGTCACAGGCACTGAAGAGGCAGAGCACATATGGAGGTGGAATGAGATTCTGGACATGTTCATGGTAATTAGCATGTGTGTTGAAAAAGACCAACTTGAGAGACTTACGAGCTAATATTCCCACTGCTTCCTTGTCCACATCCAGAAGCACCTCTTTCAGCTTCTTGTATTGTTGTTGTGCATCAACCCACTCATTGCCAAGCCTTAACATTGGTACAAAATCTTCAACAACTTCATCTAACTGGTTGATGAGATCTTCCCGGTGGCCCCACATCCCAATTCCACAGAACACCTCCCTGATTGAGATCTCCATCTCATTGAGGCTGTCAACACAGGGGTGGTATGCCCATGACCAAACAAGAAGGAAGTATGACTTGAGAATTTCAAAGTCTCCAAGCTCTCATACATGGCACACTGCACCTGGAGTAGTTCCAGAGCGCTGTTCCCATTTCTTGAATGAGAGAGATTGCTGTTTCCTTATTCTTGCCCAAATTTCAGCTGGAATATGTGGTCGTAGGAAGTCAATTTTTGCAATCTGCAACAGTGTGTTAACTACACTCTGCCCAACCTCCTCTGTATCAGGGACCATTGAGGCTGCTGCAGCCCACTGAACAACTGTATTTTCCCCATGTACCCTATCTCTCCAGTACACATGTGGTGACCCAAGCACAATGATCCAATTCCGGAGAGGGGAAGCTGGTTTTCCAAAAAGGATGGTGATGAATGATCGGATAGAGGACATGAGATGATGGATCTCTGAGGCCTGAATGGCATGCATAAGAGCATTGGCCATCCCTTGCTGGTTATGTTGCTCCAGAAAGATTGCATATGGGAGCAGTGAGCAGATCACCTCATGCTTGACCCTGATTGAAGGTGAACTGCCAGCTTCACCCATATATTTGAGTTTCTGGGTGATGAGGCTTGAGATGAGCTCTGCTCGTGCACTAACACTTGTCAGAAGGTGGACACTAATAATACTTAAAAATATGTACCTCACATCGGGAGTCATGATGTCTGAAACATGGCACCCTAAATCAACCGCAATGACCTTGAGGCAGTCAGCAACAATGGACGCTGGGGGCAGGGGGTCCAGGGACAGGGAGTGGGATGCAAAGCCAAGGATCCATCGGGATACCTTTCCTCTACGTTCATATTCCGCCTGGGCAAGTTCAGCAGTATCCTGCGCAAATGGAATGTGTTCATGGTTAGATAACCTATAGTCATCGCGCCAAATAGGTTGTGGGTTCCCACTTCTTCCAATCAAACCATCGATCATTGTTACTATGTGGCGAAATGGGAGATCGGTGAAATCGATGCTACCAGGAAAAACCTTGCGGTAACGTCGGCGGATGTCTCCCAGGACACTCGAAGTTGGGTCCATGACTGTGAGGCGATGAAAGGCACGGAACAGGCACCCAGCAGACACTGTTGCTAGCTGCCCCAACTCTTGTGAAATTTCCGCCCTCCCGTTGCTGACGCTAATGGCACCAACAAAGATATTGAAACAATCTCCAACAAGGGTGGGGTGGAATTCGGCAAGTTCCAGCAACGAGAAGAAGTGCCTCAAGGCCGATAGATGAATGGCTTTATTCAGCGACGTCTGGAGTGTCCAAGAGATGCATCGCGAGTCCAATACAGCAGTTTGCCTGCTTGTCCGCCGTTCCGGAGGAGGAGATGGGCCCCGTAACCGGTTGTGTGGTCTGAAAAGATGGTAGACTCTTGCATTAATGGTGGCTAATGCCAAGATTCCAGTTTGCAAGACGTCAACAACGATGAAAAACGGGACCTTGAAAATCAGATCCCGCAAGAAAGGCGTGATATTGGCTCTGGACCGCCAGGGGTAGTAGCGTTGTATGGTATTCTTGGTGGTTTTGATGGTCTCCACGAAGGTGAGTCCAAGTGCCTTTCGAAATTTTGGCCCTAGGTAGCGAAGGAATTTTGATCCAGGCGTCTGATAGGGACAGCTCTCGATAGCCGATCCTGCGATAGTAATGAACAAGTAGACGGTGACGCCGATTGAAGTAATGCCAAGGACAACCGATGCAATGATGCTATCGATGCCCCAAAGGTAAAGCGAAAGGGCACAACCCAGAAGCAACAAAGACACCTGCAGCATCAACGGCAACGACTCCATCACAGTGTCAAAGTACCACGCGTCGATGCCTTCCCGTTTTCGTTGTCTGTTCTGGCTGCGCTCGATGGCGGTCCCCCGCACGTCTGTCGATTCGTACCGGTTCAACCATTGCTTGCCGAGCATCGCAAGGAAGGCCGAGAACAGTGAAGCGGCGAGACTTGCAAACAGGATCGCCTGGACGTGGACGAGCGTGCGGGGAGGGCCGGTCCACTGTGGGAGGGTGGGAACATCGCTCCCGAACGTAGTGTTATCGATCTTGTAGATCAGGACCCGGATGAGCGCGGCGGTCTCGTCAGCCGGGTCAGGCTGCAGTTGAGAATCGACCTGGATGATGAATGCGGAGGTAACAGCAGAGAAGAGACCAGCCTGTTGTCCCGATCAGCACGTATCCGTAAAAGCTTTATGAGGAGCCTGCTCACGAAGATCAGGGTGGTGGTCAAATCCTCGTCATGTTTCTTGAGAAATTCCTCGTCGTATTCCGCGGCCACATCACGGTAGTGCTCGTAGAATTGTGCCTGATAGTCCTCAGTCGGCAGTGGTTCCTGTTTTCGGCTGCAGAGTAATCTTAGCGACACTCTTGTCGGACAAGAAAAAACTCTCACTCATCCGCCTGTGCGGGGAAGATTTGTCCCCCGCTTTCGTCCTCCTCTCGCCTTTCTTCCGGGATTCGACTGAAATTGAAGGTCAGATTCAAAAGCATGGCCCGACAGTGAGGAGGATGTAACGTACCCGCTCTGGGCAGAAACCTGTGGCCCACCTGAGTTTCGACGCTTCTTCGACCTAAGGGTCTCGGAACACTCAACGATCTGAAGGATGCGAGCTCGATTGAACGCACCGCTTTCGTTTTTTGCTGCTCTGACGAACCAAATCCATTTCATCTTCATGTCTCGAATCGTTTTCCTCGTCTTTTCGGCTGTGAACGCAAACGTGAGCCAGCGGTCATAAGCTTGGGTGAAATCAGAGGGACTGACGAGACCTCCTTAATCTCGCCCGGATCCGACATGAGGGGGGAGAAGGAGAAGGCAACAAGCGCTCGACTCACTAGGCAGAGACATTTACATACCGCCTTACGTTGGCAGTGCAAGCCACTGGGGATGTAAGTAATAGAACAGAATACACTGTGCAAGACTTGGACTCGGAAATCAAAGTCAAATCACACCGGGCTCTTTCAATCCAGAACCCAATCCGTACGCTCTAAACTACTTACAAAAAAGGGGTAAAATAAACACACGACGAAAACATATCAACTAAGAAAGAAAGAAGAAAAAAAGACAGAAATACGTTCTATGAAAGTTGTGGCGTAACGTGAGAGGAAATTGACTCGGGTCATGAGGAGGAAGGAGAGGAACCAAGAGGAGAGAAAGTTTTGGAAAAAATCCCTTATATACTGGTAGTTTAGTGGATGCAACACAAAGCTCTGAGGTAAAATGAAGCTACTGTATGGAGGAGACTTGGAGAATGATTGCACGAACTAAGGAAGGGAAGGGTACGGGAAAAATGAAAAAGAGGGGTTTATTCGTTACTGTTATAAAGCATAAAAAATGGTGGGCTTTGTCTTCGCAAACCAATGCTGTGCTAGTGTAGTGGAGAATGTTGCGACGAGAAAGGTCGTCATGTCATCTGTATGCCACGAATGAAAGGATGGCCAAAAGGTTGGGTGTCGGATGTGTGGGGTGCGTTTGGGTGGTGGGGGGTATCGTTTTTGGAGACACGCAGCAGGCCGATGACGAGAAAAAGAAAGAAAATGGAGGGGAGGGAACAAGTCAAAGCGAGGAAGAGGGCCGGTCGCGCGATTGCAAGCATTCATCGCGGCGGTCAAAGTCTCCCTTCTCCGTTCAACGGTGGCGTCCTCGGCAGTGATTGTGTCGACAACGCAGGGGAAGGCGTTCGCGAGTGCCAGGGGGACCCGTAAGGCGCGTCCAAATACCGATTCGTGTCCTTCATATCTCCAAAATTCCCAGGTTCCAGGTACCCGAAACCTGACTTCTCTCCCAACGCGGTCGCAGCGACCTTGGGGCTACCGCTAGGCGTCCCGTTGAACGGAGTCGAAGGCCTGCTCGGGAGTGGAATCGTGATCGTTTCTTTTCCGGCAGGTTGGTTGTACATCCAGGTGGCGACCAGGACGGTGGTGCTCCCGACCAAAAATGAAGGAGTCAATTTGAAATCGAATAGCGCCACCGAGGCGAGGAATGACAGAATGATGGCAAGACTTGTGGCAAAGCCTTTGAGGATGTTGTCCGAGTATTTAATGACGACCGCAGTGACCAAACCTCCGAAGGTCTGAATGGCGACCGTTCCCCAAGCCCATCCACCGAAATTCCTCAGTAAATCTCTGGGGAAACCTTGGGAGTTTCGGTGGTCGGAGAAGAAAACGGGGAATAATGCAGGAACGAGTGAGAACAACGAAAGTTGGACATTCCTAACCCAAAGGTCGGCCTTGGAGCCCTTGAGGACCATCTCGAAGTAGACACCTGCCAGCCCGGACGTGAAACACGCAGCAGTTACGGCTCCAAGTCCTTTCAGAGGGCTCATGATGTGGATATGCACCGGCGCAGCATCATGGGCACTGCCAACCGGAGTATTGATCGATTTGTGGGTAGGTCCAGTGGCTGAGGTGGACTGGATCTGGACGATGCCTACCCCTAGAGCGAGGAAACAAAGGGCTACCCATTTCGTAGGCGAAAGAGATCTGCGCAAGAGGACGACGGAGAAGGCTGCTGTTGTGAGAATCTTCATCTGGTAGGTGACTTGGAAAGTAGCGACAGGGAGGTTGCTGATGGCGACGAATTGGAGGGAATTCTGGATGACGTAGAGGATGGCCGGGATTGAAAGTTTCCATGAGTCTGTCGAGAAGATCTCGCGATAGACGTGTGCGATAGACAGGCATAATGACCCGCGGTAGGGGGACTCCTTCGAGTTATAAACTTGAATTACGGCAACAAAGAACGATATAAGCCCCTTCAGAATTTCGTTCAGCAGGACGGCCGAAGCTGGAGAATAAGTTTGTGAAGGAGGTAACGAAACACGCGAATAGTGCATCACGATGGACAGCGCAGCGTTTTGCACGGCCAAAGTAACCAGCCTGCAAGACGGAGAACGCGTAAGACAAGGTGGAAGAGGGCAAAACGAACGAAATTGGTAGATGTATGCGGACTCACGAGATGTACTTGAGGGGGAGGCCGAACAGCATTGGACCCTCTACGTTCATTGAGGTTGGGAGGGGGAGGGACTGGGACATTGCCCTCTTGTCTCGTCGACTGGATATCGCACCGTTGAGATTCGAGCGTTGATACATGGCGAAGGAGATTCCGTTGTGTTGTTGGTCGAGAACGCGGGTCGGAGGTCGATAAAAAGGACGAAAAATATTAATGGATGGAACGTAAGTTGAGGGAAAGGGGGAAGTGATGTCTATTGGGAATAGGAGACGTTGGCAGCAGAGGTGGTCGCTGTCGGAGTCTTCGTCGTCGTCGTTGCCGTCACCCGGACTGTCCTTACAGCAGAAATGTGGACCGAAGTTGAGAGTCGTCGACCGGCAAAGAGATTCTGGGAATTCCGTCATGCGAATTGTGCGCGTCAATTTTCACCACACGTTTGTCATTTCATAAAATTCGTAAAATTACAGAAAAAAAGTTCTACGCGATGCTACAGAGATAGTTTCTAGAAAGACATAGAGGGTTAGCATCGGGATGGAAGTGCGGAAACAAAGATGGTGAATACATCAGACTCGCCTTTACCTCCGCATCCGCACCCAGAAGACACACTGCAACGTATTGCCTGTGGTCCATATGCACGGGTGCGTGCTTTTACCAGGGTTTTCTTCCTCGTAACAAGAACATAGAAACAGAACTCACGAGTAAGAAATGTGGGAATACCCCAGGTGATCCAGCTTCCCTACTCCTCAACCAGAGGGAAGAGTTCAGCAAAGATTGTTTTTGAGCTTCCGACAATCCATCTCCGACGTTTGTCTGGACCATCCCATCCTCGAGCGAAACACACGAAAGAAAACGCGGTTAAGACGGGATCGCAATTTGACGTCGTAAGAGTTTGAGAAGAAAAAAAAAGAGCGAGATTCTGATTATTTCCTTCCCCTGCGGCAATTTCCGGGACAGCATCCCTCCTCCTCTAACTATGGCCACCGCCGCAACAGCGGCCAAAGGCGTAACCTCTCCCTCCCCGTTCGCGACTCTTCTGCGACGGTCCAAATTCGCGTCTTATGACCCAAAGATCGGACAAGTCTACACCACGTTTGGTGGTGACGCTCATCGCGGAAACTACGGTGTAAAACGTCCTCTCGCGCTTCGGACACGCGAACCCTTCATCACCATCGCTTCCGTCGACTCCCTCCAACAACAAACCGAATGGTCCCACGCTGAGAGAGAAGCTAGGTGGATACGGAAGGTTGCCGAGGTCTCCAGTTCCCCAGAGGTCGCTGACGGGAGTGACCTCTGGAAAAAACTTGGTCCGAATGCAAAGTCCCAGTGGAAGGTTAACTCGGATTTTGCTCTTGGCACCGCAGATCCTGCGTCGGAGGTCGAAAAGGCGTCTCAAGACCATATCCAGGCAGGCATACCCAACATCGACGCCATGTCACCGAAACAGTTCCAACGCTACCTTGAGAGCCTTCGTGCCCTCCGACCAGCGTTCCACAAATTCGTCGAAGCCGAACGGGCCAGGACCGTCCGAGAGAGGTACACAAAAGGCTTCTCCGCCCGGAAGAGCAAAGTTCAATCGTCGAACCTCCTCGAGCAATCCCGTTACCCAACCGAAATCCACAAGATCTTCCTTTCAAATCATTCAGCGCAAAGGGTCAACGACCCAGATTCCAAGATCCTCGAACAAGACGCCCATCCCAATGGTGCCTTAACGTACACCCACCTCACCAAACTCGAACACTACTTCTGGAGACAACCTCTCCCCGGTCGCGTTGTCGGGAAAATGAAGACGCTCACCGCCTCCTTCGCCGGTTTCAATACTCGTCTACCGCCCAGCCAATCGGAAGGCCTCCAACCCATTGACTGGAGGTCCCTCGTTGAACGCGGTGTCGATACCGGGAAGGGTATTTCCAAATTCCGAGTTTCACTCATGGAGGTCTCCACACCTCCTCGGGTCGTGGGCCACAAGCCCGACGGTATTAGCAATATGGATGTTAGGATGCATGTTTCGAGTCATGGCCGGTTGGATATGGTCAGGGCGAATCCCCATCTGCCTTGGACGAGGGACTACGTCTCTCAGCTTTCCGACGCGCCAATTACCGGCAAGAAACCTGGTATGACCAACCCCCCACCAGTGAAGCAGAAAGCGGTGTACGATTTGGCAGAGTCGTCGAAGGATCAGGAAGCGCGAAGCCGACATTTACTGGACTCGCTCTGTGAGTTGTTGGAGAAGCAACAGCGAGGCCCTCCGAGAAGTGAAGACGAGCGTTCTTAGTCTTAGACTTTGTTGACCCATTTATTGAAGTACACTACAATTCAACTACTTCTTGGCCTCAGAGCGATTGCCACCCACTGAGTAGCGTTCGCTATTTTCGCGAGGATTTTTCGGTTCCAAAGCCTTCCTTAGGTGTTATGAGCGCTTTGAGGGCTTTTGAAACGTCACCCCCGGCTTCGTGCAACGCTTTTTCGGCCTGCGACTTGGGTATCTCCAACTCGTGCACCTGGTTTCGTTGATCGTTATCAGTTCCTCGTCGCAGATGACATCGCCAAGCAGCCGCCTGTTCAAATTGACAACCCACAATGAGCTCCACGTCCTCTCGTTTTACGTGCGGGTGGTGTTCTTTTTGCCGAGGGGGTAGTTTGTCCAGAGCCCCGCTCCTCAAGATCTCGTCCATCTTGTTCTTAGAGTACGAATGGCCATCTGCAAACTGGGAAACGGCCGCAAGATTAACGCGAGGTTGAGGTAGAGGTGAGAGGAATCGTTTACCCCAGCGATAACGTCGGCCTCCCCTCGCGCGTACGACATCGTGATCGATTGTGGCGAAAAAGGACGAAGATGAGCGAATGTGGGAAATCAGAATTTGGTCACCCTCGCCGCCGCTTGCGCTGTTTGCGGTTGCAACCACCAGGCCGATTTACGCCCAAATTATCTGCTCATTAACCGTGCGCCTTAGGAATCATGAGCGTCGACTTGGACTGGGATAACTTGAGTTCGGAACTCGCGAACTCGTTGGTGGAGATCCTCAACCGACATCTCGGCTCGGTCACGCGTCCTTCGTTCATCGGACCAGTCGAAGTCACCTCATTCGAGTTTGGGAACGCCCCGCCGGATGTGGAAGTCATAGACATACGGGAAATCCATCCAGACTTTCTTGAAGACGACGAAGATCAAGACGGGGATGAGGGTCCTGCTCCTAGCGATCGACCCCTCCCTCCGAGTCGCCAAGACCACTCTCATCCACCCGAACGCGGTTACGCAAACCAGCCGCCAGGACCCGTGGGAGAAGGGTTGGTTGAAGGGGAGGATCACTTTGAATGGGTACCGCGAAGGGCTCTACGGGGTAAAGGACTAGAAGATGGGCACCACCCGCCGTATCCTCCGCACCCTTTCTCTCACCTTCCCGGAAATATGGGTAGGGCGTCTCCTCGGATAGGAGCTATGGACATGTTCGGATCAACGCCTTCTATCAATCATGGCCCATATCCCAACTGGAGCCCCGTGATGTCGAACTTGCTGGATCTGCGCGCGACGTCATACTTCCCCCCCTCTATGGCACAAGGCCTGAGAGGGTCGGCATACGGCGGGAGCGTTCCGGGTTCCCACCTCGGTTCACGGAGACATTCCCCACAAAGTCGATCACCCCTTCTGCCCACCCCGGAAACCCAAAACGTTCCAAACCAAGGACCGGACGCTACAACGGGTCCGGATTCTCAGCCTCCAAAACGCGAGCATCCGAATCTGCAGCTGCACCTTCACATTTCATGGGAATCTAATCTACGGCTCACGTTGACGACGTCGCTGTTGATAAATTACCCTTCACCGATGTTCATGACCCTCCCCATCAAGCTCTCCATCACCGGATTGGTGTTCGAGGGTCAACTGGCGGTTGCGTATCAGGGCGACAAGAGGCGAGTTCATCTGTGCATTCTTGATGACCTCGATCCGTACGTACCCAGTGCACCACATCGGAACCGAGATCCCGGAGGTTTGAGAGAAAAAACGGATCTCAACTCTCCCGTAGTGGTGGCTTCTACCCAAAGTGGGGAAGATCTGGCGTCTAGCCCTGCTACCCCCTCCTCGCCGCCGTTGAGACCACATTTGCGGGCGGTTCCGCTCTCACACCAAAGCTCGGAAGATTCGATCGGCCTCCGGGAGGACATCGAGAGGAACGAGAAACCGCTTCCAATCGGCGAACGACTGCTACCGAACATCGATATAGAGAGTGAGATTGGCCAGGCGGACAAACACGTGTTGAAGAATGTAGGGAGGGTCGAGAGGTTTATTCAGGACGTGGTCAGGAAGAGCATCGTCGAGGAGCTCGTGTTTCCGAATTTTCATACTTTGATCCTCGGAGATGGATCGTAGTTTTATTGTGTGTTAGCATGCAGGTGCTTGTCAGTATGTTCACCGTTTAACGTTTGTGCTTGATGCACCGGTACATATGCAGCTGCCTCATTGGTGGCTTCTGAGTCTGGAAACGGACCAAAGCCATTGTCCTGCGTGAGATTGATAGATGAGAGCTATGATGAAGAGACCCTACAGCTCGCACTCACCTCATCCCTTCGAGATAGTTGTCATCATAACGGGGTCGAAGACATCCTGTAGTAGGGTATTCGCGGCTGGAAGGAAACAAGCGAGGGGACACCCACATCAAAGCCCTTCGGTAATGGTCTGCGGTCCCTCGCCTCCTTGGAGCGAATGCACCCTACCAGGGAGGATACACAGGATGAAGATCCTGACTCGCCTGCGAACGTGCAGCTCATGGATTCGGTTCGTGGGGTCCGAGGGGCGAAGCTCCCGCACTGCAGAAGAATGCTCCGGGACACATAGGCACGCCATAGAACCACGGTCATCAGCCGAGTCAGAATGCTTTCCATCGATCTGACTCGTGCTTGTTCACGGGTGGTAGACCGTGGGTCAATGGCCCCCGGCGCGCAAGTTCCTCAAATAGAACGGGAACAATGCCTTGGGGAGACCCTGCCCGCCGAGTGGATCATTGAAAATTTCTGGGGTTGGCGGTGCCGAAAAGCACCCGGGCAAACATTGAGCGTGGTGGGAGTATGGGCTGCCGTGCGTGAATGTAATCACCTGAGAGAAGCCGTGACGATGCCCGTGGGGGGAGGGTTGAGGTTCAAGGGACAAAAAATGGCGGGTGTGGGAATATCCTCAGCCTTTGAACAATTGTCCAGACCGAGTTCCGTTTGGCAAGGCCTCGCTATTGTTTGTGCATATTTGGCCATCAAATGACCGTTGAACATTGATGAACTCATCTGATTCGCCGATCGTCCTTACCCGCCACTCATCCCACGGTTTCCTGTTGCGCTTGGTTCCAACACGCCATCTGGCCTGATATGCTATCCAAGATGGCCCTCATCGACTTCTGTCAATTGGTTGACCTATATAAGCTGCGATGCGCAGATGCATGCTTTTCCCCCATCTCCTCCCCTGCCCTCCCCATGTCTACCACACCGCCACATTCGCTGGCCCAGCCGAATCAGCTCCCCTTTAAGACACCGGAACGCGCTGTTGGGTTCATGGGGAGTGTAGTGTTATTTTCTATACAGAAGATAACTAACACCCTTTGGTTTGTTGAGCAGGTAGAGTATAATACTAGACTACTACATGGATACTCTAATCCTTACCTGAAGGGGAGAGGCTTAAGATTGCTAGTGGGGGAGAGAGAGAGAGAAGCGATTGATTGATCTATCTACTCTATCGGTGTCACATCTATACAGTGTGACTGATGCAGGGTCCGTGCGGCGGCTTAAGGCACGTGCGCGTCATACCGATCGATCAGATCACTGATGTGATACCGTCCCTTCGGGTCGCTTGATCAGCGCTCTCCAGCATCGGCTCTCGCTTGAAGCGGTGGAGCCGGTTGACCTGTTGCTGGGCATAGACCTCCGGTTCAACATGGTTTGCTTAGAGACTAGAGTATAGAAACCAAGCAGGCTGGTTGATTAGTCAATGAACTCAACTAACAACTCCACAGGGTAGAGTGGGGTTCCTCTTTCCGGATCTTGGTCCTGATGAGTTCGCTGGGGGTCTACTAGTAGTGTGTCCCTCAGTAATTATTCCAGGGAATCAGTAATGTTATCACTCAGGGGCTCTGTACACTCTGATTAGACACCTAACTTCACTGTGGGAATCTGTGTTCTGATAGGAATGGAGTTCCTGACTCAAGGATGGACCTTGAGGCTGTGCTTGAGGCTGTGTAATAGTCCTGTGTTTAGGCTGTGTCAGGGTTGAAGGCCTGCTTACTGTTTGTGGGGCGCTAGAGGATTAGTGGGGTAGGGTGTATCAGGTCAGGGTTTGAAAGATGGAGTTCCTGGAGTGGAGATGAGAGGAGGAGTGATATCAAGAGCGAGTGGCGACTCGAATTGATATGGGTGAATGGGGGTGTTGTAGTCACTGCAAAATTCAATCAGGTGTTGAATAAAAGGTTTGAAGTCTTGATCGCTGAGCTGTTCGAAACTACTGAGATAATCTATAACAGCGTAAGGAAGATCAGTTGGTATGTCCCACCAGAGAACAATGATAGCTGGACAATGAGTATGAACGTTGGTGGTGAGATGAATGCGAGGGGTGGGGAAGTAGAAGGCCGGGCTGATACTGAAATAAACGGTGGCTAGCACGCTTTCGGTGAGATCTGATTTCCAAAGAAATTGGTGATCAGCTCCTAATAGGAAAGGAGGAGTAGTGACTCCGGCGTCGAGGGTGGTGAAAGGTTGATAATATGGGTGGTGAGCTAATAGACCAGAGGTCCTATTAAGCTGTAAACTCCTGATGAGTTTGTACTCCCAGATGGAGCGTTGAGCGTCCAGGATGACTGGGCGTGGAATGGGACTAGTGGAGGAGAAGGGATTAGGAGCACTGAACATACACTAGCAGGAGAATTCCTGCTTGAATGAGTCAGATAAGGATAAGGTATGAGGAGAATTCCTCAGCTTACTTGTTTATTGAGCAGTTGGTAGGAGAGTACAGAAGAGATTGAGAATGGGGAAAAGAAAGGAGTGAACGCTCTTCCTTATATACCCAATCCTCTACAGGCTTAGTAATCGTACAATGAATCAAACAGGAATCAACATGGTCTGTGCGTAGTTTAGGGCAGGGTAAGTGTCAGGGTTGTAGGCCTGCTTACTGTTTGTGGGGCGCTAGAGGATTAGCGGAGGGGTGTGGAGTGTCGGGTCGAGTTTGGAAGGGGGTTCCGGGTGTAGAGATGAGAGGAGGGGGAATATCAAGCGAGAGTGGTGACTCTGTTTGATAAGGATGGACAGGCGAGTTATAGTCCTGGCAGAATTGATTTAATTGCTGAATGAACGGTTCAAAGTTTTGACCGCTGAGTTGTTCGAAGTGAACGAGGTATTCTATAATTGAATAAGGTAGTTCAGTCGGGATATGCCACCAAAGGACGATGAGAGCAGGGCAGTGAGTGTGAACGTTGGTGGTTAGATGAACTTTGGGAGAAGGGAAGTAAAAGGCAGGGCTGACGCTGAAATAGACGGTTGCTAGGACACTCTCAGTGAGGTCTGAGTTCCAAAGGAACTGATGGTCTGCGCCTAGAAGGAAAGGAGGAGTGGTGACTCCTGCGTCGAGGGCTGCGAAGGGACGGTAGTAAGGGAAATGAGTCAATAAACCGTTGGTACGATTTACTTGGAGACTTCTGATGAGTTTATACTCCCAGATAGATCTCCTGGCGTCGGGGATATTGGGGCGGGCAACTGGACTAGTGGAGGGGAAAGGGTTGGGCGTGCTGAACATACACTAGCAGGAAGATTCCTGCTTTAGAATGAGTTAGAAGGAGTAAAACGTGAGGAGAATTCCTCAGGCTTACTTTATATTCAGGTTGTAGGTAGAGGAGTACAGAAGAGATTGAGAATGGGGAAAAGAAAGGAGCGAACGCTCTTCCTTATATACCCAATCCTCTACAGGAGTCATTATTCTACAACGAGTCAAACAGGAGTCAACATGGTCTGTGCGTAGTTTAGGGTAGGTTGGACGAGTCAGGGGAGTGGGACTTTGGGGCGACAAATGACGAAATGAAATAGGGGAACAATAGTAACGAAGTCATTTGGAGCGTAATGGGGATTTCTCACGATCGATGGTGGTAATAGAAGACTGATGGGGATTTCTCATGATCGGCGGGGATTTCTCTTGTTTCACGGTGGCAGTAGAGGACGGATGGGGATTTCTCTGAATTGATGGGGATTTCTCTGAATTGATGGGGTCGCGATTGGGGTTGAGGGTTCGTTTACCCTAATGGGGACGTTAATGGATAATGGGTTATTGTTTTCCCTTTTTGGTTTCTTTGAGTCAGGATGTATTTAAGTCAGGGGGGATTAATGATCGTTCCCCTCATCGTCTCTTTTCCACTCCCACAATCACCATTACCACCCTCCTCTCCAATTATCGACCACTACTATGTCTACTTTTGGTGCCAACAACGTCATTCTCAACGCGGCCGCCACTCCCTTTACTCCGTCCTTTGAGACGGACGCTGTCACGAACGCGTGACATAGTAGTCAAGATCACACAAATAATTCAAGACATTGGTCTCATTCGCAATAATAATAATACAAGAAGGGCTAATAAGAACTACAAACCTAGACAAGAACAAACGGGTCTACGTCACAAGCACAGTCCTGAGCAAACGGGCAACGATGAGCGAAGTGGTGAGGGTTATGCACACTCTCAGGACAATACGAATACGCCCGCGTTACCGGATCCTGCCAACACTCCCTACACCCCAACACATCATGATATAGACTATCATGCATCTCCCGCTTCACGTCCGACAAGGCTGCGCTCACTAATGCGAACCCATAGCGGTCTTGGAGACCCGCCACTTCCACTTTCAACTTCATCCGAACTTGACGTGACTTGTCGGAGGGACGACAGCGTTGACCAGAACGAGTCATCGGATTCTTGCGGTTCTTCCTCTTCTGGGACCTCTCCACCATCTGGCGAACTGGGGCAGGACTCCAGGGAGGGGATGGAGGGAGAGGAACACCCTGATCCTGGCGGTGGCGAAGGGATGACTGGGGACTTGCAAGGGGGGGTTGGTGCAATAAGCCCCGTGGCATTGGTGTCCGAAATATCGGAAGAGAGATGCCTGGAAAGGTCCCCAATGTTCCAAAGCAAAGTGAGAGAAGTCATCATTCAAACTGTTCATGATGATGTACATGAGGTCCACACGCTTCTCCAACTTCGCAATCCTATCCTCCCGTTCCCTCTCCATGGCGTCCAACAAAAGAACGGCTCCAGGGTGAGCAGCTTGAACACGAGGCCCAGAAAGCCTGGGGTCCTCGTAACCAGCCTGTTCCCAGAACTCGACGGGGGCGTTATGGGCGGTGAGGAAGTTAATGGCAACCTGGTTGTCATGGGTGATGTTGGCAGGGGAGTCATACAAATGTTGCTCCACGTCATAGGGAGCATCCGTCTCGAAGGACGGGGTGAAGGGGGTGGCGGCAGCATTGAGCACGGCGTTGTTGGCAACGAAAGAAGACATAGTAGTAGTGGGTGTTTGGAGAAGGTGGTACTGGTGTTTGGTGGGAGTGGAAAAGAGACGATGAGGGGAACGATCATTAATCCCCCTGACTTAAATACATCCTGACTCAAAGAAAACAAAAAGGGGAAAACAAAAACCCATTATCCATTAACGTCCTCATTAGGGTAAACGAACCCTCAACCCCAATCGCGATCCCATCAATTCAGAGAAATCCCCATCGATCATGGGAAATCCCCATTCGTCCTCTACTGCCACCGTGAAACGAAAGAAATCCCCACCGATCATGAGAAATCCCCATCAGTCTTCTATTACCACCATCGATCGCGAGAAATCCCCATTATGCTCCTAATGACTCCTTTACTATTGTTCTCCTATTTCATTTCGTTATTTGTCGCTCAAAAGTCCCACTCCCCTGACTCGTCCAACCTACCCTAAACTACGCACAGACCATGTTGATTCCTGTTTGACTCGTTGTAAAGTAATGACTCCTGTAGAGGATTGGGTATATAAGGAAGAGCGTTTGCTCCTTTCTTTTCCCCATTCTCAATCTCTTCTGTACTCCTCTACCCACAATCTGAATACAAGTAAGCTGAGGAATTCTCCTCACGTCTTACCTTTTCTGACTCATTTCAGCAGGAATCCTCCTGCCAGTGTATGTTCAGTGCCCCCAACCCTTTTCCCTCTACAAGTCCAGTTCAGCGACCAGTCGTCCCTGACGCTAGGAGATCTATCTGGGAGTATAAACTCATCAGAAGTCTTCAAGTAAACCGAACCACCGGCTTACTCACCCATTTCCCTTACTATCGCCCCTTTGCAGCTCTCGACGCCGGAGTCACTACTCCTCCTTTCCTCCTAGGAGCAGATCATCAATTCCTTTGGAATTCAGATCTTACTGAGAGTGTCCTTGCGACTGTCTACTTCAGTATCAGTCCAGCCTTTTACTTTCCATCCCCACGTGTTCATCTCACCACTAACATCCATACCCATTCTCCTGCTATCATCGTTCTTTGGTGGGAGATTCCAACTGAATTACACTGGGGGCAGGGGCACCTGGAATCAGTGATTACATCTTGATTACATGGTGAGTTCATGTGCACTTTTCAATAATTGTAATCGCCAATTCCAGGTTGATTACATTTCAAATGTTACCTTGACATGTAATCCAGCCAATGACCACCAATTCCATTCGAAATGTTCTCAACAAATGTTTCTAGGATGTTTTTGACCTGTCGGCAAAAATGATACTGCAATGTAATCAGCATGTTCTTCAATCGTCCAAGATGTAATCTAAATGCGCTCAAAAACATGAGATGTTTTCAAAATGTACCCACTGGGCACATTCAGGAAACATTGCTTAGGAACATCTTGAGGAAATTTCAAATGGAGTTGGTGGCAACAGTTGAATTACATGTCAAGGTAACATTTGAAATGTAATCAACCTGGAATTGGCGATTACAATTATTGAAAAGTGCACATGAACTCACCATGTAATCAAGATGTAATCACTGATTCCAGGTGCCCCTGCCCCCAGTGTTACCTTATTCGGTTATAGAATATCTCGTCAGCTTCGAACGCCTTAGCGATCAGGACTTCGAACCTTTCGTACAACAACTCAGCCAGTTCTGCCAGGACTACCACTCACCCGTACACCCTTATCAGACAGAGTCACCTCTCTCTCTCGATATCCCTCCCCCCCTCGTTTCCACACCCGGAACCCCCTTCAAAACTAGACCCGACACCCCTCACCCCTCCACTAATCCTCTAGCGCCCCACAAACAGTAAGCAGGCCCACAACCCTGACAGACGCTCCCTACAACGTGGAGCAACATTTGTATGACTCTCCTGCCAACGTCGCTCACGACAACAGGGTTGCCGTTGACTTCCTTACCGCCCACAACTCCCCTGCCGAGTTCTGGGAACAAGCTGGGTACAAAGACCCCAGGCTCTCTAGGCCTCGTGTTCAAGCAGGTCACCCTGGGGCCGTCCTTTTGTTGGACGCCATGGAGAGGGAGAGGGAGGATAGGATTTTGAAGCTGGAGAAGCGTGTGGACCGCATGTACGTCATCATGAGCAGTTTGAATGAGGACTTCTCTCACTTTGCTTTGGAACATTGGGGACCTTTCCAGGCATCTCTCTTCCGATACTTCGGACATCAATGCCTCGGAGCTTATTGCACCAACCCCCCTTGCCAGTCCCCAGTCATCCCTTCGCCACCGCCAGGATCAGGGCGTTCCTCTCCCTCCATCCCCTCCCTGGAGTCCTGCCCCAGTTCGCCAGATGGTGGAGAGGTCCCAGAAGAAGAAGAACCGCAGGAATCCAATGACTCGTTCTGGTCAACGCTGTCGTCCCTCCGACAAGTCACGTCAAGTGCGGATGAAGTTGAAGGTGGAAGTGGCGGGTCTCCAAGACCGCTATGGGTTCGCCTTAGTGAGCGCAGCCTTGTCGGACGTGAAGCGGGAGATGCATGATAGTCTATATCATGATGTGTTGGGGTGCAGGGAGTGTTGGCAGGATCCGGTAACGCGAGCGTACTCGTATTGTCCTGAGAGCATACATAACCCTCATCACTTCGCTCACCATTGCCCGTTTGCTCAGGACTGTGCGTGCGACGTAGATCCGTTTGTTCTTGTCTGAATTTGTAGTTTTTACTAGCCTCCCTTGTACTATTACTACTGCGAATAAGACCAATGTCTTGAATTATTTGTGTGATCTTGGCTACTATGTCACGCGTTCGTGACAGTAAGTGAGTCAGAGAAGTGGGACTTAGGACTGACTAATGACGAGTGCAAATAGGGGAACAATAGCGGATGAGTCATTAGGAGTACAATGGGGGTTTCTCACGTTTCATGGTAGTAATAGAAGACTGGTGGGGATTTCCCATGATTGATGGGGATTTCTCGTGTTTTACGGTGGCAGTAGAAGAGTGATGGGGATTTCTCAGTGTTTGATGGAATCGCGATTAGGGTTGAGGGTTCGTTTATCCTTTTTGGGATAATAAGAGTAATGGCGTATTGTTTTACCCGTTTGGGTGCTTCATTGATCTGGATGTATTTAGTCTGTGGCATGGTTTGGTCCTTTCTCCCCATCGCCTCTTTTCCACTCCCACCAACTCACAGCAACTCTCCCCTCTTACAAACAACCTTCACTACTATGTCTCTCAACGCTGAAGCTACCCCTTTGTCTCCGTCTCCTACAAGGACGACACCCCTTACGACGCTGCTCAGCACTTATATGATTCCCCTGCTAACATCGCCCATGACAACCGGGTTGCCATGGAGTTCTTGTCTGCTCACAATGCTCCTCCTCAAGTTTGGGAGGAAGCCGGTTACGAAGACCCTAACCGTGCTCGACTATGGGCCCCTGGTGTCTCTCCATTAGTGGATGCGATGGAGCGAGAGAGGGAGGAGTGTATTAGGAAGTTGGAGAGCACACTGGGGGCAAGGGGTCAAATACCCAGTGGGTACATGCTGAATACATTGTGATCACAGCCAAAAAGTGATCACAATGTGCCCAGTGGGGAAAATTTGAATACATTCAAAATGTACCTGGCCATGTGAACCCAATGTGCCCACTGGGGACATTTTGATTGCAATCACAATGTACACATCAATGTGATCTCAATGTGCCTGCTGTGCACATTTTAATTTCTTTCACAATATTCCCATCAATGTGTTCCCAATGTACCCAGCTCATTACATAATAGTTTCTTTCACAATGTTGTCCACAATGTGTCCAGCATGTGCCTGAGCCACTCATTCAAAATTCTTTCAAAGATTATCCAGTGATGTGTCCATAATGTCCCCAGGGGGTTCTTTTTGAAGTAATCACAATGTAGTCTCAATATTGTTCAATTTCATCATGAACTTTCAAAGAAATCACTATGTGTATGGCTGTACACATTCTAGACACATCACTGGGTACTTTGTGAAAGAATTTTGAATGAGTGGCTCAGCCAAATCAGTAAACGTGACACGGAGACCTTTTTCACGTTATTCCGCGCTTATACGGCATATAAACACAAATAACCTGGTTATATAAACCAGGTCACGATTTTATCTAAATTTCACTCACCATTTTGTCACGCGGTTTACGGGCCGAAAATAAGTTTGATTAAAGTCCAAAATAAGACGGAAATAATCTAAAAAATAACTAGTCCAAGAAACCGGGCCATTGTGATTGTGATTCAAGCAGTCAAGAGGCAGCAGTCAGAAAACTGGTTTGTAAATACATGAAACTAGTGACGAGGGTGTCTAGTTCAACAAAAATGTCGACAGCTAGTTGGAGGGTGAGGATGGGGGATCAGCGGGCAGAAACGGTGCAGATTCATCAACTGAAATCCCGGCGTCGACTTGGGCTTCGTGTGTGCGGGTCCTTTCATACCGGCGGAGTGCGTCGAATACTCCCTTCCAGTCGTCATCAGTGAAATGCTTCTTGATCTTGTTGGCGTAGGTGGTTGTTGATTTGAGGCAGTTTGTGGTGGAGAAGTCTTTCAAGGTTGATATGTAGTCGCTGCTTTTGTGCGCCCTATACCCGCGCTCAACCTGAAATAAAAATCAGTAAAAAACATAATATGAAGCGAGTTTGACTTACTGCTGCCGCAGCGAGTGCAAGTGCACCAATCGGGCGATCAGTGTCATCGGGTGGCTGGCGGATACCATATGACTTGTAGTATGCTGAGAAAGCGCGGATGACAGGAATTGCTTGAAACAGGCCTCGGTGTTTCTAGGACACAAAATTTAAGCAGGAATCACGAGGAACGATGAGGGTAAGTCATACCTCATCATAATACTTTTCTCCACTGGGGGAGGGAACCTCGATGGTTCCAGGGCGGAAATACTCCCAGACGATAGGATGTTGCTCTGATTCGAGAAGAGTGTTGATGTAAGCTGCCCTTTGTGCCTTGGAGTCTAGCAAACGTTTGGAGTATTGAGTGGGGAGGAACTCAATGACTGCTGTGAGCCCTTCAACGCCGATTTGATTACGAAATTTACCGATGTCACGGCTGGTTGGTGCAACAACTGCATCACCCAGGGATAGGTGACACTGGAGTTGCGGGTAGACTTGATTGAATTCGTGCTGGTAGATTGGGAGACTAGGGTTCGACCACGGGGATACATCAGAGCAGACCATCTTGATCATGTGACAGATGAAGACATCACGAAAGTTTGTCTGCATGCCGAAGGGCAGGTGCTTCACTCCCGGGCTGCGAATTTTCTCGTTCTTATCCTTATACTTCCCTTTGAATGAGTGAACCTGATGTTGATCGCCGAGATGAAATGGTGAAGGAGCGACAGTGTTTTGTATGGATGCGACGGGATTGAAGAGATCAAGGTCGTCGACGTCTGGCATGATCGGGGACGGGTAAGGCTGTCGAGAGGAAGAGGACCACAACGACGATGGGGTATAGAGCATCTGGGTCATTGAGGATGGTGTGGGAGACATCATCGGTGACAAAGGGGAAGCCTGTCGACGAGCAGCCGGAATCGTCTTCCGTAAAACTTGAGGCCAGTTGTTGATGAGGCCGGATGGTTTGTTGCGAATCGTTGGGCGGACCTCACTGAATGAGTGATATTCCTTGGTGCGCTTCAAGGCCCTGTATAAAGAAAAAGAATCAGAACCAACCACAGTTGTGGTTGTCGGGCGTGACACACCGTGGGTCGAGGCTGCTCGAGGGGATTTGTTTCCCACCCAAAACTATGTAGTCATCAGATTCCGCGTCGGTCGGGGCCTCAGGCTCGGCTGCAACGAGCATATCAACATCGTCATCGGGAGGACTACTGTCCCTCATGAACTTGAGGCATGATCAGATGTTGGAATTAGTCAAAACGGAAGGTGGAGTGGACGTACAAGGGGTTCCTTTGAAAGGGCAGCGGTCTCGTCCGGATGTTCGAAGGCGGCCAGACGTGCTTGAAGTTCCCGGATCTGATCATTCTTGGTGGGTGCTTTGGTCCGCTTCTTGGTTGGAATACCAGCCTTGATTTTTGCGGCCTCGGTCATGACAGGCGCCGCTGGGCGAGCGTCCTTGTTCCTTGCACGGGTTGACACCATAGTGAGCAAGAGAGACTAGAAGAAAAGAGCGACGAGGTGGTGAGAGAAATGAATGGATAGAAGGGGGAGAAGGTGAGGATGGGAGAGACGACGGAACGTACAGGTTCGCTTTTATAGCACGAGAGGAATTTGAATTTGAAGGGAGATGTATGGGTGCAGAATAGTTGGGGCTCTTGAGGCAACTCCATCCGTTCGTCGGAGAAGGGGAGTGTGATAAGAACGAGTGCACAGAATGGCAGTTTTGGAAGGGTCAGAAGGGTCTTGTTGCTTCTCCTGGAATCCGAGTGGTCAGAATCATTGTGGGCGGTCTCGGCGATGGTAACAAGGACTTACTGAGAGGCGAGGGTGACGTTTCCCGTTCCAATCGACCACCCGGTTGGCATCGGCACCTCCAAGATTGAAGCAGCTAGCGCTGCGAAGCTTGGACCCACGGGCATTGTGGAACTTGATCCAGCAAACGTCTTGAGAATTGAAGGAGCGGGCATCACGAAAATCGATATGGCTGGCGCTGGAGAAACTGACGCCATCGACACTGGGGGGGTGAACATAGGGAAGATTGGTGGACTTGATGCTGAAAAAATTGGCATCGTCGACGCCAGCGACATCGATGAGGTGGGCTGGCACGCCAGGTTGCTGGGACCTATTCACTGCTGAAATGTCTTGTGTGTAGAGCAGCAGCCGCGTTGTTGGCCAGGACGTGGGAGGAAGAGAGACGAGGGAATCAGAAGTGTCAGCGGTGGGAGGTGAGGAGTGAGAAGGCAGGGCGAGAAGAGTGGGTGGGACTTGACTTCGTAAAATCGCCGCGCCCATCACATCACCATGTGTTGGGAAGCAGGCTTGTGACCTGTCACAAGTTCCTTAAGTTCCTGTCCCTCGCGCCATCGGTTCCTCACGCCAGCAACGCTCCGCTGCCACTTCGACACTCTTGTCTCATTCCTCCTTCGACTCCCCTTCGTTACCACAAGCCACCCAGTGATTCGCCCTTCATGGGTCCGCTGTTCTTCGCCTGCAGCAGATGTGGGAAGATTTGCAAGTCCGTTGGCAGACTTACTCAACATTCCTCAGTCCACCGCCAACCCACCCAGTCTGCCCATCCCATCCAAAATTTGCATCGTGAGTACCACAGATTCTGACTCAAATTCTGAGAGTGAGGATGGCCAGGATCTCGATGCCGATGAGGACGAGGATGCTGTGACAGGTCCAGTTGACGGACCACCCCCGTTGAGCGATATCACCCTCACGCTGAAGTGCGGTGAGTATCCCTCACCATCTTACACGTCTTATCGTCGCTTACACTGTCAACACAGCACGTGGCTATCCTCTCGGGTCAATCTGGGAGCTCGGCAAGCATATCAAACAAGAAAACCTCGAAGCACTCGTCCGGATTTTCCTCTTCTACCACCAGAATCCCAACTCCGCTGGGGCCCCTTCTGTCTCTGCCTGCCCGTCTATCGACTCCATCAAAGACATCTCCGTCTTCCATTCAGCCAAGGCGGTGTTCTATGCTCCGAGCAACTCTCCTGGCGTTGGAGGTCTCTACCGCAAAATGATCCGGTCCACCCCGAAGTGGAAAACAAGCGGCATCATAGCACCACATCGCGATTGTGTCCTCCTCCACACTGGTTCGAATATGCCAGGAGCCAGGGGTTTTGAAGTTGCAAGAGTTCATCTGTTCTTTTCGTTCGCACTCGAGGAGGAGGTCTTTGGATGTGTGCTTGTCCACGAATTCTGCAAGAGCTTTGATGATCCGGAACCCGACAATTGCATGTGGGTCTTCGAGCCGGACTACGATAGGGACGGGTTCAGATTAATGTCGGTGATTCACATTGATTCCATTGTTCGCACCGCCCATCTTTTGCCTGTATTCAAAGACGACACTCCCATCCCGAGGGAGATTAACTTCACCCACACACTCGACGCGTTCAAGGCTTTCTACCTCAACAAATATATTGATTACCATTCCTTCGAAACTTTGTTTTAGTCTCCCGGTCACTGTAACCACGATGTTGAGCACGAATATTATTTCTTACTTCTGATTGATCTTATTTCCTCTTTATTTTCTCGTGCAAAACACATGCGAATTGTGAAAAAGTAAGTTCAAAATAATCAAAATAATCTCGGATAATCAAATAAGTTGAAATAATTGAGCAACTACTTTACTGATGCACATGCTGGACACATTGTGGACAACATTGTGAAAGAAACTATTATGTAATGAGCTGGGTACATTGGGAACACATTGATGGGGACATTGTGAAAGAAATCAAAATGTGCACAGCAGGCACATTGAGATCACATTGATGTGTACATTGTGATTGCAATCAAAATGTCCCCAGTGGGCACATTGAGATCACATTGATGGGTACATTGGGTTCACATGGCCAGGTACATTTTGAATGTATTCAAATTTTCCCCACTGGGCACATTGTGATCACTTTTTGACTGTGATCACAATGTATTCAGCATGTACCCACTGGGTATTTGACCCCTTGCCCCCAGTGGCAGGATGGATGTCATGTATGTTGTCGTTAACAGTCTTAACGAGGACTTTATTCACTTCACCTTGGAACATTGGAAACCGTTCCAGGAATCTCTCTTCCACTATTTTGGCCACCAGTGCTGAGGGGCGTATTGCACCAACCCCACTCCTCACTCCCCCGTTGTCCCTCCAACACCACCAGGATCAAGGAGTCCCTCTTCCTCAATCCCCTCCCTGGAGTCCTGCCCCAGTTCCTCAGATGGTGGCGAGGACCTTGAAGAAAGAGCGCAAGAGTCCGATAACTCGTTCTGGACAATGGTGTCGTCCATCAAGCAAGAGTCGCCAAGTTCGAATGCGGTTGAAGTTGGAGGTAGCGAATCTTCAGGAGAAGTATGGGTTCGATCTAGTCCATGAAGGGCTAGATTCAGTGAGGAGGGATATGTTCGATGGGTTGGAACATGATGTTCTGGGGTGTTGAGACTGCTGGGTGGATCCGGTATCTCGGGATTATACATATTGCCCCCAGTCGGTATATAACCCGTTCCATTTCACACATCGTTGTCCAATAGATCAGGACTGCGTTTGTAAGATAGATCCTTTCTTCCTTGTCTAGTTTTCTTCCTGTCTCCTCTTGTATTATTACCACTGTGTTTGCGAATACGACCAATGTCTTGAACTATCTGTGTGATCTTCTTCAATATGTCACATGTGTCAGGAACATGGTATTTTTAAACTTTTTATAACACGCTCTTTCTTCGAACTCTTCTTACCATTTCTTATGTTTGAATGCTTCACACTCCTTATCCTTCACACCAATCATTCAAAAACACACAAACGCGCATACATTCACGGCAATACGGAACAACATGGCTATACTAATGCTTATACAACGTCCTCAAAAGTCGACTCTATCTACGGCAGGCCTGAAGGTCATCAACTGGCCATCCCGGAGATCGTAGTGCTGGCCCCTTCTCGCAAGGACCTCCCCGAACATGGCGTCACCGTCTTCGGCACTCAGCTGAATGACCAGTTCAAGCCGATAGGAAGAGATGCCTTCGAGCGGACCAATCAGCCTCCCAGATGTCACCGAACTGCTGAACACCTGGTCCCACATCTCCATCACCAGGTGACTGCTTGACAGCACTATCAACGTAGTCAGCAAGCGACCCTCCGTCTCCCTCATCGGACCCCTGGGTGGTGTCAGGGCCACTCTTCGCCCTTCAGGTACCAGTGCTGTTGGTGAGTCGCAACTCCAACCAACAAGAAACAATGGGGCAAAGGGGGAACGACTTCCCTATATCCACCCAAAGTCTATGTGGTCCAAAACGCGATGGACGAGCGTTCTCCGGTAGGTTGTCCGAATTCACAGCAGGAGTGCCGAGCCTCTATCAGGTAAATCCCTATCGTCTTCTGAGGGCAGATACAAGAGCCCGAGGATGGCGCCTCAAACTGATGACTTGATCTAAAGAGCAGTGCGGAACTCGATGTCGTGTCCGAGCTCGCTTCAAACACTGGTTAAGGATCAAGACTGAGTGAGAGAGGAGAGCGAACGGTTCAAGGAGTTACTCGATAAGCTCTTCAGTGGCCTACAGCAATTACACCGATGCTGCAAGGAGAAGAGGACTTCCCAAGATATCAAAGATGGGGAGTCCTCAGCTACTCTACTGGTACCTATATAGGAGAGTGGCCGGGACATAGATAACCCTATCTAATAATAACTCGGAGCAAAGAAGGGCCGAGAGTAAGCTAGAACAGTAAGCGGCCCGGGTTATAGAATAGGAATAATGAAGGAATGACTAATGGGTCAGGGTTCGTGAGAGAATAAGAAAGGGGTCATGACGTCGTGTGGGAAAGGAATGACAAAGGATAATATCACATGTGAAGACGAACCAATGAGAAGATGACGCGTCAGCTCGTTCGATCAGGGCAACAAAAGACCGAGTGGGGCGTGAATGTCGAGGGCGAATGTATGAGGAACCTGGACCGGGGAAGCGAGGGTCCGACCCAATGGCGAATAGGACGCGAGCGCTATCGATGGTCGGATAAAGCGTAGCGCGAGCCGGCCGTTGGACCCATCAAACTCCCTCCTTCCCAAAACAAACAATCCACCAACCAACTACTCATCCACCATGCCCATGATCTCCGATCGTGTCTTCCGTGCTGAGAATAGCACTGCTACCATCGAGTCCGCGGATCCACGTTCCGTGCAGAACAAAGGATACTTCCTGCCGAACGCCAACGTGGCATACCCTAGTTATCGCGAGGTGCGACGGCACGTGTCGCCGTTTGCTGGCAACAACTAACGTCGCTTCCATAGATCTTTGCGGCTGCCGACAAGGTGGACGCCCGACAACTGGAAGCAACGATTGCCAAGCCTCCTAGCTATTTGACCATGGACGACGAGTTGTGGTATCACAACCTGATCGACCACAAGCTGCAGGAGTCGATGCGAGGGGTAACGTTCAACATCGAGTTGTGCATGCCGTACGAGACTCCTGTGGCTTCGTCGCTGTGGGGGCTCCTGCGGATGGGGATCTACGATCTGGGGAATGGAGAAGGAAGATGGCCTGGAGCGACTCGCTCCCAACACTATACAGCAGCCGTCGGTCACCACCTTTGGTTCCTATTGAGGACGGAACAGAAAGCGGTGAGTCGGTCTGTGCATCCCGCTTGTGGGATAACACTGATTGACTTCTTAGAATGAGCGGCTGAAGCGCGAGGTGAAGGAGGCAAAGGACGACGCCCGTAGGATGTACTCGGAGGCATTGGACATGAAGAAAACGCTCCTCCTTATGAACGACACTCTTCGGGTGACGTTTGAGAGCGAGATGCTGGCAATGCGCGAGGAACACAACCGGTTGGTTGAGTCCTTGAAGGAACGGGACGACACCATCCAACAAGACCTGATCGAGGTCGACCGACGGCTCAATCGTCATAGAAGGGCTCTGAATGAGCTCGACACCAAGGTCGGTGCGACTTCTCCTGGTCTTTACCCAAGAGAGCTCACGCCACTTCTAGGTTGACACGTTGGACGACGCCTTGCCATTGCTGGGCGCTCGGGTCAAGTCCATGAGCGAGCGGTTGTGCCACTGCCGCACTCGTTCGGTGGCTGCGGTTCGCGACGAGTCCGGAGACGAGTCGATTCCCGATCGGATGGCTTCTCCCATAGGTGGGATGTCGGTTGACATATTTGGCTTGTCCACATCTCTTCTTAGCTTCCGATGGGTCGTACCGCACACCTGCGCATACTGATGGCGGGGAGGAGGTCGTTCGCGAGACGTCTGAGGAGACGGCCGTGAATCCGGTTAGCAGTTCTCCCGAGTTGGAGTACGCGGGGGAGAACGAGGTGGCTGTTCCGATTCCGCCTCCGTCGATCTCGCCGGTGCGTGGGCAACATTCTATCCGTGCTCGTCGTTGGGTTCCTTATCGCGGGGCACTTCGTCCAGCGCACCGCATGCGTCCCAGTAATCCCAACGTTGTCCGCCAGGGTGGAGACATCGAATCCACCGTCCTATTCCGATGCGACGATGCTACAGCGTCGCGTGGATCGCGGCGAGCTGATTCCGGTGGAGTCCGTCGACGTGAACGGCTTAACCGACCTTACGCTCTTGTCGGTCCAGCGTGCAGCGGAAGCCGTTCGCCTGGTGGCTCAACTGACCGAGAGAATGGAGGGTTGGTCAGTCCAGAGGACTCTGGATCAGACTATGGTCGATTCAGCGAGGAACCGCCTTCGCGCCGAGGTTCAGTTGGCCGTCGCTCATCGTCTGGAGGAAGCTCGAGTCGTCGAGATGGTCGACGAGGAAGTCGACGAGAATGCCTCGGAGGGGACGGAGGAGGAGGTTGCCAGTGCTGAGGAGTACTGGCAAACCAGGTCTTGACGACCAAGGTTTGTACGCCTTAGTCCTCGTTCATAGAGTCTGGGCGGATTCAACTCCGTCGGTTTGGTAGTCTCATGTCTTCGCCGCGCGCCTTGTGTAATATCATCAGTGTCCTTGTCTGTGTTCCTTGATGACGTGTGAGTCGTGATACAGGAAATGATAAGATAAGAAAGGGGTATAGGTAAGGAAAGTGGGCGCAAGTTGGGTGTAAAAAATGGTTCAAAAAGGGAATAAAATTCAGCACGCTGACAACGCTGTCCGCCAGGGTGGAGACATCGAGTCCACCGTCCTATTCCGACGCGACGATGTTGCAGTGTCGCGTGGATCGCGGCGAGCTGATTCCGGTGGAGTCCGTAGACGTGAACGGCTTAACCGACCTTACGCTCTTGTCGGTCCAGCGTGCAGCGGAGGCCATTTACCTGGTGGCTCAACTGACCGAGAGAGTGGAGGGTTGGTCAGTCCAGAGGACTCTGGATCAGACTATGGTCGATTCAGCGAGGAACCGCCTTCGCGCCGAGGTTCAGCTGGCCGCAGCTCATCGTCTGGAGGAAGCTCGGGTCGTCGAGATGGTCGACGAGGAAGTCGACGAGAATGCCTCGGAGGGGACGGAGGAGGAGATTGCCAGTGCTGAGGAGTACTGGCAGACCAGGTCTTGATGGCTAGGGTTTGTACTCCTTAGTCCTCGTCCATAGAGTCCGGGCGGATTCAACTCCGTCGGTTTGGTCGTCTTGTGTCTTCGCTATGCGCGCGTGTGTAATATCATCAGTGTCCTTGTCTATGTTCCTTGATGACGTGTAAGTCGTGATAAGGGAAATGATAAGATAGGAACGGGGTATAGGTAAGGAAAGTGGGCGAAAGTTGGGTGTAAAAATGGTTCAAAAAGGGAATAAAATTCAGCACGCTGACAGGTGGGATCCTGCCTTGCGAGGCGTAGCTGGTGTCGAAGTTGGATCTCGGACTCAACCTGTCGGTAGGGACGGTGGACCCGATATCGGAATCCTCGCTCCTCACCTCGACCAGACTGGTCACCATCCGACTCAACTGGTCGAGGGTAAGGATTAGCCGACGCGGTCATACAATGAGCAGGACGGCGTCGAGAGTGTTTGCATCGTTGCCCCTTAGTCACCGGACGTACCTCGGCGACCCTCGGAGCATCTTCGGCTCGGTCAACCTCCATGACCTCATCCTCGATCTTCACCAACTGATGAATCGGCTGCAAGATGCAACGCCCACAGTTTTCCTTGTCGGAAGCGGCCAAACACTGGGGGCAAGGGGGTACTTACCCAGTGGGTACATTGTGAGTTCACTGTGGGTTTTGAAACCATTCGCCCAGTCGTTACCCACTGGGTACTTTTTGAGTACTTTCTGAAAAATACCCATCAATTCACCCGCATTTTACCCACTGGGTACATGGTGGGTTCTTTGTAAAAGTACCCACTCAGGAATCCAGTGGGTATTTTTTGAGTGAAACCCCTGGGTTCTTTCACAATTCACTTTCCAATGTGCCCATCACAAACCTGAGCCACTCATTGAGAGTTCTTTCATAAAGTACCCACTGATCTGATCACAATGTACTCAAACAGATACTCAATGGGTTCTTTGAGAGTTTGTGGTAAAACTGAGCCACACTGTTAATTCTTTGTGAGTTCTTTGGAAAAAACCCACTGGGTACATTTTGATCAGATTGGTGGGTATTTTGTGAAAGAACTCTCAATGAGTGGCTCAAGTTTGTGATGGGCACATTGGAAAGTGAATTGTGAAAGAACCCAGGGGTTTCACTCAAAAAATACCCACTGGATTCCTGAGTGGGTACTTTTACAAAGAACCCACCATGTACCCAGTGGGTAAAATGCGGGTGAATTGATGGGTATTTTTCAGAAAGTACTCAAAAAGTACCCAGTGGGTAACGACTGGGCGAATGGTTTCAAAACCCACAGTGAACTCACAATGTACCCACTGGGTAAGTACCCCCTTGCCCCCAGTGAAAGTTGAAGCCGGACCTGGAGGAACGGGAACCGAGTTCTTGATCGGAGGCGTCGCATAGGATGACGGGTTAGGAGATGGGAGTACCACCTCGTCGGCGTACTCCAACTCGAACGGAACATCGGCTGTCCCCTGACCAACCAATTTGGGACCCTTCTTACAGTTGCAGGTCTTCTCCTGCAAGGACTCGACCTGCGCTGTCAACACGGCCACCACGTTCTCGAGTTCTTCCGTCTAGAAGGTCTTTCAGTTTTTGCACAAACTGCAAAGGCTGAAAGACGACCTTTTTATCCCTCCTGGCCAACGCCCCCTTGATGTTGTTATCCCTAACCTTCAACCCTGCGATCAACTCTTGATGGTTGGCGACCATTGCCTCCAACGCCTCGTTCGTTCCCTGTTGGAAGGCTGCCAAGGTCTCCTTCATCTGAAGACCCTCCGCTGATAGACGCAGGACGTCTGCCTTCGCCTCCTTCACCTCGCGCTCCAATCGTTCAACCTAGGCAGTCTGATTAGTCGAGAGTCATACTCAAATATTCAGACAGAAAACCTACCCGGCTTTCTCCCTCCCGAACGAGCGACCACAAAAGGCTAGTGGAAGCGGTAGCATGGCGAACAGCCCTAGGAACGGTAGCTCCGTGCTCCAATAGGTCCTGATCATAGATCCCCCTCTGCAGGGTGTACCAGAGCTCCTTCTTGATTGGATGCTCCAACTCCCCGAACCTACCCCTCATCTGGAAGGCCACCTTCTCGGCGATGATCGTACGGACCCAAAGTTCGTCGTCCCAGGTCAATCCCATCAAGTGAGGGATCGTCTCCCTGAGACGTTCAGCGTCCACCTCCGAAATGACCTCCAAGATCTAGAAGCCGTTAGCTGGACATCAACGCCCAAAAGAATGTTCCTCTACCTAGAGGAAGGCGTTAGTGCTAGCACACAAAAGCTCTAGGTCTCCCCCATACCTGATCATCCGTGGTATAGGGAGTCCCCGCCGCACAGGCGTAGGTCTTGCGAGCGGCGGCACGACGGTTGATGCGAGAGATGGTGGAGATACCATTGGCGACTTTGTAGGTATGGTTGTTGGGGAAGGACATGTTTTGGTAAGATGATGGGGAAGTTGCTGGTGTTGCTGATCAAGGAAGGCTCCAAGAAGACGTCCTTCTTATAGCCTAGATCGGTGATCCTTCACGTGACCTACCTCGACGAACCTCATTGGTCTGGGTCACATCAACTTCCGCCCCTGTACCATCATCGTCAGCTTACTACATCAAGCTGACACCTCGGCCCACAGGACGGCCTTGGAAGAACTTCGTTCCGGAACGCCTAGAACGCGCGCGCACTAAAAATAGGTCTCAAGACCCTGATGACCCCTTTATGACATCACGAACCCCTTTTACGACCCCCCCCCATGACTTTACGATTACGATCAACCCTGGACCCTGATCACACACGTGGACAGTCACATCACAGTCTCCTAACCGGAGGAAGGAATCGCCGCTGTTCGGAAGGAGTGCCTTAGACTCCTTTTTGGTTAGCCAAAGCGAATGTGGAGTAGCCGTTAGCATGAAACGCCGGCGAATCTGTAATCCCTCATGTCCCATGAGTCTAGGCCCGACCTCCTCATGCTCGGACCTACGTGAGGTTGCCACTAGTCCGTGATGCTGTTACCGCATATAGACAACAAGGGATGCTGTATGGTCTCTTATCTCGGAGCCGCTCGAAAATTGCACGAAGCAATGAGAGGTTTCCACCTGACCCTTGGGTGTGATCCCCAGGTACAAACTTTCATGACCCCATGCCCCTCTTTCTTTTAGGACTAGTGTTATCTTTACCCCTATGTTTCATGCGGACATTGTCAGCGTGCTGACTTTTATTCCCTTTTTGAACCGTTTTTCACACCCAACTTTCGCCCACTTTCCTTACCTATACCCCTTTCTTATCTTATCGTTTCCTTTATCACGACTCACACGTCATCAAGAAACACAGACAAGGACACTGATGATATTACACAAGGCGCGCGGCGAAGACATGAGACTACCAAACCGACGGAGTTGAATCCGCCCAGACTCTATGAAGGAGGACTAAGGCGTACAAACCCTGGTCGTCAAGACCTGGTCTGCCAGTACTCCTCAGCACTGGCAACCTCCTCCTCCGTCCCCTCCGAGGCATTCTCGTCGACTTCCTCGTCGACCATCTCGACGACCCGAGCTTCCTCCAGACGATGAGCGACGGCCAACTGAACCTCGGCGCGAAGGCGGTTCCTCGCTGAATCGACCATAGTCTGATCCAGAGTCCTCTGGACTGACCAACCCTCCACTCTCTCGGTCAGTTGAGCCACCAGGCGAACGGCCTCCGCTGCACGCTGGACCGACAAGAGCGTAAGGTCGGTTAAGCCGTTCACGTCGACGGACTCCACCGGAATCAGCTCGCCGCGATCCACGCGACACTGTAGCATCGTCGCATCGGAATAAGACGGTGGATTCAATGTCTCCACCCTGGCGGACAACGTTGGGATTACTGGGACGCATGCGGTGCGCTGGACGAAGTGCCCCGCGATAAGGAACCCAACGACGAGCACGGATAGAACGTTGCCCACGCACCGGCGAGATCGACGGAGGCGGAATCGGAACAGCCACTTCGTTCTCCCCCGCGTACTCCAACTCGGGAGAACTGCTAACCGGATTCACGGCCGTCTCCTCAGACGTCTCGCGAACGACCTCCTCCCCGCCATCAGTGTGCGCAGGTGTGCGGTACGACCCATCGGAAGCTAAGAAGAGATGTCAGTGGACAAGCCAAATATGTCAACCGACATCCCACCTATGGGAGAAGCCATCCGATCCGGAATCGACTCGTCCCCGGACTCGTCGCGAACCGCAGCCACCGAACGAGTACGGCAGTGGCACAACCGCTCACTCATCGATTCGACCCGAGCACCCAGCAACGGCAAGGCGTCGTCCAACGTGTCAACCTAGAAGTGGCGTGAGCTCTCTTGGATAAGGACCAGGAGAAGTCGCACCGACCTTGGTGTCGAGCTCGTTCAAGGCCCTTCGATGACGGTTGAGTCGTCGGTCGACCTCAATCAGATCTCGTTGAATCGTGTCGTCCCGTTCCTTCAAGGACTCGACCAACCGATTGTGTTCTTCGCGCAACGCCAGCATCTCGCTCTCAAACGTCACGCGGAGCGTGTCGTTCATCAGCAAAAGCGTCTTCTTCATGTCCAACGCCTCCGAGTACATCCTACGGGCGTCGTCCTTCGCTTCCTTCACCTCACGCTTCAGTCGCTCATTCTATAAGTCCGTCAGTGTTATCCCACAAGCGGGATGCACAGACCGACTCACCGCTTTCTGTTCCGTCCTCAGGAGGAACCAAAGGCGGTGACCAACGGCTGCTGTGTAGTGTTGGGAGCGAGTCGCTCCAGGCCACCTTCCTTCCCCGTTCCCCAAGTCATAGATTCCCATTCGCAGGAGTCCCCACAGCGACGAAGCCACAGGAGTCTCATATGGCATCCGTAACTCGATGTTGAACGTGACCCCTCGCATCGACTCCTGCAGCTTATGGTCGATCAAGTTGTGGTACCACAACTCGTCATCCATAGTCAAATAGCTGGGAGGCTTGGCTATCGTTGCCTCCAGTTGTCGAGCATCCACCTTATCGGCAACCGCGAAGATCTATGAAAGCGTTGTCAGTGGTTGCCAACAACGGCGACGCGTGACAACGCGCCTCTCGGTAACTAGGGTACGCCACGTTGGCGTTCGGCAAGAAGTAGCCCTTATTCTGCACGGATCGAGGATCCGCGGACTCAATGGTGGCAGTACTATTCTCAGCACGGAAGACACGATCGGAGATCATGGGCATAATGGATGAGTAGTTGGTTGGTGGGATTGTTGATTTGGAAGAAGGGAGTTCGATGGATCCAATGGCCGGTTCGCACTACGCTTTATTCGACCCTCGACAGCGCCCGCGTCCTATTCGCCATTGGCTCGGCCCATCGTTTCACCGGCCCAGACTTCTCATACATTCGCCTTCGACATTCAGGCCCCACTCGGTCCTTCGTTGTCCCGATCGGACGAGCTGACGCGTCGTCCCCTCATTGGTTCACCCTTACATGTGATATTATCCTTTGTCATCCCTTTCCCACACGACGTCATGACCCCTTTCATGTTTTCTCACGAACCCTGACCCATTAGTCATTCCTTTATCATTCTATTCTATACTCCGGGCCGCTTACTGTTCGTGCTTACTCTCGGCCCTTCTTTGCTCCGAGTTACTATTAGATAGGGTTATCTATGTCCCGGCCACTCTCCTATATAAGTACCAGTAGAGTAGCTGAGGACTCCCCATCTTTGATATCTCGGGAAGTCCTCTTCTCCTTGCAGCATCGGTGTATTTGCTGTAGGCCACTGAAGAGCTTATCGAGTAACTCCTTGAACCGTTCGCTCTCCTCTCTCACTCAGTCTTGATCCTTAACCGGTGTTTGAAGCGAGCTCGGACACGACATCGAGTTCCGCACTGCTCTTTGGATCAAGTCATCAGTTTGAGGCGCCATCCTCGGGCTCTTGTATCTGCCCTCAGAAGACAATAGGGATTTACCTGATAGAGGCTCGGCACTCCTGCTGTGAATTCGGACAACCTACCGGAGAACGCTCGTCCATCGCGTTTTGGACCACGTAGACTTTGGGTGGATATAGGGAAGTCGTTCCCCCTTTGCCCCATTGTTTCTTGTTGGTTGGAGTTGCGACTCACCAACAGCACTGGCACCTGAAGGGCGAAGAGTGGCCCTGACATTATATCAAAGATACCAGCCGGTACCCTGTTCACCAAACTACTGGATCACGCTCACTGCAGATAAATCGGTCGACGACTAACGACTGGTAGCAGAAGAAGCAGATCGCTGCTAGGAATAGCTCGAGAGGAATCGAACACGTCAACAGTCCACTAGAACTGATCTAGGGCAACAACCTTCTCAACCCCCCCCCCTCTTTCCACAACGTTTCTCTTCCTAACTATCGGAGCACTCGTCTTTTTCTAAATTCGGCTCCCACCTCCTTTACAACCCTCTCACCCCCTGTTCTTCCAACGTGTCAGACAGACCGTGGGAAAACCCCTATCAAACCGGGCAACCTCCCACTTCGAGGCGATTACGCACCGGACTTCCTTCCTCCCAACAAACGTCAAGAGCTCCTACCCCTCTCGTTCGTACCACCTCCTTACCACCTGCCATGGATCGACCAGAACGCCCAGAACTGCAACCTTACGAGTTCGAAGATAGTCAAGGCCAACGATACGACCTCCGAGACCCCGTACAGTCGGTAACCCTCCTAGGCTTACTTGGGCAGACCCTGGCAGAAGAAACCAGACACAGGAGACAACTCGAGGCAGGACTAATAGGCCATGCGGACGTAGCCGAGCAAGCCCGCCAACGCATCGAAGGGCTAGAACAACAACTAAATGCGGCTAACCCTCCCGCTCCCGACCAGTGGCAAAACCTCCTTACTGCGCTTCAACAAGGACGTGCGCCACCCGCTCCTGTACCAAATCCTATCACTACGGCACGACTGGGCGTCCCCACGAACTTCAAGGAATACCCTGGCACCGGCAAGGACATCAAGGCGATTAAACTACCAGACCCTTTCAACGGTAGAGCCAACCATGCCGATCCCTTCATCCAATCCCTCGAAACCTACTTCGCTCAGAAGCCGGAATCGATGAAGGCAGCCAAAACCCGGATCCTTACGGCCTGTTCCTTGATCAACGGATGGCCAGAATCTCAATGGGCTCAACAAGTCGCTGGAGCAGTCACCAGTATGAGAGACAACGACTACTACTTCGACGACTGGTCCTTGTTCGCTGCAGCATTCGACGAACACTTTGGCGTCCCCGAAAAGAAGCAGAATTACTTCGTACAGCTTACCCAGCTTCAACAAGGGAAGATGCCATGGCCCTCCTTCCAAGCCGAGTTCGATCGACTCACACGCGAATCGGGCACCCAGCAGGCTCAAGCTTTCATGTACCTCAAGGCGGCTACCAACCCCTACTTGAAAGCCCTCATCTGTCGACAGCTCCCAATTCCGACCACCTATCTCGATTGGTGCACCCGCGCCAATTCGCATTACCAAAACATCATGTCGGAGCGGCAGATGAAGACGTTCAACCATGGGACCTCCAGGGACAATCTTAACCGAGGACAAAGCTTCCAATACACTCCTCGACGTGCGGCTCCTCAGAATGACCAGGTTCACTACGGTGAACCCATGGACATTAGTGCGGTGCAGTCCACCCACATAAAACACACGTTCAACAGGAAAGGTCGTCCTGCCCCTCAGAAAGTCGGAGCACCAGGCCCAAGCTACTCTCGTCCGCAACGTCCTCAGCAGACCTCGAAGCCACGAGAGAAAGGACAGTTCAAACCCTCCCAAGGCAAGGATTCCTCCAAGCCAGGAAAGACCGGATACCAGCGTCCAGACTCTGCCAACAGATCTGTCTGTTATCGCTGCGGTCAACCCGGCCACTTCAAGAACGCCTGCACCACGCCCCTCGCCCAGATTTCCGAGCACCATATCGCTCAACTGGTCGAAAGGTTCGAGGCGGCTGAAGTAGGAGATGTCGAAGCCCAGGAGGAGGATCAGGAAGAAGAAGAAGCCCCCATCTCACAAGTCGACGAAGAAGAAGATCCTTACAGCACGTACCTCGCTGAAGAAGGACCCTTCGACACCCCCGTCGAAGAACAGGATTTTTAAAAGGACTTGTCGTCACAGAGGCCCCGATGAGTCCCCCCTCCACTTTATCTATACAATCGCGCGCGTTATATGATTCTTTTCCCACTCCCGATGTACTAGTATCCGCTATGGAAAAGAAATTGCAATCATGTTTTCCCCTCTCCACACAACTCGCTGCGATTGCCTCCAAAGCCCTCTACAGAACACCGTCACGACACACCGTGGATTTTCCTACGTTGAAACTCGAGATCACAGATACTCGTGGTCACAAGTTCATCACCGAAGCGCTCCTCGACTCAGGCGCTCAATCCCTCTACATTTCCAAATCGTTCGTTGAAGACAACTCTATCCCCACTCGCAAGCTGAACTACCCGGTGTATGCTTTTAACGCCGATGATTCGCCTAACGCTTCCGCTATCACCCATGAGGCTAGACTTACCTCCAAGATCCAAGGACACACCTCACAGGAATGGTACTTCGTCACTGACATCGGTACCAAACCCTTGATCGTTGGAATGACCTGGCTTCGCTCCCACAATCCTCTTATCGACTGGCGTTCAGGAAAGTTGGAATTCACCCGTTGTCCTTCCAGCTGCAGAAACGGTGTATCCCCACTCCAACGTTTCCAGGAACAACTAGATCGAGCTTCCATCACGGCAGAACCTGCTGTCTCCGAGTACATCCGACACGTCTATCACGATCCTCACTCGAAAGGCCACAACGCTACAACCTGGGCTATGGAAGACTTCAAGAAAAAGAAAGTTCTAACTGTTGAAGACATCCGAGCCGGCCCCTTTCAAGAGTTCGTAGACGTATTCGAAGAATCCAATTATCAGGCTCTCCCTCCACACCGTGAATACGATCACGAGATCAAGCTCAAAGACGATTGGGAAACCAAGAAGTGGAAACCCCGAATCTACCCCCTCTCCTACGACGAACAAAAGGAACTCGACGTATTCCTCGACGAGAACCTCAAGAACGGACGCATCAGACCTTCTGATTCGCCCCTTGCCTCTCCGGTCTTCTTCATCAACAAGAAAGACGGAAAGAAACGGATGGTCATCGACTATCGCAAGTTGAACGACATCACCGTCAAGAACGTCTACCCCCTGCCGAGAATAGACGAGCTTATCCAGAAATGGAAAGGCTGCAAATACTTCTCCGCCATGGACGTTCGGTCGGGATACTACAACATCCGTATGAAGAAGGGTGACGAATGGAAAACCGCGTTCATTACCAACCGAGGACTCTACGAATCACTGGTCATGACCTTTGGTCTTACCAATGCGCCGGCTACCTTCCAGGCAATGATGAATTCCATCTTCATTGTCTACATTCGTCGAGGCGACACCAGCACGTTCATTGACGACGTCGGAATCGGAACTGGATCTGACCCCACCGGAAAACTCTCGGACGAAGACTTTCACATCGAAGTCGTCAAAGAGATCTTAAAGGTATTCCGAGAACACCACTTGTCGCTAAAAGCCGAAAAGTGCGAATTTCTTCAATCGGAAATCCCTTACCTTGGTCACATAATCTCCGGTGACGGTATCCGTCCCGACCCCGTCAAACTCTCTGGTATTCGCGATTGGCCGATCCCCACCACCGTCTCCGAACTTCGTTCCTATTTGGGAATGATGAACTACTATCGACGTTTTATCCGCGATTTCTCTAACGTCGCAAGACCCCTTAACGACCTTTTACGAAAAGACGTACTCTGGTCCTGGACCCCTACCCAACAACAGAGTTATCAGAAACTCAAGGACACCCTGCTTAACGACGTTTGCCTTGCTCACCCCGACCAAGAAAAGCCGTTCCTCCTAGAGACCGACGCTTCGGCGTACGCCTGGGGAGCGATGCTTTCTCAGCTACAAGACGATGGCAAATGGCGTCCAGTGGGTTGCCTATCGAAAGGATTCCATGATGCAGAAACACGTTATGCCGTTCACGACCGCGAATTACTCGCAATCATTAACGCCCTCAAGGAATTCCGACACTGGCTGTCTGGAACCAAGACCCCCTTTATGATTCTTACGGACCACAAGAATTTAACTTATTTTATGGACAAGCAACAACTGGACGACCGACAAACCCGATGGTATCATCTACTATCGGAGTTCGACTACAAGCTAGTCTATCGTCCCGGAAAACAATCTTCAGTCCCTGACCACCTCTCACGACGCATGGACCACAAACGGGAAGACGTACCCAAACCGGAAATCGTCATGATCCCCCCGGAAAAGATCACCACCGACCATCGCATCGCAGCTTTACGAATAGTCAAGTCCACCATACTCACAGAGCTGTACAACGCTCAAGCATTGGACCCTCTCATCCTTTCCTTTAATACCACTAAGGAAGGAGAGACTGCAAAGATCCCTGATGGTTGGGGAAAAGCACATGATCTATGGACCTATCGAGGAAAGATCTACATTCCGGAACACCTTCGACAAACTGTCTTCCGCGCCCTCCATTCCGAACCTGAAGCAGGACATCCAGGACGAGACGCAACACTCCAGGCCGTACGACGAGATTATTACTGGCCGCGTCTCTACAACGATGTGGATGAGTGGATACGTAACTGCGATATTTGTCAACGGACCAAAATCCATCGTAGGAAGCCTCACGGAGAATTAAAGCCGATTGATCCTACTCCACGACCCTGGGGAGTTATCACCACCGACTTCATCACCGGCTTGCCCCCCTGCAAAGGCTATGACGCAATTTGGACCGTTACGGATAAACGTGGCAAGATCGTTCACGTAGCTCCCACCACCACTACCCTGGATTCCGAAGGCCTGTACCACCTTTACCTTCAGAACGTCTGGAGACTCCATGGAATTTCGGACAAGATCATCTCTGATCGAGGACCTCAGTACGCATCGCGCTTTGCCAAAGAAGCCAACCGCAACCTTCAAATCGAGACTGCTCTTTCTACGGCTTACCACCCGCAGACCGATGGACAATCCGAGAGAACCAACCAAGAAGTCGAACAAGCCTTACGCACAGTCATCTCCTTTCATCAGGACGACTGGGTCGACTGGTTACCTGTGATCGAGTTCGCACTGAACAATCGTTATCACAAGTCACTCAAGACCACCCCCTTCTATGCGAATTACGGCTACCACCCTCACATTGGTTCTCTACCCCGGATTGACTCTCCCATCGAATCGGTCGAAGACTTTGTGGAACACCTTCACCAAGTACAGAAGGATACCGCCAAAGCTCTCGAACAAGCCGCAGTCGACATGAAGCGCTTCTATGACAAACACCGAGGTCCTACCCCTCAGTTCGAAATAGGTCAGAAGGTCCTGCTCGATAACGCTGATCTTTCAATCAATCGTCCTTCCCGGAAACTCGCCGAGCGAAGATCTGGCCCCTTCAAGATCCTCGCCAAAGTCGGAACACACGCATACCGACTCGAGTTACCTCAACAATGGAAGAATGTTCACCCCGTTTTCCACGTCTCAAAGCTTGACGCCTATCACGAAGACCCAAAGAACCCCAATCATCCCAGTCCACCTCCAGACATTGTCGAAGGAGAACCAGAATGGGAAGTCGAAAAGGTTCTCGACGCAAAGTTCATTGGGAAGAAACTCAAGTTCTTGGTCAAGTGGTTGGGCTGGCCAGATTCGGAAAACTCGTGGCAAGACGAAGTCGATCTCGAGAACGCTCAGGACATGGTTTCGGAGTTCTACCAGGAACACCCGAGCGCCCCGCGACGACTAGCCGACGGTTCCAAATCCGGTCAACAGCTTACCAAGCGACGAAGACGAGGGAAGAAAAAGATCAACGCTATCGATATGGAATTCGTCCCCTTACGTCCCCTCACAGAAGTCTCAAGTTGGCCTACTGGACCATTGACTCGAGACGCGCCAATCTAGAAGGAGGATCCTGTCAGCGTGCTGACTTTTATTCCCTTTTTGAACCGTTTTTCACACCCAACTTTCGCCCACTTTCCTTACCTATACCCCTTTCTTATCTTATCGTTTCCTTTATCACGACTCACACGTCATCAAGAAACACAGACAAGGACACTGATGATATTACACAAGGCGCGCGGCGAAGACATGAGACTACCAAACCGACGGAGTTGAATCCGCCCAGACTCTATGAAGGAGGACTAAGGCGTACAAACCCTGGTCGTCAAGACCTGGTCTGCCAGTACTCCTCAGCACTGGCAACCTCCTCCTCCGTCCCCTCCGAGGCATTCTCGTCGACTTCCTCGTCGACCATCTCGACGACCTGAGCTTCCTCCAGACGATGAGCGACGGCCAACTGAACCTCGGCGCGAAGGCGGTTCCTCGCTGAATCGACCATAGTCTGATCCAGAGTCCTCTGGACTGACCAACCCTCCACTCTCTCGGTCAGTTGAGCCACCAGGCGAACGGCCTCCGCTGCACGCTGGACCGACAAGAGCGTAAGGTCGGTTAAGCCGTTCACGTCGACGGACTCCACCGGAATCAGCTCGCCGCGATCCACGCGACACTGTAGCATCGTCGCATCGGAATAAGACGGTGGATTCAATGTCTCCACCCTGGCGGACAACGTTGGGATTACTGGGACGCATGCGGTGCGCTGGACGAAGTGCCCCGCGATAAGGAACCCAACGACGAGCACGGATAGAACGTTGCCCACGCACCGGCGAGATCGACGGAGGCGGAATCGGAACAGCCACTTCGTTCTCCCCCGCGTACTCCAACTCGGGAGAACTGCTAACCGGATTCACGGCCGTCTCCTCAGACGTCTCGCGAACGACCTCCTCCCCGCCATCAGTGTGCGCAGGTGTGCGGTACGACCCATCGGAAGCTAAGAAGAGATGTCAGTGGACAAGCCAAATATGTCAACCGACATCCCACCTATGGGAGAAGCCATCCGATCCGGAATCGACTCGTCCCCGGACTCGTCGCGAACCGCAGCCACCGAACGAGTACGGCAGTGGCACAACCGCTCACTCATCGATTCGACCCGAGCACCCAGCAACGGCAAGGCGTCGTCCAACGTGTCAACCTAGAAGTGGCGTGAGCTCTCTTGGATAAGGACCAGGAGAAGTCGCACCGACCTTGGTGTCGAGCTCGTTCAAGGCCCTTCGATGACGGTTGAGTCGTCGGTCGACCTCAATCAGATCTCGTTGAATCGTGTCGTCCCGTTCCTTCAAGGACTCGACCAACCGATTGTGTTCTTCGCGCAACGCCAGCATCTCGCTCTCAAACGTCACGCGGAGCGTGTCGTTCATCAGCAAAAGCGTCTTCTTCATGTCCAACGCCTCCGAGTACATCCTACGGGCGTCGTCCTTCGCTTCCTTCACCTCACGCTTCAGTCGCTCATTCTATAAGTCCGTCAGTGTTATCCCACAAGCGGGATGCACAGACCGACTCACCGCTTTCTGTTCCGTCCTCAGGAGGAACCAAAGGCGGTGACCAACGGCTGCTGTGTAGTGTTGGGAGCGAGTCGCTCCAGGCCACCTTCCTTCCCCGTTCCCCAAGTCATAGATTCCCATTCGCAGGAGTCCCCACAGCGACGAAGCCACAGGAGTCTCATATGGCATCCGTAACTCGATGTTGAACGTGACCCCTCGCATCGACTCCTGCAGCTTATGGTCGATCAAGTTGTGGTACCACAACTCGTCATCCATAGTCAAATAGCTGGGAGGCTTGGCTATCGTTGCCTCCAGTTGTCGAGCATCCACCTTATCGGCAACCGCGAAGATCTATGAAAGCGTTGTCAGTGGTTGCCAACAACGGCGACGCGTGACAACGCGCCTCTCGGTAACTAGGGTACGCCACGTTGGCGTTCGGCAAGAAGTAGCCCTTATTCTGCACGGATCGAGGATCCGCGGACTCAATGGTGGCAGTACTATTCTCAGCACGGAAGACACGATCGGAGATCATGGGCATAATGGATGAGTAGTTGGTTGGTGGGATTGTTGATTTGGAAGAAGGGAGTTCGATGGATCCAATGGCCGGTTCGCACTACGCTTTATTCGACCCTCGACAGCGCCCGCGTCCTATTCGCCATTGGCTCGGCCCATCGTTTCACCGGCCCAGACTTCTCATACATTCGCCTTCGACATTCAGGCCCCACTCGGTCCTTCGTTGTCCCGATCGGACGAGCTGACGCGTCGTCCCCTCATTGGTTCACCCTTACATGTGATATTATCCTTTGTCATCCCTTTCCCACACGACGTCATGACCCCTTTCATGTTTTCTCACGAACCCTGACCCATTAGTCATTCCTTTATCATTCTATTCTATACTCCGGGCCGCTTACTGTTCGTGCTTACTCTCGGCCCTTCTTTGCTCCGAGTTACTATTAGATAGGGTTATCTATGTCCCGGCCACTCTCCTATATAAGTACCAGTAGAGTAGCTGAGGACTCCCCATCTTTGATATCTCGGGAAGTCCTCTTCTCCTTGCAGCATCGGTGTATTTGCTGTAGGCCACTGAAGAGCTTATCGAGTAACTCCTTGAACCGTTCGCTCTCCTCTCTCACTCAGTCTTGATCCTTAACCGGTGTTTGAAGCGAGCTCGGACACGACATCGAGTTCCGCACTGCTCTTTGGATCAAGTCATCAGTTTGAGGCGCCATCCTCGGGCTCTTGTATCTGCCCTCAGAAGACGATAGGGATTTACCTGATAGAGGCTCGGCACTCCTGCTGTGAATTCGGACAACCTACCGGAGAACGCTCGTCCATCGCGTTTTGGACCACGTAGACTTTGGGTGGATATAGGGAAGTCGTTCCCCCTTTGCCCCATTGTTTCTTGTTGGTTGGAGTTGCGACTCACCAACAGCACTGGCACCTGAAGGGCGAAGAGTGGCCCTGACAGACATTCCTTATCCTTTATGCAATCCTTCACACGCTAGTAAGGCCCTTTGTCCTTTATTCTCCCACACGTCACCTTTGTTCGCTTCCCTTACTTAGCGTTCTCACACTCCTTATCTCCCTTTGTTCTGGACTTGATAAGGGTATATTAGGGTATTGACGTCATGGCCACTCCTTTAGTATAAGTAGCAACTGTGGCTGTATCGTAGTACCTTAGTTTTGTTACCTCAGGAAATCCTCTGCCCTTCTCAGCCCAGTTGCAGTTAAGGACAAGTCAGAGTTTCTTGTTTGATCCAAGACATCCCCATCTGCTCTCCCTCCCGCTCTGCGCGTCAACTGCGCCTCGTAACTATAGACTCCCAGCAGTCATATTAGAACACCTCGAGCGTCCAGTCGATCAACTGGTGGAGTCATCAATCCTGCTGTAGGGATAAACCCTTGTTGGTTAAACCGAACAAAGTACGGTTTAGGTTGGGTTTCCCTTTAGGATTTCGACCTGACTTGTAGTGACCTCGGACAACCTACCGGAAGAATAGAGACGTGACCGTTCTCTCACAAGCTAGTTGGACTAGTGAGTACTCTGCGGAGTCAGCTCAGTGCACTGGTAGTTGTTGGGGTAGAGTGGCCCTGACAACATGTTTGTGACAGGCTGTACCTAAAGCTGTGTTGAGGCTGTGTCATGAAGCTAAACCAAATAAGGAAGGTGTATGCTTACACCTGAGGCTGTGCTTGATATGTCGTAAAAGTGACAAGATATGTCGTAGAGCTTATAGAGGTATGTTAGATACCTTAAACTTGCTACAGATGACGCCTAGCATGTCAAACAAATATAACTTCAAATAAACTTGGGATAAAACAGTATGTTGTAGAATATGTCGGAGACCTTTGTGGTACTTGCTAAATCCGGCTGTTACCTAGACAATCACTCTTCTGAGGTGGAGGGCTATCTGCCTAAAGTATCAGACTTCAGCAATACAGACACCAAAAACTCCGACGTCACAAGTGTGCTAGGCTTTATCAGTACTTCTGACTTAGTGCTTCTTCACACAGAGGATGAGGCTGAAAGTGGTATGTGATTACTCAAAATCACTCAACCAATCAGCATCAGCAAGATGGCAAAGAACTTATTTTTGTACGTGACTTTTCACTTCTTTTCCTTCGCTTATCGGACACTTATTACCATATTTGGAAGCCCAACTTTTATTTATTCACGACATGGCTTCTATAAGTACGTACTTTTCTCTTTTTTTCACCTTTTCTTATGGAAAAGCTTCGAAAAAGGCACAGAAAAGTCTTTTTCCTTGACTCTGATGAGTCCTAAGGGGTAGGGGGTAGATGCAAAGTTGTTGGGGGGGAAACTTAGCAAAGAGAGCCTCAGTCTAGGTGAAGACTGAGCTGTTGGTGATTCTCCCTGAGCAGTGGGTGAACTGATTGTCCCTTAGAAGTGTGGTTGAGGTCTATATATACTAATTTACAGGAGAATGTCCCAGAACATTCCAACGCATTCCACATTATTCCATAACATTCCATCATGTTCCATGGCATTCCGCCTTGTTCCCTTGGGTGACAAGTGGTCACATCTGTGACATTCTGTCACCTTCTAGAATGTTCCATTACCTTCTAATACATTCCAGTGTTCTTCAGTAGGCTCCAAGGAATTCCATGATTTTCCATGATTTTCCAGGCTTATCTTATCCCTTATCTTATCTATTTGTCCTTATCTTATCAAATGAATAAACACTCTTTTATCCATAGAATATTCTTGCTTGGGCTGTAAGTACGCTATTGATTGTGCGAAAAATCATAAATAAATCATGATTAATCCAGGGGTCCGACAGCGCTTCTTATCTCTCTCAGTGGACCGCAGAGCACCCCCAGCAGTCACAGCTCAGCAGTTGTTAAGAATCTAGAAGGCGACACGGACTGAGCTGAGGGATATGACCGCATCGACTACAACGACTACATCACCAAAGATCTTGAAAGTCGAGTCTTTGTCAATTTCGAAGTCTTCTTGCACTACGCCTTGCATGTTCCCCCTGACTGGGAGACCAAATGGGGTCTGGCGATCGAAGCGGTAAAAGCGGACGAGGGTTTCATCGGCCACCACAACGCGTACCGCAAGCTTTGCAAAGCGAGCAGCACGTTGGAGAAGCTGTACTACAAACCGTTGGTGGCATATGTAGACACTGTTCTCAGGGTCATGTTTCCGTCCAAGTTCGACGGCATCTCCGGTGAACTGGCCACAAAGCCTTCGGAGTCCGAGAGGGCAGAGATGGCAGTTAGAAGGTCGGGTCCTCGGTTTAGAGGCACGAGCCTCTAGGGAATCTGCGGGAAGCAAATGAACAGCGAGAGGGAAAGTCGGGATACGAATGGGAGAACGAGACAGAAGACGACAGGAAAGCCAGAGAACGAAACTACCGATAACAAACAAAGGGAAACGTCGGGATACGTCGGGACAACAGAGTCAGAAATCGGGACACCGGCAGGACTTGAGAGACCAGAGGGACGACGAGAACGAGGGCGAGACGACGAGGGAACCGAAGGGAGGACCGTAGCAACGCTGCTAGGCCTCAGAAGAGAGAGAGAGAGAGAGGAAGAGAGAGAGAGGGAACGCTGCTGATTGATTCTCTGGTCTATCGAATACAGGGGCTTATATATACAATGCTAAGGGCTCTGAGAACGAAGGGAACCAAAGGGAACGAACCAAAATGATGTCAAGAGACCTTATGATGAGTCTATGACATAGGGAAGGCGGGGGATCGAAGGGAATGATGAAGGAAAGGAATGTGGTTGAGAAACGAACCAGAGGGAGGTCTGGAGTCGCAAGCAGGGCGATCGATCGAGACGTGATCGGGACGCAGGGAATGGAGATAGGGAGATGAAAAACTAAAGATATAAAACGTACTGAAAAGTCGGGACACGATCGGGACTGATCGGGACGTAATCGGGACGGAATGTGAAGGAAACAAAGTCCTAGGGATACTAAATGCTAAGAAACGCAGGTTGCAGGTTGCAGGTCGAGGGGGCGCAGGTCGAAAGGGGAAAACGTCGGGACGTCGCGATGTCGCGAAGGGGGATAAGAAGAGAGGGAAGTGTAGCGAAGCAAAGGGACAGCAAATCCTCATCGGGACAGTCGAGAATGCTGAGGGAAGTCATCTAGACCTCACGCAGCGGTTGTCAATAGTTGAGAGAAGGTCGCAATTCCGGATAGTGTCCGAAATACGGTCACGACACCGGAACTCCCCAGTATTATCGTGTCACACTGGGGGCAAGGGGTCAAATACCCAGTGGGTACATGCTGAGCACATTATGATCACAGTCAACAAGTGATCACAATGTGCCCAGTGGGGGAAATTTGAATACATTCAAAATGTGGATGGCCATGTGAGTCCAATGTGCCCAGTGGGCACATTTTGATTGTGATCACAATGTACCCATCAATGTGATCTCAATGTGATCTCAATGTGCCTGCTGTGCACATTTTAATTTCTTTCACAATTGTCAGGCCGACGTGACCTCTACAGTTCAATAGCACTCTTGCTATCCAAACCTATCATATGCAGGGGTTAAACACACAGTTATAACCCTGTTACAAACCCAGGGATATCAGAAGTCTCTTCACAGACTAGATTGGAGAAGAGGAGAAAGAAGGAGACAAGGGTCTTCAGGCACTCTTGCTCTAAGCACACAGCAATAGAGGTCACGGAGAGTCTGATGATAACAAATCTAAGGAGTACAGGCTAAACTACTCTGAGTATATATACTACTTAGATTTGTGACGTGACAGTGACATGTAACTATACTATGGATACAAACACAGACAAACATGGTCCGTGCACAGCACTGCATGGTCTGTGCGTTACGTGGTGACTAATGCTACAAATTATCAGCTGATAAACGAAAGTGTGGCGGCCAATAGCAATTTGAGAGCATTACAAAGCAGTTACAAAGCATGACGTATCCTGGGAATGTTCAGAAGGAATGTGGGTATGACTGACTAACAGCCAATGGCAAAAGGGGAGCATATGACTAAGAAATAGGGGCATATGATGTCATGTGGGTCATGCGCAGTAAACAATAGAAATGATGACTCAACTCCTGAGTCATGGAAGGGGCGTGGCATTTGGTATATAACCAAAGGGGGTTGGATGACTGGGTCTCTCAACAAACCTCCCTTTGTTACACACACACACAGCCAACATGCCTCGTGCTCAAACTTGTGTTCCCACTCGTTGTTCCTCTTCTTACTCTCCTGTTCAGGAGAACAATTTCAACATCGACTGTTTCTCCCATGCCCGTCGTGATGCTTCCCGTCCTTATCCCACTTTGGGAAACGTCATGGACCGGACCGCCACCGCCGACCCTAATGAGGGTTTTACCGACTTAGGTTCGGGATGTCGGTTGACATATTTGGCGTGTCTACTGACGTTCCGCTTTAGGTTTCAGGGATTTCATCCAGGCTTCTCGTAGGGTGTCTCGGCGCAAGTTGGCGCGTATCGAGACGAACCCTTATGCGACCGAACTCCTTAATAGGGGTGTCGAGTTCGTCACTGAGACCAATGAGACCTTCAACTCCATGTTGGAGGCCAGCGTTATCCATACGGGTAACGTTGGGTCCATGTTGATGGATGAGATAGCTCATGTAAATGAGCGAGTTGATGGTCGTTGAGAAGAGATCAAGAAGCTGGAGAAGGAGTTCCTCGGATGTCATGAGGGCATCTTGAAGATTGAAGATGAGCAGGAGCAGCATGGTATGGCGATTGACAGGTTGAAGGTAAGAAAGTTTGGGTCAGGAGTAATTTACCTTCTAACTCAAACTTTCTTTCAGGGAGAGGTGATCACGTTGAAGGACTTGGTCCGGAGTCTCGTTGCGAAGACCGGAGAATTGGAAGACAATAAGGTACTGGGACTGGGATCGAAGATAATTGTCGTCTTCTAACCCTGTTCCTTTTTAGGTCCACCTTACTCGTCGTGTTTCTGAGTTGACCGGGGAAGTCCGGGATCTCCAGAGGAAGTGCAACGAACCGGAAGTCCGAGTCGAGGAAGAGGAGTTGGAGGTTCCGCATCGGGCCGGGTCGCTGATCATCCCTAATCGGGCTGAGTCGCCGCCCGCTCGTTTATTGGTCCGTCATGAGAATAGGTTGGTTCCCATTGATGATGAGGTCATCGAAATCGGGAGCGACGAATTCTATCAGAACGTAGGAGTTGTCCGTAGGGACACTCCTCGTCCTGAGTTCGTTTCTACTCCTTGGGGTAGTCGCCGTCAATGGCCTACTCTGGAGTATGATCCGTACGCCGAGTTTGTTCCCGATAGTGAACCAAACTCTGATACGGAGCTTCCAGATTACGATGACTTGTCGGACGTGGACCCGAACGAGATCCGGGAGCAGAACTGGTTGAACGAGGAGTTGGTGAGATCGGCATTGGAAGTAGTACAAAGGATTCGAAGAGATATTGATTAGATAACTCTTTTGTACTGTTGGCTTCCAATGAATCTTTTGTCTATTGCGTGTGATCCATGGGTCGTAAAACATAATGGTTTTCATAAGTCCAATCCAAGGGTCAGATTAATAAGCCGGTTGACTTCTGCGAGAGGTCAGCGCGCGACGCTTATTAATGCATCCCTTGTTGTCGGTAGCCTGAATATCTACTAGTCGTCCAGGGGCAACGGAGGGCCAGGTAGGGGGGATCTTCGTATGAAGGTCCGCCGGTACATGTTCACGTATTATACCTCGGGTCTTCTGGGGTATCTTGACTAGTAGCACGTTCCACGTATTGGACTTTGAGTCGTTAAGCATAGGGCATACTGCATAATAAACAGTTTACCGCCGTGTTTAGGGCAGGGCACCAACTGACTTAGTGGTGATGAGGCGTTAAATAAAGGAAATAAAAGGGGGTAAACAGCGAAATCATCACAACAATGTTCCCATCAATGTGTTCCCAATGTACCCAGCTCATTACATAATAGTTTCTTTCATGATGTTGTCCACAATGTGTCCAGCATGTGGCTGATCCACTCATTCAAACTTCTTTCACAAAGTACCCAGTGATGTGTCTAGAATGTGTACAGCCATATACATAATGATTTCTTAGAAAGTTCATGATGAAATTGAACAATATTGAGACTACATTGTGATTAGTTCAAAAAGAACCCCCTGGGGACATTATGGACACATCACTGGGTAATCTTTGAAAGAATTTTGAATGAGTGGCTCAGGCACATGCTGGACACATTGTGGACAACATCATGAAAGAAACTATTATGTAATGAGCTGGGTACATTGGGAACACATTGATGGGAACATTGTGAAAGAAATTAAAATGTGCACAGCAGGCACATTGAGATCACATTGATGTGTACATTGTGATTGCAATCAAAATGTCCCCAGTGGACACATTTGACCCCTCACCCCCAGTGTCAGCCGCAATGACAAGCTTCGGGGCGGGGTCATGAACAAGGCCCACCTCTCTCCCGACTTGGTTGTTCTTCACAGCGACTGCCAGCTGCCTGGATCCTCCAAGAAAGGCGAGCCCAGGGATAGCAAGGCTGAGGACAGCAAGGCTGAAGACAGCAAGGCTGAAGACAGCAAGGCTGAAGACAGCAAGGCTGAGGACAGCAAGGCCGAGGACAGCAAGCCCAAGGCCAACAAGCCCCTCACCTCTCCACTCAACTGGGCCAACGCCCTCCATGCACTTGAGGTCAAAGCAAACGATACCGCCATATGGGACAGTGAGAGCATTACCAGGTTGATCGTCAACAGTAAGCATGTACCAAGTTCCCACCATGGCAGGTGATGACTTACATGGGGAACAGATGTCGATCTGATTTTGAACCATGCGAGTTCCTTCAGGCAGAAAAGCAGGTCTACTCCCCCTAACAAGTCGACAACCGGTTCCAAATCTTCTTTGCCTAGGAAACAACTTCCTGAGGAATCGGACCCAAACAGTCAGCCGGCGCTGAAGAAGAGCAAGACGGCATTCACCTTGTGTTTGCCTCCTGAAAGAAGTTCTTCTGTGTCAGCTCCAGAAACCAAAACTTGTCAACCGCGATCGTCTCCAGCTCTATCACGCCAATCAATTGGTAATCCTTGTGTCCTCAGTGATCAGCGTTTACGAGGGCAAGGGGTTGGACCAATTCATTGGTGTCATCATCGCTTTTCACTGTCTTTCTTTCAAGCAGAACGGAATCCTGGACACGTTGAACTAGCCACAAAGCCTTCGGAGTCCAAGAGGGCAGAGATGGCAGTTAGAAGGTTGGGTCCTCGGTTTAGAGGCGCGAGCCTCTAGGAAATCTGCAGGAAGCTAACGAAAGGTGAGAGAGAAAGTCGGGAAGAGAACAGGAGAACAAGGCAGAAGGCAACAGGAAAGCCAGGGCACGAAACTACCAATAGTCAACTAAGGGAAACATCGGGACAAGAGAGTCAGAAATCGGGACACCAGTGGGACACGAGAGACCAGAGGGACGACGAGAACGAGGGCGAGGTGATGAGGGAACCAAAGGGAGGACTGTAGCAACGCTGCTAGGCCTCAGAAGAGAGAGAGAGAGGAAGAGAGAGAGAGGGAACACTGCTGAGTAATTGCTAGGTCTATCGAATACAGGGGCCTTTATAGACAATACTGGGGACTCTGAGAACGAAGGGACCAAAGGAAACGAACCAAAGTGATGTCGAAAGACCTAATGATGCGGCTATGACATAGGGAAGGCAAGGGATCGAAGGGAACAGCGAGGGAAAGGAATGTGGTTGGAAAACAAACCAGAGAGAGGCCTAGAGTTGAGAGCGAAGCGATCGATTGAGACATGATCAGGACGCAGGGAATGGAGATAGGGAAATGTAAACTAAAGAAACAAGACGCAGTAGAGAGTCAGGAAACGGTCAGGACACAATCGGGATGAGACATGAGGGAAAGAGAGTCTAAGGGAAACTATCTACTGGGGAACACAGGTCACAGGTCTGGGGTCGAAGGGTGCAAGTCGCAGGTCGCAGGTCTAAGTCGCAGGTCGAAAGGGAAAACATCAGGAAGTCGCAAGGAAGAATAGGGAGAGAGGGAAGTGTGGCGAAGTGAAGGGACAGCGAATCCTCATTGGGACAGTCGAGAATGCTGAGGGAAGTCATCTAGACCTTGTGCAGCGGTTGTCAATAGTCGAGAGAAGGTCACGATTCTGGATAGTGCCCGAAATACAGTCACGACAACGTTTGTAGAGGGTAACCTCGAAAGTCTGGTGAAAAACCCACAGGTCTCACCGGACCACAAGGCCGTTCAGCATGGTAACAAGCTGAAGTTCTTGAACGAGGAATCAAAAGAGTTCACTGTGACCCTGGGCGATGTCATCTTGTGTGATCCAGCGATTATCAGGCGGTCTATGGTGGTGCTAAGAGCAACCTCCAACGAATGGCAGGGTGTCACACTGGGGACAAGGGGTCAAATACCCGGTGGGTACATGCTGAACACATTGTGATCACAGTCAACAAGTGATTGCAATGTGCCCAGTGGGGGAAAGTTAAATACATTCAAAATGTGCCTGGCCATGTGAGTCCAATGTGCCCAGTAGGCACATTTTGGTTGTGATCACAATGTACCCATCAATGTGATCTCAATGTGCCCACTGGGGACATTTTGATTGTGATCACAATGTACCCATCAATGTGATCTCAATGTGCCCACTGGGGACATTTTGATTGCGATCACAATGTACACATCAATGTGATCTCAATGTGCCTGCTGTGCACATTTTAATTTCTTTCACAATGTTCCCATCAATGTGTTCTCAATGTACCCAGCTCATTACATAAAAGTTTTTTTCACAACGTTGTCCACAATGTGTCCAGCATGTGGCTGAGCCACTCATTCAAACTTCTTTCACAAAGTACCCAGTGATGTGTCTAGAATGTGTACAGCCATACACATAGTGATTTCTTTGAAAGTTCATGATGAAATTGAACAATATTGAGACTACATTGTGATTACTTCAAAAAGAACCCCCTGGGGACATTATGGACACATCACTGGATACTTTGTGAAAGAAGTTTGAATGAGTGGCTCAGGCACATGCTGGACACATTGTGGACAACGTTGTGAAAAAAACTTTTATGTAATGAGCTGGGTACATTGAGAACACATTGATGGGAACATTGTGATCACAATCAAAATGTGCACAGCAGGCACATTGAGATCACATTGATGTGTACATTGTGATCCCAATCAAAATGTCCCCAGTGGGCACATTGTGATCACATTGATGGGTACATTGTGATCACAATCAAAATGTGCCCACTGGGCACATTGAACTCACATGGCTGGGCACATTTTGAATGTATTTAACTTTCCCCCACTGGGCACATTACAATCACTTGTTGACTGTGATCACAATGTGTTCAGCATGTACCCACCAGGTATTTGACCCCTTGTCCCCAGTGTCAGGAACATGGTATTTTTAAACTTTTTATACACACTCTTTCTTCGAACTCTTCTTACCATTTCTTATGTTTGAATGCTTCACATTACTTATCCTTCACACCAAACATTCAAAACACACACACGCGTGTACTATTCCCAGCGAATCAAAACAACATGGCTATACGAAGTGCTATCAACGTCCCATCAAAAGTCAACTCTATCTACGGCAGGCCTAAAGGTCATCAACTGTCCATCTCGGAGATCGTAGTGCTGGCCCCTCCTCGCAAGGACCTCCCCGAACATGGCGTCACCATCTTCGGCGCTCAGCTGAACGACTAGTTCAAGCCGATATGAAGAGATGCCTTTGAGCGGCCCGATCAGCCTCCCAGATGTCACCGAACTGCGGAACACCTGATCCCACATCTCCATCACTGGGTGACTGCTCGGCAGCACTATCGACATAGTCGGCAAGCAACCCTCTGTCTCCCTCGTCGGACCCCTGGGTGGGATCCTGTCTTGCGAGGCAAAGCTGGTGTCGGAGTTGGATCTCGGACTCGACCTGTCGGTAGGGACGGTGGACCCAGTATCGGAAGGATTGTCCCTCACCTTGACCAGACTGGTCACCATCCGACTCAACTGGTCAAGGGTGTCACGAACGCGTGACATAGTAGCCAAAATCGCACAAGTAATCCAAGACATTGGTCTTATTCGCAGTAATAATAGTACACAAGTGGTTAAAAAGAACTACAAATTCAGACAAGAACAAACGGGTCGATATCACACGAACAATTCTGGGGAAGAGGGCAACGATGAGCAAAGTGGTGAGGATTATAAACGCTTTCAGGACAGTAGGACCACTCTCGCGTCACCGGATCCTGCCAACATTCCCTACACCCCAACACATCATGAGAGAGACTCTCATACATCTCTCGCCGCACGTCCAGCAAGGCCCCGCTCACTAAGGAGAACCCATAGCGGTCTTGGAGACCCGCCACTTCCACCTTCAACTTCATCTTCACCTGCCGTGACTTGTCGGAGGGACGACAACGTTGACCAGAACGAGTCATCGGACTCTTGCGGGTCTTCTTCTTCTGGGACCTCTCCACCATCTGGCGAACTGGGGCAGGACTCCAAGGAGGGGATGGAGGGAGAGGAACGCCCTGATCCTGGCGGCGGCGAAGGGACGACTGGGGACTTGCAAGGGGGGTCGGTGCAATAGGCCCCGCGGCATTGGTGTCCGAAATATTGGAAGAGAGATGCCTGGAAAGGTCCCCAATGTTCCAAAGCAAAGTGAGAGAAGTCATCATTCAAACTGTTCATGATGACGTACATGAGGTCCACGCGCTTCTCCAACTTCGCGATCCTATCCTCCCTCTCCCTCTCCATAACGTCCAACAAGCGAGAGGCCGCAGGGTGTTGAGCCTGCATCTGAGGCATGGCAAGCCTGGGGTCTTCGTACCCAGCCTGTTCCCAGAACTCGGCAGGAGCATTGTGAGCGGCAAGGAAGTCAATGGCAACCCGGTTGTCATGAGCGATGTTGGCGGGGGAGTCATAGAGGTGCTGCTCCACGTTGAAGGGAGCATCCGTCTCGAAGGACGGAGTGAAGTCGAAGGGGGTGGCAGCGGCGTTGAGTGCGGCGTTGTTGGCGACGGAAGAAGACATAGTATTCAAAGGTTGAGTAGGAGAGTGGTGGTTGGTTTGGTGGGAATGGAAAAGAGACGATGGGGGAAACGATCATTAATCCCCCTGACTTAAATACATCCTGACTCAACAGAATCCCAAAAGGGAAAACAATAATTATCTTCCATTAAAGTCCCAATTAGGATAAACAAACCCTCAACCCCAAATCGCGATCCCATCAAAACCTGAGAAATCCCCATCGATCAGGGAATTTCCCCTCCACACTTCTACTACTTCCGAAACTCAGAGAAATCCCCATCGATCAGGAGAAATCCCCGCCACACTTCTACTACTTCCGAAACCCAGAGAAATCCCCGTCGATCGGAAGAAATCCCCCTAGTCATTCCTCCTGTTTGTTTTAGTATTAGTCATTACCGCTCATCGTCCTAAGTCCCCTTTCTCCGACTCATTCGACCTACCCTAAAGTACGCACAGACCATGTTTATACACGTTTGGTTCCTTGTAGAATTATGACTCCTGTAGAGGATTGGGTATATAAGGAAGAGCGTTCGCTCCTTTCTTTTCCCCATTCTCAATCTCTTCTGTACTCCTCTACCCACAACTTGAATAAAAGTAAGCTGAGGAATTCTCCTCACGTCTTACTCCTTCTAACTCATCCAAGCAGGAATCCTCCTGCCAGTGTATGTTCAGCGCCCCGGATCCTTTCCCCTCTACTAGCCCAGTTCAGCGACCAGTAATCCCTGACGCCAGAAGATCTATCTGGGAGTATAAACTCATCAGAAGTCTTCAAGTAAACCGAACCGCCGGTTTACTTACCCACTTCCCTTACTACCGACCCTTCGCAGCTCTCGACGCCGGAGTCACTACTCCCCCCTTTCTATTAGGAGCGGATCATCAATTCCTCTGGAATTCAGATCTTACTGAGAGCGTCCTTGCGACTGTCTACTTCAGTATCAGTCCGGCCTTCTATTTCCCCTCTCCACGAGTTCATCTCACGACTAACATCCACACCCATTCCCCTGCTATCATCGTCCTTTGGTGGGAAATCCCAACTGAACTTCCTTTCTCTGTCATAGAATATCTCGTCAACTTCGAACGCCTTAGCGATCAAGACTTCGAACCGTTCGTACAACAGCTCAATCAGTTCTGCCAGGACTACCACTCGCCCGTCCACCCCTATCAAACCGAGTCACCCCTTTCTCTTGATATCCCTCCTCCTCTCGTCTCTACACCCGGAACCCCCTTCAAAACCAGACCCGACACCCCTCATCCATCCGCTAATCCTCTAGCGCCCCACAAACAGTAAGCAGGCCTACAACCCTGACAAAGGGTAAGGATTAGCTGACAGAGCCATGCAATGTGCAGGACGGCATCGAGAGTGTTTGTAACATTGCCCCTTAGTCACACTGGGGGCAAGGGGTCAAATACCCGGTGGGTACATGCTGAATACATTGTGATCACAGTCAAAAAGTGATCACAATGTGCCCAGTGGGGAAAATTTGAATACATTCAAAATGTACCTGGCCATGTGAACCCAATGTGCCCAGTGGGCACATTTTGATTGTGATCACAATGTACCCATCAATGTGATCTCAATGTGCCCACTGGGGACATTTTGATTGCGATCACAATGTACACATCAATGTGATCTCAATGTGCCTGCTGTGCACATTTTAATTTCTTTCACAATGTCCCCATCAATGTGTTCCCAATGTACCCAGCTCATTACATAATAGTTTCTTTCACAATGTTGTCCACAATGTGTCCAGCATGTGGCTGAGCCACTCATTCAAAATTATTTCAAAGATTATCCAGTGATGTGTCCATAATGTCCCCAGGGGGTTCTTTTTGAAGTAATCACAATGTAATCTCAATATTGTTCAATTTCATCATGAACTTTCAAAGAAATCACTATGTGTATGGCTGTACACATTCTAGACACATCACTGGATACTTTGTGAAAGAATTTTGAATGAGTGGCTCAGCCACATGCTGGACACATTGTGGACAACATTGTGAAAGAAACTATTATGTAATGAGCTGGGTACATTGGGAACACATTGATGGGGACATTGTGAAAGAAATTAAAATGTGCACAGCAGGCACATTGAGATCACATTGATGTGTACATTGTGATCGCAATCAAAATGTCCCCAGTGGGCACATTGAGATCACATTGATGGGTACATTGTGATCACAATCAAAATGTGCCCACTGGGCACATTGGGTTCACATGGCCAGGTACATTTTGAATGTATTCAAATTTTCCCCACTGAGCACATTGTGATCACTTTTGGACTGTGATCACAATGTATTCAGCATGTACCCACTGGGTATTTGACCCCTTGCCCCCAGTGTCACCAGACGTACCTCGGCAACCCTCGGAGCATCTTCAGCCCGGTCAACCTCCATGACCTCGTCCTCGATCTTCACTAACTGACTGATCAGCTGCAAGACGCAGTGCCCACAGTTCTCCTTGTTGGACGTGGCCAGAGTGGAAGCCGGAGCTGGAGTCGGAACGGGAACCGCATTCTCAAGCGGAGGTGTCGCATAGGACAATGGGTTTGGCAATGGGAGTACCACCTTGTCGGCATACTCCAGCTCGAACGGAACATCGGCAGTCCCCTGACCGACCAGCACAGGACCTTCCTTGTAGTTGCAGGTCTTGTCCTGCAAGGACGCGACTTGCGCCGTCAACACAGCCACCACGTCTTCGAGCTGTTCAGTCTAGAAGAAGTGTCTCAGTCATTGCATAAACCTGCAAAGGCTGAAGGTACCTTTTCATCCCTCCTGGCCAACACACCCTTGATGTTGTTATCCCGAACCTTCAGGCCGGCAATCAACTCTTGATGGTTAGCCACCATCGCTTCCAATGCCTCGTTCGTCCCCTGCTGGAAGGCGGCCATGGTCTCCTTCATTTGAAGACCCTCCGCTGACAGACGAAGGACGTCTGCCTTTGCCTCCTTCACCTCGCGCTCTAAACGTTCGACCTAGGCAGTTTGATTAGTCGAGAGTCATACTCGAATATTCAAACGGAGAACCTACCTGGCTTTCCCCCTCTCGAACGAGTGACCACAACAGCGAAGTGGAAGCAGTGGCGTGGCGGACGGCCCGAAGAACAGTCGCTCCGTGCTCCAACAGGTCTTGATCGTAGATTCCCCTTTGCAGGGTGTACCAGAGCTCCTTCTTGATTGGATGCTCCAACTCTCCGAACCTACCCCTCATCTGGAAGGCCACCTTCTCGGCGATCATGGTACGGACCCAGAGCTCATTGTCCCAGGTCAACCCCATCAAATGAGGAATCGTCTCCCTGAGACATTCGACGTCCACCTGCTGAACGACCTGCAAGATCTAGAAGCTGTTAGTTTGGCATCAAACACCGAAAGAATGTGCCTCTACCTAGAGGAAGGAGTTAGTGCAAACACAAGAAGCTCTAGCTCTCCCCCATACCTGGTCATCAGTGGTATAGGGAGTCCCCGCCTCACTGGCGTAGGTCTTGCAAGTGGCGGCACGACAGTCGATACGGGAAATGGTGGAGATGCCATTGGCAACTTTGTAGGTATGGTTGTTGGGGAAGGACATGTTTGGTAAAATGATGGGGAAGTTGCTGGTGTTGCTGATCAAGGATGGCTCCAAGAAGACGTCCTTCTTATAGCCTAGATTGGTGATCCTTCACGTGACCTACCTCGACGAACCTCATTGGTCCGGGTCACATCAACTTCCGCCCCTGTACCATCATCATTGGCTTACTACATCAAGCTGACACCTCGGCCCACAGGACGGCCTTGGAAGAACTTCATTCCGGAACGCCTAGAATGCGTGCGCACTAAAAATAGGTCTCATGACCTTGATAAACCCCCTTTACGACCCTGATGACTCATTAATGACATCACGATAACGACCAACCCTGGACCCTGATCACACACGTGGACAGTCACATCACAGTCTTCCTAACGGAAGGAAGGAATCGCTGTTGATCATTGGGAGTGCCTTAGGCTCCTTTTGTTTAGCCCAGCGAATGTGGAAGTAGCCGTTAGCGTGAAACACCGGCGAATCTGTAATCCCTCATGTCCCATGAGTCTAGGCCTGACCTCCTCATGTTTGGACGTACGTTGAGGTTGCCACTAGTCCATGGTGCTGTTACCGCCTACAGACAACAAGGGATGATGCATGGTCCCTTATCTCAGAGCCGCTCAAAAATTGCACGAAGCAATGAGAGGTTTCCACCTGACCCTTGGGTGTGATCCCCAGGTACGAACTTTAATGACCCCATGCCCCTCTTTCTTTTAGGACTAGTGTTATCTTTACCCCTATGTTTCATGCAGACTATTGTTATCTTTTATGCAATCCTTCACACGCTAGTAAGGCCCTTTGTCCTTTATCTTCCCACGCGTCATATTTGTTCGCTTCCCTTACTTAGCGTTCTCACACTCCTTATCTCCCTTTGTTCAGACTTGATAAGGGTATATTAGGGTATTGATGTCATGGGCACTCCTTTAGTATAAGTAGCAACTGTGGCTGTATCGTAGTACCTTAGTTTTGTTACCTCAGGAAATCCTCTGCCCTTCTCAGCCCAGTTGCAGTTAAGGACAAGTCTGAGTTTCTTGTTTGATCCAAGACATCCCCCATCTGCTCTCCCTCCCGCTCTGCGCGTCAACTGCGCCTCATAACTATAGAACCCCAGCGTTCATATTAGAACATCTCGAGCGTCCAGTCGATCACCTGGTGGAGTCATCAATCTGTCAGGGTTGTAGGCCTGCTTACTGTTTGTGGGGCGCTAGAGGATTAGCGGACAGGTGCGGGGTGTCGGGTCTGACTTTGAAGGGGGTTCCGGGCGTAGAGACGAGGAGAGGAGGAATGTCAAGGGAGAGAGGTGACTCTGTCTGATATGGGTGGACGGGTGAGTGGTAGTCTTGGCAGAACCGATTGAGGTGTTGCACAAAGGGTTCAAAGTCTTGGTCGCTAAGACATTCGAAGTTGACGAGATATTCTATGACTGAGTAAGGTAATTCAGTTGGAACTTCCCACCAGAGAACGATGATCGCAGGAGAGTGGGTGTGGATGTTAGTAGTAAGATGAATACGTGGGGAGGGGAAGTAAAAGGCCGGGCTGATACTGAAGTAAACAGTTGCAAGGACACTTTCCGTAAGATCTGAATTCCAGAGGAATTGGTGATCTGCTCCTAGGAGAAAAGGAGGAGTGATGACTCCGGCGTCGAGAGCTGAAAAGGGTCGGTAGTAAGGGAAATGGGTGAGTAAACCGGCTGTTCGGTTTACTTGGAGACTTCTAATGAGTTTATACTCCCAGATAGATCTCCTGGCGTCAGGAACGCTTGGTCGTTGGACTGGACTGGTAGAGGGGAAAGGGTTTGGGGGACTGAACATACACTAGCAGGAGAATTCCTGCTTGAATGAGTCAGATAAGGTAGGACGTGAGAAGAATTTCTCAGCTTACTTTGTTTATTCAAGTTGTGGGTAGAGGAGTACAGAAGAGATTGAGAATGGGGAAAAGAAGGAGCGAACACTCTTCCTTATATACCCAATCCTCTACAGGAGTCATTATTCTACAACGAGTCAAACAGGGATCAACATGGTCTGTGCGTAATTTAGGGTAGGGTAGATGAGTCAGAATGAGAGGACTTAGAACGACAGATGGTAATTTACTAGTACGGGAACAGTAGAGGCGCGAGTCGATGGGAGCATTCGGGGATTTCTCGTGTTTCATGGTAGTAATAGAAGCGTGGTGGGGATTTCCCATGATCGATGGGGATTTCTCTGGATCAACGGTAGTAATAGAAGCGTGGTGGGGATTTCTCATGATCGAGGGGGATTTCTCAGGGTTTGATGGGATCGCGATCGGGGCTGAGGGTTTGTTTATCCTAATTAGGACTTTAATGGATAATGGGTTATTGTTTTCTCTTTCCGGTTCTTTCCTTGAGTCAGGATGTATTTAAGTCAGGGGGATTAATGATCGTTCCCTCCATCGCCTCTTTTCCACCCATAATCACCAGCACTACTCTCCTCTCTCAAATATTCATTACTACTATGTCTGCCTTCGTTGCTAACAACGCCGTGCTCAGTGCTGCCGCCACCCCCTTCACTCCGTCCTTCGAGACGGATGCTCCCTACGACATGGAGCAACATTTGTATGACTCCCCCGCCAACATTGCTCATGACAACCAAGTTGCCATCAATTTCCTCACCGCTCATAATGCTCCTGCCGAGTTCTGGGAACAAGCTGGGTACGAAGATCCCAGGCTTTCTGGACCTCGGGTTCGAGCTGAACATCCTGGGGCCGTCCTTTTGTTGGACGCCATGGAGAGGGAGAGGGAGGATAGAATTGCCAAGTTGGAGAAGCGTGTGGACCTCATGTACGTCATCATGAATAGTTTGAATGATGACTTCTCTCACTTTGCTTTGGAACATTGGGGACCTTTCCAGGCATCTCTCTTCCGATATTTCGGACACCAGTGCCATGGGGCTTATTGCACCGACCCCCCTTGCAAGTCCCCAGTCGTCCCTTCGCCACCGCCAGGATCAGGGCGTTCCTCTCCCTCCATCCCCTCCCTGGAGTCCTGCCCCAGTTCGTCAGATGGTGGAGAGGTCCCAGAAGAAGAAGAACCGCAAGAGTCCGATGACTCGTTCTGGTCAACGCTGTCGTCCCTCCGACAAGTCACGTCAAGTTCAGATGAAGTTGAAGGTGGAAGTGGCGGGTCTCCAAGACCGCTATGGGTTCGCCTTAGTGAGCGCAGCCTTGTCGGATGTGAAGCGGGAGATGCATGATAGTCTATATCATAATGTGTTGGGGTGTAGGGAGTGTTGGCAAGATCCGGTGACACGAGCGTATTCGTACTGCCCTGAGAGTGTTCATAACCCTCACCACTTCGCTCATCGCTGCCCGTTTGCTCAGGAATGTACTTGTGACGTAGATCCTTTCGTCCTTGTCTAAACTTGTAGTTCTTGTTAGTTGCCTTTGTATTATTACTACTGCGAATAAGACCAATGTCTTGAATTACTTGTGTGATCTTGGCTACTATGTCACGCGTTTGTGACACAATCCTGTTGTAGTGATAAACCCTTGTTGGTTAAACCGAACGAAGTACGGTTCAGGTTGGGTTTCTCTTTAGGATTTCGACCTGACTTGTAGTGACCTCGGACAACCTACCGGAAGAATAGAGACATGATCGTTCTCTCACAAGCTAGTTGGACTAGTGAGTACTCTGCGGAGTCGGCTCAGTGCACTGGTAGTTGTTGGGGTAGAGTGGCCCTGACACAGGGGAAAAAGATAGTTGTCAAGGTCAGCTGGCCGAGCGTCAGGCATTTTTGCAAGAAAAACTTCCTGAACAAGGCTGCTGAGGAGGCAGAGAAGGAGGGACTGACATGGGCCACCAAGCACCTCCCCAAGGTCTTGTGGGCAGGCGACATCAATTTCGGCAAGGACTCAACTTTTGAGTCGGTTGCGAATCTGTTTGAGAGCGCCACACTTGTGGGTGGGGGTGGCAATTTTGTGTATGAGAAGTGTGTCCTCTGGGTTATCATTCAGGAAGAGCTGCACCCTCTCAAGTCGCTCGGGGATGTGAAGGAACATCAGAATAGGTGGCAGTGACATTATTTGTTGATTATTTCACCTTATTCACCTTTTCCTCGGTTATTTCGTGATTGTTTGATGTAGGTCAAAAAACTAGGTAAGGAATAACCTCAAATAACTTCGGATAACCTTAAATAACTGCAATAACTTTGTGCCACCTTTTCTGATGAAATTGGTCAGGTTTTTGTTGACGTTGCATGTGGTGCGTGCCCCCTTTGCTTTTCATCTACCATCCCCTCACACCCTCCTAGTTCACCGTTGGCTCCACAATCACCCTGGGATCCTTCATCGCGACCCTAGCCCAAACAACATCATGTATCGTATTAGCGAGGAACCGAGCGCAGAAGGGAAACCAAGTCGGAGAGTCTATGGGGTCCTTACCGACTATGACCTTTTGTCGTGGATGGAGCACCTTAAAACCAACTGTGGCAAAACGCCACAGCAGCAGACCGGAACGCCTCCCTATATGGCTCATGAGTTGCTGATGGGAGCGAGCGCCACTCACCTGTATTGACATGACCTGGAATCGCTCTTCTATGTCATGTTGCTGATGTGCAGGCGCCACGAGTTGGCTAATGAGAAAGTCGAGTCCACAACAGGACCATTGCAGATGGTCATGCGAGGGGGTTACCGTCCGTATCAGGGCTGGTTTAAGCAACAGGACTATGACATACTTGGAAGCCAGAAGTTTGCCTTCTTTTCGTCCTCAAGCCCCATTGAGTTGTCCCTGTGCTTCAAGGACTTTCGTGCATGGTTACAACCCCTCCAATTCCAATTCATGAAAAGCTTTAGCCTCAAGACTTCGTATGTGGCCGACCTAAAAAACCACCAATACCTCGGAGGCTCTCCAGATGATGTCAGGCCGACGCGACCTCTACAGTTCAATAGCACTCTTGCTATCCAAACCTTACACACGCAGGGGGCAAACACACAGTTATAACCCTGTTGCAAACCCAGGGATATCGGAAGTCTCTTCACAGACTAGATTGGAGAAGAGGAGAAAGAAGGAGACAAGGGTCTTCAGGCACTCTTGCTCTAAGCACACAGCAGTAGAGGTCACGGAGAGTCTGATGATAACAAATCTAAGGAGTACAGGCTAAACTACTCGGAGTATATATACTACTTAGATTTGTGACGTGACAGTGACATATAACTACACTATGGATACAAACACAGACAAACATGGTCCGTGCACAGCACTGCATGGTCTGTGCGTTACGTGGTGACTAATGCTACAAATTATCAGCTGATAAACGAAAGTGTGGCGGCCAATAGCAATTTGAGAGCATTATAGAGCAATTACAAAGCATGACGTATCCTGAGAATGTTCGGAAGGAATGTGGGTATGGCTGACTAACAGCCAATAGCAAAAGGGGAGCATATGACTAAAGATAGGGGCATATGATGTCATGTGGGTCATGCGCAGTAAACAATGGAAATGATGACTCAACTCCTGAGTCGTGGAAGGGGCGTGGTATTTGGTATATAACCAAAGGGGGTTGGATGACTGGTCTTCCAACAAACCCACCTTTGTTACACAGCCAACATGCCACGTGCCTCTACTCGCAATCCCACTCGTCGTTCCTCCTCCTACTCTCCTGTTCAGGAGAACAATTACAACATCGACCGCTTTTCCCATGCCCGCCGTGATCCGTCCCGCCCTTATCCTACTTTGGGAGCTGTTATGGACCGGACCGCCACCGCCGACCCTAATGAGGGATTCTCTGATTTAGGTGGGGGCCCTGCTTGCGCATTCCGATTTAGGAAACCAAGCTAACTCCTTTTAGGTTTCAGGGACTTTCTCCAGGCCGCTCGTAGGGTGTCTCGGCGCAAGTTGGCGCGTATCGAGACTAACCCATATGCGAACGAACTCCTCAATAGGGGTGTTGAGTTCGTGACTGAGGCCAACGAAACCTTCAACTCCGTGTTGGAGGCCAGCGTTCTCCATACGGGGAACGTTGGGTCCATGTTAATGGACGAAGTGGCTCATGTTAACGAGCGTATCGATGGACGTCGTGAGGAGATTGAGGCCTTGGAGAACTGGAAGGAGGACATGCAGGGAGTTATTCATGGACAGGAGGATAGTGTTGTCCGACAGGGGGCCGACATTGATTTGCTGAAGGTAAATGTGGGGTCGGAAGATAATTGACTTTTCTAACCCAACATTTTCTTCTAGGGAGAGGTGACTACTCTCAAGGACTTGGTTCGGGCTCTGGTTACCAAAACCGGAGAATTGGAGGACGATAAGGTAACGGGTAGGGGTTGAAGGTTTTTAATGTCTTCTAACCCTATTCGTTTTAGGTTCGCCTTACTCGTCGTATCTCCGAGTTGACCGGAGAGGTCCGGGATCTCCAGAGGAGGTGTAACGAGCCGGAGGTCCGAGTCGAAGAAGAAGAAGGAGAGGAGGTTCTGCATCGGGCCGGGTCGCCGATCATCCCTAACCGGGCTGAATCGCCACCTGCTCGTTTGTTGGTCCGTCACGAGAACAGGTTGGTTCCTGTTGATGATGAGGTTATCGAGATCGGGAGCGACGAGTTCTATCAGAACTTGGGAGTCGTTCGTCGGGACACCCCTCGTCCTGGATTCGTATCTACTCCTTGGGGTAGTCGCCGTCAATGGCCTGCTCTGGAGTACGATCCGTATGCCGAGTTCGTTCCTGATAGCGAACCGAACTCTGACACAGAGCTTCCAGATTACGACGACCTGTCGGACGTAGACCCGAACGAGATCCGGGAGCAGAACTGGGTGAATGAGGAGTTGGTGAGATCGGCATTGGAAGTAGTACAAAGGATCCGCAGAGATATTGATTAATAACTCTTTTGTACTGTCGGCTTCCAATGAATCTTCTTTCTATCTTGTCTATTGCGCGTGATCCATGAGTCATAAAACATAATGGTTTTCATAAGTCCAATCCAAGGGTCAGATTAATAAGCCGGTTGACTTCTGCGAGAGGTCAGCGCGCGACGCTTATTAATACATCCCTTGTTGTCGGTAGCCTGAATATCTACTAGTCGTCCAGGGGCAACGGAGGGCCAGGTAGGGGGGATCTTCGTACAAAGGTCCGCCGGTACATGTTCACGTATTATACCTCGGGTCTTCTGGGGTATCTTGACTAGTAGCACGTTCCACGTATTGGACTTTGAGTCGTTAAGCATAGGGCATACTGCATAATAAACAGTTTACCGCCGTGTTTAGGGCAAGGCACCAACTGACTTAGTGGTGATGAGTCGTTAAATAAAGGAAATGAAAGAGGGTAAACGGCGAAATCATCACACCCGTTATCAAGCCAGAACAAAGGGAGATAAGGAGTGTGAGAACGCTAAGTAAGGGAAGCGAACAAAGGTGACACGTGGGAGAATAAAGGACAAAGGGCCTTACTAGCGTGTGAAGGATTGCATAAGAGATAAGAAATGTCTTCATGAAACATAGGGGTAAAGATAACACTAGTCCTAAAAGAATTAGGGGCATGGGGTCGTGAAAGTTCGTACCTGGGGATCTCACCCAAGGGCCAGGTGTCAATCTCCCTTTACATGGCCTCTGCCAGCTGGATTCGGGAGTAGAGACATTCAACATCCCTTGTTGTCTGTAGGCGGTAACAGCATCACGGACTAGTGGCAACCTCAACGTACGTCCGAACATGAGGAGGTCGGGCCTAGACTCATGGGACATGAGGGATTACAGATTCGCCGGCGTTTCACGCTAACGGCTACTCCACATTCGCTGGGCTAAACAAAAGGAGTCTAAGGCACTCCCTCCGAATAACGGCGATTCCTTCCTCCGGTTAGGAGACTGTGATGTGACTGTCCACGTGTGTGATCAGGGTCCAGGGTTGATCATAATCGTAAAGTCATGAGGGGTCGTAAAAGGGGTTCGTGATGTCATAAAGGGGTCATCAGGGTCTTGAGACCTATTTTTAGTGCGCGCGCGTTCTAGGCTTTCCGGAACGAAGTTCTTCCAAGGCCGTCCCGCGGGCCGAGGTGTCAGCTTGATGTAGTAAGCCAACGATGATGGTACAGGGGCGGAAGTTGATGTGACCCGGACCAATGAGGTTCGTCGAGGTAGGTCACGTGAAGGATCACCGATCTAGGCTATAAGAAGGACGTCTTCTTGGAGCCATCCTTGATCAGCAACACCAACAACTTCCCCATCATCTTACCAAAACATGTCCTTCCCCAACAACCATACCTACAAAGTCGCCAATGGTATCTCCACCATTTCTCGCATCGACCGTCGTGCCGCCGCTCGCAAGACCTATGCCTGTGCGGCTGGGACTCCCTAGACCACGGATGACCAGGTATGGGGGAGACTTAGAGCTTTCTGTGCCAGCACTAACGCCTTCCTCTAGGTAGAGGTTACGTTCTTTTGGGCGTTGATGTCCAGCTAACGGCTTCTAGATCTTGGAGGTCATTGCGGAAGTGGACGCCGAACGTCTCAGGGAGACGATGCCTCATTTGAAGGGATTGACCTGGGACGATGAGCTCTGGGTTCGTACGATCATTGCCGAGAAGGTGGCCTTCCAGATGAGGGGTAGGTTCGGGGAGTTGGAGCATCCAATCAAGAAGGAGCTCTGGTACACCCTTCAGAGGGGAATCTACGATCAGGACCTATTGGAGCACGGAGCTACCGTTCCTCGGGCCGTCCGTCATGCTACCGCTTCCACTAGCCTCTTGTGGTCGCTCGTTCGGGAGGGAGAAAGCCGGGTAGGTTTTCTGTCTGAATATTCGAGTATGACTCTCGACTAATCAGACTGCCTAGGTTGAACGATTGGAGCGGGAGGTAAAGGAAGCGAAGGCAGACGTCCTTCGTCTATCAGCAGAGGGTCTTCAATTGAAGGAGACCTTGGCGGCCTTCCAGCAGGGGACGAACGAGGCGTTGGAGGCAATGGTGGCTAACCATCAAGAGTTGATCGCCGGTCTGAAGGTCAGGGATAACAACATCAAGGGGGCGTTGGCCAGGAGGGATGAAAAGGTAGCTTTCCTCATCTCGAAGACGAAATGAGGGAAGCTGACACTTCTTCTAGACCGAAGAACTCGAAAACGTGGTGGCTGTGTTGACAGCGCAGGTCGAGTCCTTGCAGGACAAAACCTGCAACTGTAAGGAGGGCCCCAAGTTGGTTGGTCAGGGGACAGCCGAGGTTCCGTTCGAGTTGGAGTACGCCGACGAGGTGGTACTGCCATCGCCTAACCCGTCGTCCTATGCGACGCCTCCAATCGAGAACGCGGTTCCCGTTCCGACACCAGGTCCGGCTTCCACCTTGGCCGCTTCCGACAAGGAGAACTGTGGGCGCTGCGTCTTGCAGCCGATCCATCAGTTGGTGAAGATCGAGGATGAGGTCATGGAGGTTGACCGAGCCGAAGATGCTCCGAGGGTCGCCGAGGTACGTCCGGTGACTAAGGGGCAACGTTGCAAACGCTCTCGACGCCGTCCTGCTCATCGCATGGCTCCATCGGCTAATCCTTATCCTCGACCAGTTGAGTCGGATGGTGACCAGTCTGGTCGAGGTGGAGGACGAGAGTTCCGCTATCGGGTCCACCGTCCCTACCGACAGGTCGAGTCGGAGATCCAGCTTCGCCACCAGCTACGACTCGCAAGACAGGATCCCACCCAGGGGTCCGACGAGGGAGACGGAGGGTCGCTTGCCGACTACGTCGATAGTGCTGTCGAGCAGTCACCCGGTGATGGCGATGTGGGACCAGGTGTTCCAGAGTTCAGTGACATCTGGGAGGTTGATCGGTCCGCTCGAAGGTCTCTCTTCCTATCGGCTTGAACTAGTCGTTCAGCTGAGTGCCGAAGATGGTGACGCCATGTTCGGGGAGGTCCTAGCGAGGAGGGGCCAGCACTACGATCTCCGAGATGGACGTTTGGTGACCTTCAGGCCTGCCGTAGATAGAGTCGACTTTTGATGGGATTGGGATAGCACTTGTATAGCTCGTTGTGGATTCGCTGGGAATAGTACGTGCGTGTGTGTGTTTCGAATGATTGGTGTGAAGGATAAGGAGAGTGAATCATTCAAACATAAGAATTGGTAAGAAGAGTTCAACGAAAGAGCGTGTTATAAAAAGTTTTAAAAAATACCATGTTCCTGACAACCCGTCCATCCGTATTCAACAGAAGCACCTCTCTCTCTTGATATCCCTCCTCCTCTCGTCTCCACACCCAGAACTCCCTTCAAAACTAGACCCGACACTCCTCACCCCTCCGCTAATCCTCTAGCGCCCCACAAACAGTAAGCAGGCCCACAACCCTGACACTCGCTCCAGGTGATTTTACTGTTCCCAAGCGCTTCCAATTTCGCAGAAGCTGACTCGGCATTTTCCTGATGGATCTATACAGGTTTTCCAGTTTTTGACGCCATTTGCACCAGTCCCCAGGCAGCAACTCCTGGCATTGAACAGATCCCTCCCAGAACAACTACAACACGTTATGTAACTGTGGGTCTTTGGCGACCCTGAATAACAAAGATTGAATGAACTGGATGATTTCAGATCTGCTGGAGACCATCGTACAAACTGGCTAGTGCAGCGATCCCGGTGCGCTGGATCCTCAATACCATGACTCCAAAACAGTGTAAACGATTGACTTGGGACATTCGTGTCAGTCATTGAAGTGTGTACTGGGCGTCATTCATCACTGGGGGCAAGGGGTCACTTACCCAGCAATTACATTGTGATTACATTGTGATTTTTTAGACAATGTGTCCAGCCTGTAGCCATGAGGTACATGCTGAGTTCTTTTACAAAGTACCTATCAATGTGACCACAATGTGGCCAGTGGGTCCATCTTGATCACTTTTACAAAGTACCCATCAATTCAATCACAATGTGCCCTGTGGGTCCATGCAGGATACATTGTAAAAGTATCCATCAAAGTGGCCACTGGGCACTTTGTGAAAGAAACCCCTGGGTTCTTTCACAATTTTGCCTACAATGTGTCCAGCATACCCTTGAGCCACTCATTAAGAGTTCTTTCAAAAAGTACCCAGCAATGTGACCACAATGTCCCCAGGGGGTTCTTTTCAATGTTTTCACAATGAACTCTCAATGTGGTTGGATTTCATAACAAACTCTCAAAGAAACCATTGAGTATCTGGTTGGATACTTTGTGGACATATTGCTGGATACTTTATGAAAGAACTCTCAATGAGTGGCTCAAGGGTATGCTGGACACATTGTAGGCAAAATTGTGAAAGAACCCAGGGGTTTCTTTCACAAAGTGCCCAGTGGCCACTTTGATGGATACTTTTACAATGTATCCTGCATGGACCCACAGGGCACATTGTGATTGAATTGATGGGTACTTTGTAAAAGTGATCAAGATGGACCCACTGGCAACATTGTGGTCACATTGATAGGTACTTTGTAAAAGAACTCAGCATGTACCTCATGGCTACAGGCTGGACACATTGTCTAAAAAATCACAATGTAATCACAATGTAATTGCTGTGTAAGTGACCCCTTGCCCCCAGTGCATGGTGTTCAGGATGTCTTGCGCAAGCGATGTCACCTGACAGTGAGGGTGATCATCGTGCCCAAAATGTTGGGCTACATCCTGTTCATATCCCGTTTCTCGGCTTCTTCTGATATTGCAACTACTAAAAAATATTATTTATGAGGGTATCCCTCATGGCAGAGCCGAGCTCATCAATTCCGAAATTCACTTGTGTTAAATACAATTTTTTTTGCTGTAAAGACTTGGAATTTTTTGGTCGCAAAAGGCGCAAAGTCCTGCCAATGTACTTGAACCCATGCTAACTTAGCCGACTCGCGGAAATTAGCTAAGCAAAGCGTATTACCATAAAAGGTACTATGTTTGCTTACTTAATCTACGTTTTTCGAAACCGCGCAGACATAGAGCCTCGCAAGCTCGGCTAACAATCAAAAACAACGTAAGAAACCCCGAATAAAAAAGTAAAGTATATGCGCGAATGTATCGCTCTCGACGGCACAGCGCATTCTGGTTATGTCAAAGCCAGGATAAGGGGCCTCGAGGACGTGCAAGGTACTCAAGTCACGAGTTGAACGGAAGGCAAGAGCGAGTCTGAGCCAAACCGCACCCCCTGTGGTGTAAATCTGGGAGTGAGGAGCCAGTACCGACATATTGCGCCCGAGAAGGACGCTGAAGGACGGTGGGAAGTAGTAAAAGAGGGTACATAAAGGTACAGAAAAGCAAATATCCCAAACGGAATGAAACACCCCGTAATACGATTCCTTCTTCACTCTCGGCTGCGTCGACGACTTGTGCGATATTTTTTCGCGCAAAGCCTTGCCAGCAGGAACCCGAACCGTCTCCCGTCAGCAGCAGACTCGTCACCGACATGGACCGTTCAATTCCTTGATCCATTGGAGCGTCCCCCCAACAGCAGTCCCCCCCCCTCAAATCCTCCTCCGAATTCGCTCTGAAATCCGAGGCTGGATTCCAGCCTAATCGATTAATCCATTGATCGACTGAACTTGGGATGCGCAATGGTTCTTCGCCTCACAACATAACGCTCTCCCGCTCCAAAGACAATCACATCTCGTACGACAATTTCCCAGATCTCCACAAAATAGGCGATATCAAGGGAGTTCTGAAGCCCTCATCGAGCATCAGGGGATGGAGCCCGGCGAGCATTGTCTCGGAAATATCCCGGAGTACTGCTAACGGTTGTGTGCTTGAACCTCCAGTGTATTTATCTGTCCGCTCTGAATCAGAATTAAAAAACTCACCTATCTCGAACTCGGGTCAGCGATGCAGGGGACGGAACGGTAGAGCATACCTTGCCCAGGTCTCAGCCGTCTTTTTTCCGAGCAGCGGCCTTGAGGAACCGCACAGGGTGAAGCCTGCCATGTCTCATCCAGCAGATTGGTCATGCTCTGAGGTGGTCGTCATTGAATAGTAGTCCATATGCACGAATGCGGGTACGGGAAACGACGGTGGGTATGTCGGGGGTACAAAAGTACACCCCGAGAATGATAAAATCTTGTTTGACCTGACAGTTCGTGTGTAGCCAACTATCTCGGGCAAAAAATCGGAAGAAAGTCACAAAGCGTGGAAAAGAAAAACGAAAACTCTCGATCAACAGCCGGTTCAGAAAAAGAAAACGAAAGAGAACCGATTCTCAGACTCCCAAAGCCGTTTGGACATCAATGATGGCAGAGATGGCGTCAGCGCGGTAAGTGTCTGGAATCGTGGTGTACTCTTCGGTGGCGTTGTCGCTGAACAAGAGCATCTTCTTGCTGTCGAGGGTGTATTTAGGCCAGGTGACGCTCGATAGCAAGCTCGGGGCTGTCGATCCCTTTGGGTAGTTGGGGTCTTGGTGGTTGATGAAGTTCACTGGTTGAATCCCATCAGCGACCGAAATTGTCACAAGAGAGGGATACGAACGGATAGCGTCCGTGCCAAGGTAGTCGCCTGTGACACCGTACATCTCAGGGAGTTCGCCGCCATGAACGGAGCCGATGTAGAGAAGGTCCTTCCTACGCTTCCACACTTAAAACAGGTCCACAAGTCAGCACACCTCCCCATGGAAATTACGATCGTGGGCCGGAGGAAGCTACGAACAGAATGACCAAACGTTCTGAGTAGCAGCCCACTTCGAGAACGCGGCGCGACGGCCAGACTGGAAGGTGTTGTCTCCTTGGATAGCAGCCACGCGCTTGAATTCAGGACTGTGGGATAGGTGTGTCAGCCCCAATTCGTGAGCTTGGAGCGTGTGATTGGCTCACGTCAAAGCGCTGAGGTTTCCGGTACCAAATGGAGAACCCTGGGAAACTCAGTCTGGAGATGGTCTTGGAGGGGTCAGGCAAAGGGGCTCACTGCAGCAGGATCCTGTGAATACTTGTCAGCCACCGAATCGACCTGAGTTTCGGAGGCCCCGAGGAAGACGTGTGCCCCCATGAAAGTCTTGACATTGGCATCGGTACTGTAAGAATGGTTAGAACTGCGTGACTGGGTAATCAGTCTACGAGGTGACCCACATGATTGACTGGCTGTAAAGACTGAAGAGACTAGAATTTCGTGGTGTAAGCGATCGAACATCACGTCTCCACTCGAGCCAGGAAAAGCAGGAACCCGACGTACGTTCCTTCATCATCAACCTGACCACCAAGGATAGGGACCCTAGCATAGCACCCTTCATTGATGTACTGCTTGAAGGACTTCTGGACGAGCTGTCCGTCGATGCTAACGCCCCAGGTGATGTCCAATCCATTGGGAGAGAGGAATGATGGGGTGGTGTTGATAGCATCTTTGAGGGTGGCGTACGGAGCGGCACGGAGGCATTCCAAAGTGTCTGAGGCTGAAGAGCATCCAGTGTACTGGACCAGGTGATCGTAGATCGCTTGGTATTTCTGACTATCGGTCTTGTACATCATGGACGAATAACTCGAATGCTGGAAGTAAATAGGGATATCAGCTTGCGTCGAAACAAGTTTTAGAACGGGCAAACACGTACCATGATCGCAGCCTTGAATGGAGGGTTGACAGGGTTCGTGACTAATTGAGCAGTGATGGATATCGCTCCGGAACTTTGTCCCCATCTGTGCAGACGCGGAGGTGTCAGCGATGTGGGGTGATGATGGAGGGGGCGCCCCGCGGAATTAAACTCACGCAGTGACCTTGTTCGGATCACCGCCGAACTGTGAAACATAGGTCTTGACCCAGTCCAGGAGGAACGATTCTGTAAGATTCCCGGATCGTTGGTGGTTGGGGTTGTGACGACAGTTGGGAGCTATAGTTAGAAGACATGGAGGTTTGTCGATCGATATGATCACGTACGATCGTACAAGCCGAGATTAGCTGCCCCTCCAGCTAGAGCTTCTTTCCCGGCCAACCAGCCGAAAGCGTTCACGCGATAGTTGAAGTTGACGTAGATGACCGGTTCACCGAGCTGAACCGAACGCTGTATGACAGTGCTGCCATCATATGACGATCCATCGCCAATCGTGAAAGCACCACCAAAGAACCACTGGTAGCAAGAGTTCAGACACCATCATTGCGTCATTTAAAACCACACAAAGGGAATACTCACGACGACGACCGGAAGTTTGCTTTTTGCCGTGACACCAGCGGGGCGGAATACATTTGCGTAAAGACCTGAAACGTTGATAGTTTTTTTTTGTCTCGTCAAATTTTGTCCCACGCCACGGCGAATTCAATAGATCGGCAAAAAGAGACGCGTGACTTACAATCCTCAGACGCGTTGGCTTTTGAAACAAAGGTGGCCAACGCGGAATAGTTGAGGTTCGGAATGTAAGGCAGGGTGTAGTTCTGTTGCGAGCAAGCGTTTCCGTACTTTGTGGCCTGACAGAGACGCGACAGATGATCAAACAATCACTGCGGCAGAGCACGGGATCACTCACGAGCGTTATACCGGGTGACGGAAGCGGGGGTTGAGGGCGACGGAATCGAAGGTTACCAACTGGGGGCTGGGCGTAGGGGACTCCCAAGAAACTCTCTACCCCACCCGTCGAATTTCCTTGGAAGGTCGCATAGCTCAGGCTGACCACAGGACTTCCATCGCGTTTGTTTGCGACTGCTGCGGCGTGAACGCCAACCTGGAGGAATGCACCAAGAAGCACGAGCGCGTTGAACAACATCCTCAAAGGCGTCGATAACCTGGGGTCGTAGAGGGGGAGGGTGTTAACGATGCTCACACTCGACGCGCAGGCTTAAGTAGTACCCGTTCCAGTGCTGATTCGGCCTGCGGAATCGTTCACCGACTCCCCCCCGAGCTTCTGACCGAACGCCTCGGCCAATAAGAAAAAAAGGGCGGGCGGAAGCGACGGTTCATCTAAGCATTGGCACGATGGAAACGGAAAGTCCGCTGTCCACATCCAGTTCTGTTACCAATTATGACAGCGAATTGAATTTGAGTGTGTGGTCAGAAGGAATATGGGCGGCTGATGGACGCGACGCAGTAAGCGCCCATTGCTTGCATGTTGTACGCAATCGCGACTGGATGACCCTGTGAGGAGTATCGACCAGCTGAGCATCCGCATGAGTCCTACGAGAGGTGCGAGCTCTATAAGAGTTTTTGCTAAGGTAAAGATTTGCATCGACGCTGATGGTTTGAACTAACAGCTTCGTTCAAACCATCAGCGTCGACGCATCGATGAGGGCTAAAAAACTCTCTTGATATCGCCTATTTCGTGGAGATCTAGGAAATTGTCGTACGAAATGTGATTGTAGTTGGAGCGGTAGAGCGTGGTGATGTGAGGCGAAAACCATTGCGCATCCAAAGTTAAGTCGATCAATGGATCGGACGATGGCGACGGCTAGTGGGTCGTTTGCGGAGGATGACGGGGAACTCTCGAATCGGGAACGTCAACGCCAACGGCGGGGAATTAAGTGGGGGCGTCAGACCAGCGAAGTAACGAGGACTTGTTTGTTTTGCTTGTTGTGCTTGTCCGTTCCGGTTTTCATTTCTTCATTTCTTCGTTTGCTTGCATTCATTTGAGAGCCTGGAGACATCCGTTCTCCATCTTTTTGTGGCCTTCATCTCCTCGTATGAATCATTTTGATCGCTTTTGCTCCCAAGCAAAGATTACTATAGCTCCTGTAGATCCACGTCACGTGGAGCTCGGTGCTTTCCCCTTTGCGGTGGGCCCCCGCTTTGCTCGCCGCCTCCACCACCCCACGACCAAGATGAGCACAGACACAGAGCCCGAGGCGGGACGGCCGATTTCCCAGCCCATACTCGCATCGAGCGAGAAGCTCGATGCTCAAGACTCGCTTGCAACAGCAACGTAAGTAGTCTTGTTGAAGCCCCTGAGCAGATCTACGAAACGACGACTTACTCCTGCTTCAGGCTTACACCCGTGGAGGTTGGTTAATATCACGCCAGCATGGTCATCTCTTTTCTTGTTGTCTGACAAAAAGCATAGGTCAGTGCCGCCGAAGGGACTGCTCCGTCGGTCGCTCCCATGAACCTCCAGGTACAGAATGATTTTCAGCCCCCCGTCAACCGTCTGCCACGGGAGATCTTCATTTTTATCGCAATCTACGTTACTGCTGAAGACCGCACCTGCTACAAGATGTTGATCCATCTCACTCACGTTTGCGCTCAATGGCGTCATGTCCTGATAGCCTGTCCAACATTTTGGACTCACATCCGATTTGGGGGAGCGGATATGACAAGCTCCATCGCGAGCCTGTTTTTCGAACGCGCGCAGCAGTGCGCGTTGGACGTGCACGTTTCTTTCGCACAATTCATCCCCAAGCGGCGCAAGCGGATACCACTAGCGCCAAGATTTCTGGTCATCCCAGAGCTTGCATCCGAACGACGGATAAGGTCCCTTTTCGCCTCAGAGCCTACTTGGGGCCAAACCCAGGGACTCTTGAGAGGGTGGACTGACGCGCTCTCCCAGATCCAGGAACTGGAGCTCACTACCGATGAAGAGCACCCACCCCCATCCACGCTCACGACCTTTGTTTGGGACGCTTTGAGGAGCCTGACGCTGGCGGGGTTTGCGGCTCCAGGGTTGCACAACATCAAGGCACCAAACCTCACGGTGCTCAAATTCTGGGACTCCTCTTACACACCCCTCTCTGTCGTGGCGCTTTTCGACTTCTTCGATGCCGCCCCTTCCCTGGAGGACGTCTCGATTGGATCCTCCATGGTATACGAATTTCCACCCCCGAACAGGAAAGTGACCCTCTCACATGTCCAGCGGATCGATCTCTTCATTGGGGGCGCACCACGGATTGCCTCACACCTGACTTGCCCGTCCATAACATACACGAAATTGACAGACGCGCTTCCTGATGACCCTAATGATAGCCTTTTCCCGCCGGAGCTGCAGCGGTTGTTAGGACAATACTCGGTCAAGGAAATCATCAATGTCATCATGCGCGTTGTCGACCGAAACGAATGTCAACTTTGTTCCTTGGAATTCCGTGACCCCTCTGGCACTACGTTCCGAACCACTCGCAAAACATTCAATCATGACCCACTCCAACCCGTTCCGGACGACATGTGGCCGTTCCCTGTTCTCTTCGACCAAGCAATCTCAACACTGTCACCGCTCCCGCTAGGCCAAGTCGCTAGTTTCTCCGTCGATATGCGGGAAGCTTCCGATTTCGAGGTGGATTCAGACCGCGTGAGGGGAAGTCTCGCGGAGGCGTTCGAAAAATGCAAAAACCTGCGGGCAGTGGTGTTGGAAAGCTATAGTCCTGGTCTCTTTCCTGACATCTCAGGAGAAAAAATGCCGCCCATTCGGGTTCTAGTCGTCAAACATCCCGAAGGAGTTGGATGGGAGGAGTTTGTCAACAATGTGACGGAGGCGGCACAGGCACGACATTCCAGAGGCGCTCCACTCGACCGAGTCGAGATCATCACGACGGAGGAGCACCCCAAGGTGGAGCAGCTGGAGAGTTTGGCCCAGGAAGTTGAGTATCGAGTAATCGAGAGTAACTATCCCTATCCCTAGGAGCACCCCATGCCCAAGCCTCTGTCTGTTTCTCGCGTGCTGGTGCCTTTTGCGTTTCGTCTAATTTGGAGGAGCGCATCGACTTGTAACATTTATGTTTCCCGTACGTTATCTCCTTTTCCATCATGTTCCTCTTGTTTGTATTCGTCCATGTAACTGTACGTTTTCGTGTTTTGCGAATTTCTTGAAACAATTGGCCCACCGCACACATTGGCAGTACCGGCCCAGTCGAATTCCACTGTTCATTTTCCGGGATACTGTTTGCGGTTCCGTCAGGAATGGAAGCTGAATGCTGCGCGGATTCATCACAATGCGAACGCTTTTTCCTGCCTTTCGTGAATTGTCAGCCAATGCTCAAATATGTACATGTGCAACTGGGGAGCGGGTTTTTGGCGAAGGACGGATGTAAGAGGAGGAGCTCGAGATAAAACAAAAATGACGTGGGGCATTGTGAGATGAAGTGAAGAATGTCGGCGGGTTGTAGGCCCGGGAGTGGAATGTGCGCCTCAAGGTCCGATTTGCAGGCCTCATGCATGTGCATCGGACAGTTCGCGTGATACAACGTGAATCTGGGTGAAGTATCCTGAAGTCCTGACTCAGTGACCAACGGGCCGGAATCGACCCCATCATGACGGTCACTGCTGCCACCGGTTCAACGTGAGGATGGGCTGTGGATACCGCGGGACTGTCAATCCCATCTCGAGAATCGTGTTGACTTGTGCCCACTTTCGTTGCGGTAGCAGAGGCCAAGACGGACGTCAAGCTCCATCTGATGATACTACCCCGACGCACAGGAACTTGACATGGCCTTCACCGTCGCCCCCGGAGCCATCATCGGGATGGAGTAACTTTGTGTATTTTGTCACCTCTCGACGCTGGATGGCCGTGCATGACTACGCTGTGCGCGCCCCGGCTACAACCGAATGCCTAGTGGACGGTCTTCACAGTCAGTAAAGTTCCTCAATAGTCGCCGACACAGAGTCTCCGCGCGAAATGGTAGGTTTCTTGCCCTTGGCTTTCCGTGTGAGGTGACCTCGCGACCTACTTGTCAGAACTTCATCCTCTTCAACCCCATCGTCTCCCTCATCATCATCCGAAGGCTCAGAGCCGGACGCCGGCATATTCAGCCCCCATCGAGCCTTCAATTCCACTTGCGAGGTACTCTTGTGGCGCCCTTGCCATTTGGTCGATAGATCGCTTTCAAATTCGTAGTCGTACGAAACGCATTTCATTCCCCAAACGACTATTCCCTGAATATCGGACCCAACCATGCGTCAACAATTCAAATAGAGCAAAGAATCGAGAGAGTTGTCGTGCCTCTTCTCCACGATTGAAAGCTCTGCGTATCTCGGCCTCCATCTTTTCTGCCAAGGCTCTTCTCGCACCTGGAGCCTTGATTGATTCGCATTTGGCTATCACTTGTGCTTCCGTTGGCTCCTCCTTCTGGGATTTGCGGAGTACGATTCGAGCGAGAGTGCGGTTTGCGAGCAGTGTGTCACCGAAGAACTTCAACCAAATTTCTCTCGTCTGCAATGGAACCGTTAATAATGATGGCTTGTGAATCGGGCAGGGTGTGTGCAGCACCTTTTCGGGCAGCTCCCTCCACTCTCGCCCGGAAATGCCCTCAAGCTTGGTGAAAGTATACTGACCCAGATATACGCATCTACTGTCCGCATGACGAGCGAATGCCCGATACACGATCGGGTTCCCCTCCACATCCTGGTGGTCGTTCAACTCATCCAGCCTGAAGAATAACCCAGGCCAGCCAGGTTCCGGCGGCATGAATGGGTTATGTTGAAAGTTTCCGTGAAGGAAGTTCCGGTAAGTGTGTTCCGCTTGTCGTTTGCTGCTTATCTTTGGGAAGGACGAGACGGATTCTCCGCCGTAAATAGAGGCGATATCCGTTCTTGTGATGATGAACTGGTCGTGGGTGATCCGACTTCGGTCTACATCGAGAGGCTGGCCGAGCTGGTCTAAACGTCTGTAGAGGGGCCTTTGATCCTCCCCGTAGATTTCAACCTTGGCATCTTCGTGTGGTTTCCACTTGTACTTCACGGGTGAAGGCTACAGATCAGAAACGACGAGTTAGAACAGCATCAAAAAGTTTAAAAACGCCAGTACTGGTTCGTTAGGTAAACCCACGGCTTCGATAGTGAGATGAATGGGAGAAGCCACGAGCGGGTCGGGATCCTTGGACCCAGACGCGCGATAGCTTCCTGATTTCAGACGTTTTCCGGTATTCTCTCCGTCCGACGGTCGCACTGAATTCAGCGTCTCAACGAGGCCCAACAGATAACATCCAGCATACCCACCTTTCATCTTCCTCTTAGCAGGCGTGACGGGGGACAGAACCATCCCGTCATCAGAGTCGTCAATCGCCACCGGGTTCTCGAGAGAACCTGCGGGCGGGAGATGCTGACATTTCTCCGGCTCCTCCTTTATTGCTGCTTGCGTTGTTACCACTGAGGTGGGTGGTGTGTCAATCGGAGGTTCGAGTACGGGTTCGGGGACTTCCTGATGCTGAATTGCCGCAAGTCAGCGAAAATATTGGATTAATAAAGCAACGGACCGTATCTTGTATCACCAATGTATCTCCTGGCTCCCCAGCTGGAATCTCCGGCAGCGGAGCAGGAGCAGGCTCGGCCTCCGCCACCGCTTTCTGAGGCACCGTACCACCAACGCTCGTCGAATCCGCATCATCCAGAACCGAAACGAAGATCTCCCAATTCTCGCGGAAAATCCTCTCTTGCCGCACGATAAACTTCACCGTCATCAGGCAGTGCGGAGGGAGGCGCTGCCTCAGGTCCGTCCCCCGGCCAAATCCAGCCGAAGCCAGAAGCTTTTCTAAGCCCGTGTTTGCTTGTAGGATAGTGTGGTACACATGGTAGATGAGTTTTCCGGCTCCCTCAGGGGCTGGTTCGTCGGATGTCATCTTTCCGTTCGCCGTTGGTGGATGGAGTGCCACCACAGACCTGAGGTACGTGGGAAAATACGGCATGGGAACTTGGTTTGCCTCCGTTTTACCGGGCACAGCCACCGCGCCCCCAGGAGATCGACCTTTAACTTTAGGCATTGGATATTGAATGTTGAATGCTGATTGAGTGCTTTTCGAGGCCACGAAAACGCCGGTACGTATTCAACGGTCGTCACCTCGGGGTTAACGGCGTCGCAAGGTCTAGATAGATGGGACGTGAGTGTCAAGGAAAAAAACACCCATTTTGATTTGCTTCGCTATCCATTGTACACCGTACCAAAATACACCAAGTCTACAGATCCCGCAGACGAAGAAATAGACGAGGAAGGGGGGTGAGGGAAAGTGGGGGGAGGGGGGTATGATTAACAGATTATGCGCTCATGCCTACAACCAAAAAGAAAGATCAAGACCAGGGCAACAAGCTCAATGGTGCACATGTGAATATTGAGGGGGATAGCGAGAACATGGAAGGAAACGAAAGGTGAAGATTAATATATGTATGTGCTTTCGAGGTTGCGATATGAAAATGATTGATGGTTGTCGACAGTCCATGAAAGGCAGGCAAGTCGCAAAGAAGAGAGTGAGTAGAATCGGCGAGTCGAGGTGGTAGAACGCGAGGAGGGTGGGCGATTGGCGAAGCGTCAGTGCCTTCGATTGGGTAACATATTCTTGATCCTTGGCCGTGTTGGTGTCTCGTCATTTAGTGGCAATGACCTCACCCTCATTGTTGAGGACCCAGGGCGAGACCCTGATGTCGAAAGCATCTGTGCCCTCACCTGTCTCGCCAACTCTTCCCGAGCCTTTGGGTTCCCTCTACCCCCAGAATCTCCCAACCCACTCAGAGCGCTCCCGCTGCTTCTGCTTGACTCAGCACGGGACGCGGACGGATGTTCCTCGTCTTCGTCCATCTTCTCGTCGGGGTCGCGATCACTAGGTGCGACTTCGAGCGAGTCCTGATCCATGACGTCCATCATCACTGCTTCCTCTTCTTCGTACTCGTCATCGGTGGTGTCTTCATAGAAGCCGTTCGGTGGTTCCCCTACCCAATCGGACACCTCCTTGAGTTCCTTGGTCCCGTCTTCGTTCTCGATCTCCTCCGTTCCAAAGTCCCAGACGTCCAGGACAGTAGCATCCTGCCTGTTACTTGCAGCTACACACCACCGACCTTCGAACACGACTTGCCAGACACCTACAATTCCTGTGAGAAGGTCGCGAACGACTGATCCATCCCTGATGTCCCACATCTTGAGGGTGCCGTCGGAACCACTGAGAACCTTGAATTCATCATGCTGGAAGCAGGTGATGGCACCGTTATGAGCAGCGAGCGTGTGCTTTATGTCACCGGTGTCGGGATCCCAGATACGCAGTGTCGAATCCGCAGCCGCAGAAACGAGGTGCGAAGCCGACAGTCCCAACAGTCCGACAAGGGAAGTGTGCCCAGTTAACATAAAACGTTCCGTGCCGGTGTTGAGGTCCCATACCCGAACCGTACCGTCCATTGAACCGGAGCAAGCGATATTTCGTGTGGGATCAAGGACCACGCTGTAAACTAAAAGTGACAGGAGTCAGAACGGCAGCGGACGTTGGCAAGGGCAACAAAAGGTAGACCTTTCTGAGTGTGGCCGGTGAGAATCCACTTGCACTCTCCAGTGATGATGTCCCAGACCCGCACATGGGTATCATAACTCCCGGAGACCAGTGTTCGTCCTCGAGCAGCAAGAGCACGAACTGCGTGCTCATGTCCCTCTAAATGAAGTTTGTGGTACGGGTTTTCGTCTACGTCCTCCTGTGACATCATGATGTAAGTCGGTCAGGCGGCGCAGGAGCGAAGGAAGACCATACCTCGGCAGGGTCGACCTCGTCTTCGCCGTTCCCAAAACACCTGTATTCGTCTTCATCTGGCCTTGGGAGTAACCAAACGCGAAGAGTGTGATCACGACTGCCGGTCACGATCATCGGTCGTTTAGGCCACTTTTCGCGCTGGACCACCCCATCTTCACCTGTAGTCTCCACCCACTCCGGTTTGACGATCGCGAGGCAACGAACAGTGCTTGTATGACCGCCGAAAACGTGTGTACAACGGCCGGTGTTGAGATCCCAGATGCGAACGGTCCGGTCGGTCGAGCCGCTAACAAGGACGTCTTTGGTTGCCGATAAGGCCCACACACCACCTTCGTGTCCGTCCAGTGACATCGTGAGCTGGCCTGTGTGTGGCGAGTAGACGTGGATGGAGTGGTCATCGGAAGCAGAGATGATACGTTCGTGGGAAAAGATGAGACAGGTGACCACTGCGCGACCGTGGGCGGGGAACGAAACATGCTTGGGGTTGAGATTGTTGATCCATTTTGTCCGGGTAAGGTGGCGTGACTTGAACAAGATTTTGTACGGGTGGGGACCAGCGAGCGAATTAGGGGCCGGAAGTCCTGCTCGCCGTCGCCTTGTAAATAACTCCCTTGCGAACGCCCGCTCAGAGTCCCTTCCAAACCAGATTTTGGTGCTTTTCAACAAATCTCTCCATAGGACGTGGTCAGTGTCGATGATATTCCGCCAGGCCTTGCAAACGCGAGAGGCTCGAGCGAGCGTGGTGAAAGGGAGGAAACTTAGTATGTGAGAGGAGAGCTCTGGGGGTAGCAACGTAAGGAAGTCCCTGGACATTGTAGGGGTGAGAACTGAATGAATGGTCCTGATAACTGAGAGCGGGGAGTTCCGGAGGAAGGTTAACAGTACGTGAGTTTGTAGTTGAGGGGGGAGAGCGGAAAAGTGAGAGAGCATGGATGGTAAAGCCAGAAGGGTTGTGAGGGAGAAATCTGGTTGGACCGGTACTTGAGGTTGAGGGGATGATGCGCCACTCGGAGGCGCGGATGGCCAGATGTTGACGGTCTGTGGAGATGGGGAGCCACCAGGAGAGGGTAAGGGCGATGGTGGCGCGGCCGGCGGCATAGATATCGGGGGCAATGGCGTCGCTTTTGACCTTTTGCGTGGGGGAGTGAGGGTGAAGTCGGCGGTATTCTCGACCCCCTCCATCGACTGCTCATTTACGAAAGCTCGCTTCCTGCCATAGCGTTCTACCGCGTCAGCGAGACCGATAATCCTTGGGGCGTCTACGTCTTGATCCCGGCGTAGCATCCTCCAGCCACGGCCGCCGATAACTTCTCCCTTGAGGTCAGATTCTGAATCAAACTCATCGTGTCGGTAGGTGGCCTGGGTGCCACCCGGGAGTTCCAAAGGAAACGCGCGTAAAGAATCGGGAAGCTCTGCGTGTAGGAGTGGATAGTCCTTCAAATTTGAAGGGACGACGGGTGAGGGGAGAGGTGGAAGCGTGATTGGTGCATAAGTAGTGGTCGTGGTTGTAGTCGTAACAACACTGTCAGACACTTCATTAGTAGAGAAGATTATACAGGAAGCAGAGACTCACGTTGTCGTAGTTTCAGAGGGGGCGAGATGTAGAACTGGTCGGTGGCCAGACGCCATTGTAGCAGACGACGAAGAGGAACCTTGGACTTGCCTCGAATTGGATGAGGGGCGGGAACGAGAGAGTGACACGTGACAATCTGTCACGGTAACAGCCGTCCTGTGGGCTGTGAATTTTTTATTTATTTATTTATTTTTCTTAAACGGGTTTGCAAATATTCTTTGGTATAAACTCTGGGCGTTCACCTCCATGTATCCCTCACGTCCTGGCGGTCCCTCTCGAGCCATGCAGCCTCCTCAGCAGATTGATCCTTCCCTCGCGAACCAGCAGAACCAGGGTTTCTACCCTTATCCGCCAACTGCCCAGTTCGTACCAGGTTTATCGTCCCCCTCCGGGTCAGAATCGGTCGGCACTCCCTCCGACACCTCCTTCAACCTCAAGCGATCTTCCTCGGTCGTCGGAAACAATGAGGGCTCCGGCTCCGGCAACAAACGTCCTCGAAAGGACGAGGGCAGAGACCAGGCGACCGAAAAGGAACCAAAGGCAAAGTCGACGCGAGGTTCTAGGTGTGTCCCCCGTGTCCCCCACTCTAGCTCCTGAGCCCATCCCTAACGGTCCTCTTCTCACGCATCTTCCAGAGCATGTACGAACTGTCGTCGCCTCAAGATGAAGTGCGTCGGGGCTGAACAAGGTCCTCCTTGCAAACGTTGCCAATCAGGAAACCACGACTGCGTTTTTGAGGAATCTAATCGCGGAAAACGATCAAACAAGTAAGTCAACCCCTTCGAAAAATTCCCCGCGATTGATAGTTATCACAGTCCCAGAAAACATGAGGTCTTGGCACGGTCTATGCGTAAGATTGAAAAAACCCTCGACACCGTCCTTCGCTCTCTCGGAAACCCTAATACGTCGTCTGCTATGCTTTCGCGCTCTCCATCACCCGTTGGCTTTGGTGATGGTAGGGGTGCCGCGATAACTCCCCAACAAATAGTCGTAACACGAGAGCTGATAGATTCTGATACCGAATCTCCCGCTCAGACCCCGCAAGAACCGGCTGCACAGAATTCCCCCAAACTTCACTCCCTTCCAGGTGACACTCTAAACCCCCTTGGATTACTGGCGGAAACTAGCTTGGCGACACGTAAGGCCACCGCTGAACACCATGGACATTTGTATCCAAGGCCATTTGACGATACCGGGACACCCAAAGTTGGCGTTGCAAGTGAGGTCTATTTTAAACCTGGTAAGTTCTCAATCCTGTACCCGGAGGCGTCATACTCAGCAGGAGTCATAAAGGTCCAATCAACATCCTACCACTTCGGAGGCTGTACATTGAAAATCGTGTACAGCCTGAGATGCTTACCTTCACAAACACTGAGGACGTTTTGGCGCTGTTCAACATGTTCGTTTCCTATTATTTCTCGTGTTCGGCTGTGTTAACAATGGCTGTTCCTGAAGCTACTTCGATCACATGAATGTTAGCCCTTGTCCCTCTGCAATGAGCGCTATCCGTGACCCATTCACTGATCTGGTTCCCACAGGGTCACTCTAAACTCCTCGACCGCAAATTCCACACCCCTTCACTTGTTTGCTCGCGCTCCCCATTCTTGTTAACGACCAGTAAGTTCCGATCTCTTGAATTTATTCGACACCTCTTACTCATTATCTCTAGTCTGCGCCATCGCCGCGAAGTTTTACCAGGAAAAACCTCAACTGCACTCAAAGCTCACTGATATTTCCAAGAAACTCGCATTCAGCGTTCCCGAACACGGCTACAAGTCGCTCGAAATTGTACAGGCATACCTCTTACTCAGTCTATACGGAAGCGGTGCTGTGGAGCGTTATGAACAGGATCGTACATGGATGCTTCTCGGTATGGCCATCAGGTACTTTTTTCCATCCAGTGCAGGCTTCCTATTATTCATATTGATGACTCCGACAGGATGGCAACCGACCTGAATATCCACCGCAAGTCCAATTTCTCCGATGGTAACTCAGAGGAAGACCGGGCAAGAAACTTCGAGGTTCATAACCGCGAGCGGACTTGGCTTGTATGCTACGCCCTGGATCGCAGCATCAGTGCTCAGATGGGAAAGCCTTATGCAATTCGAGAAGAGTGCGTTTGCCTCGTTGCATTTTTCTATTTTAACCACCATCAATTCCCGGTTAACCCTGGTGAATTGAGCGGTGCATATGCATGCGGACCGGTACTGACAAACAACCGGGTGACTTTGTTTCTTTTCCATTATACAGTTATATCATCCGGAACGCTAAGAAGTGGTGTAAGACCAAGATGGCCATTCCTGATGACGCCGCGATCACGGCCTACGTGGTAAGTTCGTTTGTACCTCCCTTCTGCTTTCCGAGTCCCCGCACTATCAGGCGCTGACGCTGGGTATTCTTGACCCACCCTTGATTCCACAGGAGTATCAAAGAATCATGTCTCGTTGTATGGATCTTCTTTATTCGGCCACAACTTCGCCATCTGGGCTCCAGATGGACTGTGACTACCCGACGGTCATTCAAAACGTCGAGTCTCAATTATTCGGGTGGTATGAAGAATGGCTTCCGGTCGTCGTTGCCCACGCGGACGAGTATGTGGCGTATAACGGGAAATTTTTCTTGCATTACGGAATGCTAGTCATCAACTCCTTCGGACTCCAAGACGCCATCGCGAGGAACCCCGTTAATATCGGGAATTTCTTTGGAAGGGTACATAAAAGCGCCGTCGCGTGTATCAGCGTGATGAAGGATTACTGGGGAGCGAAGGGGTACTTGAAATATTCCCCAGACTCGGTCTTCGTTCAAGGGTCCTACGCGGTTCTGACCCTCCTCAAGGTACCTGACGATCTTTCCACGCGTTACCTCTCGTTTGATTTCGACCGATTTTATCACAGCTTCTACGACGACCAGAACTCAAATCATATATGGAGGAAGAGAAGACGATAAAGCTAGTGAAAGAGTTGGCAAACACTCTGGAAAATGTCGCTGTTGGACCACTCCACACTCCAAGACTATACTCAACCTTTTTGAAAGCCGTCATCGCCAGTAAGACTGGAGTTACTGTGAACGGAGAGAGGGAAGGCTTTGACTATGAAGAGCCAAGTGAAGCTCCCACCTCTCCTTCGACTCATACCTCTCCTTCGATCCATACCTCCCCTGCGGCGTCAATTCAATCACCTCATCTGCAACCACCACCGCAACAGCATGCCGGCGCTCAGATGGAGGTTATCTCCCCTAATCTCTCCGCTGGGGAATTGGTTCCCACCGTCCCACCTCCACTCACAAACGGCTTTTACGCCTACGACTTCTACCCCTTCCAGAACGATGGAGAGATGGGTCCTGCGGTGGACATCACAACTTTCCCACCCACGATGGCAGATCAAGATCAAGCTTGGCCTCCGGTGTCTGTTGAGAACATCTTCGCCCAAAACTTTTGGGATAATGTTCTTGTTCCAGGTGTGTCCGGTTTCACCACAGGGTTGTTAACCGCTATGTTGTTCTTACGGGTGTTTGATACTCTCAGGAACCTCGGGCTCTCCGGCGGGTCTCTGTGGTGGTTTCGCGTATGGCTCTGGTATCAGCGGGTTGATCACTCCAGGATTCGGGACTCCTGACCAATCTGGGCTAAACAGCCCGCACCATTCCGGCATCCCAGCTTCCACTGACCACATGATGCAATCGCACGCCCATCAGATGGCCCTCGACCCGAGGCAACAAGACATCCGATGCTGAATTCAAGTTGAACTTGCTGTCCAAGCGGGAGGATGCGCGGTGGAATCCGTGGCTCCCACTCGATCTGGTCTTGTGGTATGGGGTTTCAGCCTTTAGAGTGTCACAAGACAAGATCTCAGCCCCCGTGGATGTTGGGGTTTTCGGTACGCTAAACTATGAGACGGTTGAAGAGGGCCTTACGCGGATTCCGTCATGTCCATGAAATCTGTTGTTATCCTGTTCACCTGTGCTTCTTGCTTCTGTACGATTATAATGGTCGTGAGCCCGCCGATTGTTGCCAGCGCATGCCGCTTCATTTTTTTCCTATTTAGCCTCCCATCCCCTTGATTTTTCCCCCTACCCCGTTTATTATTGCGGCTATTCTTCTCTGTTCGTACGTCCATGGGACTGTGTCTCCCCCCGACTAGCTACGAAATGTATATATATGCACCCATGATCGGATGGACGGTAAGAAACATTCTACATTATGGCACGGGGAATGTTGGATGACCCTGATTTCTCCCCTTGGCAAACGCGGGCGTCCCACGACAGACAAAATACGATGTTGCTCCAATCACTGGGGGACTACACCTCGGGCGGCCCCACGGACGTCGTGGTAGGGGCTGGGGTCGGGATTGATGAGCGGGACGGTTTCCCACTCCCTTTCCGGCTTGCAGGTTGAGATTGTTCGACGTATTCGAACTTTCGTGAGTCGAGAGTAAGCGTCACTGGACCCTGAAGTCAAAGAGATCCACCATCGTAAGTCAATATGTTCGAGGGGTCTGTCCCCTACCGCTTACCTCGTTTGTGAGGCTGACGTTCATCATGGCGCCGAATTTCCCGTCTGTGAATTGTTGGAATGAATGGAAGCGTTTTTTGAGTGCGTGAACGGACCGACCCTTGATCTTCTCTGGCTTGTAGAGTTTTCCCATCCGTTCTAGGAAAAGAGCGTACATCTCCTTCGACTTTTCTGAACCCTTCGAGGGAAAAACGACGTGAGATCCACAAAAGGCGTGAAAAAAGGGTGGGGTTGCAGCTTACCATGGCACGGTGAAAGTCTGGCTTGTTGCCTTTGTGCGTGTTTGCGAAGAGGGTGAATTGGGAGACGCAGAGCAGGTCTCCGTTTATGTCCTTCACGCTTTGCTTCCACATGGATCCGGTCGCGGGATCGTCGAATACGCGTATTTGGAGACTGCAGCGGTGGCATGGGTGAGAATAGTACGGCGGGTGTTAGAGGACGCCGTACATCTTGTTCGTCAAGACTTCAATGTCTGCTACGGTATCATCTACGCTGTCGATGCGTGTCAGAGGGCGAAAGCGTGGAAAGCGTGGGGTGCTGACCTGTCCCTATCCCCACCAAGACCATTAAGCCCTTGGAGATCTCGGAAACAACTGCCCCGTCCACTGTGTGTAGGATACTTGTTGATGATCGTTTATGGCGATACTAGGCTGGCCGCACCGGTAACTGAAGCCGATGCCACTCGTTGTAGGACGGCGCGCATGATTAACAATAGAGTCAAGGGCTGTGGGGGATCTCGAAATGCAGTGATCAGTGACCAGTGCCTCTTCCGAGGGGAAGGAGTCCAGAAGGAGTCGGAAAGGCGGTGTCGATGCGGATGATGATCGATCTCGGAGGCACTGGTGATCAGCCAGCGCCACATGCCTTCGCCCGCCGTTCCTTCCCCACCAGTCTCAATCGCCATGCACCCCGGCCGTCGCCAAGAGAAGCCAGGCCAAATGGAACTTGTAGAGAGGATCAGCGAGTCCTTGCTCACGTTGTTCCTCACCCTCTCCTCCGTCAACTCGGACATCTCCATGTATCACTTCCAACACACGGTCGAGAAGATCCGCCGAGACCCTTCTGGCTGGAACAAGCTAGATGGGGCCTATTCCATATACGAGGAACAGTCAAATAATTGTCGGAGGCTGTGGATGAAACTCCGAGCTGCATCCGAGAATGAGACGTCCCAAGCGAATGGGGCAGGTGACTCGTCTGTGCACGGGACTCGGCCATCGGAGAGGTCGCCTTCCCCGTTGGAATACCAGTCAGAGGACTATGAAAACGAACTGGGTGGAATCAAGAGGGAAGACATTACACCCACGTTCGTTGATCCGGTGCAACTGAAGCGTGGTGTGCCACGCCCGCCGACACCAGCAGTCGATCTACCTCCTCCCAAGCCAAGATCAAAGGTATGTTTACACCCATCACATATTTCAATTACAGTCGGTGCTATCATTCTTGCTAGAAAGGTGATGCTCCTACTTCGCGGGCCGTGATCGTGACGCCGAGCGGTCCCACTTCGTCCCGACTTGCTCCAATTCCAAAGGGCACGAAGCTGTCGGTCGAGACGACCAGAATCCCGGCTCCCCGAAAAGCTTTCACCTTCAACCTTCCACGGGAACTGATCATCAGCGGTGCGTAAGCTTCCCATCGTTCGGTGCGTGGATAATGACCGACCTGGGGAATAGAATCAGAAAGGCTGCCTCTTAACCGAAAGCGCAACCATCCGGACGCTCACTCGTCTCAGAACGCCTTTTCTTCCTTGCAGGTACTCAATGTTATTCCCAGGCAGACTCTGTGGACTCATCGGAGTATTACCAGTACAGCGGCCTGCAGGGGGGATCCTCGACCACCCAGACCCCGGTATCGCTGTCCCCTAGGAGAAACTATGTATGACTTTTTGTTCCCTCGCACTCCGCTTATGAATTTCCAATCCCGCCGTAGACTTCTGCCAACAAATACTGGGAACCCCGTAGACCTATCCGTTCCAATGATTTCCAAATGGACGAAGATCGCAGGTTCAACAGTCTCGACTGTATAGGTCCCCCATTCCACATAGACACAGCAAAAATAACTCACAATACCTACCCGGCAACGCAATCCGATCTTCGGTCGATTTATGGGGTCGGATCTGGTCTTACCCCCAAACTTTACTATCCGAAACACAATTTTGTCGGTTGGATGATTCCAAACATGGACTTCCACCCCTTCCTCCCACCACAGCCGGGTTGGCCGGGGCTTGTGCTTCAGCTAGATGACCAAGTTGAAGACTGGAAACCTGAAGAGGGGGCGGAATTTCGGGTGGTCACTAAAAAGGAACCACACTTTGTCGAGTACCTTGGCCAGTATGAAATCATTCGGTTGGGTGATCTCACTGGGGATGAGTGGAAGCGGCAGCCAGCCAAGGTCTTGTTGTTAACTCACCCTCATTTGTTTCAGGGAGCTGATACCTTTCAGAAGGTTAAGAACAGGTGGACCCAAGTCCTGGGAGGCGGACAATCATGGAAGGAAGCTGTTGTTCGTGTTGCATTGAGGAAGGATCTGGGGAGAGAACCGTCAACAGAGGATTTCATGAGGTATTCCAAACACCTTACTGCTGACAACTACACAAAGCTGGCCAAAGACCTCAAGGACGACATTGAAACAGCCTTCTGCAAGGGGGAAGAGGTACATCCTTCTTGTTGCTCCTCAATCAGAACTCAATGCCAACTCCACTCATCAGATCATCGCGGTTTGGGGGATGAAGTGCGTGGGGTATGATTGGAGGTTCGAGAAACACCTTGCTCGTTCCCTGAAAACAATCAAACCTTCACCGTCTGCCTCATCGAAGAAGCGCAAACCGGTCACCAAGGGTAGTGGTGCAGTGAGTGAGGATGAAGAAGAAGGGAGGAGAGTAAGTGCAGAGTCAGAGGTCCCTCAGCCCTCATCCAAGCGTCAACGGGTGGCTAAGGGCAAGGCGAGGCTCGTACGGTTCGACTGGTCTGACGCAAACAATCATGGTGACAGTCAGGATGAGGATTACATACCAGCATCCGGCTGAGGCCGTTTGCTTTCTTTTGATCACACACGGTATCAGATGTTGCGTTGGTTTAATGTTTTGATACATCTGTTATGTCATGTATTGTTTTCGTATATACAGGAAGTTCCCAAACCCATACTCAAGCCTCCAATTGACATACCACCCACCTCAGCAGTACGAACGCAAGCAGCGATAAAGGAGGAGCCGGAGAGATGGCAGCATTTCCGCCCGCAGGATCCCTCGAGAACCCGGTGCCAGCAATTGTCGACTCTGATGACGGGATGGTTCTGTCCCCCGTCACGCCTGCTAAGAGGAAGATGAAAGGTGGGTATGCTGTGCATCATCCGTTGGGCCTCGTTGAGACGCTGAAGTCAGGGCGACCGCCGGACGGACAGAAGCATCGGAAAACGTCTGAAATCAGGAAGCTCAGATCGCGCGTCTGGGTCCAAGGATCGGGCCGACCCGCTCGTGGCTTCTCCCATTCATTTCACTATCGAAGCCGTGGGTTTACCCAATGAACCAGTACTGGTGTTTCTAAAACTTTTCAGTGCTGTTCTAACTCGTCCTTTCTGATCTGTAGCCTTCACCCGTGAAGTACAAGTGGAAACCACACGAAGATGCCAAGGTGGAAACCTACGGGGAGGATCAAAGGCCCCTCTATAGACGTTTAGACCAGCTCGGCCGGCCTCTCGACGTAGACCGAAGTCGGATCACCCACGACCAGTTCATCATCACAAGAACGGATATCGCCTCTATTACGGCGGAGAATCCGTCTCCGAGTCCTTCCCAAGGATAAGCAGCAAACGACAAGCAGAACACACTTACCGGAACTTCCTTCACGGAAACTTTCAACACAACCCATTCATGCCGCCGGAACCTGGCTGGCCTGGGTTATTCTTCAGGCTGGATGAGTTGAACGACCACCAGGATGTGGAGGGGAACCCGATCGTGTATCGGGCATTCGCTCGTCATGCGGACAGTAGATGCGTATATCTGGGTCAGTATACTTTCACCAAGCTTGAGGGCATTTCCGGGCGAGAGTGGAGGGAGCTGCCCGAAAAGGTGCTGCACACACCCTACCCGATTCACGAGCCATCATTATTAACGGTTCCATTGCAGACGAGAGAAATTTGGTTGAAGTTCTTCGGTGACACACTGCTCGCAAACCGCACTCTCGCTCGAATCGTACTCCGCAAATCCCAGAAGGAGGAGCCAACGGAAGCACAAGTGATAGCCAAATGCGAATCAATCAAGGCTCCAGGTGCGAGAAGAGCCTTGGCAGAAAAGATGGAGGCCGAGATACGCAGAGCTTTCAATCGTGGAGAAGAGGCACGACAACTCTCTCGATTCTTTGCTCTATTTGAATTGTTGACGCATGGTTGGGTCTGATATTCAGGGAATAGTCGTTTGGGGAATGAAATGCGTTTCGTACGACTACGAATTTGAAAGCGATCTATCGACCAAATGGCAAGAGCGCCACAAGAGTACCTCGCAAGTGGAATTGAAGGCTCGATGGGGGCTGAATATGCCGGCGTCCGGCTCTGAACTTTCGGATGATGAGGTTGAAGAGGATGAAGTTCTGACAAGTAGGTCGCGAGGTCACCTCTCACGGAAAGCCAAGGGCAAGAAACCTACCATTTCGCGCGGAGACTCTGTGTCGGCGACTAAACTGTGAAGACCGTCCACTAGGCATTCGGTTGTAGCCGGGGCGCGCACAGCGTACTCATGCACGGCCATCCAGCGTCGAGAGGTGACAAAGTACACAAAGTTGCTCCATCCCGATGATGGCTCCGGGGGCGACGGTGAAGGCCATGTCAAGTTCCTGTGCGCCAGGGTAGTATCATCAGATGGAGCTTGACGTCCGTCTTGGCCTTCGGCTTTCCCCACTTCGCCTCTGCCACCGCAACGAAAGTGGGCACGAGTTAACACGATTCTCGAGATGGGATTGACAGTCCCGCGGTATCCACAGCCCATCCTCACGTTGAACCGGTGGCAGCAGTGACCGTCATGATGGGGTCGATTCCGGCCCGTTGGTCACTGAGTCAGGACTTCAGAATACTTCACCCAGATTCACGTTGTACCACGCGAACTGTCCGATGCATATGCATGAGGCCTGCAAATCGGACCTTGATGCGCACATTCCACTCCCGGGCCTACAACCCGCCGACATTCTTCACTTCATCTCACAATGTCCCACGTTATTTTGGTTTTATCTCGAGCTCCTCCTCTTACATCCGTCCTTCGCCAAAAACCCTCTCCCCAGTTGCACATGTACATATTTGAGCATTGGCTGACAATTCAGGAAAGGCAGGAAAAAGCGTTCGCATTGTGATGAATCCGTGCAGCATTCAGCTCCCATTCCTGACGGAACCGCAAACAGTATTCCGGAAAATGAACAGTGGAATTCGACTGGGCCGGTACTGCCAATGTGTGCGGTGGGCCAATTGTTTCAAGAAATTCGCAAAACACGAAAACGTACAGCCACATGGACGAATACAAACAAGAGGAACATGATGGAACAGGAGATAACGTACGGGAAACATAAATGTTACAAGTCGATGCGCTCCTCCAAATTAGACGAAACGCAAAAGGCACCAGCACGCGAGAAACAGACAGAGGCTTGGGCATGGGGTGCTCCTAGGGATAGGGATAGTTACTCTCGATTACTCGATACTCAACTTCCTGGGCCAAAATCTCCAGCTGCTCCACCTTGGGGTGCTCCTCCGTCGTGATGATCTCGACTCGGTCGAGTGGAGCGCCTCTGGAATGCCGTGCCTGTGCCGCCTCCGTCACATTGTTGACAAACTCCTCCCATCCAACTCCTTCGGGATGTTTGACGACTAGAACCCGAATGGGCGGCATTTTTTCTCCTGAGATGTCAGGAAAGAGACCAGGGCTATAGCTTTCCAACACCACTGCCCGCAGGTTTTTGCATTTTTCGAACGCCTCCGCGAGACTTCCCCTCACGTGGTCTGAATCCACCTCGAAATCGGAAGCTTCCCGCATATCGACGGAGAAACTAGCGACTTGGCCTAGCGGGAGCGGTAACAATGTAGAGATTGCTTGGTCGAAGAGAACAGGGAACGGCCACACGTCGTCCGGAACGGGTTGGAGTGGGTCATGATTAAATGTTTTGCGAGTGGTTCGGAACGTAGTGCCAGAGGGGTCACGAAATTCCAAGGAACAAAGTTGACATTCGTTTCGGTCGAAAACGCGCATGATGACATTGATGATTTCCTTGACCGAGTATTGTCCTAACAACCGCTGCAGCTCCGGCGGGAAAAGGCTATCATTAGGGTCATCAGGAAGCGCGTCTGTCAATCTCGTGTATGTTATGGACGGGCAAGTCAGGTGTGAGGCAATCCGTGGTGCGCCCCCAATGAAGAGATCGATCCGTTGGACATGTGAGAGGGTCACTTTCCTGTTCGAGGGTGGAAACTCGTATACCATGGAGGACCCAATCGAGACGTCCTCCAGGGAAGGGGCGGCATCGAAGAAGTCGAAAAGCGCCACGACAGAGAGGGGTGTGTAAGAGGAGTCCCAGAACTTGAGCACCGTGAGGTTTGGTGCCTTGATGTTGTGCAACCCTGGAGCCGCAAACCCCGCCAGCGTCAGGCTCCTCAAAGCGTCCCAAACAAAGGTGGTGAGCGTGGATGGGGGTGGGTGCTCTTCATCGGTAGTGAGCTCCAGTTCCTGGATCTGGGAGAGCGCGTCAGTCCACCCTCCCAAGAGTCCCTGGGTTTGGCCCCAAGTAGGCTCTGAGGCGAAAAGGGACCTTATCCGTCGTTCGGATGCAAGCTCTGGGATGACCAGAAATCTTGGCGCTAGTGGTATCCGCTTGCGCCGCTTGGGGATGAATTGTGCGAAAGAAACGTGCACGTCCAACGCGCACTGCTGCGCGCGTTCGAAAAACAGGCTCGCGATGGAGCTTGTCATATCCGCTCCCCCAAATCGGATGTGAGTCCAAAATGTTGGACAGGCTATCAGGACATGACGCCATTGAGCGCAAACGTGAGTGAGATGGATCAACATCTTGTAGCAGGTGCGGTCTTCAGCAGTAACGTAGATTGCGATAAAAATGAAGATCTCCCGTGGCAGACGGTTGACGGGGGGCTGAAAATCATTCTGTACCTGGAGGTTCACAGGAGCGACCGACGGAGCAGTCCCTTCGGTGGCACTGACCTGTGCTTTTTGTCAGACATCAAGAAAAGAGATGACCATGCTGGCGTGATAGTAACCAACCTCCACGGGTGTAAGCCTGAAGCAGGAGTAAGTCGTCGTTTCGTAGATCTGCTCAGGGGCTTCAACAAGACTACTTACGTTGCTGTTGCAAGCGAGTCTTGAGCATCGAGCTTCTCGCTCAATGCGAGTATGGGCTGGGAAATCGGCCGTCCCACCTCGGGCTCTGTGTCTGTGCTCATCTTGGTCGTGGGGTGGTGGAGGCGGCGAGCAAAGCGGGGGCCCACCGCAAAGGGGAAAGCACCGAGCTCCACGTGACGCGGATCTACAGGAGGTATAGTAATCTTTGCTTGGGAGCAAAAACGATCAAAATGATTCATACGAGGAGATGAAGGCCACAAAAAGATGCAGAACGGATGTCTCCAGGCTCTCAAATGAATGCAAGCCAACGAAGAAATGAAGAAATGAAAACCGGAACGGACAAGCACAACAAGCAAAACAAACAAGTCCTCGTTACTTCGATGGTCTGACGCCCCCACTTCCCCGCCGTTGGCGTTGACGTTCCCGATTCGAGAGTTCCCCGTCATCCTCCGCAAACGACCCACTAGCCGTCGCCATCGTCCAGCTATCCCAACTGGACACCATCTCTCCGCTTCCCGTTCCCACGATCTCACCGTATCCGTTAGACCCCGTCGAGTCCCCGAGATCTCCGAAAGCGCCAGAGTCGCTCAAGTCGCTTCCTCCTTGGCTCCCGTGCCTCCGTTCACCTTCACCCCCGGAGGCGGCTTGTAATTTTCCAGAGTCCCAAAAGGTGTCGAACGTAGAGTCACCTAGCTGTCGCGAGAATGACGTAGAAAAAGTGAAAGGATCTGCGTCACTGGTGGCTGCTGAGTCTGAAAACGGACCAGAGCCATCGTCCTGCGTGAGGTTGATAGATGAAAGCTATGATGAAGAGACCCTACAGCTCGCACTCACCTCATCCGCTGAGAAATGATCGTCTTCGCCCGGGGTCGAAGACATCCTGTAAACATGTTATTCGCGGCTGGAAGGAAACAAGCGAGGGGACACCCACATCGAACCCTTTCGATAATGGTTTGCGGTCCCTCGCCTCCTTGGAGAGAATGCATCCTACCAGGAAGGATACACAGGATGAAGATCCTGACTCGCCTACGAACGTGCAGCTCATGTGCCCGGTTTGTGGGGTCCAAGGGACGAAGCTCCCGCACTGCAGAAGAATGCTCCGGGACACATAAGCACACCATAAAATCACGGTCGTCGGCCGAGTCAGAATGCTTTCCATCGATCTGACTCGTTGCTCACCGTAGACCGTGGATCAATGGCTCCCGGCGCGCAAGTCCGTCAAATAGAACGGGAACAATGCCTTGGGGAGACCCTGCCCGCCGAGTGGATCATTGAAAAATTTTGGGGTTTGTGGGAGAATGGGCTGCCGTGCGTGAATGTAATCACCTGTGAGAAGCCGTGTGGTGGGATGGTTGAGGTTCAAGGGACAAAAAATGGCGGGTGTGGGAATATCCTCAGCGTTTGAACAATTGTCCAGACCGTGTTCCGTTTGGCAAGGCCTCGCTATTGTTTGTGCATATTTGGCCATCAAATGACCGTTGAACATTGATGAACTCATCTGATTCGCCGATCGTCCTTACCCGCCACTCATCCCACAGTTTCCCGTCGCGCTTGGTTCCAACATGCCATCTGGCCTGATACGCTATCCGAGATGGCCCTCATCGACTTCTGTCAATTGGTCGACCTATATAAGCTGCGATGCGCAGATGCATGCTTTTCCCCCATCTCCTCCCTTGCCCTCCCCATGTCTACCACACCGCCACGTTCACTGGCCCAGCCGAATCAGCTCCCCTTCAAGACACCGGAACGCGCTTCTCGTCGTGTACCGCAGAGCACCCCCAGTCATCGTGGCTCAGCCGTTGTTAAGAATCTAGAAGGCGACACGGACCGAGTCGAGGGATACGACCGCGGCGACTACGACGACTACATCACCGAAGATCTTCGAAGTCGAGTCTTTGTTGATTTCGAAGTCTTCTTGCACTCCGCCTTGCATGTTCCCCCCAACTGGGAGACCAAATGGGGTCCGGCGATCGAAGCGGTAAAAGCGGACGAGGGTTTCATCGGCCACCACAACGCATACCGCAACCTTTGCGAAGCGAGCAGCAATTTGGAGAAGCTGTTCTACGAACCGTTGGCGGCATATGCAGACGCTGTTCTCAGGGTCGTGTCTCCGTCCAAGTTCGACGGCATCTCCGGAACTCCCCAGTATTATCGCGCCAGCCCACATGAAAAGCTTCGGGGCGGGGTCATGAACAAGGCCCACCTCTCTCCCGACTTGGTTGTTTTTCACAACGACTGCCAGCTGCCTGGATCCTCCAAGAAAGGCGAGCCCGGGGATAGCAAGCCCGAGGACAGCGAGGCTGTAGACAACAAGGCTGAGGACAGCAAGGCCGAGGACAGCAAGCCAAAGGCCAACAAGCCCCTCGCCTCTCCACTCAACTGGGCCAACGCCCTCCATGCACTCGAGGTTAAAGCGAACGATACCGCCATATGCGACGGTGAGAGCATTACCAGGTTGATCGTCAACAGTAAGCATGTACCAAGTTCCCACCGTGGCGGGTGCTGGCTTACGTGGGGAACAGATGTCGATCCGATTTTGAACCACGCGAGTTCCTTCAGGCAGAAAAACAGGTCTACACCCCCTAACAAGTCGACAACCGGTTCCGAATCTTCTTTGCCTAGGAAACGACCTGCTGAGGAATCGGACCCAAACAGTCAGCGGGCGCCGAAGAAGAGCAAGACGGCATCCAGATTGCTTTTGCCTCCTGAAGAAAGTTCTTCTGTGCCAGCTCCGGAAACCAAAACTCAGGCCGGACCGGCTCTTCAAATCGGCCGTTACCTTCTGGAAATGTTCTCTGTCCCTCTGCTTCGCTCGCACGCCACCGTCTGCCTTGTCGACCGCGATCGTCTCCAGCTCTATCACGCCAATCGATCGGTCATCCTTGTGTCCTCAGCGATCAGCCTTTACGAGGGCAAGGGGTTGGACCAATTCATCGCTGTCATCATCGCTTTCCACTGTCTTTCTTTCAAGCAGAACGGAATCCTGGACACGTTTGTAGAGGGGAACCTCGAAAGTCTGGTGAAGAACCCACAGGTCTCGCCGGACCACAAGGTCGTTCAGCATGGTAACAAGCTGAAGCTCTTGAACGAGGAATCAAAAGAGTTCATCGTGACCCTGGGCGATGTCATCTCGCGTGACCCAGCGATCATCGGGTGGTCTACGGTGGTGCTAAAAGCAACCTCCGACGAGTGGAAGGGGAAAAAGATAGTCGTCAAGGTCAGCTGGCCGAGCGTCGGGTGTGTTCGCGAGAACAACTTCCTGACGAAGGCTGCTGAGGAGGCGCAGAAGGAGGGATCGACATGGGCCGCCAAGCACCTCCCTAAGGTCTTGTGGGCAGGCGACATCAATTTCGGCATGGCCTCAACTTTTGAGTCGGTCGCGAATCTGTTCAAGAGCGCCACGCTCGTGGGTGGGGGTGGCAATTTTGTGTATGAGGAGCGTGTCCTCCGGGTCATCATTCAGGAAGAGCTGCACCCTCTCAAGTCGCTCGGGGATGTGAAGGAAATTGGACAGGTTTTCGTTGACGTTGCATGCGGTGCGTGTCCCCTTTGCTTCTCATCTACCGTCCTCTCACATCATCCTAGTTCACCGTTGGCTCCACGATCACCCTGGGATCCTTCATCGCGACCCTAGCCCAAACAACATCATGTGTCGTATTAGCGAGGAACCCGACGCGGAAGGGAACCTGAGTCGGAGAGTCTATGGGGTGCTAACCGACTATGACCTTTCGTTGTGGACGAAGGCCCTTAAAAAGGACTATAGCAAAACGTTGCAGCAGCGGACCGGAACGCCTCCCTATATGGCTGAGGAGTTGCTAAGGGGAACGAGCACCACTCACCTTTACTGACACGACCTCGAATCGCTCTTCTACGTCATGTTACTGATGTTTGGATGGCATACGTTGGGCTATGAGAAACCCGGGTCCACAGGGGGACCACTGCAGATGGTCATGCGAGGGGGAGATTGGCCGTATCAGGATTGGTTCAAAGAACAGAACTGCGTCAAGCTTGGAAAGTACTAATTTGTTTTTTTCACGGCGTCAGAGCCCATCGAGTTGTCCCCGTGCTTCAAGGACTTTCGTGCATGGTTACAACCCCTCCAATTCCAATTCACGAAAGGCTTTAGCCTCAAGACTTCGTATGTGGCCGACCTAAAAAACCACCAATACCTCGGACACTCTCCGGATGATTTTCCGTCATTTGACGATGAAACGTTGCAGGGCCACATTCACTATGCTTCCTCCATTGAACAGGTCCCTCGGCTATCTGGACAACTTGAAGGGCTCATCATCCGCTACAACCCCCGAGTGATTCCGCTTCCGATCCTGACCAGTGCGCCTACAGGCTGAAGTTCTATACTTGTAGCCTCGTCGAACGTCCATGCCATTCACCACATTTCCACATTTCCCAATTGCCCATCTGTTTATTTCTCTGGTATATTTGCTTACATAAAACCATTTGTCGATGCTACGTCCGGATCCGTAAGGCATTTGATACCATCCTGTCATTGTTTTCGGGCACACCGTTCAATACATCGCCGAAACCCTGGTTCTCCCGGCCTGTGCCTCAAAAGTCACAATCCTCAAAGACAGTGGACGCCGCGATACGTGAGTTCGAATCTCGCAGCACGCTAGCCGTAACGGGCAAGGAGGGCTATTGCAGCGAGGCCCGTTTGAAACTGTCTCGGTATCTGATCATCTCCCGGTCCAGATACCATTGGTCGTGCACACGGAGGACAGTTTTCCGCATGAAAGCCTGCACGCAGGGGATGCAAAACGGAAGGCGATCGTAGAGACCACGAAATGTGTAACTGGTAGCCTGAGCGGGACAGCTACCTCCGACGCGGCGGCGCCAGGTGGGCTCGGACTGCGCCGTGGTCACGAGGGAGACAACCCGGCCTGCATCATTTGACCGTGGATCAACAACCCCGGCGCGCCTTCTCTGGAAACTGTATGTCGGAAATACCCCATCCACCAAGTGTACGATTCTGGACGAAGCGCTCAGCTGCAACATGACCGTGCCATGACTAGGATAAACGTCGTGTGTGTATGAAGGATGGCCCTGACAAAAAAATGATGGGGTCAAAATCCCATCGCCTTACCGTTTCGCAACCGTTGTCTAGGCCGTGTCCTGTTTGGTGTCCCATCCCCATTGTTCTACACCTCGGGACATCGAAGAACGTTCGGCAAAACATTGACGACGTTGATGAGCTCATTGTGCGAGCGGCATGGCAGTCACATCTCACGGTTTCCCGTGGCGACACACCATCTGGGAGGCCCTGAGACACGATCCAGACATGGCCCTGTTGATTGGCAAACCTATATAAGCTGCGTCGCGCCCAGATGCATGCTTCCCCCCTTCCCGTCCCATCCTCTCCCAATGTCTGCCACACCACCACATCCATCCCTGCCACAGGCAGAACTTGATAAATGCCGCTCCGAGACGCTTATGGATGGTCACAGTGTCGTTTTCGATACGCCGGGATCCACTCCGAGCGTTCGTGGGTCATCCACTGACCATGGCCAAGAACTTAGCAATACAAGCAGCGTCGACTCGGGGTACAAGCATGAGGACCACGAACACGTCTACGAATGTCTGGATAGCCGAGTCTTTGTCGATTTTGAGGCCTTCTTGAAGTCTGCCCTACACGTCCCTCCCGACTGGAAGACCCTATGGGGACCTGCAATCGAAGCGGTAAAAGCGGACGAGAAGTTCAGCGCACATCATAGAGTATAGCCAGCGATGCGAGGATTTCGCTTCACCGGGAGGGTCATTCTACGAGCCGTTGATGAAAACTGCAAACACTGTTATTGGTGTCATCTCTGCTCGTCAATTTGACGGTATTCCCGGAACTCCCCATGCCGGCGATCCCAGGAAGCTTTGGACTGGCGTTACCAACGGCGCTGGCTTCTCCAGCGACACGGCGGATCCCCGTAAGAATCCTCAGCCCCTCCACTCGGCCAACAATCTCCACATACTTGAAGGGGCCATATGCAACGGAAAGCACATGCCCAGGTTGATTGTCGACGGTAAGCCCGTAACAACTTCTTTTCGTGGCAGGCCGTGGCTGACATGAGGAATAGGGATCAATCTGATTTCGAACCACGCAGGGCCTCCCCACGACCCCGGGCTACGGTCCAAACCAAGAGAACCCGCCTCCCCTACCACGTCCACCACCGGTTTCGAATCTATTTCGTCCACAAAACAACATCGTGAGAGATCGCTCACGGGTAGCCAACGGGCGTCGAAGAGTGAAGAAAACAAAAGTTCCTCCACGTCGACGACAGAAGCCAAAACTCAATCCGATTCATCCATACGAGTCTGTAGTTATCTTTTGGAGATGTTCTCCATCTCCCTGCTTCGCTTGCACGCCACCGTCTGCCTTGTCGACCACGGTCGTCTCCAGCTCTATCACGCCAATCGATCGGTCATCCTTGTGTCCTCAGCGATCAACCTTTCCGAGGGCAACGGGTTGGACCAATTCATTGCCGTCATCATCGCTTTCCACTCTCTTTCATTCAAGCAGGACGGAAATCTGGACAACGTTGTAGAGGGAAACGTCAAACTGGCGTCTGCTAGGGGAAAAACTTGAAGGGTTAGTTATCCGTTACGACCCCGAAAGGGTTCAGACCCCCGACCAGCACGATTTGTCTTGATGATTGAGCCGCAGCTCAACGACACTGTCCCGATTCTAACCCCTCCCTCTTCCAGCTCCTTTTTTCTAGTACATTCTCTTCCTTTAACCATAAACTGCTAATACCGGTAGTAAATACAATATATTCTTGTTTCTAATTCTCGAGCTCCATTTGCTATGTCGTAATCCCGGTTACCATGTCGGCACCTGCTATGATTTTTTGCCTACAAACGGCCAAAAAGCTCGTATCGTGGCTTCCATAATTGCTCATGCGTCGGTTTCAACAGTGTCACAGAGTCTGCATCACCGACCATGAACGCGAGCGAGACGGTCTGAGAGTACTTCCTGCCCCACTCACAGTGACTATATTTTGGTCTTCCCGCACCGCGGGGACAGAGTTATTTAAGTCGGGTTTGAACCCGTCCTGCTGTCCCCATGTTGGATGTACTGGGTGCCCATGATTCTCCCAACACAACGCCGAAAGTGCAAAATTCTATGCCAGACAGAGATTTGCGCATTAAAATCGCGTGTACTACGAAGATTTGCGAGGGGTCTCTCAGCACGCATTCAAAGTTGAACGTCCCGCTACTCAGGGTGTGGAGCTCAGGGAACGAATAACGAAAGAACGGAATCCAGGCGGGAGGCAATAATTGATCTTGAGAGCTATCGAGGTGGCGTCATCCCCCTAGGTAGTAGGTATCATCCCCTTCCGAATCGCGTCCTCCTCGCCTCTGAATTCGAGGCTGGATTCCAGCCTACATTGAGGACATGGCATGATGCTCGATCGAAGTGAAAATCCCATCGCCTTACCGTTTCGCAGCCGTTGTTTAGGCCATGTCCTGTTTGGCGAGTCCGTCCCATTGTTCTACACCTTGGGACGTCGAAGAACGTTCGGCAAAAAATTGACGACGTTGACTGGATTCAGTGATGCGTCAATTTTGACTCACCTCACTCAGCACTGTCACAGCGAGCGGCGTCCTGCGGCATCCCACAGTTTCCCGCGGCGCCCAGTCGCGACACACCATCTTGAAGGCCCAGAGACACGATCTAGACATGGCTCTGTCTATTGGTAAACCTATATAAGCTGCATCGCACCCAGATGCATGCTTCCCCCTGTCCCGTCTCATCCTCTCCCAATGTCTGCCACGCCACCCCATCCATCCCTGCCGCAGGCAGAACCTGATCAATGCCGCTTCGAGACACTGAAGGATGGTCACAGTGTCGTTTTAGATTCGCTGGGATCCACTCCAAGCGATTGTCGGTCATCCACTGACCATGGCGATACGAGCAGCGTCGACTCGGGGTACAAGCGCGAGGACTACGACGACGTCTATGAATGTCTGGATAGCCGGGTCTTTGTCGATTTTGAGGCCTTCTTGAAGTCTGCCCTACACGTCCCTCCCGACTGGAAGACCCTATGGGGACCTGCAATCGAAGCGGTAAAAGCGGACGAGAAGTTCAGCACGCACCATAGAGAGTATAGCCAGCGATGCGAGGACTATGCTTCACCGGGAGGGTCGTTCTACGAGCCGTTGATGAAAACTGCAAACACTATTATTGGCGTCATTTCTGCTCGTCAGTTTGACAGTATCTCCGGGATCCCCCACGCCGGCAACCCGAGGGAGATTTGGACTGGCGTTACCAACGGTGCTGGCTTCTCCAGCGACATGGCCGTTCTCCGTGAGGATTCTCAGCCCCTCCACTGGGCCAACAATCCCCCAATACTCGAAGGGACAATATGCAACGGAAAGCACATGCCCAGGTTGATTGTCGACGGTAAGCCCGTAACAACTTCTTTTCCTGGCAGACTGTGGCTGACATGAGAATTAGGGAACGATCCGATTTCGAGCCACGCAGGGCCGCTCCGCGACCCGTTACGATCCAAACCAAGAGAACCCGCCTCCCCTACCACGTCCTCAACCGGGTTCGAATCTACTTCATCCAAAAAGAGACATCGTGAGAGATCGCTTGCGGGTAGCCAACGGGCGTCGAAGAGACCTAGGACGGGACCCGTCGCTTTTGGGGTTGACAAAACGGATGAAACCCTGCCCCAAGCTGGTGGAGAGGATGAAGAAAACAAAAGTTCCTCCACGTCGACAACAGAAGCCAAAACTAAATCCGATACAGCCATACAAGTCTGTAGTTATCTTTTGGAGATGTTCTCCACCTCCCTGCTTCGCTCGCACGCCACCGTCTGCCTTGTCGACCGTGATCGCCTCCAGCTGTATCACGCCAACCGATTGGCCATCCTTGTGTCCTCGGCGATCAACCTTTCCGAGGGCAACGGATTGGACCAATTCATTGCCGTCATCATCGCTTTCCACTGTCTATCACTCAAGCAGAACGGAATCCTGGACACCTTTGTAGAGGGCAGCGTCAAACTGGTGAGGAACTCACAGGTCTCGCCGGAAAACAAGGTTGTTCAGAACGGTAACGAGCTGAAGGTCATGAAAGATGGATCGCAGGAAGAGTTCACCGTGACCCTGGGCGATATTATCTCGCGTGACCGAGTGACCATTGGGCGGTCCACAGTGGTGCTAAAAGCGATGTCAGATCAGTGGCCAAAGAAAAAGCTAGTCGTCAAGGTCAGCTGGCCGACCACCGGTCGGGTTTCGGAGAGCGATTTCCTGAAGAAGGCTATGGAGGAAGCGGAACATTCGGAAGGAAGATGGGCCACAAAACACCTTCCTCATATGTTTTGGGCAGGCAACATCGATTTCGGCACAGGCTCGACTTTCGGGTCAGTCGCAAATCTGTTCGAAGGCGCTGAGTTTGTGGGCGAAAAGTTTGTATATGAGCGATGTGCCCTCCGAGTCATCATTCAGGAAGAGCTGCACCCTCTCAAGTCACTCGGGGATGTGAAGGAAATTGGACAGGTTTTCGTTGACGTTGCATGTGGTGCGTGCCCCCTTTGCTTCTCATCTACCGTCCCCTCACACCCTCCTAGTTCACCGTTGGCTCCACGATCACCCTGGGATCCTTCATCGCGACCCTAGCCCGAATAACATCATGTGTCGTATTAGCGAGGAACCAAACGCGGAAGGGAAACCAAGTCGGAGAGTCTATGGGGTTCTTACCGACTACGACCTTTCGTCGTGGACGGAGCACCTTAAGACCGACTGTGGCAAAACACCACAGCAGTGGACCGGAACGCCTCCCTACATGGCGCAAGAGTTGCTCAGGGGAACGAGCGCCACTCACCTGTATTGACACGACCTGGAATCGCTCTTCTATGTCATGTTGCTGATGTGCGGGCGCCACGAGTTGGCTAATGAGAAAGTGGGGTCCGCAACGGGACCATTGCAGATGGTCATGCGAGGGGGTTACCGTCCGTATCAGGGCTGGTTTAAGCAACAGGACTACGACATACTTGGAAGCCAGAAGTTTGTCTTCTTTTTGTGCTCAGACCCCATCGAGTTGTCCCCAAGCTTCGAGGACATCCGCTGGTGGTTAGAAGGGCTTCAGTGGCAATTTATGGACGGGTTCGCGCGCAAGTCCCTCTATATGAGGAACCAGGTAAGACGGCAGTATCATTGGATTTCTGCGGGTGACTTCGATAATTCGTTTGACGACGAAACGTTGGGGAACAACATCGACTACTCTTCATTCATCGAACCGGTCCGTCGGCTATCCGGAGAACTTGAAGGGCTCATCATCCGCTACGACCCCAAAGCGATTCCGATTCCGACCCCGACCAACGTGATCAATATTCACGCTTGAATTGCTTGTAGCTCAATCACGCCGTTTTCGTTTTCAATCCATCGCCCTCTCAACTCCTTTTTTTGCCTAGTACATTCCTACAATATATTCTTGTTTTTTTTCTCGTGCTCCATTTGGCATGTCGTAATCCCAGTTACCATTCGGTACCTGCCATGATTTTTTTGCCTCTAAAACGGCCCAAAAGCTAGTATCGTGGCCTCCATGAGTTCTCATGCGTCAGTTCCAACGTGTCACAGAGTCTGCATTCTTAACCGCGAACGCGAGTGAGAGTACTTTCTGCCCCGCTCAGTGACCACATATTTCGGTCTTCGAGGTATTTCAATGCTGGCAAGCAAGAACGATCGAAATGATTCACACGAGGAGATGAAGGGTTGTTGACCACAGAAAGAGGGAGAACGGATGTCTCCAGACTCTCAAATGAATGTAAGCAAACGAAGAAATCGATAAATAAAAACCAAAACGGACGGGCACAACAAGCAGAACAAGAACAAGTCCTCGTTACTTTGACGGTCTGACGCCCCCACTTCCCCGCCGTTGGCGTTGACGTTCCCGATTCGAGAGTTCCCCGTCATCCTCCGCAAACGACCCACTAGCCGTCGCCATCGTCCAGCTATCCCAACTCGACACCATCTCTCCGCTTCCCGTTCCCACGATCTCACCGTATCCGTTAGACCCCGCCGAGTCCCCGAGATCTCCGAAAGCGCCTGAGTCGCTCAAATCGCTTCCTCCTCGGCTCCCGTGCCTTCGTTCACCTTCACCACCGGAGGCGGCTTGAAACTCTCCAAAATCCCCAAAGGTGTCGAACGTAGAGTCATCTAGCTCTCGTGAGAATGACGTAGAAAAAGTGAAAGGATCTGCGTCACTGGTGGCTGCTGAGTCTGAAAACGGACCAAAGCCATCGTCCTGCGTGAGGTTGATAGATGAAAGCTATGATGAAGAGACCATTCGGCTCGCACTCACCTCATCCGCTTCGAAATGGTCGTCCTCGCCTGATCCATAACGTCGAGCGGGGTCGAAGACATCCTGTAGCATGTTATTCGCGGCTGGAAGGAAACAAGCGAGGGGACACCCACATCAAACCCCTCCGACAATGGTCTGCGGTCCATCCCTCGCCTCCTTGGAGAGAATGCATCCTACAGGAAGGGGTTATCGGGGCGTACCACTGTCACTACTAATATCACGTACGGGGAGTGTGCTTTGTGACGTCATATCCTCTGGGTCGTGCGCGGCTGCTGAAGGCCTGAACGTCGATGACGCCAACCAACCGCTTGCATCGTCATCATCGGAATCTTCATCCTCCGAGGAGCCGAAATCGTCTGGGAACTTGAACGCCTAAAACATAAACAAGCGTGAACACCAGCGGCTCCAAAAAGTAAAGAAAAAACCAACCCCAACCCGAGAAGGGCCAGCTTGGTCACTCGACCCGAGGCTCCCCTCGTCGAGAGCTCCGGGCTCGAAATCACTGCTGACCTCTCTCCTCTCCGCCACGCTCTTTCTAAACTCCTTTTGACTCTCCGCGACTTTACTTGCGATCTCCTTGACCGCTCCCACGGCGTTCAACCCGCTTCCACTTGCAGGGAACGAGGTGCTTGGGGAGGTGGCGGCAATATCCTGTTCATCGACCTTCCAAGGAACCGCACTACCGGATCTCGTCAGGGAGAGTGCAGGTTTCCCTCCTCCGAGGAGGCTCGTGTCCTTGGTTTTGGTTTCTTGGAAACGGCCGGTGACGTAGTCGTCCCATTCGGGCTTAGGTATGAACTTTAAGATGATGGGACCAAGGTCAGGTGAGGAGCGTTCTATAGTATTGATTACGTCTTCCGCGATGAGTGTTAGATGGCCCATGTATCCTAACCGCAGGCCTTTTGGTTTTGCGCTATGTATTTTCCCGTCAGATCCTGACCTTGAGAAGACGAAATCTGGGATCACCTTTCTATGTCGTTTTGCTTCTGACCCTCTAGTATTCGATGCGTAATCTTGGCGTCCCGGAACAGTGAAACTATAAGCTCCCGGTTATGCCCACGTTCGTCTCGTCCGGTTAATATTTGGTGGATTATGTCGTAAACCACGCTATGGAGGAAATTATTCCATGGAAACTCGAAGAATAAATCCTACCAAAGGGATGGGTGAGCCCTCTGGCGTCTAGCAGCGGAGCACGCAACTCACAAGCAAAGTCGACAAGACGTTCAGCTCCAGAAATCTCTTCTTGAGTCTCTCCCCCACAGGTACACTCGTCCTCACGCTTGAGGATAAAGATTTCTTCGAACTTTGCCTCGAGTTCCTACTAGCCTGATTGATGGAACCGGACCCGCAGGATCCCGTACTCTTGCGCTTCTGACCAGTGGTGTAAGTGGGGCTACCTGAAACGGGAGAAACCGATTGAGGAGAGGCTTGGACGGGAGACGGCGGTTCTGGGGGCAGGAGGGCGCTAACAGGCGGAGGAGACATCGAAATCTCCTCCATTTCTTCATCATCCGAGCTTCCAGGTTCTTCGACAATCATGTCTTCGTCAGAATCGAGCGATAACGTTGGGCGTCCAGTCGATACCGGTAGCTCTTTTGCAGGTTCGATGGAATCGTCGTCGTCGTCCATTGCGTCTGTATCCCTATCCGCGTCGTTCCCTGTTGAAATGACCTTCGCAAGCTCTTCCAGTGAAGATAGTCCACCCTGCAGTCGTCCCATATCGTCGTACAAGTGATCGAACTCCGACGAGCGGTTCAAAATAGACATATTGGAGGCGTGCAACAGTTCAGCGTAGAGTTCGCAGATCCTGTACCGTTCAAAGGTGAGGGGAATTATGTCACCAATTGTTGTTGATATTGTTCCTGTCTAGAATAAACACGGATCAGAAGCTGTAGGTGAGTAAGGAATAAAACTACTTCACAAGCGACCGAGGCTGCACCAGGTACCTTTGGAAGACGTCTAGGCGATCAGACATCAGGTCCAACAATGGACCAAGATGGACGACGCCCATGCGGTCCACCATTTCCTGCATGGCCTTCTCCAATAACTGCCGCCCCTCCTTGTTGGAGTAGGTGTGAATCTGTTGCTGGTACTGAATGAGTCGATTCCGTAAAGTATGGAATAGGTAGGGTTCGAAATAGTCCGAGTTATTCTGCCGAATGAGTTCGACGATTATTCCGATTGAATGAATGACAGCAGAAGCGTAAGATTCGTGGTTCGGGAGACTTTCAGACTCGAAACCTTCCGCCTCCCCTGGAGTTGGAGGGTCGGGACCGTATTGGGTTAAGATGTATTGGGTAAGCTGCGAGAGACTGTCTCGCCGGGCCAATTCTCGGGCAAAGAGATTTGACGGAGGAGCGTGACTGTCACCTTCCGAGACGCCAGAACCGGGTGAAGGGGCCGCGATTGCAATGATGCCCTTGATGACTTCCGAGACCACGGCATGCATATCACTGGGATATTTTGGTGACAATCGTTCAATTAACTTGGACATCAGACCCTCCGCTGAAAGCCACTATATGCGGGTTAGACCGGAAGCCGATGTTGTTCTGTAAATGGAACGCACTTGGAGAACGCCAACGCCAACAGGTTGTTCATCCAGTTGCACGATCCTCATCAATAGGTCTGCAAACGCGGGGGTTTCGATGTGATATAAAATCTTGTCTAATACTGACGGCTGTGCTTGGATGAAAGCTAACATCTGATAAAATGAAACTTGGTCCCTTTCGGAAAAAGGAATACGGAGAGGGGTGGGGAAGGAGGTTGGAAACGTACCTCAGCCGTCTTCTTCCCCAAGAATACGGAGTTTATCTTGGTAAAGTGGGAAGCGAGTACCATCTGCGTTTTCATCTCTTCGGCCGGGCGGTCTAGGACAGTTTCCCAGAACGGAACGAGGAGTTGGTTAGAATGTTTGACGCAGGTCTCGACAATTGACCAGATCTCGCAGCATAAAACTTCGGTTGCGACATAAGGATACCTGTAGTTGATTCGTCAGACTCTGCGAGGGGCATCGAGACGGAACGCAACTTGAAACTACCATTTTCCTCTCCGTCTATTTGACCAGTCACGTAACCCATCAAGCGGTGAAGGACATCTATGCGCTGGAAGTAGTCGATGAGCCTGGTGTTCTGGGCCTTGCACTCTTGCAGCAGGTCATCTTCGTCGAGTATCGCTTCGAGGGACACGTTATCCTTGTTCAGCAGGCTGTCGATTGAAGACCCATTTGGAAGGTGAAATCTGTGTTGGTCACGAAGGATAGCGGATTAGCAGTCGTCGACCGGTTGACGAACGTTAGTGAAGGGCAGAAGTCGAGCGAAATACCTCCAGAACATTAAACCCGGTCTATCCCAATGGTGGCGAGCGAGGATGCCGATAAGAGTTTACCCTGTACTTGCTGCACTGTGATTCCCGCTGTGGTTGATGACCCCTGCCTATTCGGGTGTTCCCTCACGTCACGCGACCCGGCCGCCTTCTTGCCGTCGATGTCTCCCTCGAGGCAAATCCTGCTATGTAACCCCGCTCTTCTGAAATCCAACTGGATACCGGCAGGAACGCAAGGTTACCGTCAAGAAACCTCACTACTTCCTTCCCGATCTTTGGCACCAATGGTTGGTGAGAGGCGAGGTAAGTAAACGGACATTCGATTTATGGGCGTCAAGTCCAAGTACGCAAATCTTATTTCAACCGCTCAGTCCGTTACGACCTGGTGGTAACACGAACCCTCAACGTCAAGGAGATGCTGCCGTAGCGAGTGGCCATGGCAGCAGGAGCCACGCGGGTACGACCAGGTACAGTCTCAGGGGTAAACCGGAGCCTATCGTATCTAAAGCTTCCCAAAGGTTTCTCCGAATGCCTGCCGCGTTCTTTAACGAAAGCGTTACGGAGGCGAATTCAGACTGTCCACAGTGGACGGCTACCTTGTCAAAGTCCTTTGTGTTCACTCTTCAGTCTGATCGACTTCGTTGTTGAATCATCCCAAAAAAATCCGCCACCGGTTCTATATCGGAAAAATGGCTCAACGTTTATGCGCACGCCCTCCTGATTTGCTATTGATGGCGGTTTGGGCCATCATATCTCCTTCTATCGTCCGAAAATCCACACCAACAAGATCAGATCTGGTTTTGTTTTGAGGGCTGCCGACCTTGGAGTTATGTCGCAACGTGCCAGGGTCGACCTTGATCAAAGAGGCCAGTTTTGATTACACTGGCGTTCGATTGGCCTCGCCAACAAAGATCTGATTGTAAGTAGTGGCGTTCGTTACTATTCCAATTACAGTCGGCTCTGGCGTTTTTGCAAAAACTCTTTTCCGCCGACTGGGTCTCATCCGAGCATTCTAGCGCCCATCCCCGCATACAAAACTCCGAGCCTGCAGGATCCCGATGGTCCACCAGCACCCCTCACGCTTTGTCACACTGCGCTTGTGCATCCTGGCGTAATGTCATCAGCCGCGGCCCTACAAACCCTGATCGATGCTGGGTATGACATGTGCGTCCTACATTCACACGAACTCCTGTGAACTTTTGGTTGATTTTACCCCAACAGCCTGTCCATCAAGGTTTGTGGTACGGTCGAACGTTTCGTACAGCCGTTGAGATAATATCAAGTATTACGCTGCTGCTGGAGTGACCTTGTTGTTCTACGACTACTTCCTGACGCTTCCAGACGAGGTGTGTTCTAATCTGGTTGCAATGCCAACGACCAGCTGATGTTTGTAGATCCGGTATGCGTGGAAAGGAAGGAAACCATGGAGTAAGCCCAACACCTGATGGTCCCTCTTCGTCGACTTACCGAGGATTGCTCAGTTTTCTATATCTTCCTGGTGGTAAATCCATTGAAGCTGTTTTTCACATGATCCCGCGCTGACCGCCACGGGGGCTCCTTAGAACAGATACGTCCCAATCCTGTACGAAACCTGGATAGTCGTTGTCGTCTGGTGGCCCGGCTTTACCTACGAGGTGTGTATTCGTGTCAAACGAGTCTAAGCGTTCACCCAATTTATGGCCTTTCGCAACAATAGATGTGCGCACTTTCATTTCCCCTTCGTTCATCGCCTCGTGACCCTCATCCCTTCCACCTCGTTCAGGTGTAATAACACCGCGTGGATTGAAATCGCAATCTTCGTCTTCCTCACATTACTGGCTCAGATCTTCCTAACCATGAGGTCATTTCACGCGTTTTTTCCCCCGCCGTCGATGATTTATTTGCGTGGTTTCCAGGATATACGCCTTGACGATGAAGAACAAGATGATAGTGGCATTCTTTTCGGGAGTGACCATACCTCAACTGGCACTTGGCATATACCTTACTTATCTTGGCGCAACAAACCCTGGTGGGTATTCTTTGCTACCCTGCATCTTTACGAGGCGCTGAGAAACAAACTTCATGTCCCTTTTCTCCGCGATCGGTGATCTGATTCTATGAACGCATCCGCATCATCGTCTAATTCTGACCCTACACTACCGCTTTCGAATGCGCATTTTCGGTCCTCGGCGATTGCTGACAACAGCGGTCGTACTTCCCCCGATCCCGCTGGATGCTTTCCGACTTTGCGTATTCGCAAGGCACCGCCCCATCGAAATCGGGTATACCTCCATCTCCCTCTTCTTCGGTAAGCCCGTCTACGCTTCCACGCGATAGCGCCTCACGCAGCTTCAGATTCAGCAGCTTTCTTTGTCATATTCAGTTCTGGTCTTAGAACCGGCTTAGGCTCCAGCTCGGTGTCTTCATCAAGGCCAAGTTTAGTCCACACGATCGTACACGACGCCACCATCTACTTCTTCGTCATCTTCACATCACACCTAATTTTCCTATCAACCCTGATCTTTGAACGGGTAGGAACTCCGTCTAATCTGATCTACCTCTGTTCCTCACACCCCCCTTTTCCGTAGCCCACTCTCCAGCTCCTTCCCGCAGTCGGGAACGACGTCTTCCTTCCGATCATGATCGCACGCCTGATGCTTTCCCTCAAAAAGGCCGCGACGGTCGAGGACGGTTGGTCGTTTTCGGAAATGACGACCGTTCATCGCCCGAACGAAATGCAGTTTGCGCAAGAAGAAACTGGCGATCACACGCGGCACTGGGTTGATGAGAGTCAGGCCAGAAGTAGGTTCAGGATGCCGAGGAGGGGGGAGTCGGACCAGGTCACGACAGATGCTTATGAGGAAATCGGGCTGGAGACCACCAAAAGCTTGGATGAACCTAGCGTCTCGGGGACAGCTTGAATCAGGACAGGCCTCTCGCGCTTTCTGCGTCGCTGGCCATCCATCTCAAGAGTTCTCCAGGCGCGTCCACGTCTGGGGGTTAAGGGTCCCAATTGTGACCCTTTACAGCGCCTCGTCATGTATCATTTTGCAATTATGTAGTCACTAGTTTATCATATATCTTTTTTGTTTGGTGTAGCAGTCTAAGACGATGCTTGTTCATTCGGAGCGCGCAATCCCTCAGCGCTCAGCACCGGGAGGAAACGCCTGACACTATCGTAGTGTATTCGATTCGGAGATTACCTTTGGTAGCTGCTACAGCGTCAGTCAGCATCGATTTTACTCAAATAAGTGACGAAGTGGCGAAAAGTGTTGCTTATTTGCAAGCTAGGGTGCTGCGCTCAGAATGGGTACCCGATAAGGACTGAAAGCGACAGGTGTCAAACGAAACAAGTGATAAGTGCTAGAGACCATAGGTGATCGTGAGGTTGATTGATGCAAGTACTAGTGCGACATTCAGTCACGGCGAAGCGTCTTCACGGAGAGGTGGGACCGGGTGGGGTTATTTCGGGATTCACCAGAAGGCATTTGAATGGCGTTCCAATCAACAAGCAGCCACAGGGTAGCAAAAAGTATCCCAGGATGACGCCTGGACCCTGAATATGAATAACTACACGAAGCAATTGATAAGTACCCGAAGAAACTGCGGACGAGTGTGCACGGGTTTCAGAGCTACACAAAGGACGTTGATCAACACAATTTCTTCCTCCACACAGGTCAGCTTTACTCACCCGGATCTGGTAAGAACCGCTCGCTTTCGTTAAGTACCTCACCCACTTCACGCTCTGATAACTGCTCTTCTCAAACACTTTCAAGAACCTCACGATCAACCCCGAGGCCGTAAACATCAAGACCTGGAAATCCACATCGATCGGCGGCCTCGCCCAAACCTGTTTTGATGTCGTGGACGTGAGCGTGGCGTGGGCGGAAAGAGTCACTTCGGATCCGCCTTGCATTCTTTGGATCCTGTGGGAGGGGAAGTCTCGGGAGTCAATAGGATTCGTACTCAGAGACCTTCGAAACCCTCACTTCCAGACAACTACGTTCTCCGCGGGTACGTACTTGGCCTTGCCGTTGGGAACCTTGCACTCGACGTTGGTGGTGTTAAGTGGAGTAGGTATCCTGACGACGAGGTTGGAAGCGGAGAGTTTCGCGTCGAAGTTAGTCTTGATCGTGACTATATACGAGACACCGATGGTTCCAATCTCGTTGACGGTAGCTAGCACTTTGATAGGAAGCTTCACGTTCGACGTGGAACGGTAGCTACATGAACCCTCATTGTCAGCACCAGCAGAGATGAGATGACAAGCACAAATTCCGACCTCATCAGCTCGAATTCACCATCTGGTGGGATGAAGCTGATCGTCCTCGTCGAGTCGAATTCGTTTAGCCGTACGCATTGGTGGAATCGACAATCGTCTAGTTCCACAGCATCTCCGAGGCCCTTTTCGCTCTTGTCTATGACCAGCTTGTCGTTCAGGCCGAACTTGCATTCCGGAATACCAGAGAGATAAGCTCTCATCAGGATGTGTCCATCTACGTCAGCTCGCAGAACATTTCCTATAAAAACGGTATTGAAAGATCTGAAAGGAGTGACCATGGGAAGGGGTTACCTTTCGCGCTCATGCTGAGGTTTACGGTTTCGACCACATCGACAAATGCTTCGTTTTTCTTGTACTTAACGTCCGTGCGGCGCCAACTTGTGGCACCGGTAGCTTGAGTGGTGATCTTTGAGGATTCTTCCTAGAGTGGCCTTGAGTATACGTTGCGGAAGCCGTGCGCAGATTACTGACCGCAGCCGTTGCAGAAGATACGATGCTTTCCGTCATGATAAAGGTTTTCAAGGTATCAATTTCGCTGTTCTGAGGGTACCCAAAGTCGACAATCTCTGTTTGCGGGTCGGATAAACGCACGTTCGACGTAAAGTAGAGCGAGATAACCGACACACCGTCGATGAGTTCGTAGATTAACACGAAGTTGTTCTTGACAGACTCCTCATCTACTTTCCCAAAGTACGACTTGCAGATGGAGATGAATCGGTAACAGAACTCGAAAACCATAGCCGCGTTGGCATTGTTCCTGTGTAACGGAAGCATCAACCTGGCAGGAATCATATGAACGTGTGGTGCATATTGACTTGGTTATTGCGACAACATAGAGATTGTTCACCCTGACATGGAAGAAACTGGTTGAGCCCAGGGTGATGATAGGCGAGCGAACGTCGCTATTCGAGACGACCTGGATCCGGAACACATCTGCGATAGACCGTCTGGTGAATGCAGTCAGCTCGTGCTCGTTTGAAGCTCAGACGGAGATGCATGTTTACTTGAGGTCGGGTCGAAGGAGTCGCGAGATGATAACCTGTTCAAAACACGGAGAGCTCAGGATGGTCCTAGCCGACTTTCCACACCGTGCCACGAACCTCTCCCTTCTGATTGAAGATGAAGAACGCCTAATTGTTTAGCCCTGGTCAGCAGGGGTCAAACTGAGCAGCGTCGTATACTTGGACGTACAGATATCATCCCGCGGAAAGCGTCACGCACGGGATTGGATTCAGAGCTCCGTGTGGAATTTCGGAAGGAGAGTGCGATCACTACGATCAATCGATAGGCGCCTATTCCGGCCGGAATGGTTCTTTCACCCGTCCCCCGACTCCCGAGGCAATACTGGTGGGCATTCCAGAAGCTCAACGAGGGTGCAGTTTGCCATCTCTAGCTTCTCAACGTCAGCCTCATTCTAAGCCCCTTTAAGATGGTTGTCAGACAGGACCATTTGCACCCGGCCGGCCCTCCATCTCTGGGGTCCGCTTTGCGTTGGAAGACCGTTTGTTGCATGCGGGGAAGCGCAGACCCCGAAATCTCAACCAATCCTCGTTGCCCGAAAACGAAACCCAAACTTCACAGTGAGTTCAAGGTTTATCAAATAGGCAAACACTCCGTTTCTCCACGACGTCAGAAGTGTGTCGCAAGGTTCCTAATATACTGTCCAATACGGATGTTCAAGCAACATTCAGTGCATGCACTTAGGCTCACTTCACTCTCGAACCGGACATTATCACAGGTTTGATTGGCACAGGAACCGTATCTAGGGGTCATATGGTACGCGACGGACAAAGGTTCTGCTGATGCAATAGATTCTCGTCACCGAAGCTCAATAGAGCTCAATACAACCTCTCGAGTGCATTTGTGCCATACCCTCCTGGTATCTTGTTATTGACCCCTCATAATATTGAGCTTATCCTTCGGTACCCCGGTATCTGGGCGACATCACGCTGTACAGCCCTCCCTGAGTTCACCCTTCTCGTCTACGATATTTTGGATGGCTTCTGCGACCAGGTGCTTGTATGCCCTGCCCAAGTGCTCGAAGTCGCTCACCTGAGGAGAAATTTCATTTAGTCCCCGTTGTGAGGCACCCGCGCGGCGAAGAATGCTCACTTCGTTGTACACTTGCGCACAGCACCTGACCCACCAGTTGTTATCGTGGTAAAACGCCGGCGCGAAGGTGTTCCAGTCAAGCAATAGCTTCCTGTTAAAGAATTCCTCGATCGCGATTCTGACTGCTCTCTTTGGTGTTGCAGGGAGCGGCAGCCTCACGTTGACCTAGCAATAGGTAAGCCTTGGCGCATTTTTCAATGCTGTCAGTTGGTTTCTTACCATGTTTAATGTAAGTTCATGGTCGGGCGTGTTATCCATATCCTCCGTCCCGAGGACCTCTGCAAGTCTCTGTCCGCCCCTGATAGCGAGATCCTTGCAGTATGCATTTATTCTCACTTCTCCTCCGATCCATTTGCGGAAATCCAGAGCTGTGTGGACGAAACACCTCATCAGCGCATATTCGACTCCTCACCACATGAAACAAACCTGGTCCAATACTGAGATACAGAACGGGGTCGTGGGTCCCGATCCCTTCGTAAATGTATCAGGCGGTGAAGATGCGGCATGGAGATATATCCACATACACTCGAACTGTTTCACAAAATTAGGGGGACTGGGAAGCGAAGGATCATTGACATATTCTTCAGTGGTGATGTAAGCCGCAGATGGGTGCAAAGTGGTCTTGATCAGACGCTGGTTCCTGCAGGGCTGTGAGTTACCTCGCTCCGCTTCGCGGATGTCAGTGGACGGACCTCAGTGGTACGTAAAGAACCGCGCTTCCACGCTTCGAATGGAGCCATTTATGGCAGTCCTGTAGGATCACGGGGGACTCAGCCCAAGTTGACCATCGTCCTCCAAGAGCATCACTCACGGAAATGAAGAAATCAGGTTGGATCTTTTTGAGATCAATTCCAACGACTTGACCAATGGCGTGAGCAGCGTCGACCAGTGACCACACGTTTTCGTGGGTTTTGCAAAGCTCTACCACCCGTTCCCAAGGCATCAGTAGTCCGGGGGTGGAAGAGAGTGCGTCTACGATGACGAGTATCTTCGGTCGTTCTCCCTGCTCTGTGAGTGTCGTGTACTCGAGAGAGGACTGAACCTTCTTGAGGCCTGCCTCAAAAGCCCTGAGCATCCTGTCCAGCGTGTACGGGGGGCTGATAGAGATCGTTTCCAACGTAGGATGCGGATTGATGTCCGCGAGAAATCGTGTCGCTTTGTCGACGGCGTCGTAGGTTACGCTCGCTGGAATATATCTCAGTCACTCATATCAGGGAAGCATGGGCACTACTTTTGATGATTACATCCCCCTTCTTCCAGCTAAGGTTTCTCAACACGGTGTTGATGCCATGAATGGCGTTCGGGACCAAGACGCATTCATCCAAGTTGGCGCCGATGAGTCTTGCGACTCTCTCACGGCACTGTGTCAGCGCCGTGCCATATTTCAATCGCATGAACTTGTCAGGGTTGGCCTCGACCTCGTCCGTTATGGCTTTGCAGGCCTGTATGACTGGAGTAGGAACGGTCCCATAAGATCCTAGGATAAAATCGTTCAGGAGCCATATACAGGCGCGATAAGCATGATCAAGACGAACCGCTATTCAAGTTGACGTATCCCGGGGCGAGACTGAAGTGCTCCAACAGCTGGTGACCGAATGACGGAAACTGCTGGGCGCTGCGTGAAGCACTGTGATTCGGTGGTGCACTGTTTGGCAGTTTGTCGATGGCCATGCTGGAGGTAGCTGGCGGAGCGTCGCATTCGTGTCGCAGGGGTTCCATCGTTGGTGAAGGCAAAGGTAAAGTTTTCGGGCCACTGTTGTCCGTTTTATCCTGTGTTTCCTCTCTGGCTAGCCGACCAATAATATCTCTGCGGGTTGGCAACTGAAGCCCCTCATCAAGGGGTTGGGCTCCCACGAGCCAAGCGCGAGTCAAGACATTCAATACCTACCATTTCCATTCAAGCGGGGGCTGGAATCCGGTGTTACCACTTTCGGGCACTTGGAACCAGCGTTTTTTTTTTTCATTTCCACTCCACGCCTTGGCATCCACGGCAGCCAGAATCTTTTCATGGAATGCATTGCATCAGGGCACTCAGGGTTCCCAAATGCTTTGGAGTGTCGAGCCATGCTCTGGGGTTGAACCGAAGCGGAGCCCGCGTGACACATGGACCCTGATGTGACAAGCGGCAAGGGGGAGGATGAACCAGGGAAACCGACTCGCGAGCACTCAGCACAGGTCCTATGTTGACTCTTGATGCAGGGAAGGCGTTGGCTAACGCGTTCCAGATATGTTACGGAATGCCCCTGAGGCGTATCATGCACGGGCGGAAGTGGACTTTGGGAGAAACATCGTCCTTAAAACAATTGAATACAGGCGGGGCCTCCAATAGGACGGAACATTTACCCGATACGGCGAGCGAGGGTGAGGCAGGGGGTCGGGCAATCACTTATCGCCATTCAATATTCACCCCCCTCCCCCAATGCCTGCCCGTGCCCACGTAACGACCAACTCACCTTCCCCCGCGCAATTTCGGGGGGCGTGGTTTCCGCCCATTTCGAGGACTGCCCATCGATAGACAGAAAAGTACTACACATTGAACTTGAGTTCCGGACGCGATGCCGTTCGCAGCAGGCTTTCCTCGCTAAAGGGGATAGGGGTATCCCACCATCAGCGACAGGTTGAAGATTATTGCGGGGGGGCTAGAGTTGCGTTGAAGAAATTTCTCACCACCGAACCTTACTCTGGCGTGTCCGTAGAAGACGGCCTTCCGGAGCAGACGTAGTGGCGGGAGTGAAGGAAGAAAATCGGTAACGAGCGTGAATTCTGAACTCAGCTACTTTGACATCCCGGGTGCAGAATGTGCCTATCAACTTACGGTGTCCACCTGTAGGAGATCTCGTTTCTTGTTCGTTGAGGAGTACGCTGAGCCGATAATTCTAGAGGCATCGCCGCCTTGAACCGCGTCCACCACGCATCTGAACCCGAGGCTGGATTCCAGCCTCGGGTTGACGTAGGTGACTGCTCAGGTAACCCAATGTCCGAATCGCGAATCCCTGATCTGCCATCATCTCGTGTAGAATGGAGCGTTCGGTGTGTTTACGGCACAAGCCGCGTTCTCCTGCATCGTGCCGGAAAAATCTGTAGAATCAATATTTGGGGTCCCTCTGAAAATCACCTCTTTTACGTCCACTAGAAGTTTGGGAGCGATCCGTACCCACCCTCAGCGCTGATGTCCCTGTTGAAAGTCATTCAATGAACCCCAGCGCACAGAAAGATTATCCACAACCAGCGAAGACTGAATCGATCACTCTCGCGCAGCGTCACCGAACGCGGACCCCTTTACGACAGAGCCACCCAGCCGAGTTCTCGCCAAGCAGCACGCGGCAGAGTCATTCTCCCATGGCGGATTACTCGATCCTCTCGTCGTTGCGTGCGACCAGTAAGATCCTGTCGGTGGTGATGCGAAATCTCAATGAGCGCCTTTTTTGCATTATCAGGAGTATGTATTGCGGAGGGCAGTCGGAGAATTATGGGTTGCGTATTGTGCACCAAGAATTCGAACCGTAGAAGATAACGTCATTGGAAAGCTTGATCCACAGAAGAGACTGAAGCCAAGCTAGGTTCGCAGCCGGGCGAGCGAGGCGAACAAGGTCACAGTTACCACGAGCGCCACTAGGTGATTTTTAGCCAAGATATCGGTCAATCATCATATCCCCGGCACATACCGCACTCGATCCCGAGGCTCACCCACCGGTCGGAGCCCCAACCGCCCCCTTGCTGAGTCCACACTTTCACTTGATAATCCAGGATAACGGGTAGCAAGTCCCAAAACCCAATATCCGGCCAATATGTCGGAGTGAAATGAAGCTGTACGTTCTCCGAAGCCTACAAAGAAGTCATGAGCTACGGGATGACATGGAGTACTCGGGATATCAGAGCTTACCTGCCACATCAAAAAGTCGCTCAGGCGTTTCACTCCACTCGACCGTATCAGGATATCGAGGGGAGGAGAACCACCAAGGGTCGTCATCATGTACCTCTCGATATCTGCCTCAGTGATTCTAGCACACTCAATCGTCAACATTGGAAGGCAGTGGTGAGAGCGAGGGCACGAACGGATGCTCTGTCCCGTCCAGGCTGCTTGCCACCTTCTCTTGAATGGCTAATTCAACTGCCGTAGTAATCTCGTCCCGAGATGTGTAAGGCATGCAGAGGTTAAGGATAGACCTTCAAGAAAACTCGTCATCAGAATCAGACAAAAGAGTTGAAAGACACGGGATGGCCCACTTGCTGTTGTTCTTTGTCACCTCCTGGGCAACACGAACACTCTTCTGCACGTTCTCCGGTAACATCTCAATCCTACCTAACACGTTCAGCCTCACGCCATGCTGATCCAGCATTTCTCTATAGCCTCATACATGTCAGCCACAAGAAGAAACGTGTTGGTAACCGAAAGTACCCATGCTTCGTGAGCTCCAACAGCTTAGTCTCCGCGAGCTCCATCAACGCACCCACTTCTTCCTCGCTCCTCTTGAAGTTCTCGATAGAGAAAGCAAACACCGTGACGCATTTCACTCCCAGCAATAAACATATTTCCAGAATCTACCTCACCGCGCCGAACACATGAGAAACAAAGTAGCCTGAATGTAGAATGTGCGAACCTGCTGAAGCGCGTAGAACCCATTCGTATGTCCCTCCTTTATCGCCATGTTCCGTTGTCTTGCGTACCGCCTATTCCCGTCCATGACGAATGCAACATGTTGGGGCACTGGGCCAGCAGCAAGTACTTTGATCAGCCCTCGTCTGAATGTCGAAGACACCGAATCGTAGGCAGAGTTCAAAAGGTCGGCCATTTAACGAAGAAGAAAAGTCGAGGGGTAACCGCTTCTCGCATCATGTCGCGCAGCCAGATCGGGTACTTGTCCACGTCGTCGGGACTATTCCGATCAATCGAGTTCCCACGATTCAACGGGCCGGCACCTGCTGGCACAAGGTCGAAGAGAAAGTGATTTTGACAAAGTAAGAAACTCCTGATAACGCTCCAAGAAATTTGGGGGAGCCAAATCCACTCCTAGATCCGCCACCGCGTGAGCGAGGCGAACAAAGTTACAATTACTATCAGCGCCACTGGTAAATGGTTTTCAGCAAATTCACCAAGCGTCGTGGCGCTGGCACGTACCACACTCGAATCCGACGCTCGCCCATCGCTTGGATCCACATTTACCCTCTTGCCGACTCCACACTTTCGTTTGATAATCCATAATAATCGGGAACAAGTCCCAAAACCCAATGTCTGGCCAATATGTCGGAATAAAATGCAGCTGAACATTCTCCGAAGCCTACAAAGAATCGATGAGCCACGGGACGGTCTCTGCTCCTCGTGAGATTAGACCATACCTGCCACATCAGAAAGTCACTGAGCCGTTTCGCCCCGCCCGACCGTATTAAGATATTGAGAGGAGGAGAGCCGCCAAGGGTCGTCATCAGATACCTTTCGATATCTCCTTCGGTGACCCTAGCGCACTGAATCGTCAACGTGAGAAAACCGTGACGAGGATAAGGAGCGCGAACGAATGCACTAAGTCGTTCAGACCGCTCACCACCTTCTCCTGGACGGCTGACTGTACTGCCGTAGTAATCTCGTCCTGTGAGGTGTAAGGCATGCAGAAATTAAGAACATGCCTTCAAGGAGATTCGTCATCAGAATTCGACGAAAAGAGATGAAAAATAGGGGAGGTCCTACTTGAAATTGTCCTTAGTCATCTCCTGGGAGATACGGAAACTTTTTTGCACGCTTTCCGGCAACATCTCCATCCTGCCCAACACATTCACCCTCACGCCATCCCGATGCAGCGTAGCTCTGAGACCACGCATACGTCAGCAACAAATCACTCGTGGCCAACTAAAAATGACCATACTTCGTGAAATCCAACAGCTTAGTTTCTGCGAGCTCCATCAACGCCGCCACCTCTTCCTCGCTCCTCTTGAAGTTTTCAATCGAGAATGCGAACACTGTGACACATTTCACCCCCAACTTTAAGCATACATCCACCACCTATCTCGCATCCCACAGAGCACGTGAGAAGCCAAAGCGTCCAGAAGGGATGACATGCGAACCTTCTCAAGCGCCTGGAACCCGTTCGTATGACCCTCCTTTATCGCCATACTTCGTTGCCTTGCGTATCGCCTATTCCCGTCCATGATGAAAGCGATATGTTGAGGCACTGGACCGATGGCAAGTACTTTTATCACTCCCCATCGAAATGTCGACAGCACCAAATCGTAGGCGGAGTTCAAGAGGTCGGCCATTCAACAGGGATAAAGGCATCGATGGGATGGTCACCTCTCCATTATGTATGCTGCGCGACTAAATTGTTGTCCACGTCATAGCATGGAAGAGTGGCTGCCCGAAAGTTATCGAAACCACATACAAAGTATGGTTTCCATGATTTCCGATAGACACCCCTTCCCTATAATCATTCAAAACACGGCTTCGATGGTCTCCGAGAGAATGCCCTCCCCCAGCAGTGCACCCAGTGACAATTGTTTATGTCAGGAAAAGCTGTTTCCCCAGAGAGTACTGTAGCACATAATCTTTTGTTGACTTTCCGCTATTAGCGGTGGGTTGAATTTGCGGGGGGGCCGGAGACAGTGTGCGCTGCGATAAAAGTTCTTCAGCACCGGACGCCCATGGCTCTAAGCCGCATAATTTCGGAGTGGGTGTAAGGAGGTCCATCACAAGATGCCCAGAAACCCGAACGTTCCTTTGGCATGTCCGTAGACAACAACCTTCTGATGCAGCGGTGGTGGTGGCGATGGTAGAAGATTCAAGAAGTCGGTAACGGACTTCCATTCGGAACTCGGCTACATCCGCGTTCCGGGTGGGGAACCGTTCCGCCGGGGCCCCGGGCCGATAAATTACATCGCCGAGCGCCGAGCGGAGCGGAGACCTCCGTTCTGTTTACGGCGCAACTCCCGCGTTCTCTTCCAGACCCTCATCAAAAGAGTTGGTGAAATATTTGAGGCCCCTCTAGAGGTCGTCTTTCCTGCGTCTACAAAAATTTCGGGTCGGCCGATACCCCCAGCACTGATGGGCCTGTGTTATCCGACAAGCCTCGAAGGACAGAAAGCCCGTTATGTATCCGCAACTTGCAAAAACTCAATCAATCACTCCTGCGCAGTGTCACCGAACGTGGACTCATTTACGACAGCAACACTGATCACCCAACCAGGATCTCGTTGATGCATGGTAGAGTCATTCTTCCATCGCACGTTACTAGCGATTAATCCTCCCGGAGTGGTCTCACACGACCAGTAGGGTCCTGTCGAGGTCTCGGTAAGCAGCTCTCTTCAAGTGTATATGAGGGACGGAAGCCACCGCTAGGTTCGCAGCCGCGTGAACGAGGCGAGCAAGGTTACGGTCACTACTAGCACCACTGGTAAATGATTTTCAGCGAATTTATTACCCAATCGTCACAACCCAAGCACATACCACACTCAATTCCGAAGCTCATCAACCGCCTGGGTCCCCGGCTGTCTCCTTGCCGATTCCATGCTTTTGCCTGATAATCTAGGATTGCGGGTAGCAAGTCCCAAAACCCAAAATCTGGCCAGTGCGTCGGAGCAAAATGAATCTGAACGTTCTCCGAAGCCTACAACCAATTTGTGAGCCACGCTACGGACGTTCTCTGCTTCTCGTGAAATTAGAACATACCTGCCACATCAGAAAGTCGCTGAGTCGTTTCACACCACTCGACCGTATCAAGATATCGAGGGGAGGAGAACCGCCAAGGGTCGTCATCATGTACCTCTCGATATCTCTCTCAGTGATTCTAGCACGCTCGATCGTCAACAGGATGAAACGATGACGAGCACAAGGGCACAAACGGATGCTCTGCGTCGCCCAGACCACTTGCCACCTTCTCCCGAACTGCAAGTTGCACTGCCGTAGTTATCTCATCCCTTGAGGTGTAAGGCATGCAAAGATTAAAGATAGACCTTCAAGGGAACTCCTCATCAGACAAAGAAATGAAAGACACGGGATCACTTACTTGTTATTGTTCTTGGTCATCTCCTGGGCATCACGCACACTCTTCTGTATGTTCTCCGGCAACATCTCGATTCTACCTAACACGTTCAGCCTCACGCCATGCCGATCCAGGAGTTCTCTGGAACCACACATGCGTCAGCCACGAAGATAGACGGGTAGTGGTTAACTGAAAGTACCCATGTTTCGTGAGTTCCAACAGGCAAGCCCCCGCGAGCTCCATCAACGCCGCCACCTCTTCCTCGCTCCTCTTGAAGTTCTCAATCGAAAACGCAAACACCGTGACACATTCCACGCCCAACGTAAAACATATATTCACTACCTATCTCCCCACCCGCACAGAACACGTGAGAAGCCCAAAGTATACCAGAACAGATGGCGCACGAACCTTCTGGAGCGCGTAGAATCCACTCGTATGTCCCTCCTTGACCGCCATATTCCGTTGCCTCGCGTACCGCCTGTTCCCGTCCATGACGAAAGCGATATGTTGAGGCACTGGGCCAGCGGCGAGCACCTTGATCAGCCACGATCCGAGAAACGTCGATGACGCCGAGTTATAGGTAGAGTACAGCATTCAGCAGAGATAAAAGTATCGGGAGGCGGTGCCAAGGCCACTTCTCCGTTATGTATGGCGCGCTGCAAGGGTTGTTGTCCACGTCATGAGGGCCGTTCCTCACACCTCCGGTAGATTACCCACACTGCTGGCAGTCTGTGCAGGGAAGGGTAATTTCTTGGAATTTATCGAACTAGCCGTACATTCCAAATACGGTTTCTCTGATGTCCGAGTAACTTCCCTTCCCACCTCGTTCTCACGCAATTGCCGCCTCCGTAGGGGTGCTACGGTGTAAGAGGGTGCACCCTAACGAGGCAAATTCCCGATCAAGCCTCCCACCAGCGGTTTCACCGCCAAAAACCCCCATTATGGTATCCACCTTTTATCCTTTTTTGTAAAATGTTCCCAGTTACTGCAAGGTCCATAGAGCCGAACCACACGTGACACATTCTCTGGAATCACCCGCAAGAACGAACCAGTGGGACTTGCCGGCCGAGAGGGATAGAGGTCGGTGACGTAGCGCGTCAGATTCCAGTCGCGTTACAACGCACTGAGTGGGCTATACACGCGTATTCATTAGATTATGCATTATTTTGCTTCGCTAGCATCTTAGATTAATATACATATGATCTAAAGCCCCCCACAAAGTTCACAAACCATTTGCCTCGTATTCGGCACTGAAATCCCCTCGGGTGTTTTGTTTTGTAGGCCCTCGTCTTTTTCTCATGCACTCAGACAGTTCCTACGTATTACCAACGGAAAGGAATCGAAAGCACTGCTTGCATGAGCATCTGTGCTCGCTGTGCCATGTGATGATGGCGCCTTGCATCGATCGCGTGTTTTCTCACACCTAACCCCTCCCATTTTGACACGCTTTGACACGTCGCTCTTTCCCTCTCGTCCCCACTATGCCCAGGTATGTGGTGAAGAGGTCTTATACGATTTCGCGTGCGGTGTACACTTCGCAGCCATCGGGATCAAGGTTCATTAGCAATGGGCCATCTGTACGACACGGTATGGCTGATATGGCTGCTGAGCGAGCATGGAGCGAAAGGAGGCACCTTGAGCAGATCTCAAGTACGTATCCTGCCGAACCGTAACAGTTCGGACACTGACTACGACCAGTGCTTACTCCGAGCGAGAAAAAAGCGATGGCGGACCTTGAAGGCAACCTGCCCGCTGATAGCCCTGATCAAGATGACGACGTGTCCGATGCGATTGACGTGGAACACCTACGAGATTGTACCAAAGGAGATGAAGCATTTGTTGAGGAGCTTCAAGAATCGCTGCGCCCATTGCAAGTTCTACCGTGCATGTGCGCTACTCCGCTGACTTTCTGTCCAGCACTAGATTCCGGCGCGATGAGCGGACTTGGAGGCACCGCCTCGATAACCTCCACCAGAGCTGGGAACCCCTCATTGACAGTATGGCAGACGCCTACCTTCGTTGGAAGTATCCGGACGACCTCGACCCGAACAAATCCCTGTTAAATCCGAGCGAAACCAAGGATCCACTCCCTCCTTCACAATCCTCGCTCCCAACGAATGACTTCACAACAACAGCCGAGGTTGAGATCCTCGTCATCGATCTCTACACCTTATCAACGTCAGTCAAAGTTTCCTGTGCAGGGGATCAAACCACCGCATCGACACTCGCTGGTCTCGGATTCATTGGGAATGCACCGTTCCGTCCCTCAGTTGCAGTATCCATCAAGACACTCGAACTTTATCGAGTACTACGTCGGCGAAAACCATCGTTTAGCGTTGAAGCGTTTGTCAAGGTTGTGTCTGACCTTTATATGGTATGCATTTTGTCCGTCATATGTCGCTTACACTCATTCCGTGATAGGTGCCATATCGCCCCAAATACCGCCGCTGGTTTTCGAATGCATTTGACGCATATCTAGAAGTCATCAGGGTCGTTGACAAGCGTGTCAAGGTAGCCCTCGGCCATGATGGTCCCAACTGGCGGGTACTGAATGCCTGCCCTGCATGCTCCTACGAGGTATGTGCCTGCTTGCATATCACTCTGACGCACGGTTAATCTTTTGCAGTTGGAAGATGAGCCCGACCTTCTATTTCGGCGGATGTTTGCTCTTGACGGCAATGACTCCTTGAAGAGAATCGCGAGAATTGGTTCTCGAGACGTTGGTGACACACGGTGCTTTATTGACAGTGACTATTACATTCCAGCTGAAGAGGTGAATGAATGGGCAAGGGACGCCGGATCAGCACTTTCAGCAGATGCGGCCAGTGACGACGAGGACAATATTGAAGGCGACATCACGGAACGGGGCACAAATGGTGGCGCTGACCCTGGTCCTTGTGCCAACAATTGGAAGGCCGCACAATCGGACTCGAAGAAGCGGGTGTGGGGTATATTTGCAGAAACTGGCCTCTTTGCGAGTGCCTGCCGTCACGGCTTTATCTTATGGATTACGGATATGATCCGGAGTGGCGAACAGTAAGTTTTAATATTGATTGATCGACGGCGTCTCACTATTGTCTTATCTTTAACTAGGGCCAAGTATCCACTCGCGGTGACAGCTAGGGCTCTACGCACCCTTGGCCCTCGCCTATTGATTGGATATGACATCGGTTGTGTCTTCCAGAAGACGATTTCTTCAAGTACACTTGGAGCCCAGTTTGCCGAGTCAAAGTCTCGCTGTTGCGTCAACGCGTTTCACGGATACTCCCACAATTTTGCCTGCCAAACTCAAAACCACCCCAACATCATTGACGGAGTGGGGATCGAGGATCTCGAGACAATGGAACGGATTTTCAGCTCATCCAATCAAGTTGCCGGTGTTACTCGATACGCATCAGCCTACCACCGCCGCGTATTCATTGATATGTTCTTCCAACAGTGGGACGATGACAAGTACCGGAACCTGGCTTCAATGCTGTTCAACAACTACCGGCAGGCACTGTCTATTATCGAGGACGAAGGGACTGCTGTTGAGGAAGCTATGCATGCGTTGGGGATTTCGTCGACTGATCTTGAGACTTGGCATCGCGAACAGGTTTCATTCTTTGAGACCGTTGGTGAAGAGTCGCCGTGGGATATCCATGCAATGGCGTACGTCGAGCTCCTTCAGGAGCTCAATTCCACTGAGTAAGTCTTAATTACATAAGTCGACGGTTGTTGCTGATATCCCATAGGTCCCAGGCTGATGCTTCGTTGACGCGGTTCCTCAACGCCATTCCCACCGATTATCATTTCAGTCTTCCTAGTCAGGCCTTGGCAAAGTCATCGACATACACATCCGACCTCTCGAAAACACGCCGTCTGGAAACCGAGCGACGCTATGCGCGTGAACGATACGACAGGGTCCTCCACCAGGTTCTCGAGCTCGAAGATCACATGGGAATCGACAATCGCTGGACTCCAGTCACCCCGGAGTATGTCGAGACGGTTCGCTACATCTCTGAACGACGGTACCACCAAGCCCTCAACAACCTCCAACGTCTTGTGACACAACGATTATTTGAGCTACACAGACTCAACTTGAGTGGCGTTGGTTGGTCGTTTACCTTCTCTATATCTTCTTGGGCTGAGATCAGGTCAGGTTACAAAGCCCGTACACATCTCGCAAAGTCCTTGCAAACGCGGTGCAAGGCAATTCGCAGCGCAACGGAGGCTTATAATCGTGCCGCACAGGCTCTCAACCCCCCTCGCCCACCGCTCGACTGGGCGCAGGTCTCACGATACAGCTTCTTGGAGGAGTTCAGTCTTTTGCGCAACACCCGACGTGACATCACCAAAGCACCGTGGGCCGATCCAGTCATTCGCGAAACCATCAAAAAGTTCTTTCGTGTTCGCCGTGCACGTGAAGAGATCGAGCGGTGCAACGTCGAGGTTCGCCGTCTCTTCACGTCCATCTATGATGAAACTCGTCGACAACACGCCACCCTGGAGGAACTCGCCAGACAGAATAGTCCCATCTTCGGAGCCGTGAAGCAACATTCTACTCGCCGCGCACATGTGAACGCTCTACTCCTGGCCCAGATCCAGCAGGTCTTCAACCTCAATGGATTCACTGGTGACAGAACATTAGGGCACAGGAAGGGTTGTCAAGTTGTTCGAGAGGATGGAGAACTGGGTAGGCACGACCACGTAGATGACGACGAGGCAGAGGGAGAAGACGCAGACGACGTCGAGCATGATCAAATCAACAGTATTCTAGATTTCGTTACAAGTTTGTAGGTGATACATTCAGTCCAAAATCTTGTCCGTGAACCGTATAATTGAGACATTGAGCCCGATATTACAAGAGAATGAATGCTTTAATGTCTGAGGTTCAATAACTTGGGAGATGTCTCGTATCGGACAAACGTTAACATGAGCACCCTCGATATGCATGATATCATAGATACGGCTAAAAGCAAGCCTACACACCAACTCTATCTTGAGTAAGCACAAGTGGCATGCCACGAGAGGTCTGAGGATTTGATAATTAGTGTCGTGCCTTTATATGAAGCTGAAGATCATTGATTGGTGTTTTCGATCGGCGAGTCTGAGCAACCAGCAAAGTGAAATTAAGCGTCTCGATAATCTGTGAGTCGCTTCAATATATACCCTATATCTTACATGCTATATAATGCGAGGAGAGAATTGTATTCTATGTTAGATGAATATATGTAAGGTGACAAATATACGTATCTGATTCGAAACAGATGTATCCGGTTTGAAGTAGACATATCTGCTTTAAAATCATTTCGTCAAAAAGATCTACTTGCCGCTATCTAGATATACGCCATACACCATTTTAGCCAGATAATGTACTGTCCAGGTTCCACCAATGCGTGGCGGGGTTGATGTAGGCATTGTTGCAGAGTTTCCCAACGCCAGTAATGTGGAACTCGCTCTTGAATAAAACAGCCGTAGTGCAGCAATCGACTCGTTCGTGATATGTGAAGTGTCACTGACACCCGCGGTACCCAACACAACAGATAGGATTCCAACAAGAACTTGGACATTCGTTCGCCCACAATAGACGTTAGAATCTTACAGATAGTCGTTCGTCATATATCATATTTAATGTTAGCTATCTACACCAACTATGTTGTCCACCGCGCGCGTTCATATCAGCGATTGATAATCACCTCTGGAGATATACCCAGAAGTACCCAGATCTCCATTCCTCGCTTACTAGCCAACCGAAGATCGCCACCGCTCTGATAATTACTATGCCTAAACATCACCCTCTGCCCTCGAACTAGCTGAGGTGCACTATTGGTGATGTCGTGGCTTTTCCACCCCATCTTCCCCATTGTGGAATCGGGTTTGCCTATTCTACACCGCAACATCCCGGAGTACGTCGCCAACAATAAAAAGAATCGTTCCACCCGCTTTTCTCCCCTCTCCTCTTTGCTAACTACCACCACCACAGCAAGCATGTGGGCAGTCCTCCGCGAAACGCAGGTGGAGACGATAGATCAGGCTTCACCGTGAGTAAAGTTATCTTCTGTCTTGCCCTGGGTTAACCGCTGTTCCACTAGACCCATGCTTCAGACCATAGGAAAGGGGGCGAGTCTGTTGCCACTGTACATCCAGTGCCGGTCGCTCGAGGACGTCGAAGACGTTCGCAGGATCCACGCTCCACTTGTGGAGCTCTGCGCTCGGTTCTCAAATGAGAAAAAGTTGGCACGCGCGATTTACCGAACTCTTGATTGCTTGTCTATCATGAGTGACGTCACCCCGTGGTTCGCAATCCTCAATGGCCGTAGCTTCAGGGGTTTATCATTCTCGGCAGAGTTTGTCCCCTCTACTCTCTTGCAAGTGGTGTACTGACACACCCTAAGTCTCGTTGACCTACAGACTCGAGACCACCTATATCCATCATGGCGCAAGACGGACACATTCGAAGACGTGTTATTGGTCATGGCCCTCAAAGGGGAGAAATCTATGCTTCCTGAGATAAAAGCTCCATCCCCTTCGCTGTCATCCGTCACAACCGACCTCGATCACCTCACTGTATCCTCGTTATCAATTCTCAGTGAACGTAGGTATTTTAAATGATGTTCAATTTCACAAACACTGATTGCCACGGCAGAGGAGCTAAGGATGTCGCCCCCGACCTCGGCTTGTGGGGGAAAGACCACACAGTTCTACGGTATGTTGGAACTTCTTACCTAGGGTGACTGTTGCTGATCGTAATCAGGTACCACGCGCTCCAGCAACCTCGGCTCATCTTCCAAGAGCCCGCACCTTCGAAAAGAAGGACGGAACCCTACGTTTCGACCGCCGCCATCATTCACAGTTCAGAGTCGGGGCGCTCCTGCGAGACCCATCTACAAGTTTATCCGAAATATTGCAGGAACCGTTGGGACGATCACCGATAGATCGGGCGTGCTCTCGCATATCACGGCGGAGGACCACAGCGTCCTAGGTCACACCCGTGCTATGTATCTCGACGCTCACGGCTATGGGGTCGTGGAGATCTCAAAGATTGTCTCAGCCTTTGATGCACCCACTATTGATGAGTTTATTGCACGTGCTGAAGGGTGTGGGATGGCGATTGTCGAGTTGGAGTGGTTCTGGGCCCTCGAATAATTTTTGTACTCAACAAAATGTATCTCCATTTCTTTGAAATTTACGTCACATATTTCTTGGTATCACTACACGTGCATATGCCTGTCTGCGAGACAGAAACGACCCCAAACCAAGAAGTTTCTTGTCTAAAGAGGGGTCGGTTAGTAGACGACGAGGAACATGCAATAAGGATATTGACTTCTAATTGAAGTAAAACATGCCTGTTGCTAAGAGCCTACCAACATATATCTGGTGACACGAAATGAGGGAGAAGACACCTTCGCCGACTGCTTACCCTCCTCCCAGCCCACACTGCCATGGCTCCGCCCTCACCACAGCCAGGATTGGACCCCGACTCCAGCACGATATCAAAAACGCGGGTGGTATCCAAGAGAGCCCCTAGGTTGGCCACAAACAAACCGTTCACACTATGGCGCCAGAGATTCCAACGGCGTGCGCAAGGCAAGCGCGTTTTCACTGCTGGCGACAGACTCCTCCAGGCAAGAAAACGCGAGCAACACCGTCGCGACTACCGCGACGCGCTCCGAGAGGCCCAGGGCAAGATCCAGGCACTTGCTCAAGGACTGAAGGAGCGCTTCGGCAAGTATAGTGTGGACCACTATTACAACGAGCTTGTCCACCGAGCACACAAATCACGGTCTACACGGGGGGTCAGTAGATGGAACGCATTCCAGAAGTTGGAACTGAGGCGTATAAAAGGTTTGCGGGTTGCACAATCATCGAGAACAACGCACCTTAAGCTGATTTGTCTTCAGAAGAAAACCCTGGTGTGGTGAACCTTACGGCGGTGACAAAGGAGATTAGTGCGCGTTGGCAGTCGCTATCCAAAGAGGACCGCATTCGCGTCACCGCCGGGTGTGTTGAGGAGATCAAGGAAGAACGGGAAGCCAAGAGCCTCGGAACGCACAACGTCCCACTCAGGGCATTCTACGATGCAAGGGGCACATTGCAATCTGTTGAAAAAGAGGTAAGCAGCACGCACGTTATTAGATCATCAATCACAGATCACTCGTTCTCATGGAACTCCCACAGTTATCCCAACTACATGCGAGAACTGGATTCGAGTTCTTTCTCATCGCCTCCCGGTCCAAGACTACAGACTTCATGAAGCCGTTCATATATTACTCATCCGACGTCGTGAAGGGATTCATTGCCGACTCGTTCGGCCGGTCAATCGATGACTTCGCAGTTCAGATGGAGGCCTATGTGATAACTGGGCTCAAAGGTATCATTGCCCCAGCCTCCGCCGGGTTCACGATCCGACCTGATCTTCTCTTGCAGGTGTCGCTATGAATTCCAAGAACAGAATACTCGAGATCAAGAAGAAGACGACGTCGTTGATTCTTGAACAACTACGTAGGTGTATCTCGACTTGCAGTTTGCCCAAGGACTTCTGATGAACACGTCACCCCAGGAACTGTTACTGGGGCCAGAATCACGCGCATGGAATACGACCGGTTCGATGATCTCATCACTGAGAAATACGATGTCGTCGTGAAGAATTGGCCGCTCAAGAAGTTCTGCAACCCCAGCGGCGTTACCTCTAGCATCGAACTCAATACACTGTATAATTCGTGGAAATCTGGAGCAACTCGTTTTCAACGGCTTACGGGAGAAGAAATGAAAGAATGGAAGAGCAACCGGTTCGCCTCTGCCATGGAACTGATGCCTCCTCCTCCCGCAGAGCTTGTTCCCGCACTCGCGTTACCACAATCCTCAACCGAGATGATGCTGATCTCCGAACTGCCTTGTCAAGACCGTTTGGCCCTCGGTCCAACTCCCCCTTCTCACACCCTTGCAAGTGCACCATTGGCACCCATCACCAACCTTGCCTCTGCGCCGGCGCCGATAGCCGTTCCATCCTTATCGCCACCAAACCCTGACACGATCACCATGATGATCCGTGCTGATCCTACACTTCAGAACGTAGATCCAGCTCTCATCGCCATGGGGATCACGCAAAGCAATCAATGCCAAGTGACTGCGACGACAACTATGGCCCCTCCAATCGAACAGCCAACTCAACACATCTCCCATGCAAGTGGGTTAAAGCGGAGCTGGCAGGAGGTTGTTACACCCCTTTCTTTCAACACTCACATAGCCAAGAAGCCAAAGAGACAACGAAAAGGCAAGCACTCGCAAACCTCCCTGGCTGTGGGGAGCTCCGAGAATTGATTGAAATGACCCGTCGTGGCGACCTCGTAGACAACGCCTCTTAGAATTCTTGTGCCCGGTTACTATCGTCCGTTCTGTAGTACTCGTTATATGTGTTGACCGTGAATTTGTGATATGAATAAATGATATCTTGCCCTAATCACGAAGCCGGTGTGATCTTTGTTGATCACGAGTCGTGGTGGAAAAAACACTACTAATTCACACAGCGTATTGTTGTGGGGGGCTTTGGAAACGAGATTACACGTATATAATTCGCGGCGGTGCAATAATCTTGTATTTACGCGTGTATAGCCCACTCAGCGCGTTGTAACGCGACTGGAATCTGACGCGCTACGTCACTGGACCTCTATCCCTCTCGGCCGGCAAGTCCCACCGGTTCGTTCTTGTGGGTGGTTCTACAAAATGTATCACGTGTGGTTCGGCTCTATGGACCTTGCAGTAACCGGGAACATTTTACGAAAAGGGATAAAGGGTGGATACCATAATGGGGTTTTTTGGCGGTGAAACCGCTGGTGAGAGGCTTGATCAGGAATTTGCCTCGTTAGGGTGCACCCTCTTACACCGTAGCACCCCTACGGAGGCGGCAATTGCGTGAGAACGAGGTGGCGGTTTTGTCCTTGCCCAAACATTGAACCCCAAAAGGAAACTGCGCGTTATTCGACCAATTGTCATCACGTCCCGCGCGCGTCGAGCACTCACATATAACGGCCTTCTCGTTCTGGCCACCACTACAGAGCTCATGTCTACCCTCAACACGGCTATCTTTCAATCCATCACGGGAGGGGACAACCAACTCGTTGCTGTCGTCGTTGGCGCGGCTACTATCCTCGCGACAGCCGCCGTGTGTTATGCTCTGACGTCTAAAGATCAGGAACATGAATTCCCCAATCTGCGGGGCGTCCAATTTTACCACGCTTGGAACTTCTTTCAGCGGCGATACGACTTTATCCAGTCGAACTTGCAGCGGAACCCGGGAAAGTCCTTTTCTTTCAACGTGCACCACAACAAAATCATTGTTTTGACCGGGGAGGAGGCTCGCAAGTCATTTTATTCTAATGTACGATTCAGCCTTCATCACGGTTACACGATCCTCGGGGGCATCGTACGTGTTTCGTTTGCATAGCGACCGAATGGCCTATTGACTCGAACGACCCCAGTCGCCCGTCTCTACCGACAGCAAAGAATTCGAAGCCGAGGATAAGGACATCACCCTCTTCAACAAGAAGCTGAACAAGCTCCTGAACAAAAACCGCTTACAAAGCAGTGAGTGTGACCTGCGATTCTGGAGCTGCCGGCCTTAAGTCTGGGTCTCACCTACATCTCAGTCCTCGCCACGCTTCTGCAGGATATAATCGCCAAGGCTGACAACTGGGGAATCGGCGGCGAGAGTGGAAGAATTGATCCATTCGTTGAGATTTATGACGTGAGTCCCTTCGCGGAAGGATTCGTTCTTATTATGTCTGGGGTGACATTTATTTTCAAGCTCATCTTCGTCATGAACGCTCGTATAGCCACTTGCGACGAGTTGACGAAGAACGAAGTTGACCTCAAGAAGATCAGAGAACTGCTCTTGGCCCACCATACCGGCAATACTCCCGCCTCCGTGCTCTTACCATGGCTCCCAAACTCGGCTAGGAAACAGAAAAAGGAGGCCACCACCAGATTGACCGCCATGATATATGCCTACGTCGAGAAAAGGAGGCACTCAGAGCCCACCGGTGACGCTATCGACATCATGATCGCTGACGGCCACGCGACTGAAAGGATAGTTGGGGTAAGTTTCTCTAACGGTCGTAAATGACGCGAAGCCTGATTCACCGCAGGAAATCGTGGGGATATTTTTCGTGGCCATTTCTAACACGGGCGTCGTTTGTGAGTCCCAACGTCTAGTACAGTCCACAAACCGTCTACATATTCATATCACGCGAAAAAGCGTGCTGGATGCTCATACATCTCGTCATCCATCCAGAGTGGAGAAAGAAGTGCGAGGAGGAGATTCAGGACCTGATTTCGCGTCACTTCGATGGCTCTCCTTCCTCTGCAACGCTGTACGAAAAACTCAAAAGCATCCCCATCTCAGCATGGGAAGACGAAATCCCTATCCTTGATGCTTGCATTAGGGAGACGCAACGAATTTCTCTGTCCGTGATTGCCCTCCGCAGGAACATGGGTCAGGACGTTAATATCTATGGGCGGGTGGTCAAACGGGGGGATTTCCTTTTGTATCCTTCGAGTGACGCCAACATGAACCCGGAATATTACCCCGAACCAGAGAAATATGACCCTGGTCGGTGGCTACGACCCGACCCGGTCCCGGACGCTGCCTACCCATTCGTCGGTTGGGGAGCCGGTCGGCACCCTTGTACGGGGACGAAGGCGGCTAAACTGGAGATGAAGCTGGTTTTAGCCTTTTTTTTGACAAGGTATGAGTATGAGCTTGTGGATGAGGATGGGAGATACCCCAATCCTTTGCCTGTACAGGACATGAACGACAGTTATGAGGTGCGTGGAGGAGAAGATATTCTGCCTTGGTGCTAATCATGTCTCTTTACCTGTCTGTCTAGGCTCGTCCACGTGGAGCTACGTACTACCTCAAATACAAGAGGGTTGCACGGTAAATCGGCCGTCATGTGGTACAGTAAGGGAACCCCGGGCGAGAGTACCCTCTCAGGAGATGCGGTCGCGCGTACATACTGTTGCCATTTACTATTTAAGTACACCGCCTGGGGGGCTGGAGTGAGTTCGGTCTGCTCACAGGCTAAAGTCGTGCCCCGCAATGTACGTTTAAATATGCTCACCTTTCAGAGGATCCGTCAATGATCTACGCAAACGAGAGGGAACGCTCAGGCCGGAAACTGCTTACTACATGATTACACAAGAACTGTCGTTGCCCCCAGACGAGTTCAATTGTGCCTCCAACTGTCTGATCTCGCGCTCCATGTTCAGTCGCTCGAGCTCAGCCTCGACTTCTGCTTCCTGAAGGCGATCGTTAAGCAAAACCATCTGCACCTTGTGCTCCATCTCGGCTTGTTCTCTGTCGAGCCTTGCCTGTGCCTCCACGTGCTGCATCTTCATCTCCGTCCACTCCAGCTCCTGGATATACTGCGAAGCAATCTCCTCCGACTCCTCCATCACAATCCACATCACCTCCTCTAAACTCCTCCTCTCCTCTTCCAATACCCGCCTGGTCTCCTCATTCTTCTCTTCAATCATCCGCATAGTCTCCTCTAGCAACTGATCCAACGCGGCCTCGTGTCGTTTTTTCTCCTCTGTTAGTTCCACGTTGATTGCCTCCCCGGCAGCGGTGTTCGCGATGTCTTTGCTCTCGTCCACGAGCTCGCGTTGGATCTGAAGGATGACCGGGTGGTTGTTCATGATGCGGCGAATGATGTCGTGCGCTGATTGTTCGGTATTGTGGTGGCAGGCCATTTGAGCGCCTTTATCGAGGGCTGGCTTGAGGAAGACGGAAGCGAGTTCCCTCTCACGAGCCTTGCCGACCTCGTGTGGCACCTCGTCCCACATGTTCGTGGCGAGGATGACATTCTTGAGATTTGATTCTCCGCAGAGCTCGCGAAATATCTTGAAGTTTCGCCCCGCGATCCCGTTAAAGCGTTTGTCCGATATGCGATGTACGTAGATGACGCCCGCTAGTTTCGACCCCTTCATCAGGATAGTTGGGAATGAGTGTTTTATGGCTTTTCTCATTCTTTTCATAAGTTATTGCAAGAAAAGGCAGAAAGAAGGGAAAAGTACGTACTTCTAGAAGTTATGTCGTGGATCTTGAGAAGTTGACGAACCAAATATAGTAATAAAGTGTCAAATAAGCGATGGGAAGTCGCGAAAAGTGCACGTCAAAAAACATTTGACAGCCATCTTCCTGATGTTCTCGTATCTAGTCACCGGCGTTCAGGACCTCGCACGAAAGGGAGCGACCGATGGGTTCACACTTACGTCGTAGCTAAGAAGTCTGCGATCATCCTCAACACGTCCGTGTCGCTCTTTGTGGTGTCGTCGAACCCAGGAGTGTCAACGAGGACCACATGCCTCCCGTCGAGTGTGAACTCATCCGCGAGCTGTACCTCGTCTGTGCACGAACGCAAGCTCGCTCCGACCTGCAGGTTCGAATGGCTGGCGAGATTGATGAACTAGAGGGTGTCAAGTGAATTTCACGATGTGTGGGAGAGCTGTGCAAGCCATACAGATGTCTTGCCGCTTCCAGTTGCACCCATCACGCTTGAAGGAGAATCAGTACAACATCACTCGGACTCGCTGGGGGGACACTCACGCGATTAGGATGGGTGCCTCGGGGGTGGCACCGGGTTCAAGCGACCTATCGTACATTGGCGGAAATGCGAGCGCTTAGATTGCTTTAACCAGATTGAAGAAGTTTCAGGCGTGAAGAAGAGCGTATGCCAGGTCGTCAGCTGGTTTGTGAACAACGGTGAGGAGGAGACCCTCAGCTAGGGACCCCCAGGATATAAGGTCCAGCTTATTTGAACCAGGCAGAGTGTGGCGGACTAGAACGTTGGTGTGTGGAAGCCGCGTTCCGGCCTCGCCGTACGGAGTTGGTGGCCACTTCCTAATTGAGCATCCCGAGAACTGCCCACACTAGCGCTGCACGTCTCCTTTTTTGCTTCAAGTATGAGAGCACTTGAGCTCTTGCCATACCTCGTCTCAAGTGAAATCTCCTGGGCTGGTATCCAAACCTCTGCAGACTTCGCTCGGATGGCGTACGACCAGGAAAGAGCTCAAGGCGGGAATCGCCATCTCGGAAACGCCCGAGCACTCACCTTCGTTGGATTTTTCGAAACCCTCCCCTTCACCGCAGAAACTCAAAAACAAGTTCTTTGATTGGCTTTGGCGTTGGTCCGCTATCGCAGTCGGGCATTTGACTACTAGTCAAATCTTAGTAAGCAGAAGTCCAGTGAGCTCCTGGTGCGGAAACGGAGCTTGCGGTCGTGTCGTTGACGATTATCCGTTGCCATCTCCCAAGTGACTGTTCTCCTTGCGCTCACGGTTGACCGTGCACAATCTCATTCCATCCCCGGGCCGTCATACCGATACGTTCCTGTTGAAGGTCAAAAGCCTCCCGTCATTCTCGTTCCAACTCCTCGCAGCCACGGTGAACGCTCAGTTCAATCCGGACCGAGTCCTTCGCAAGAATACGGCAAGAGCCGCGCAAACCCAGCTTTAGGAGCTCGCCGCAGGTTACCATACATAAGGGTTCTTCCAAGGCCACCGGTATTACGAGACTCCGCCCGCCATCCACCTGAGCCAGGCAATTTTCCCCAGTGATCGTCCCGGTCCTCGTGCGGATTTCGAACCCGCGTGTTTGATTCCCCCTTCCTGTGTTCCCATAACACATTGGCGGAGGCATATTTAAACTGCGTCCCGGGCGTTCCACGTGTATACACTCAATGGATCGAAATTGATGTTGCTCAATTGAAATTCCGCCCGCGTAACCCCTCAATACGCCCTCGGTCGGAAAATGGTTTATGCCCGTGAATACTTAAAGGCCCGACAACACCACCCCGCGTCATCTCGTGCCCCCCGAGACTCATCTTGTCAGGGAGTGGGCGCAGCGAGAGGCTGGAAAATCTAGGCAAGGGCTTAGGATCAGACAAAGGAGTATAAGATTAATATTTTTAGGGAGCTAGAGGACCTGTTTTACACGCAATGATATCACCTATGGCTAATGGCCCCCCTCTATCAGACCTCCGTCTGCGACCTGGAGTAAGTATCGATCGTCATGTCATCTTCCCTTCCTTTTGCGGCCCTCCGAGGGTGGTTGAACTTCATGCTCGGGAGATTAGTCCTGTCGGATGATTCCCCAAGGGACTGATTTTTTCGCAGTGGATCTGCGGCTTTTCTCAACGAGAGTATTATCCGCGAAATCATCACAGGAATGTATCTAACATAGGCCATTGGTCATTGAAGCAAGAAAGTAGAAACAAGGTGGAGGGCTTACACGACGTTGCCTCTAATGGTGGTAAAGGAAGACGTAGTGAGGATAGTTGCACGTAGGGTGGGTTAGGTGATGACTTACGGCGCCGGAAGTAGCCGAATCATTTGCTATAGAGGGACAGATAGGACGTCAACATCTCGGTGGCTGCCATCTGGGGAGAGGAACGATCATGCCCACCTGTTCGAGATTCAGGGTCACCTCAACCACTAAATGGGAGGTGAATATAATCAGGAAGTACTTCGTTGCATCTTCCGCGATGGTTTCCAAAATGCTTCGGACCTTGAGCCCCGGCGCCCTCATTGTGACCGCCAAAAGAATTATCAACGAGAACGCGAGGAAGTCTGTTTTACACATAATTTTCAGCGGAGTCAGGGCGCAGCTAGGTTTAGTTTGAAGACCGTCAATACGGACCAAAGCTAAGGGAGAGGGCTGTGTATGCAATCTCTAGGCTTCTATTCTGGGTGAATATGCATATTTGGAACGCGTCGAGGGGTATCGGTGGGGCCGGTTGCACTATGTGAGCACAATAGCAGCGGAGCGCATAGGCATCCTGAGTGAAGGTGGTTCGCCTGACACGAGAACTTGACCTTACCTCCCCCTTCCGCCGCAAAGGTTGTCGTCCATATCCCAATCGCAAGTTGAGAAACCGTAATAGTCCCAAACACAATGACGACCGAAGTGCGTTTCATCGCAACGGCATAAATCCTGCGATGACATACTTGGTCATTGACTCGTCGTCATCGCTGAACAAAGGAAACAGTCCCGAACCTGAGGGCCAATACGACTTGTGCGAGGAAAGTGCAAACGACCAGCGCAAAGACAGAATACCACGAAGTTTTCTCGCATCTGTTTCGATAGAAATGTGAGAAAGGAGATCTCAGTCGTCTGTTGATTGTAATTCGTACAGCTGGGATTAAATGAGCATCATATTAACATGAATTCGACACGGTCTCGAACTAAACAAGACCCACCTTTGGGCCCAAGTGCGGAATATAGGCCGCTGTTATTGGCAGATCACAGTTAACATACTCTCAGAGCCCCAATGACGAGATCGAGTACATACCTGTGATTTGCCAAAGCTGAAATGTGATGGGAAAGTACCTATTCTGCCTTGGGTAAGAGAGAAGAAAGAACCGCGAAGGGAAAGGCGATATTCACCATAATAAAGAGCCAAAATACTGCTCAAAGGTTTTCAGAAAGGAGCACACGTTCCAAGCGGGGTATGCACTCAATGATTTCTTTCCAGACCAGATATATTCAATCTTCCGGGGCACGGGCTCTTAGTAGGGAAGCAAAGGATGCTTAGGGAAAGTTCTTGACGAACCTCGTCCGCCAGGGTCAACAGGTGGTCATAAAAAAGTATTGTGCAAGTTGCGATCGCGTAATACTGAAACCGTGACCGTCATTGGCGTGGTTAACACGACGGAGATCCAGGGCGAAATACCTTGATTGAGAGGCTATAGTCCTTCCGCTTTAGCAGGCAACGAAATGCCGAGCGAGATCAGACTTACATAGTATCTCCGATCTGAATGAGGACCTCTAAGTCGGAGGACATGGGGGACTGACTTGCCGATTGGAGGAGGGCGTGATGCTGACAACGGGGGAAGAGCAAAGAAACTCGAATCCAAGAGACCAAAGGCTACTTAAGAACCCTGTCCGATTGGCGCTTCTTTAATTGCTGGTCTGTTCCCCTCATACACGCCTCGAAACCCAAACGCCATCTTTCGCCTTTGCACTGGATCACGATCATTGATCACGAGTCGAGGTCCCTGACCGGCGCATCCGTATAATGAAGGCCTATCGAGTACGACTGCAGACTACCCACCGCCGTGGGTTACTAACTCCATGGTCACAACACAATTGGAGAGTTTCGATATAAGACCCTGCATTCACTTCAAAGCGCTGGGTTGCCAGTTGTGCAGTAGAAAAATTCCGAGCCCAAAAGAGCTCCGGACGGTCGTCGAGGACTCTTGGTCGAGAAACCTGGCGGCTCGGAGAACAGAGTGTGCAGCCAAGCTAGTTCCCCAAAATTCCAGTGAAGTTCTGGGAGACGACCGCCGGGCTAGAAAAAGAGTGTTGAAGAGGATGAGTTCTAATTTGAGAGCTCAGAAGGAAAGATAAGATTTGAATACTAATTGAATGTTCTGGGCGCTAACCCCGCGACGTTCTCAGGTTATCCGCAACCCCGCTTCGGTCCCTGGGACCCTCAGTCAATGACGCTCGTTCCATTCCGACCGACCCGGCGTCCATGTAACTCGTGGAAAGCGCCGAGTATCGTAATCGAGGAGACCCGTTAAATAGGTCTCCAGTTCATCAATCTCGCCAGCCATTCGGACCTGAAGGTCGAAGCGAACGCCAGATGGCGCACAGACGAGGTAAAGCTCGCGAATGGGTTCACACTGGGAAGAGGGTATCGAGTCAGTTCTACGATGTGGGGAAGGGCTGTGCAAACCATTCAGGTGTCTTGCCGCTTCCAGTTGCACCCATCACGCTTGAAGGGGAATCAGGTTAACATCACTCGAAACCGTTCGGGGGCGCTCACGCGATCAGGATGGATGCCCTGGAAGTAGTACAGGGTTCAAGCGATTTATCGTACGTTGCTGGAAATTCGAGCGCTCAGATGCGCTTTAACCGGATTGAAGAAGGGCGTATCATATGGCCGCGTTCCCGGTTCCGGCGTCGCCGGAGTTGGTGGCCACGTGACTTCCTAATCGAGTATCCCGGGTCCTGCCTACAAGCTCCGCTCGTCTCCATTTTTGCTTCAAGTATGAGAACACTCGAGCTCTTGCCAAACCTCACCCCAAGCGAAATCTCCCGGGCCAGTATTAAGCCTCTGCAGACTTCGCTCGGATGGCGCGCGACCAGGAATCCGGAGCCCTTGAAGGTGGGAATCAGCACATCGGAAACACCCCAGTACTGGTTCATTCAATCTCGATCGGACTATGGCGCACTGTCGGTCAGCTACTGGGTATCGATGTCACCCTTCGGCACACTGCCAAGGGTTGGTATGTCGGTAGGAAGCCTTGTATTGTTTGGCAACACTTCTCTACGGATACGACAGAGAAAAAATCTGACCGCTTGACCCTCATTACAACGTCGTTGTCTCCTCCCCTTCTGAGAGCTCAAGCCGATCAAAGTACGGGGACGTTCGCATCAGCTCGCGAGGGCGAAGAGAAGGAGAGAAACCCTCACGACCTGAGAGGGCCCAGGCTTCGATCCTTTACAGGGGGACGTGACGAATGAAACGATGGGCCTCTTGGCTCGTTCGGGCGGTGGGGGTCATAGGATCCTCAGTGATGGCAGGCTTCTGGCATTTGGCAGAGGGAGGCTTTCGTTGAACTTTCGGGCGTTCGCGTTTTTCCCTGCGAACGGATAGATAACGTGGAATAAAAACGTGTATGAAATGAAGGATAGCTTTATGTCCAGCAGTTCGACGACTCTGAGACCTTGCGCGCCGGAGATGAGGGCTGGCTGGGCACAGGCGTGGGCCAGATGCAGTTTCGACGTACGAGCCGAGTACGAGCCATATTCGTTGGTGTTGGTGAGAACGTCTGAAGCCAAGTTGATGCGAGAAGTGGCGGTAGCATCTACCTCGGAGTCAACGAAGGCCGCACCAGAGGACCACCAGCAATCGCACGAATTTGTCGGAGTCAGTTTATCAATTGTAATTGTCGGCATTGGGCGTTCCACAGCCCCGGAGAGAGAGAGAGAAATGCAAAATGGGGGATGTCGTTTGAACCAGCCTGAGATGTAATTCTCCTCTGACCGGAAGAAACTTGAATATTTTCCAGCGTCTAGTAGTTTCCCAGAACGGAATGAGGCCACGAGGCCATCTATCTCTTATCAGCCCACCATCGACACCGAACTGAAGACAACATGGGATTGCGAAAGTTTTTCCGCAGAATAAAAAACCGTTATCGAGAACGAAACAGAGCAAGGAGCGAGGCGGGTTCCATCGACGAGCAAAACGAAGTTGAACTCGTCGCGCCACGCCCCACAGGGTCGTCACCAAATCTTCCCATCGGTGACCCGACCCCACCAACCCCTGGGCCCTCTGCCGCTCGCATTCAAGATTCCAACGGTATGAAGCCATTTAACTCCCAGCTGATCCGTCTAACCGTGCTTTTCCGCCCGACGCAGATTTTCCCTCCACTTTTACTCAATTCCAGCCTGATTCTAGCCAAAAACAAAGCACGGTCGCACCACATCTCGCCGATCCAGCACCAGATCTGAACACTGTTGCCCCGACTCTACAAACAATCGAGCCCTCGGCCTCTCACGATCAGAATTCTAACGGTATGCGGCCATTTGCTTCCCTCAGCATCCCTCTAATCGTGCTATTCCGCGCGATCCAGATCTGCCCACCAGTTCCACTCCATTCCAGCCTGATTCCGGCGAAAAACAAAGCACACACACGGGACCCCCGAATCCCCCTATAGAATCGCCTGCGGTAGATGCTGACAAGGACACCGGGAAGCTCAAGTCCCTCGCGTATTCCGTAGCCAAGACAATCCTCCTTGGGGTCAGAGAGTCCGCAGATTCATTCGTTCCACTCAAGTCTGTCGCCGGAGGTCTCTGTTTTATATTGGACAATTACGAGGTACAGTCCTTCTTCCGCACTCGCGATCCACAGCACTTATATTTACACTAGCGAATGAAGGCAAACAAACAATCCATAGAGTTGTTGGCACCCCGGGTCCAGGAAGTCGCTAGGTTGCTCTACGCGCCCGTTTCTCAGGGTGATATCGACGAACATTCAAGGAGAGGCGTTTTGGAACGGTAAGTCCATACCCTCTGACATCAGGTGCCGCCTCTGACGTACGAATCATTAGCAAATTGCGAGACGTTGATCAAGATCTACACGGACTCATGGAGCAAGGAAAGGTCGAAGGTTTTTTCGCCAATGTCGACAACGCCGATAAAGTTCGCGGACTAGTCGAGGACATCCGTGATGCAATGATCCAATATCAGGTTTGTTTTGGCAATATCCGCGGTCCCCAGCACCTCTGACGTTCGCTTCAGACTTCATTACAGCAAGGTCTCTACATCAAGAGTTGCCAGCTTATTGTAAGGCCCGCTTCCCTGCTCCTCATCCTCACGCGCTGATCGTTGGATAGGAATCCGTGGACCTTACCCTTCTCAATGGGATGTGTCACACTTCGGGCGCTGGTTACAGTAGCAGGAACAGGCAGGGATGCCTGAGGGGAACGAGGCAGGATGTACTCGGAGAGATTCAACGCTGGTTGACGGACACGCTGGATAAACGTGTTTTCTGGCTGAACGGCCTGGCCGGAACGGGAAAGTCCACTCTTGCTCAAACATTTGCCGAAATGAGCTTTGCGGATGGCAAACTCGGGGCGAGCTTCTTCTGCTCTCGGGATTTTGTGGACCGGAGTAACCTCCAGACAATCTTTCCAACTCTTGCCTTCCAGCTTGCCTACAAGTATCCCTCTTTCCGTGGGAAGTTGTTGGAGGTCTTGAAAGCAATCCCAGATGTTGGACGGGAGTCCCTCTGCTCCCAGATGGAGGAACTCATCATTGGCCCATTCAAAGCTTCCCCTACCCCAACCCTCATCATCATTGACGCTCTTGATGAGTGCAAGGATGAAGAACCTGCCTCTGCCATGCTTTCCATGCTTTCCTGCTACACAGACCAAATACCCAATGTCAAATTCTTCATCACTGGCCGTCCTGAACCTCGAATCCGCTCTGGGTTCCGTCTCAAGTCACTCCACCCCATCACAGAAGTGCTCAAGCTGCATGAGGTTAAACAGTCATCTGTTGATGCAGATATCAATCTGTATTTCAGGACTGAGTTAGCCGAGATTGCCAAGACACGAAGTGACTGGAACCTCACAGACCCATGGCCAACTTCATCTGAAATTGATGTTCTCTGCAAGAAGGCTGCGGGTCTCTTCATATACGCTTCCACAGTTATCAAATTTGTTGCATGCCGAAACTACACCCCTGCTGCAAGGCTCACCCTCATCACCTCCCTCCCACAAAACACCGCCCATGAATCAAAGTCAGGGGTTGATCTCCTCTACGCCAAAGTCCTAGAGCAAGCCTTCCACAGTATTGACCCAGATGATCAGAAACTCTACTCTGAGTTCAAGACTGTTCTTGGAACAGTGGTGCTGGTGTTCAACCCTCTCTCAGTGAGGGCACTTTCAGACCTTCTCAAAATGCCCGAAATCCGTACTACCCTCTGCTCCCTCCATTCCCTCCTCCTTGTACCAGAAACAGAGAAGACAGCAGACCCAGTTCGAGCCTTTCACAAGTCATTTCCTGACTTCCTCACAGATGCCAGCCGGTGCAGGGATGAAAGGTTTTTTGTAGAGCCAAAGGTCCTTCATGCAGAAATTTTGCTGTCCTGCCTGAGGTTGATGAAGGAAAGGTTGAAGAGAAACATTTGTGACCTTGGGCACCACACTGTTCTTAGTGAGGTGGAGAACCTTTCTACCCTAAAAAATAATAACATTGGAGATGCTCTGGAATATGCCTGCCACTTTTGGACTAAGCACCTTCTGGAGATCCCTGGAAGCAGCCCCCATGCCAAGGAAATAGCAGAGGCCATAGATGAATTCTCTACAACCAGCTTGTTGTATTGGATTGAAGTCCTTGTGCTTACAGGAAAGCTTGATGTTGGAGTTCATGCCCTGAATGATGTTGAGCAATGGTGTGCTTTGGTGAGTGCTATTGAAACCATCTACAGGAAGCCATACTGATGGTCCTTTAGGAAAGAATTGAGTGCAAGTGGACAAATGACACCCAACGCTTCCTGTTGGAATACTTTGATGACATCCACAACTCTCTTTCTCAGATATACCATTATGCCCTCCCATTTTCTCCTCCCTCATCATGGCTTCAAAAGTGCTACAGTGCAGAATTCTTGAATGTATTCAAGGTGGTCAGGGGAGCTCTACTTGGGTGGGGAACATGTTATCGAACTGTTTCTCTTGGCAGTGACCCACATTCTATCTCGCACTGGAACAACACTGTTGCAGTTGGCCAGTCATCTGGAAATATCATCATCCTGGATGCAGTTACTGGCAGCCAAACTGCTGTCTTTTCTGGTCACACAGATGCTGTTAGATCTTCCACCTTCTCATCAGATGGGATGTTTTTCATCTCTGGAAGTTATGACAAGACTGTCAAACTCTGGGATGTGCAAACTGGTGGAGTCATCAGAACGTTCCATGGTCACAAAGCCCAGGTCTTTTCTATTTCCATCTCAACAAACTCTGCTATGATTGCCTCAGGGGATATGTATGGAACAATTTTCTTGTGGAATTGTCAGACAGGGGAACATACCTGTATCATTGAGCAAAGACAGTGGATAAATCATGTCACCTTCTCTCCAACAAACCCCCAAGAATTCATATCCATATCTGATAAAAAGGTCTGGCAGTGGAATATCAATGGTCATCAGATTGGTCCAGCATATGATGGTTCCCACATTGCTTTCTCCCCAGATGGTATTCAATCTGTTTTTTGCAATGGGAACACAGTTACAGTTCAACACTCTGATTCTAGAGTGACTGTAGCTGAATTCTCTGTGGCTGGTAGAGACATTCAAAGATGCTATTTCTCCCCTGACAGCAGGCTTGTTGCAGTTGCTGCTGAAAATAATATCTATGTCTGGGATACTACCAGCCCAGATTCTCACCCCATAGAGCAATTCACCACACCATCTTATATTCTGGACATCATGTTCTGTGCTCCCTCCACTCTGATCTCAGTATCTTGGGATCAATCAGTCAGGTTTTGGAAGATTGGTGTTCCACAAACAGACCCAGTGGTCTCTGATAAAAAGTCCACTCCACCTACTTCAGCTTCAATCAAGTCTATCAGTCTGAACCCAGGGAATGGGATTGTTATCTCAAGTGACAATGATGGGATAGTAAAGACCTGGGATATCTTGACTGGCCTCTGCAAAGCATTCTTCCAGACCCCAGCTGGCAATAACTTGAGAGATGTCCAGCTGACAGATGGGAAGCTAATCATGGTTTGGCATGAAAGTGGGAAGATTCACATCTGGGACACTGAGAAAGGTGAACACCTCCAAACAGTAGAGGTCCCAAAGTGTCAAAGCCTCAAGATATCAGGAGATGGGTCAAAGGTTCTTTGTCTTGGTGATGGCACTGTCATTGAAGTGTGGTCAATATGGACAGGGGAGCTCATGGGAAAAGTCAAGTTAAAACATTGGACATGGGGGAATCTCTTCTATTTGGATGGCTCAAAAATCTGGATTGAACTTGGGAACTCTTCAATCCAAGGATGGGACTTTGGAATCTCAGGCTCTTCCCCAGCCCCACTGCCCAATACACCCATAAAGGAATCTTGTCTGCAATTTACCAGAGACCCCATTAGGATTACAAACAAAATCACTGGAAAAGTGGTTTTCCAACTGTTTGGGAGGTATGTGAAACCTATGGTGGCACAGTGGGACGGGCAATATCTGGTTGCTGGCTATGGAACTGGAGAGGTTTTGATTTTTGATTTCTGTCATCTGTATCCTCAGAAAGAATCTATAGTTTATTGTCTCTGTGACTGGATGTGGTCACTTTGACTTCCTCTCTGTTGTGAATGTGTCTTGGATAGGAAGGGGTGCAAATGCAATGTGGTCTAACTATCATCTTTTTCAGTCTGGGAAAGAATACATAAAACAGAAGGTTAGTCTTATCATGGCCAGCTAAATTCATCACATTGGACAAAGGGTAAGCATGACAGTTGAGGTTTGGCACCCTTAACTACATTCCATTCCACCCCAGCTTGAAAAACTGATCGGATGGCGTGTGACCAGGAATCCGGAGCCCAAGGTGGGAATCAGCACATCGGAAACACCCCGGTACTCCTTCGTTCAATCTTTCAAGACCCTCTTCTCGACCGCAGAAACTCACGCACAAATTCTTTGAATCATCGACGTTGGTGTTGGTTTGCTATTGCCGTCGGGCATCCCATCAAGCACAATCTAGGGGGTCCATTTCTTTGACGATTATCCGTTGCTACCTTCCAGCTGTTCAACTCCTCGCGCTCATTGTTGACTGTCCACCATCTTGTTCCATCTCTGGGCAGTCATCAGAGCTCTGACTGCCAGCCCTACTTAGCTCTGTGATCAATGGTCTTAAACCTATACGTAACCCCGCTGGGCTACCCCACTCCCGGCAACGCCGACACCGCATTTGTGGAGGGAGCATGTTATTGCTGCCATCCGTAAGTCAGTGGATCTACTAGTGGAAATGCGCACCCCTGCAAATAGCAGAGACGTTGAGCGGCAGTTGGACACCTTTGTCCTCCTCTCCCACCACCAGCGGCTCCAGCAAACCCGGCCTATAAATCCTGATCTCTTTTCCTTCCACCACTGAAAACTGGAACTCTCGAACTAGACGCGCCATGAACGCTTGCGCCTCGATCAAACTGGGAAACGAGGTATTTATCAGCCTTCAGGCCCGGTTGGAGAGAGTAGCAACAGGGGATCGGCAACTCACGCAAATCTCCACCCGATGCAGCTCCGTTCGCCCGCAGAGAACGTCATTCTATAATCCCAGGAACCGGTAAATAGGCGTTTGAAATTTAGAAAAAAGATCAGGAAGGTATCTCACAGGCCCCCATATATCCCGAGGGGTGTGTCCGCCTTTTTCATACCCTGTTCAAACCACCGATCGGGCCTGAAGACCCTGGCGTCACTGCCCCACACGTCAGGGTTCCTACAAGACGAATCGATCACCTCGGCGCATAACGAACGTACTAAATGTGCCAAACATACGTGTTGTACCCCGCTAGAGAGGCATGTATCACAGATCCTTTGGGGACAAATATCTCATTGTATGTCTTTCCCGAGCGACCGATGACCGGTTTCGAGAGAGGTAGCATAGTATCCTCGGAGACCTCCCGGATGATATCTGGCACAGATGTATGCACGCGAAGCGTTTCCTATTGCGCACTGTCAAACTGTATTCGTAACTCTGGGGCGAAGGGACTACAAACCTTGATTACAGCGTTGAGATAGGACAACGATTCCAGATCGGTTGCTGTAAAGTCTGCATTCCCCTTGACAGACACGAAATCATCCAATTCCGCCCGGAGCTTGGTTTGGTACTCTGGGTTCTTGGCAAGTTCCCAAAGCATTTGAGACATCTACAGGGATGGTAAGAATGCAACGAATGGATGTCACGTCTAAGATGCAAACCATCTTGGCGGTCGTTTCCTGGCCGGCTAACATGATCGTCCTATGAAACAAGTCACTCGCTACCCCTTTGGGACCATATATCTCCACCTACCGAACTTGCGAGGCAATTTCTACGTCATTCATTACCCCATCGACATCCCCGCTCCCCTCAACTGTTCGAAAAATTCGGTGAGCAATTTGCTAGCAAACCTCCGATGCCTCCCAAAACACTCACTGAGTAAGCTGAGCACATCATTGCCCATTTCTCCATTTTCGATGTTCTGCCGTTTAGTGTCGATCAACTCCTTTGCGACCTCTCGTGCATATTTCCTGTTTTCGCGCATACGGACGCTTCCCGGGCTCTTGTCCCTCTCGAAAATCCAAGTCAAAAGACCGCGTGGGAGGTATTGCGACGCGTCGCTGATGAGTATGTTCTTGGGAAGCGGTTTTGTCCCGAAGGCAACGGACCTGTGGTTTTGCAGTGGGTTGGGCTAGACATCAGCAACGGCGCAGTCGAGACTGTGAGATAAGGAATGTGTGATGCAACATACAGAAGATTGAGGTACGACCGTGTCAGGGGGTTTTCGGTGCCTTCCAACGCGCCGAAATCGTAGTCAAAAGCGGCTAGCAGCAACCGTGAGTTGAGAATATGTGCTTGCGTCCTCGGTCAGTTCTCACCGTTTCCAATTCTAAAACTGGGTCAGATAGGACCTGGCGGGAGAGCCATAGGAAACCACTGACACGTCGAGAGCGGCTCGACCGAGCCATCCCGCAACGTCTATTTCTACCAGCTCGACGGGGGACTCTTCGAGAAGGTCTTTCCACATCACCTCGAGCTACAATCATCTCGGTGAGCCAACACCCTACACATGAGTGGTACCGACTTGCCTTGTCCACGACCTCAACGAAACGGGGAAGCAGCTCCCTCGACGCAGTCAGCCCAAACGCAGGCATCATAGCCTTCCGTTGCCTCCTATGGGTAGCACCTGTTGATGAGATCAGCTGGAGTAGAAGTCTGATGCGAAGTTTGGTTTCTACCGTCTGCAGCCAACAGCCCCGGGTCCGCAATAATGGCGTTCATCTCCCTAGAGCTCGCGGACTTTCTGTAGAGGTAACTTGTGGCATGGAAAATCTGGTGCAACGCTTTAGGGTCCGCGACCCAAAGTCGGTTCTCCTAACACCGGTAAACGTCAGCAAGAGCAAAGGAAGCTAAGATATATATCGTAGACACACCGCGAATGGAGCTTTGAATCGGACCACACTTCCGTAGTTATCTAAGAACAACTTTTCGACACCCCCAGACTCGGAGTGCGCCATTAACTTGAGATGGCCTGTGGGGAGAGTCAGGACATCTCAACGGCGTTTGATACGTAGACCGATGCTACCCAAGATGAATGACCAGGAGGTGTCAGAGGTATCAGGGCCGTGCATATCAGCGATATCAGACCGTTTAAGCTTCTTGAGCAATAGCCATATGGCTGGGACCACCACGGCAACGACGACGGTCTTACTATAGTCCATGAGGATGGAGATGGGAGATCGCAGAATAAGGCAAAAGCCTGCTGGTCAGGCCTAAATACCAAGTATTGCCGCCCCCAGTTTGCCAATTCTGGCGACTAGCTGATGTGAATCGCCCTTTGTGCGGCCGAGGATCAAATTTCAAACGTTTCGACCTCCCGGACCCTTTGCTCTGGTGAGAAGCTTGAGAAGAACCCCGGTGGTCCCCAACACGCCCGCTATTGACTTGGTGAACAATGAAACATGACTGCACATAACAGCCTTCAAGGCTTCGCGGACACAGTATTTGTAACGCAACGTTGAGGACGAGTGGGCAGTTCGAGGACAGGACGAGAATTTCGGTACGATAACTCAATAACGATGGGTTTGAACTGTCGGCCGGAGCTCGATCGAAGCCTATCAAGGGCTCCAAGGGGTCCGGTCGCCTTCGCCAGCAGACCTCTGTTCCTCGTTGCCAGGGCATTGACAATTCATCCGGCCTTCAGGATAGTTTGGTCTTTACAATATGCTTGGGAATATGTTACAAATGCGACTGTGGGTATTCGAGCGACGCTGAAAATCCTCACGGTAGAGCGTCAATATGAGAGTGTCTCGATCAAGCCATCCATAATCCTGACAGGGTCTGGGATGTGGAACTTCTCGTATGCAAGGCCGTTGGGAACACTGTAGATGTGTGAAACACGTCAGCGAGCCAGGTCATCGTGGCGGGACGCCAGGGTACTCACTCCCATCCAGCGATCCTCTGGATCGGCGCCCTCAGTCTCAAGAAGCACCTCTGCTGGATCTCAGCCCCAATCTCTGCGCCGGCACCAGCAGTCTTGCCCGCTTCGTGAACGATGACCAGTCTTCCCGTCCTATTGACACTCTCTTCGACGGTCTTCACGTCCCAAGGAAGGATAGTCCTCAAGTCGATTAGTTCAACCCTCGCTTTCCTCAAGGATTCTGGGACATGTTTCGCCAACCCCTCAGGAGGGGCATTCAAGAAGTTGATGGCAGTCTCGCAATGGTAGACGGGCGTGCCCCATGTGAGGAGAGTGACGTCAGTGCCAGGTATCAACGTCTCAGCTTGTCCAAGCGGAATCGAGTAGTCGTCAATAGGCACTTGCTCGACTGCAGAGCGGTATAGAATCTTCGGCTCCATAAATACCACGGGGTTCGGATCTCGGATAGAAGAAATCAAAAGCCCTTTGGCTTGAATTGGCGACCGTGGGATCACAACCTACCGTAAAAGACGTGTAATGCACCGTCACGCAACCGACTAAAAGGTAGAGAAGCACACCTTTATCCCAGAGGCACCCATAAAGAACCCTTCCGGACTTTGGGAATGATATAGCCCTCCATGACCGACCGCCATAGTTGGTGTCCGGATAGTCAATGACCCGGCGTTGTACTGGCCTCCCGATCGGTAGCGAAATTTAGCAGCCTCGCTAACGATTTGATCGAATGCGGGGAAGATATAGTCAGCGAATTGGACCTCAGCTATTGCCGTTTGGCCCATCGATGCGAATCCGATGCCAAATCCTACTATGCCTTGCCTGCAGAGGGAAAGCAACAAAATTAAGCTCCGAAAGTCTGAAGGGGCGCATATAACGTACTCCGTGAGTGAGGTATTGAAGACTCGTTCTCGCCCAAACTCTTCGGCCAGTCCAAGTGTACACCTGAACACTCCACCAAAGCCCACATCTTCTCCAAACACGACGGCGGAGTCGTCTTTCGTGAGAATTGTGCTCATCGCATCCCGAACGGCTTGGTATGTGTTCATCTTCCGCGTCTCGCGACCTCCGCCAATATCCGAAGTAGATGCGGGAGCATCGTCCGCCCACTTGAGACCAGGGGTCTTGAGTGAAGATTCACGGGTTGTGCGTAGGAGAGTCGTCCGGTTGAGATCGAGCCGACCGTCTGCGGGTGGAGGTCCGGCCGAAGTCGATTCCCACCGAGAGTTCGCCGTCCTGACCTAGGTTGAGGAAATTAAGTGGGAATTTACGGTGTAAAGAAGACAAGGACTACGGACTGATAACCTCGGAGCAGCTTTGACCCAATACCGAGCGGAAGGACGCAGCATAACGTTTGTCGGTTGGGGGAGGAGTGGAGGGAAGGAGGTGGGTTAGATCCGGATTTGAGTTGATCTCCTACATCTTGCTCAAATACCCGACCCGACCGCCCAGCGCCAGCCTCCGCCACCTCCTTGACACCTCCGGCCAGACGACGACGAAGGCAGGGTTACGTCGGATGGAGAACGACTCGACGTTCGTCGCTCCCGAGGGCGTGTACTCCGTCGTCGAAGAACACAGGCCATCCAACTTAAACCCACACACAATCAACCCTAACGCCCTGTCGGCAGCATACCCTACAAAATTATCAACGATTCTCATCAGATACCCCGCACATAACAAGGCAAGTGGGTCGCAGGCGCTGGCTCAGTTGCTCGGCGGAGGAAAGGAAAAGGACGCGAAGAAGGACAAAGGCAAGAGTGATGACACCAGCAAGGATAAGGACAACCACCTCAAACCCCCCACAAGAGAACGCGAGGACGGAGTCAGCCTCTCCAGCAGTGATACCCAGGATGATGCAGGAAATCCATCCCCAGACCACTCTGCGGGAAGCCCTCCCATACCCGAGGTCTCAAATCCTCCTGTCCACGAACATCTGAATACCATATTCTCCATTCATTCCCCCTCGAATGCTACTGGGGGCAAGAAGAAAGCCAGTGCTCGTCCGAAACACAGCATTCGTACCACGTCATCTACCTTCATCTCGAGAATTCAGAATGCAGAAGGGCTTGGGAAACATCTGCAGTCTCGCCAGGGAGAAGTCACCTACGTGTTTTATAACCATCTCAAGAGCTTTATATGGACGGAAGTAGGGAGTAAAGTCAAGGTCCGTCTACCTTCTGACTCGTTATATATTTCGGGATCACGAAGAAGCTCCATTCATCCTGTCTGACCACAGGAGCCTCTCGTTCGGCTGTTCTTCTCTGCTTACCCAACATGTCACGACGTCAATCCCGCCACGGCCTCCCCGGACAGAATGGATGTTATTATCGGGTTCAACACTGGGGACATCGTCTGGTTCGGTGCGTTAACTTTTCCTTGACATATTCCCATGCGACCCTCAAACTTCGCCATAATCAGATCCAATATCGAACAGATACTGTAGGCTGAACAAACAGGTACGTCACAAAACCGCCCTTCAATTCGGTCAGATCTTCTGTCGATCCCCTTTAACGCTTTGATTGGGTACCTTAGGGCCGTATCTCGAATTCGCGGTGCACAGCTGTTCACTGGGTACCCTCGTCCCAGACTCTCTTCCTTGTAGCCCATGCAGATGGGACTGTCATTGTGTATGACAGGGACCGTCAGGATGGACCCTTCGTTCCTCAAGAACCGACCCACTCTTCCACCACGGCCTCTACCTCTACGAACGGAAGTGGATCTCTATCGAATTCATCACAAGGAGAGTGGAATCCGCTCGATAGCATATTTGTCACGTTGCCTCCGTGGCATCCTGTATCCGTCGCGAACGGCGCTGGGAAGTCAGACCGGGACAAGTCGGCCAAGAACCCCGTAAGCCATTGGAGGGTGTCCAAGCGGAGCGTCGTAGGTTAGACTCATGCGATGGGTTTCCCGACGGCGCGCTGACATCTGCTAGATTTTGTGTTCTCACCGGATGTGAAATACGTCGCGGCGATTTCTGAGGATGGTTGTTTACGGGTGATTGACGCTATGGCGGAGCAGTGAGTTCCACCACGATCACCTCCTGGGTATATCATTGTACTCAACCCTCTCAGGCTCGTTGACTGCTACGCCTCATATTTCGGTGCGCTGACAGCTGTTGCGTGGTCGCCTGATGGTAGGTTCATATTGGTAAGCATTTAGCTTGAATTTAGATTCAATTGCGATGACACCTCTGATTAGACCGGTGGTCAAGACGACCTGATAACGATCTACTCGCCCTGGGAACAACGGGTAGTTGCCAGATGCCAGGGACATTCTTCATTCGTATCGGGATTGGCTTTCGACGAGATTCGATCTGATGGGAGAACGTATCGGTTCGGAAGTGTTGGGGAGGATAACAAATTCATCTTGGTATTTGAGGATTCCACTTCTACACCTTTGTGACTGACCACGTGCCTTAGTGGGATTTCTCCAGTGGATCACTCCACCGACCTAAGGTTAGTCTTTGTTTGCTTGGTCTCTGAATTCGCGTTACTCACCATACCCTTCCAGGCAACTCACCACCAGAGACTATCTATGGCCTCGAGCCTTTCCTTAGCCATCCGTCGTCGGGGAGACTCGATTGTGAACCTTCCACCTGACGGATCTGCCGACGGCAAGTTCCCGCCGCTCCCACACTACCACCCATCGCCGTCACGAAACGAAGTGGCAGTTGTTCAGCCCGTCCTCGTCAAGTCATTTGACGCGGAACTTTTGACTGACGTCAAGTTCATCTCGAGCGCGGTGGTGACCTCGACTAAGGGAGGGCTCGTCAAATACTGGGTGAGACCGCTACCCACAGCTAGGAGGGGGTCGCACCATCAGACTCCGACTACGCATACCGGACCCAACGCAGGCGTGTCTAAGGGTATGGAATTTAACCCATCTAGACAGAACGCGGGGCCCATTCCGTTGGGGGTTTGATACTTCCCGCGCGTTCTGCAATGTCGCTTGGAGACCTCACTGATAGCTTTCTTTTCGTCCATGTTGGTTGTGTGCAATTTTTAGACAAGTGAACGAAGTGCTTAATTTATTTGTTGTCCATAGTTGTTGCCATATGTATGTAGGTAGTTATTTTATTTTCATTCTGTAGAGCTGTTGCTATACTGTAGATCTGCATGTTGCGTTTGCTGTGTGCCATCTTGGCCAGAGAATATGGAATGGAGAGTCACGGTTTTTTGCTGTGATGTACATGAGCATCCAAAACATTGTTTTCCCAGCGACCGGTCCACATGCTGGAAACAATCTACTCTGGCGTGAAGTTGGAGACGAGGGACTGAGCAACGATTGAATGTATTGTTTCACATCGCTCCTGACAAGCCTTCATGCACTGTGTCGAGAATGTTTAGGAAACTACTGCCACGATTCTGCGAAACTGACCTCAAGTCCTTGCTTGGGAGAAATTGTCCCATTTTGCCAGACGCTCGTCACCACGTTTAGAGCGGGCATACAAGCCAATACCAACGTACTCGCACCCGCGGTGGCTTCGTCGTGATTGGGATCGAGCCAGATCTCTTCGCCCATCAATGTCTACGTTTTCCGAGTCTTCGAGTCAGCAAGCGAAAGTTACTTCTGAGTTGGCTTACCGCTGCGCAAGATGTGACGAGACCTAGCATTTCGATACCCGCGTCTGCAAGGGCAGTACTTGCTGCGACAGTCCCTGTAGCCACACAGGAGTCAATCCCGTCGTTCTCGATGATAGTCAAGAAGACGTCGATCGTTGATTTTGGGAACAGCTCGAGGCGTACGCTCGAAACGAGGGATTGATGAATTAGGACTGCTATCGAACGGTCTTCTGCATCCTGAATCAGGAAGGTTCATTGGAGGGATTTGCAGCAAGGAATTGAAAGGGCGTACTCGAATTGGGGCACGACGCTTGTGGCAGGAAAATGGGGCAAATTTCACTTGTACGTTCAAGCGGCCGCGTTCGATGTATCCCACGTTCTTCGACTGACGGGGACCGTACCTGCACTGCGCGGTTCAGTCTGTCGCCCTGACGCTATTGGACAATTGCGTTGTGCACGTACACTGCGCACGCAATCTTCGTCCGTTCGGTTTCGATATAAGCCGAGCCGTTTGCCTGGCTTATCAAACCCGGCTGAAGAACTGGGGTCGTCGGGTAAAAGAAGCGCTGCCTGAAGCCGGAAATTACTTACAGATCGGACGTATATCTTGAGGCTGCCTCGATTGCCTGGGCTTTCCGGGGCGCCATTTCGTCTCGTCTTCGTCGTCGTCAACAAGCACTGGGGAGAAACTGTCTTCGGGGCCATTTATCCGTCGCCGGTCAAAGTTGGTCGACATTTTGAGAGACACCGCAGGCAACTGATAATCTGGGGTCACGTGCGGCCCTCGCGTTGAGATCATCCGTTTTCAAACTCCGACCTATCTCGGAGCTGGACCCAACGCGCGCTTTTCGTTCTCTTCCAACCCAAATCCCCCACCACCTCTTATCTGCATCCCAAATGCAAGCTCAAGCCGTGAGATCCTCGACAACGCGTCTGCAGGTAGTATTGAATTTGTCAAGTCGCTCTGATTGATGCTAAGACTTCTGCCAAGGCAACCGTCACGGCGCAACAGAGTCTACAGTCCGTGCAGACTCTGCTGCAAGCTGGACTCGGGTGTATTGCGTACTTGAGGTGATTTAGTTTGACTCCTTAAGCATATTTTTTTCTTACACACGATGCAGGGACTTGCTTCCTGAGGAGAACTTTAGTGAAAGTACGTCCGTCTCTCCGACCTACGAAGGCCCGAAAATCCAATGAAGTTCCGAAGGTTATCTAACATCTTCGAGCACACCCGGTCTTGCGCATGAGCCTTCTCAAAGGGGCTCATCCGTTTCCCCAATGACCCCAAGGCAAACCGTCAGCAGCTTCACGATAAGGTCAATCAAGCGGGGATTCACAGAGGAAGCAGATCAGCTACTAAACTGCCTGGTACTTACCCACGTTTTGATCGCATCTTCTTTTCACGTTCCTCCAGGAACGCGGTATATTCGATGCTTTGGAGCGCCAGTATCTCAAAAGCTTCGTGTTCGCAATTTATCTCGTGAGTTCTCATTTTCAAACGGCTGCGAATACTCGGCTGATCCAGGTTAGGACGACAACAACCCAAACAAGTTGAGTTTGAGCGCATATATTCAGGTTTTCGCTAATGTATGCGCCTCTAGTCTTGTGGAATCTTATACATTCAACTTCAATGTGAGTTGGGCGGCATAGCGATGAATCTCTCTAATTGTTTATTTAGTACTTTGAAGTCGACGGGACTGGTGTAAAGGCGCCGGTGATGAGCCTTGGGGAAGGTCTCGTGAGGATGTCGCTTGACGATCCCGCCCCGGCTACAAATAAACCCATCAAGCCCCCAACGCTCGGAGAGGTCAAAAAAAGCCTCAGGGTACGCAAAAGCTGTATTGGGAGCACATAACTCATCTCGTCGTTCTCTAGTCACTTGCCAGACGGCTGATACACGCGGCTAGTCAAATGGACGAGCTTCCAAGTTGAGAGCCCTCTTCTGTTCCGGATCTATAACCACTAATCGTGAATGCAGAGCGCCGTTTTGCGGCCTTCAAATTGTATTACTATGACCACACTCCCGATGATTACGAGCCTCCTCATTTCAGGAAAGGCGACGCGGATAAAGACAAGTGGTATTTCACAACCCACGACAAAACAGAAGTCCCCGAGCGGACAGACGTGGGGAGGCTCGAAACGGGCTGGCATTCGTGAGTTGATACTGGGATCTTTTGATTTATTGCGCTGAATATATTCTTGCGACAGAGTCGAGGTCCAAGTCGCATCTATCACCAGCTTCCTCCCGAGCCCCGAGACCAACAAGGAGGAGTTTTCAGGGATGGCCCGTGCACCAGGAATACCTTCATTCCCCACACCTCTACAAGAGGCTGAGTTTCGTAGGAAACAAGCTGAGGCGCAGCTCAGAGACGCTGAGCAGAGGAAAGTGGTGTTTGATGCAGATCCTTCTCCTGTCGCAGAGATTACCAGCGAGGTGGTTGACCCCGGGGTACCCCTGGGTGTTATGGACGATGATGGGAATATTGTTGCAAGCCCGACGGACTTGACTACGGTTGTTGCGGTAGCCGGTCAAAAAGCCCCCTCTAAGGAGAAAATCGTTGATGTTGGTCACGCTGAGAAGTGTGTAACGGATGTTCGTGAACTGGTGCGTTGCTTACCTCAATTACAAGTAATTGTCACGACATTCTTTCCAGGTTCGTTCTCTCCATGAGGTTGGCGTTGAAAGGACCCAAGTCCTGCCCTCGACTCAACCGATGAGTGGCGAGGGAGCGGAGGAGGGTTCAGGCTCCATTCTCCTGACTCAAGCCTCTGCTCTCGCAGGCATGAGTCAGGGGGTTGAGACTCAGGTTCTCAAGAATATGTTCGACAGCTTGCCCCCGAGTAGCCAAATTGTTGAGTCGGAGATGTTGGGTTCGTCGGTCTCCTGCACCAAAATTGAGAATGATCTCAGTCGACTTCAGACCTCGAGACTCAGCAGCCGAGTCTGCCTCGCGAAGAGTCGATTGGATCATCCACCGGAGACCAGCCGATGAAGGTCGACTCCATCGTCGCCGATCGTGGGCTAGACTGCTGTTGTGAAGTCGATGTGCGATTCTTCTTGTTGATTCGACCCGGCCTAACCCCCCCCCCCCCCCCCCCCCCCCCCCCCCCTAGCTCAATGATACAGACACCTGCTGGTGTGAGAACTGCGGGCGCTGGTATCATGCCTGGTAAGTGTATCTGGAATGCCGCAAGTGTCGATTTAACCTATCCTTCCAGGTGTATGGGGTTCGTAAAGCAAGCTTATTCCTCTAGTACTATATGCATACACTCCGTCCACAGGTATCACAACGCGCGGGACAAGCGCATCCCAACCAGCTACCAGTGCTTTGATTGCAGGATTCGCTCCGACAAGAACTGGGACTTGATCGTGATGCGCGATCAGCACCTAATCCTCATCTCGGACTACAAGGACTTTGCGATTTTCAGGTGTGGGGTAGGTCATATACCGAGGACCTCTGGCTGACTTGGTGTATGCAGGCGGGCGATCAAAATCGCCGAGTCGATGAAAAATTTCAGCGGCCATCTGACATTCGTGAGGAGGATTGGTTGCCCATCCGAAGTGGCAATGCAGTTGTTCAGGCGGTTGCAGACGGAGGGTACGCCGACTGTGGCTTATATCTGGAACATGTGAACTCACTCTCCAGCGAAGGATTCGTCGTACAAGTGGAAACGGCCACTGATGAATTAGGACTGATGGAAATTCAGGAGCCGGTGAAAGGTAAACGAAGGCGCCCGCGCGCCAAGGCAGGCTCCAAGTACAAGTTTGTCGCGGCGATGAAGAAATCTCAGAAGTACAAGGAATACTTCGATCCTGAGCAGGACATCAAGATGCGGTTGGAGCGATTGGGTGACTTGGTACGTCTAACCAGACTGCCGAAGCCAATTCGCTAAAGGTGGATCACGCTACTTTCTGCAGGATGGGCCGGACGAAAGACCGTTAGTTGACTCCGAGAACACCTTTGCGATGCTCACGCTTTACGATAGGGCCAGGATGGTGGTCGACATTAACAGCCAAACCCAGTTGGAGACTCAACCGGTCTCCAGCATCGACATGAGGCAAAAGCGCAAGAGCCGCGAGGATCAAAGCGAACGTTCGAAAAGAGTGAAGATCTCTGTTGGGGGTGCTATGGATCTGGGCGATTAACTGGATTCTGACTGACCTGGGTTACGTCGTGCTGTGCCTTCTGTTCCTTGCTCGCTTGTCATCTCTTTCTTGGGCTGCCCTCTTGCTGTGCCCAACGGATATCAAAGTCTTCTGCTGTGTCTCGTCTTGTGCTGTATTAATAGTCAAATCAAAGAACCTGAACGGAGATGTGTATTCTTAGGGAACATTGCATTCTAGAGATCTGGCAACTATTGTGGGAGTCCAAGAAGGTACCAAGTATTATAGACACACCGAGTATTGGATGTACACCAAAACAAAAGGATGGTCCCAAAAAATGATTCAATACAGAGCCTTTGCACCCTCCATGCTCCTGCGAAGACCATCAACGAGTTCAAGGTTTGACTTCCTGGTCTCCTCGATAGGACCAGCCAAAGCATGTTCCCACCAACACTCTGCGGGAGGAACTTCGCGCCAACCGCCACTTAGAAAGGCTCGGATCGCCTTGGGATCATTCGTCAACTCCGTTACTTTGTTCCAATGCGGCGGCGGGTTCTCGTGGGAGTAAGGAGTACCCGGCGAGGGTCGGGAAATTCCGTTCATGGCCAAGGCGATGGAAGGTGGGACTGTGATGCGGCCGAGCTTGAAGCAAACCTCAGAGACGGCTACGCAGTTGAGCGTCGCGCCGTCTGGTTCCTCGGCACGTAGTCTGGCGTCTGTGATGATCTTCATAGTTGCTGGGGAGATCATGGATTGGCTGGAGGATGGGGTGATTGTTCCAACGGCGGGTGTGTGTAAGATGGGCGCTGGGGCGGAGTTGGAAGGGGGGTTTCGTGGTTGGCTCTCGCTGTCTTCGTTCCTAGCTCGACCCTTTCTCTTTTTCTGGGGGCTTACGAAACGGTGGATGATGTAGAGCTTTGAGAGGTACAGCGTTGGGATTAAGACGGAGAGCGATGGATGCGATAGGTTTGGGGCACTTACCCACTTTCCATCCCAACAGGCGATGTTGGTACGGATTTCGTAGCTTGAGAATAGTGGGATCTCGCGGTAGAAAGTGAAATGGGTTCCCCCTAGTGCCGTCCAACCGCCTGGTCGGTTTTAGTTTTTGTCAATGTGGGGGATTTGATCAAACGGTTTCGAACGAAGGCTCACCGACGCGGTAGAAGCTGGGGAAGGAGACTATGGCGGTGATCATCCGGGCTTCGTCGATGACCTACAGCGAGAAGCGTTCGTTTAGAAGAGGAGACGAGCGAGGGGAGGGTGATCGTGTCGCGGGTGTACCTTTGGGTAGGAAGAGTTGCTGAGGTGCAGGTTGTAATCAGATTCATCGGGTCCAGCAAACTTCTTGATGACCGTACCACAACCCCAGGGGTCTAAAGCAGACGCATGAGACGCTTTCGTTGAGTTGATACAAATTCGTACCTGAGCCCATTGGAGTCAACCTGTCCAGCCAAGCGGTCTCAAGCCTCTTCTTCGTTTCCCTCGACTTTCCCAGCAACCTAAGCTTGTATAACAGGAACTTTATTCTGATGATCCAGATGTGTCGGAAAATCTTATCTGAATTTCGCGTGACGGTTCAGTGACCAGGGTCGATGGCGAAATATGGGCGGTGGCGACTCACAGTGCCAGGTGAACGGGAACGAGTTCATGTTGACGAGGACGAGGAAAGCCGCGAAGTAAAGAGCGGCTTTGGAGAGACCTGGGAGAACCCTCGCCGCTATTTTGCTGAACTTGGAAAGCAACGGGAGCGTGGCGGGGAGTGACGGCACCCGCCCCGTCCTGTTTACGACCCCGCTCATTGTCGTTGGAGTTGATAGGTAACGTAGGGGTCGTCAAAAGCCGAACCGCAGTTTTTGAGTAGGTGGAAACTGAGAGTCGCCGAGGCGCCTCAACGCACATGGACGATGGTGTTCCACTCAGCACGCATGAAAATCCGGAACGCACCGGCCCGACTTCCGAGACACTCTCCGACGCACAAGTCAAATTTTAGCCCTGCCCTGAAGTGAACGCGGTCTCAAGAAACTTCGAACGGTTTTCTCTTGCACACACCCTCGACGCGCTCGATTGTTGCTGGATCTCGTTCGTGGTTTGGCGATGCGCGAGTTGGGGCCCTCGCAGTAGATGAAGTAATGGTGCATCGCATAGTTTCTGCACCTCCGTATCTACCCTGCTTTCGTTTATGCTGCGAAGAATGTGGGGTTCGTTAGCGTGGTGTACATTCTCGAATGTGCTTGGAATATATGATTATACCCTTCCTTATCTTTATCGCTCTGGAATGAAAGCGAACTTGAACCTTAGACGGATAACAATACCACGCCTAAAACCAGTTTTACTCCACGACTCCAGCCACCGCCATCTCGCGATCTTCAATGCCTTACAGACTATCGGCATCTTTGGCTTTACACTCCTCAGACGTGCGTCCTACTCCTTGCACAGTTTGACCACGCGTTGACCGATCTCGCTGCGTCCAACGGAACAGGTCCGCGCGCTCGCATCTCCTACCGATGATCTGATACTCTCCGCATCTCGAGATGCAACCGCGATCTTGTGGAAGAAACCCAACCCTTCAGCGCCGTTCGAGCAGGAAAGGACCTTCAAACCTGGTTCCGGGTACGTGAACGCAGTCACGATAGTACCACCGACTTCGGACGCTCCAAAAGGTATGTCGCAACTCCGTTCTCGCTCGTCGGTCCCGTTTGGGGATGCTTGTGGCGACCGAATGCAAAATTACTTACGTTTTCCTTTTTGATTGATCTGGATTGGGCGTAGGCTATGCGGTCACGGCGGGTCAAGATATGATTATCAACGTCTATCGATTGGATTCCCCGCAAGAAGAGCCGGAATATAGCTTGATTGGTCACGAACACAACGTCTGCGCTCTGCACACTGCCTCCGATGGGACCATTATCTCCGGGTCGTGGGACAGGTACGTCATTGGAAAGAAATACCGGTCGACGTTACTTAATTTCGGCTCCACAGTACGGCAAAGGTCTGGAAGGGCTTCAAGTTGGCATATGATTTGAGAGGTCACGCTCAGTCGATTTTGGCCGTTGTAGCGATCAACGGGGAAGAGTTCCTAACGGGTTAGGACCCATCGAAAATCTTCCGCCTTCATCTGACTGACTGCGGTAACGAAGGTTCTGCGGATAAAACCATTAAGCTCTGGAAGAAACACAAGGCCGTTAGGACGTTTACCGAGCACAAAGATGCGGTCCGGGGCCTTGCGCTTGTAACGGATATTGGCTTTGCATCCTGTTCCAACGATAGGCAAGTTCATCGCTACCCATCCCTGCATCTTATTCACCGATTGACACAGCGAGATACACGTTTGGACGTTGGAAGGAGACCTTGTTTATTCCCTATCCGGCCATACCTCTTTCATCTACGGGCTTTCAATCTTACCAAACGGTGACATCGTTTCCTGCGGAGAAGACCGGTCCGTACGCGTTTGGCGAGGTGCGTCGTTTCCTTTTCCCCGAGTGCCTTACTTGACCGCGATTTCCATTCTGGTATGCGTGGACAGACGGTGAATGCATCCAGACTATTACCCATCCCGCGGTCTCTGTGTGGGCGGTTTCTTCCCTTCCTAACGGAGACATCGTGAGCGGTTGCAGCGATCACGTAGTCCGGGTCTTCAGTGTCGAGGAGGGACGATGGTTGCCAGAGGCGGACCTCAAAGTCTACGATGAGCAGGTTGCTAACCAGGCGTTGCCTTCTCAACAAATTGGCGACGTGAAAAAGTCGGACCTTCCTGGACTCGAGGCTCTCAAAGTTTCAGGCGGGTGGTTTAATCCCCCCCAGATTTTTGCATTCGTTGCTGACGAGGGCAATAGGTCGGAAGCCTGGCGAGACGAAGATGGTCAAGAATGGAGATGCCGTCGAAGCACACCAGGTAGAGCCCAAGATCTGTCTAGTCATGAAGTGAACTTAACGTGGGGTGCAGTGGGACTCCGCCTCGAACCAATGGGTCAAGATCGGGACCGTCGTTGATGCCGTTGGGTCAACGAGGAAGCAGCTGTATCAAGGCAAGGAGTGGGATTATGTGTTCGACGTGGATGTGCATGAAGGTGCTCCTCCGTTGAAACTCCCATATAACGCCTCAGGTGCGCCGCTGGGACGCCTCACACTCCAAGCCCTTCTCTGAGATCGGTTTTAGAAAATCCGTGGACGGCCGCCCAACGGTTTCTACAAGCCAACGAACTACCGATGACTTATCTGGACGAAGTCGTCAGATTCATTGAAAAGAACACTACCGGAGTCTCTCTCGGCGCAGATGGGGGGCAATACAACGACCCATACACAGGCATGGGTTCATCAGGCACCCGTATTGAGGTGACACTGACGCTTCCTGCATTTTTGAAGGCGCATCACGATACCAGCCGGCCGGTGGCAACGCGCCGAGCCAGAACACCGGTGCTGATCCTTTCACTGGAGGGTCCAGGTACCAACCGTCACTTCCCCAATCCGGTCCCACTCAAAGCGGATACTCGGACCCGTTGACTGGGGCTAATCGATACCAACCGACACCTTCTCCCGGATTTAGGCCCGCGCCGTCTAGCCCCGTTTCATCAACCCCTGCCTCTGGTAAAGTCATCCCTCATGTGCGTTCGATTTTTTTCGTGTCAGGTGGTGATCAGCTAATCTTTTTCCAATTTAGACATCGCCGATCACATTCAAGCAGTGCAATATTCCTGCGATGCGAACGAAGTTGACGGAGCTGAACAGTGAGATTCAGAGGGAGATTGTATGTGGCTTCCCCGCATGTCTTGGGTTGCTGATCGAATTGAGGGCTCGAGCGAACAGTCGACTTCTACCTTGGCTCTGCACCCGGACGAGGTAGCGCTTTTCACCCAGATGTTTGATTATCTGGCGGCTGTGAACGGAGGACGGAAGGGTTCGGGGCAGATCGTGCCCAACGAGAACCATATTGAGGCGTTGATTCACGTTTTGGATAGGTGGCCGGCCATCCATCGTTTCCCTCGTGCGTGATTGCTTCTTCCCCGTTCTCCTACCTGGTCTTTCAATTCGTTTGTTACACAGTCATCGACCTCGCTCGGTTAATCGTGGCGTTTGCCCCGCAATCACTGCACGCGAACGCTGGACTTGGCGATAGGTTCATGGATGCTCTATTGAGGGCATCAGACTGGGACGAGCATTGGACTCCACCGATGACAAAAGCAAAGGAGAGGAATATTCTGTTACTCCTTAGAACGGTCGCGAATGCCTTACAAGAGAACGCGAAACTTGGGAACATCACGTGGGCCTTGAAGGTACCTGTGCTTTCCTTCATCCATCTATCTGAAGCAGAGTATCGCGATGAGCAACTCGCTCACCCCGCTTCCAAACAGATATTCGCGGAACCTCCCCCGAACGAGTTGCTCACGTCGCCCCAAAGGATCGTTTGTTCGACCCTCCTGCTCAAGTACGTGGATTTCCTACGATTGTTCTGTGCGATATGGTGACCCTTGGGCGTTAGCTTCTCTTGTTTGGCACTGAGCTCGTCGCCGGAACCTGCTTTGCGATCCCTGGTTTTCGGTTTGACGTTGCGGGTGTGTACCACCTCCATTTCTCGTACTTTTACGTTCGTGACGCATGAGATTGACTAGGGCATCGCCAATCAACCGAACGACGCTGAAGCTGTATACCGAACGTTGGTTGCTCTTGGGAACTTGCTCTACGCCGCCAAGCAGCTCAACGCTCCGTTGCCGGCCGAAGAGGTCGCGCAGGCGAGATCGACGCTTGAAGGCGTCGAGAGGATGCCTGTTACTCCCAAGGCCGGTCAATCGGCGGCGGACCTGGCTGCTGAAAAACGAAAGATTGTGAATGTGGCCAAAGAAATCTTGAGTACGTTGTGAGAACGAAAGAGATGAATTGAAGTGATAGGGAACCGTGGACTTTTTTGCGGTATCTTGTATTTGTGCAGATGGTAGAATTTGGTTTGGGTGAGTGGGTGGGCGTTTGGATCGTCTCGTTGCGGATAGATTGGGGGTTTGTTGTTTTTCGATAGACCGTGTAGCTTTTGGTGGCATCGGGGCTCGGCATCTCGTCTGAGATACACGATGACGGGAAGTCGAAGGGAATAATTAACGCTCAGTGGACTCTGGGCTCACTTAAAAGCCGATTCGATTACCCTCTTGTCCCGCGCGACTGCGCCCCGGGATTATTCACGGGTGTTTGGCGATACCGTTTGCGACCTGCCAGAGGTCAACCTACGAAGCGGTTGATGCCGAGGCGTTGCACCCCACGTCGCTCGGACAGTAGGCAAAAACCTGGGTCTTAGAGCATTCAGTGTGGAAAGAAGCCCATCGAATCGAAATTCATAAACTACTGTCACTGGGTGCAGGGAAGGGACACCTCGTTCTCACGCAATTGCCGCCTCCGTAGGGGTGCTACGGTGTAAGAGGGTGCACCCTAACGAGGCAAATTCCTGATCAAGCCTCTCACCAGCGGTTTCACCGCCAAAAAACCCCATTATGGTATCCACCCTTTATCCCTTTTCGTAAAATGTTCCCGGTTACTGCAAGGTCCATAGAGCCGAACCACACGTGATACATTTTGTAGAACCACCCACAAGAACGAACCGGTGGGACTTGCCGGCCGAGAGGGATAGAGGTCCAGTGACGTAGCGCGTCAGATTCCAGTCGCGTTACAACGCGCTGAGTGGGCTATACACGCGTAAATACAAGATTATTGCACCGCCGCGAATTATATACGTGTAATCTCGTTTCCAAAGCCCCCCACAACAATACGCTGTGTGAATTAGTAGTGTTTTTTCCACCACGACTCGTGATCAACAAAGATCACACCGGCTTCGTGATTAGGGCAAGATATCATTTATTCATATCACAAATTCACGGTCAACACATATAACGAGTACTACAGAACGGACGATAGTAACCGGGCACAAGAATTCTAAGAGGCGTTGTCTACGAGGTCGCCACGACGGGTCATTTCAATCAATTCTCGGAGCTCCCCACAGCCAGGGAGGTTTGCGAGTGCTTGCCTTTTCGTTGTCTCTTTGGCTTCTTGGCTATGTGAGTGTTGAAAGAAAGGGGTGTAACAACCTCCTGCCAGCTCCGCTTTAACCCACTTGCATGGGAGATGTGTTGAGTTGGCTGTTCGATTGGAGGGGCCATAGTTGTCGTCGCAGTCACTTGGCATTGATTGCTTTGCGTGATCCCCATGGCGATGAGAGCTGGATCTACGTTCTGAAGTGTAGGATCAGCACGGATCATCATGGTGATCGTGTCAGGGTTTGGTGGCGATAAGGATGGAACGGCTATCGGCGCCGGCGCAGAGGCAAGGTTGGTGATGGGTGCCAATGGTGCACTTGCAAGGGTGTGAGAAGGGGGAGTTGGACCGAGGGCCAAACGGTCTTGACAAGGCAGTTCGGAGATCAGCATCATCTCGGTTGAGGATTGTGGTAACGCGAGTGCGGGAACAAGCTCTGCGGGAGGAGGAGGCATCAGTTCCATGGCAGAGGCGAACCGGTTGCTCTTCCATTCTTTCATTTCTTCTCCCGTAAGCCGTTGAAAACGAGTTGCTCCAGATTTCCACGAATTATACAGTGTATTGAGTTCGATGCTAGAGGTAACGCCGCTGGGGTTGCAGAACTTCTTGAGCGGCCAATTCTTCACGACGACATCGTATTTCTCAGTGATGAGATCATCGAACCGGTCGTATTCCATGCGCGTGATTCTGGCCCCAGTAACAGTTCCTGGGGTGACGTGTTCATCAGAAGTCCTTGGGCAAACTGCAAGTCGAGATACACCTACGTAGTTGTTCAAGAATCAACGACGTCGTCTTCTTCTTGATCTCGAGTATTCTGTTCTTGGAATTCATAGCGACACCTGCAAGAGAAGATCAGGTCGGATCGTGAACCCGGCGGAGGCTGGGGCAATGATACCTTTGAGCCCAGTTATCACATAGGCCTCCATCTGAACTGCGAAGTCATCGATTGACCGGCCGAACGAGTCGGCAATGAATCCCTTCACGACGTCGGATGAGTAATATATGAACGGCTTCATGAAGTCTGTAGTCTTGGACCGGGAGGCGATGAGAAAGAACTCGAATCCAGTTCTCGCATGTAGTTGGGATAACTGTGGGAGTTCCATGAGAACGAGTGATCTGTGATTGATGATCTAATAACGTGCGTGCTGCTTACCTCTTTTTCAACAGATTGCAATGTGCCCCTTGCATCGTAGAATGCCCTGAGTGGGACGTTGTGCGTTCCGAGGCTCTTGGCTTCCCGTTCTTCCTTGATCTCCTCAACACACCCGGCGGTGACGCGAATGCGGTCCTCTTTGGATAGCGACTGCCAACGCGCACTAATCTCCTTTGTCACCGCCGTAAGGTTCACCACACCAGGGTTTTCTTCTGAAGACAAATCAGCTTAAGGTGCGTTGTTCTCGATGATTGTGCAACCCGCAAACCTTTTATACGCCTCAGTTCCAACTTCTGGAATGCGTTCCATCTACTGACCCCCCGTGTAGACCGTGATTTGTGTGCTCGGTGGACAAGCTCGTTGTAATAGTGGTCCACACTATACTTGCCGAAGCGCTCCTTCAGTCCTTGAGCAAGTGCCTGGATCTTGCCCTGGGCCTCTCGGAGCGCGTCGCGGTAGTCGCGACGGTGTTGCTCGCGTTTTCTTGCCTGGAGGAGTCTGTCGCCAGCAGTGAAAACGCGCTTGCCTTGCGCACGCCGTTGGAATCTCTGGCGCCATAGTGTGAACGGTTTGTTTGTGGCCAACCTAGGGGCTCTCTTGGATACCACCCGCGTTTTTGATATCGTGCTGGAGTCGGGGTCCAATCCTGGCTGTGGTGAGGGCGGAGCCATGGCAGTGTGGGCTGGGAGGAGGGTAAGCAGTCGGCGAAGGTGTCTTCTCCCTCATTTCGTGTCACCAGATATATGTTGGTAGGCTCTTAGCAACAGGCATGTTTTACTTCAATTAGAAGTCAATATCCTTATTGCATGTTCCTCGTCGTCTACTAACCGACCCCTCTTTAGACAAGAAACTTCTTGGTTTGGGGTCGTTTCTGTCTCGCAGACAGGCATATGCACGTGTAGTGATACCAAGAAATATGTGACGTAAATTTCAAAGAAATGGAGATACATTTTGTTGAGTACAAAAATTATTCGAGGGCCCAGAACCACTCCAACTCGACAATCGCCATCCCACACCCTTCAGCACGTGCAATAAACTCATCAATAGTGGGTGCATCAAAGGCTGAGACAATCTTTGAGATCTCCACGACCCCATAGCCGTGAGCGTCGAGATACATAGCACGGGTGTGACCTAGGACGCTGTGGTCCTCCGCCGTGATATGCGAGAGCACGCCCGATCTATCGGTGATCGTCCCAACGGTTCCTGCAATATTTCGGATAAACTTGTAGATGGGTCTCGCAGGAGCGCCCCGACTCTGAACTGTGAATGATGGCGGCGGTCGAAACGTAGGGTTCCGTCCTTCTTTTCGAAGGTGCGGGCTCTTGGAAGATGAGCCGAGGTTGCTGGAGCGCGTGGTACCTGATTACGATCAGCAACAGTCACCCTAGGTAAGAAGTTCCAACATACCGTAGAACTGTGTGGTCTTTCCCCCACAAGCCGAGGTCGGGGGCGACATCCTTAGCTCCTCTGCCGTGGCAATCAGTGTTTGTGAAATTGAACATCATTTAAAATACCTACGTTCACTGAGAATTGATAACGAGGATACAGTGAGGTGATCGAGGTCGGTTGTGACGGATGACAGCGAAGGGGATGGAGCTTTTATCTCAGGAAGCATAGATTTCTCCCCTTTGAGGGCCATGACCAATAACACGTCTTCGAATGTGTCCGTCTTGCGCCATGATGGATATAGGTGGTCTCGAGTCTGTAGGTCAACGAGACTTAGGGTGTGTCAGTACACCACTTGCAAGAGAGTAGAGGGGACAAACTCTGCCGAGAATGATAAACCCCTGAAGCTACGGCCATTGAGGATTGCGAACCACGGGGTGACGTCACTCATGATAGACAAGCAATCAAGAGTTCGGTAAATCGCGCGTGCCAACTTTTTCTCATTTGAGAACCGAGCGCAGAGCTCCACAAGTGGAGCGTGGATCCTGCGAACGTCTTCGACGTCCTCGAGCGACCGGCACTGGATGTACAGTGGCAACAGACTCGCCCCCTTTCCTATGGTCTGAAGCATGGGTCTAGTGGAACAGCGGTTAACCCAGGGCAAGACAGAAGATAACTTTACTCACGGTGAAGCCTGATCTATCGTCTCCACCTGCGTTTCGCGGAGGACTGCCCACATGCTTGCTGTGGTGGTGGTAGTTAGCAAAGAGGAGAGGGGAGAAAAGCGGGTGGAACGATTCTTTTTATTGTTGGCGACGTACTCCGGGATGTTGCGGTGTAGAATAGGCAAACCCGATTCCACAATGGGGAAGATGGGGTGGAAAAGCCACGACATCACCAATAGTGCACCTCAGCTAGTTCGAGGGCAGAGGGTGATGTTTAGGCATAGTAATTATCAGAGCGGTGGCGATCTTCGGTTGGCTAGTAAGCGAGGAATGGAGATCTGGGTACTTCTGGGTATATCTCCAGAGGTGATTATCAATCGCTGATATGAACGCGCGCGGTGGACAACATAGTTGGTGTAGATAGCTAACATTAAATATGATATATGACGAACGACTATCTGTAAGATTCTAACGTCTATTGTGGGCGAACGAATGTCCAAGTTCTTGTTGGAATCCTATCTGTTGTGTTGGGTACCGCGGGTGTCAGTGACACTTCACATATCACGAACGAGTCGATTGCTGCACTACGGCTGTTTTATTCAAGAGCGAGTTCCACATTACTGGCGTTGGGAAACTCTGCAACAATGCCTACATCAACCCCGCCACGCATTGGTGGAACCTGGACAGTACATTATCTGGCTAAAATGGTGTATGGCGTATATCTAGATAGCGGCAAGTAGATCTTTTTGACGAAATGATTTTAAAGCAGATATGTCTACTTCAAACCGGATACATCTGTTTCGAATCAGATACGTATATTTGTCACCTTACATATATTCATCTAACATAGAATACAATTCTCTCCTCGCATTATATAGCATGTAAGATATAGGGTATATATTGAAGCGACTCACAGATTATCGAGACGCTTAATTTCACTTTGCTGGTTGCTCAGACTCGCCGATCGAAAACACCAATCAATGATCTTCAGCTTCATATAAAGGCACGACACTAATTATCAAATCCTCAGACCTCTCGTGGCATGCCACTTGTGCTTACTCAAGATAGAGTTGGTGTGTAGGCTTGCTTTTAGCCGTATCTATGATATCATGCATATCGAGGGTGCTCATGTTAACGTTTGTCCGATACGAGACATCTCCCAAGTTATTGAACCTCAGACATTAAAGCATTCATTCTCTTGTAATATCGGGCTCAATGTCTCAATTATACGGTTCACGGACAAGATTTTGGACTGAATGTATCACCTACAAACTTGTAACGAAATCTAGAATACTGTTGATTTGATCATGCTCGACGTCGTCTGCGTCTTCTCCCTCTGCCTCGTCGTCATCTACGTGGTCGTGCCTACCCAGTTCTCCATCCTCTCGAACAACTTGACAACCCTTCCTGTGCCCTAATGTTCTGTCACCAGTGAATCCATTGAGGTTGAAGACCTGCTGGATCTGGGCCAGGAGTAGAGCGTTCACATGTGCGCGGCGAGTAGAATGTTGCTTCACGGCTCCGAAGATGGGACTATTCTGTCTGGCGAGTTCCTCCAGGGTGGCGTGTTGTCGACGAGTTTCATCATAGATGGACGTGAAGAGACGGCGAACCTCGACGTTGCACCGCTCGATCTCTTCACGTGCACGGCGAACACGAAAGAACTTTTTGATGGTTTCGCGAATGACTGGATCGGCCCACGGTGCTTTGGTGATGTCACGTCGGGTGTTGCGCAAAAGACTGAACTCCTCCAAGAAGCTGTATCGTGAGACCTGCGCCCAGTCGAGCGGTGGGCGAGGGGGGTTGAGAGCCTGTGCGGCACGATTATAAGCCTCCGTTGCGCTGCGAATTGCCTTGCACCGCGTTTGCAAGGACTTTGCGAGATGTGTACGGGCTTTGTAACCTGACCTGATCTCAGCCCAAGAAGATATAGAGAAGGTAAACGACCAACCAACGCCACTCAAGTTGAGTCTGTGTAGCTCAAATAATCGTTGTGTCACAAGACGTTGGAGGTTGTTGAGGGCTTGGTGGTACCGTCGTTCAGAGATGTAGCGAACCGTCTCGACATACTCCGGGGTGACTGGAGTCCAGCGATTGTCGATTCCCATGTGATCTTCGAGCTCGAGAACCTGGTGGAGGACCCTGTCGTATCGTTCACGCGCATAGCGTCGCTCGGTTTCCAGACGGCGTGTTTTCGAGAGGTCGGATGTGTATGTCGATGACTTTGCCAAGGCCTGACTAGGAAGACTGAAATGATAATCGGTGGGAATGGCGTTGAGGAACCGCGTCAACGAAGCATCAGCCTGGGACCTATGGGATATCAGCAACAACCGTCGACTTATGTAATTAAGACTTACTCAGTGGAATTGAGCTCCTGAAGGAGCTCGACGTACGCCATTGCATGGATATCCCACGGCGACTCTTCACCAACGGTCTCAAAGAATGAAACCTGTTCGCGATGCCAAGTCTCAAGATCAGTCGACGAAATCCCCAACGCATGCATAGCTTCCTCAACAGCAGTCCCTTCGTCCTCGATAATAGACAGTGCCTGCCGGTAGTTGTTGAACAGCATTGAAGCCAGGTTCCGGTACTTGTCATCGTCCCACTGTTGGAAGAACATATCAATGAATACGCGGCGGTGGTAGGCTGATGCGTATCGAGTAACACCGGCAACTTGATTGGATGAGCTGAAAATCCGTTCCATTGTCTCGAGATCCTCGATCCCCACTCCGTCAATGATGTTGGGGTGGTTTTGAGTTTGGCAGGCAAAATTGTGGGAGTATCCGTGAAACGCGTTGACGCAACAGCGAGACTTTGACTCGGCAAACTGGGCTCCAAGTGTACTTGAAGAAATCGTCTTCTGGAAGACACAACCGATGTCATATCCAATCAATAGGCGAGGGCCAAGGGTGCGTAGAGCCCTAGCTGTCACCGCGAGTGGATACTTGGCCCTAGTTAAAGATAAGACAATAGTGAGACGCCGTCGATCAATCAATATTAAAACTTACTGTTCGCCACTCCGGATCATATCCGTAATCCATAAGATAAAGCCGTGACGGCAGGCACTCGCAAAGAGGCCAGTTTCTGCAAATATACCCCACACCCGCTTCTTCGAGTCCGATTGTGCGGCCTTCCAATTGTTGGCACAAGGACCAGGGTCAGCGCCACCATTTGTGCCCCGTTCCGTGATGTCGCCTTCAATATTGTCCTCGTCGTCACTGGCCGCATCTGCTGAAAGTGCTGATCCGGCGTCCCTTGCCCATTCATTCACCTCTTCAGCTGGAATGTAATAGTCACTGTCAATAAAGCACCGTGTGTCACCAACGTCTCGAGAACCAATTCTCGCGATTCTCTTCAAGGAGTCATTGCCGTCAAGAGCAAACATCCGCCGAAATAGAAGGTCGGGCTCATCTTCCAACTGCAAAAGATTAACCGTGCGTCAGAGTGATATGCAAGCAGGCACATACCTCGTAGGAGCATGCAGGGCAGGCATTCAGTACCCGCCAGTTGGGACCATCATGGCCGAGGGCTACCTTGACACGCTTGTCAACGACCCTGATGACTTCTAGATATGCGTCAAATGCATTCGAAAACCAGCGGCGGTATTTGGGGCGATATGGCACCTATCACGGAATGAGTGTAAGCGACATATGACGGACAAAATGCATACCATATAAAGGTCAGACACAACCTTGACAAACGCTTCAACGCTAAACGATGGTTTTCGCCGACGTAGTACTCGATAAAGTTCGAGTGTCTTGATGGATACTGCAACTGAGGGACGGAACGGTGCATTCCCAATGAATCCGAGACCAGCGAGTGTCGATGCGGTGGTTTGATCCCCTGCACAGGAAACTTTGACTGACGTTGATAAGGTGTAGAGATCGATGACGAGGATCTCAACCTCGGCTGTTGTTGTGAAGTCATTCGTTGGGAGCGAGGATTGTGAAGGAGGGAGTGGATCCTTGGTTTCGCTCGGATTTAACAGGGATTTGTTCGGGTCGAGGTCGTCCGGATACTTCCAACGAAGGTAGGCGTCTGCCATACTGTCAATGAGGGGTTCCCAGCTCTGGTGGAGGTTATCGAGGCGGTGCCTCCAAGTCCGCTCATCGCGCCGGAATCTAGTGCTGGACAGAAAGTCAGCGGAGTAGCGCACATGCACGGTAGAACTTGCAATGGGCGCAGCGATTCTTGAAGCTCCTCAACAAATGCTTCATCTCCTTTGGTACAATCTCGTAGGTGTTCCACGTCAATCGCATCGGACACGTCGTCATCTTGATCAGGGCTATCAGCGGGCAGGTTGCCTTCAAGGTCCGCCATCGCTTTTTTCTCGCTCGGAGTAAGCACTGGTCGTAGTCAGTGTCCGAACTGTTACGGTTCGGCAGGATACGTACTTGAGATCTGCTCAAGGTGCCTCCTTTCGCTCCATGCTCGCTCAGCAGCCATATCAGCCATACCGTGTCGTACAGATGGCCCATTGCTAATGAACCTTGATCCCGATGGCTGCGAAGTGTACACCGCACGCGAAATCGTATAAGACCTCTTCACCACATACCTGGGCATAGTGGGGACGAGAGGGAAAGAGCGACGTGTCAAAGCGTGTCAAAATGGGAGGGGTTAGGTGTGAGAAAACACGCGATCGATGCAAGGCGCCATCATCACATGGCACAGCGAGCACAGATGCTCATGCAAGCAGTGCTTTCGATTCCTTTCCGTTGGTAATACGTAGGAACTGTCTGAGTGCATGAGAAAAAGACGAGGGCCTACAAAACAAAACACCCGAGGGGATTTCAGTGCCGAATACGAGGCAAATGGTTTGTGAACTTTGTGGGGGGCTTTAGATCATATGTATATTAATCTAAGATGCTAGCGAAGCAAAATAATGCATAATCTAATGAATACGCGTGTATAGCCCACTCAGTGCGTTGTAACGCGACTGGAATCTGACGCGCTACGTCACCGACCTCTATCCCTCTCGGCCGGCAAGTCCCACTGGTTCGTTCTTGCGGGTGATTCCAGAGAATGTGTCACGTGTGGTTCGGCTCTATGGACCTTGCAGTAACTGGGAACGTTTTACAAAAAAGGATAAAAGGTGGATACCATAATGGGGGTTTTTGGCGGTGAAACCGCTGGTGGGAGGCTTGATCGGGAATTTGCCTCGTTAGGGTGCACCCTCTTACACCGTAGCACCCCTACGGAGGCGGCAATTGCGTGAGAACGAGGTGAAAACCGCGATGGAACGTATCGCATTCGTTTCGTGCTGCCATTCGAATCGTTCCCTTCGTCCATTTTGCTGTGAAAGCGAACGTGAGTCGGCCGTTATATTGAAATGAAAGGAAATCACGAATCCTCCATGATCTCGAGCAGACATGGCTTGGCGGATAGTGAGAGCCCGGGATGGTGGGAGGAGGAGGGAAAGCAGGTGATGGCTTGGATGCCCCTGGACCAGACGTATGTCGTTGGGTGTACCATTTACCTCAGAGTCTGCCTGAAGGTTGTCTGTTTTATCTTTATTGTCTAACCTAGCCCTACGGGCAGTCGCCAAGGTACATGGTCGCAGTTGGGACCCCCAGCAGCAACGCACTCCTGGACAAGCCGAACTCCCATGAAAACGCAAGTGTGTCCCTACTCAAGCTGACCCCGAGAGAGACTGGGTTCCTCCCAACTTTCCGTGATCTCCATTCCGATCTCCTCATAGGTATCTGCCGTGACCTGGTGCGGACCCCCCCTTCTCGGCATCCGAGATATATTTCTAGCCCAACCTTCATCAACCGAAGACCGCGTGTGATCGCCGCTCTGGTCTCTCGCGAACCGCAGTTCCCCCAAGCGACGAACGGTCGTAATCTCCGAGAACGACCAACCGTCATCAACGGTTGCAGCCTTTTTGAGGGAAAGCATCAGGCGTGCGATCATTATCGGTAAGAAGACGTCGGTCCCAATCGCGGGAAGGACCTGGATAATGGGCTACGGAAAAGGGGTCAACAACAGAAATAAACCCGATGGCGACAGAGGAGGCTCCTACCCTTCCAAAGATGAGGGTCAATAAGAAAATTATTTGTGATGTGAAGACGAAGAAAAAGTAAACGGTGGCATCGTGCACGATCGTGTGCACCAAACTTGGTCGTGACATAGCCACCGAGTTGGCGTTCAAACCAGTCCTGCGACCGAAACCGATGATGAGGGAGAAAGCGGCCAAGTCTGAAACTGCGTGAGGCTCCAAGGGGCGGTATCGCGTGGGAGCGTGGGCGAGCTTACCAAAGAATATAGAGATGGAGGCATACCCGATTCCGAGGAGGCGGTGTATTTCGAATGAGCAAAGTCGGAAAGCGTCCAGCGGAATTGAGGACGATACAACCGCTGTTTGCAGAAATCACCGAGGACCATAAATCCACCATCAAAAGCAGTAGACGGATGTAGAGTAGTAAAGAATACCCACCCGGGTTGGTCGCACCAAGAAAAGTAAGGTATATGCCAAGTGCCAGTTGAGATATGGTCACTCCCGAAAAGAATGCCATTATCATCTTATTCTTCATCGTCAATGCGTATATCCTGAAAACAGGCAAATGAATCACTGATGGTAAGGATTGAAATATATGAACCGACCTCAAAGTTAGAAACATCTGAGCCATCAGTGTGAGGAAAACGAAGATGGCGATGTCCATCCAGGCGGTGTGATTACACCTACACCAGGCGGGAGGGATGTCAGGGTCGTGATGTGATGAACGACTCGAGTAGGAAACGAAACTGCGCACATCTAATGTTGCGAAATACCATGAATTGAGTGAACACCTCATTCGACATAAATACACACCTCATCGGTCAAGCCAGGCCACCAGACAACGAAAACTACCCAGATTTCGTACAGGACTGGGAGATATCTGTTCTAAGAGACACCCTTGACGGTCAATGTGCAATCGCGTGTAGATTAGGTTCATCGGATTCACCAAAAGAAAGGGATAGAAAGCTAAGCGGTCGTTAGTAGGTCGACGGGGTGGAACCACAGGGTGTTCGACTTACTCCATGGTTTCCTTCCTCTCCAAGCATAGCGGATCTACGTAGCATCGGCATAAATCAGTAGTCGTTGACACCGAAACTAGGTGTAACACACCTCGTCCGGAAGTGTCAGGAGGTAGTCAAAGAACAACAACGTCATTCCAGCGACAACATAATACTTGAACTCGTCTCAGCGACTGCACGAAACATCCGACCGTACCACAAACCTTGATGGTCATGCTGTCAGCGTAAAATCAACCGGAGGTTCGCGAAAGATCGTGTGGATGTAGGACGCACATGTCAAATCCAGCATCGATCAGGGTTTGTAACGCCACAATAGAGGGCATTGCGTCGGGGTCTAGAAACGTGGTAGAACGAAGCGCGAGGGTGTCGGTGGACCATCGGAGTCCTGCAGGTCAGGTTTTTGTACGCGGGGATGGGCGTTAGAATACACTGAATGAGACCCAGCCGGGCTAAGGATTGTCCCAAAGATGCTAGAGTTGATTGTGGACGCGTTCGGAATGGTTATGACTCCCGCTACAATCTGGAAGATATAGACAAATTTCAGGAGTTGACCCTGGTACTAGGGGAATCAGATACCGGAACGTGTATGTAAAATTTGGGATGACAGACGGAACAGGAGTACTTAGGATACGCAGGAAGCCAGCCAAACCAGGAAGTGATCAAGCGATGGCAACTCTATGCAGCGCGAGGAGCGCGCACGCGACGCGTCCGAGACAATCAAAGAGTTCAATGTTCAACAACATGATTCGAGGGGGGTCCTAGAAGTCCTGTGCCAGAAGTATCGTTCACCGTAGCGACGTGGAAAACATCACGTCTGGCAATCCAAGATGAAGATGGTTCGTTTGGTTCATCCGCAAGTAGCTTCGAGAGGCCAGGACACATGGGTGGTCTCGAAAGGATGTTATAGCTTGTCGGGGGCTTGGGGGAGCTCGATGGATCGCAAGCGAAGGGCGGGATAGTTGGTGGAATGAGTTTGAAGCAGAGAGCAAGCTCGGCAAATCCACCGAAATTCGATCAAGCCAGGCTAATCGGCGGTTTTCTCCGATCCTCCGAGTTAAAAATCGCAGCCACTGTTCCGGGCAACGGGCAAAAAAGAGAGCACATCTATGAACACCATCCCTAGGCATCAACATCAACTCAGGTGTGTAAATCCACTCGAAGACATTCCCTGGTCCTCCTCGTCGCTGGGACGGTCACCATAAGTCACTCATGATGCCTGCCACGCCCGTGTCCAGTCCACCCGCTTTTCGTCGCGGCCGCGAGTCTTGCCCACGCCAGTCTGCAGTGGCCCACATTGAACACGTCCATTGAACGCGTCTGCGCTGTCTTGCTGTTCTACCCTTTCATTATCTTGTCACCCCTCGCCGGACGAGCGTAACAAGCGATCAGTTTGTGAAGCTCAAGCGGAGCATATTGTAAGGATTCGCAAAGAAAATCGCGGAAGGAGGTCTCGCCCTTCAATCAGTTCCTCCTGACCGAACCGACGCTTGGCCGAGCCCAAATCGACGTGGAAGTTGATACGCTTTGCCACGGACGACCTGCTAGTCGGGAGGTCGAACGCGAGTGGTTCATCCGACACTGAAGCGACGTGGAAGACCGCCAACACGACAGGAGATGCACCGTATGACATATGTACGTTTCCACATCAAAGGACCCGTTGTACTGTCGCTTAAACTCTTTTCACTAGATCCCTATTCCGACGGTTGGAGCTGTGGCTGAACCCTCCACCCACAACTTACTATTGTGCTCATCCACACGCGCGTCCTAATGGGGACATCGCCCTTTTACATTCTTCCCTGAGGTTTAGAACGTGGCCCGCGGCTGTGATTTGGCCCAAGGAGTTGAGGTTTCCTCAGCGCCGATCTCCATCCCCTCGGCAGAGATGTTCGTTTGACATGTGGGTCCCACAGCTCGGCAAGTCGCGGATACTTAGTCAAATACGAGAAGAGAAGGGAAGCGCATTTACGAACGCCAGGCAGTTTCCCTGGGAGTCAGCTGAGGTGAGCACATAAATACATTGGAAGGTACCCCTCGGTCCTCGTTGCTGGGAACACGCGTACCTGCCACAGACGTTAGTTCGCCCCTTGTTCTCGGCTTCCAACCGTCACGAGCGGCACAAAAGGGTTGCTTACACTCTCATTTCTTGGTCCTTCCAGTCCTTCCCTCGGTGTCACTCGTGTTCTGATTCTCTGCTTCCTCAAGGCCTCATTCCCCGGTTGGGAGTAAGTTGACATTCCAGGCACTTTGATGCGACAAGTTCAAATCCGACGAACACGTAGAGTCGGTCACTGATCTACGCGCAGATATCACGATTTCCCAATGTCTAAGACGTTGACCGGTGACTCCTAGTGTCTTGTTGCTCTCCGCCGTTGCATCAGCCTTGCGTCATCTGTCCCAGCTATCGCATCGCCAATCTCTTCTGTCAGGAATGCTCGCTCTCCCCGTGACGGAACTCAACAGATTATGAAGCCTCTTCAATGTTCGGTATGTCTCCGCTAATTATGGCCCAAACGGTTGACCCAACCTACTGTACTTCCCTCCCAGGGGCGCGGACGTTTCGCTCAACGCTCCAGTAATCCGACCGTGGAAAGCACAATTACAAGGGAGCGACCGCGGGAGTGCCCTTGGTGTGGTCAGACATCTGGAGCTGTGAGCACGGTATGCATCGCTCGAATAGACTTTGGCCAGTGTTGATTCATCTAGATGCCATCACCTGTGCAAGTCCCTTTCTTCCATAACTCCTTGCGGCGCTGGCGGTTGGGGTGACACGACGGCGATTACTACCAGCTCTACACTAGCCGATGCAGGGATTCAGCCGGAGCGTATCCCTTCCCTTGCAGCATTAAGTGGAACTCCGTGCTTTACCTATAGTACCACCGCCTCCGCGCGGTTTAAGGATCAACACCAACTATTTGGTGGACGACATGGGGAAGATCTCTCCGCGTTCTAGGCATACCCTGAGCCACTACTGGTGAATCGGGTTCCACCGTCCCTGATTTTTTGCCTCCCCTGACCCGTTCATTTAGAGAATTCATCCCGTCCCGTAAACAGTCGTCTCGTGCATTTGCGACTAGGGTACTCCGAAGTGATACGACTCTACCGTATGGCCATGCAGGGATCTCATGACATCCAGCTTTGCGTCCTTTCCGGGTTCCGGACCGCCAATGGGCGTGAACGCCTGGTCGCGCCCGCCGCCCATCCCGTTCTGATCGGTGTCTACAAAACTGAACTGGAAGCTGGCTCGCGGGCATTCCGCACTTGTTTACCTCGATCAGGTCATGGTGAATTGGCGTGCATGGCCCATGAATCGTCTGCTGATAGAACCCTCGAGACCACGGCGACCATGGTTTCCCTCCTCTATGGTGCGCGGGTCACCCCGAACCCAGACCATACACTTCCGACCTACCCTGTACCGTTTCAACAAAGAATAAAAGCCATTGATGACCCCTTGAACCCCCCTTCGGGTGCAGCATTACAGATTTTCTAGCCAATTCTTATCCTGTTCGAGATCAGCGCCCATCAAGCTCCTATTCTGTTCTGTCACTTGACATTGAATCATTCTTGCACCCCACCCCCAAAAGGCACAGCGTTCCTCGGGATCATGATGAACCACAAATCTTGTTCGCTCCTCGAATCATCACCCCGGACAGTCCCGTTCTTGAACGAAGCCTGGGAGGTCCTGCCTTCCCTTTTCGGAAGCGCCCTCCAGGTGTTAGAGTCATCACACGCTGATATAAACAGGTGCACAGGTTCTCTACGTTTTCAGGCTCCTTTACCACCTCGGGTCCTGAACGGTCGTTCAGATCTAGTCCGACTGCTTTGAGAGGTTCTGATAGTGGTTGAGAGCCCTGGCAATGACACCTAGTTTCTCGAGCTGAATTCATCAAAACTCTTGTGGCCTAACACCTCCCAAAGTCCTCACTAGCCCTGTGATCGGGGAAATGATTATCTGATGGTAAGGCCTAGGGGGAATGACCACAAGTTCAAATTTACGAGAGGGCACTGCAATAGGGGGCGATGCTTGTAGGATCCCAGCATGAATGCGGCAGGCGTTGACTTAACCCTGAGACATGGGTCGCGGAACCCGAAGTAACATGTCAGGCATACCTGGACGGGGTTCTTAAGCTGTTCTTTGGTAATGTTGGGCTGAATATTCCCTCCCTCCGCCGTCGTTCGTTCCGCTTATTCACTCGCGACGCAGATTTCTTATGGCCTCTGAATTGGACTTGGTTATCGAGGTGGGGCACGATATGTGAGTCCCATATCAGATACCCATCTCCTTCCATATTCAAAGCGAAAGTACACGTTAGTACCGCAATCAAGGTATCTTTTCCTGAATTCCTAGAGTACTAGTTTTGCTAATCAACATCCGTCCTCAGTACTACGCGTTGGCAACCTGCACGATCCTTTTTTATGACTATCTGTTGACCCTGGCGGACGAGGTTTGTTGAGCTCATTCTTGTGGCATTCCCTCGGGCCACACTGAGACGGGGCTTTTAAAGATAAATTATGCCTGGTCCGCGAAGAAATCATGGGGTACGCAAACCGCTTGGAGTGAATCACACGTCCTCTGCTGATTTTTCGGCAGCATTTTGGCTTTTCGTTGTCGTCAGTCTTGTCTGTTCATCTTGGGGTCGCCCTCCGCCTAACTGAAGGTTGCAGAATAGATACTTTCCAATGACATATCAATTTTGGTTGCTCAAAAGTCAGTACTTTCCGCCGTCGCTTATCTTCAATGGTTATGTTGACATTGTCGGCCAAACTAGCGTCCTATAGTCTTCACCCCAACATGGAGGTAAGTCTTGTCCAACCCGGGCCATGTAACACTTTTGTTCACGGCGGGGCTACGACGTTGGTTTGATGCAGGTGTAAGAATTCCGATTTCTGTGCCTCGATGCCATCACATTCCTTACGTCCCCGTGAAAATAGGTGTGAAAGGACCGTGTGGTACCCCCTGTTCGTGGGCATCGTCTGCACCCTCTTCGTACAGGTGACGTTGATGCTCAGGTTCGAAACCCTTTTGTTACTCAACGGCTCCGAGTTGACCTTAAGAATTTTGTCGCAGGATATACGCCGTGACGGTGAAGAGCATTCCTATCACGGTTGGGTTTGGGATCATTACTATTGTCCAGCTCGTGTTTGGGACAATTTGGGTAATTGTTGCGGGGAGAGGGGGAGGTAAGCAATGCTAAGTCCTTCTTTCGCAAAGTCTGCCCTCACCCAGCACATCGACCTCCTGCGTCACGGTGACACCCGTGCCGTAGCCCTACCTGTCCTACAAATACCCCTTGACGCATATCGCGTATGTGTATTCACCCGGCATAGACCTATAGAGATCACGTGTATAGGCATCTCACTCTTCTACGGTGCGCTGGAATTATTCCAAACTTAGCCGATATGGTACTGACCCTGCTCATAAATCAGAATTCCTCACATTCTCGTTGATCATATTCTTAGCAGCGACGTCGAAGACTCCCGGAATCAAGGTGCCGAGGATAATGGGAGTCATCGTGAAGGATGCGACGTGGTATTTTCTAGTGATATTCACCTCTCACTTCGTACTCATGTTGACTCTGACACTTGGGAGGGTAAGTGCGGTTGCTTGTTCTGAGGTCGATTTCTAACGATATCCAATGGGTTTCTCTTAGGAATCGATCCAACTTCTACCCGCTCCGTAAGTCACCCTTGACCTGACCCGAACACGATTGCGCTCATTACGCATTCATCACTATGACCAGCGGCAATGCCGCGTAAGTTCCACGTTGGGTCCACTCATTCAAACGACCGATGACTGGTTTTAGATATCTCCCGGTGATGATTTCGCGCACAATGCTCTCGTTGAGGAAAGCAGCAGATCCACAACGTGGGGATTGGCACATCGGGGAACCGGCAAAGCACGTAACCAATCTCCAGAGCATTAGATTTTTCCACCAACGGAGCGCTACCAATGGGAGGGAAGACTCTATAGTGCTTGATGTGTATCCTGTGTCGTAGGCGGTGATCTGGCCGATGTAAATTGTATTGGTGACGGATGATTTCAATGTAACGCGTTGATCTTTGGCAAGTTTCGATGCTTCCTCCCCGCATTCCGATCATTCTTTCAAGTTCACAGTCAAAAAAGGCCGCGTGCGACTGGCGCGAAACTCACCTCACGACATGCCCCATCCCGCTCGCTCACTAGATCGAGTCTTCCCATGACGGTATACAGCAGATGAATGCTTGAATCGCGGTGCGCCCGGCGTTCTTTGTACCTCAATGGGATTAGTCACCAAGCACTGTGCGCCTCAGACCATGAGCGTGCGACGGCTTCAAGACTTCGATCCCTTACGGCGTTTGTTGCTTTATTCATCTGCGGAATCCACGGAACTCTTGGATAGTTCCTTAGACATCTTCGATCACAGCTGAGCCTACTACTTTGTAGTTCATTCCATTCGTTAAATAGCATGCTGCGCCATATATCGGTGTAAATGTTGCATAGTGCCCCGGGAGACTCGACATCTCATTTCAGAGTATTAGTATTACAACACATGCCTCGGCCCGGAACAGCTGTGATCTCGGATACTCCCGATCATAAATGACCCACATAGAACTCCGCGAGCTCCATCGTCCTCTCTTTCTAATGCTACTCTTCGCAGGACTCCGTAGCACGCGTGAGTGTACGCAGACAAACCCAGCGGTGTATCTTCAGCTTTTAGGCTTTCTGACGTCAAGTTCTGGATGGCTTGTCGGAGACTTCGTCACGGGTTCCGCGTCTGCCTGGCGTCTGTTGCGGTCGAGAGATCCCGAGTCGGTCGAATGCGCCTAATTCTCTGTTCCTTGAAACCCGCGATCGTGGGACTGAGTGATGGAGATAAGAAGCTTGCGGGGGTTTATTTGATCGTAAGTGCAACAGAGTCTACACGGTGTCTCCACCGCTAGCGGCTGCACTCACTCAATTCCGGTCTGATCGCAGACATAGATGAGGCGACATGAAAGATAGAATACAGGTCCTAGCAGGGTCGAGTGGCACGCCGAAAAAAATGTTCCCAGAGTGTATTCTTGAACAGCCCTCCCGTTGCGTTTATATGAGACCCTCGTTCTGCCATCGCCGCTTGTTCACCTCCCTCGCAACGCTCGTATCCCATGTCCTCCGAGATAACCCAACTTATTGACGTTGGGCACGATGTGTGGGTCACATCTCACGTGCATACCTTTGATTATCGCTAAAGCGGAAGTGCATGACAGTACCGCAATCAAAGTATCCTTCCCTCAATTCCCACTATGTGACCAAGCTGACAATTGCCTGTTTTCTTAGTATTATGGAATAGCCGTTTGCACGATCCTGTTTTATGACTACTTGTTGACCCTACAGGACGAGGTCTGTCCTTCGAGCCTCTTGCTACTCCATACTGATTTCCACGGATTTTGAAGATCGAATACGCTTGGTCCGGGAGGAAATCTTGGAGTGCGCACGCCATTTGAGATGGATCTTACCTACTACTGATGTCTGGCTAGCATTTTGGCTTTTCATTGCCGTGAGTCGCGCCCGTTCGGTTCTCGAAGCGGTCTTTTTTCTGACTTGAAGTCTTAGAATAGATACTTTCCCATGACGTATGAGTTTTGGCTGTTCGCGGGTTAGTGATCAATGCCGCCTGGAACTGGGAGTACGCTGACGACCGTCAATCATATCACAGTGACCTATAGTTCAAACCCCAACAAGAAGGTAAGCCCTATCCTGTAGCGTCAAACAATCGTTGACAGCGGCGATATGATGCTCCATTGAATCTCAGGCGTACGTATCACAACTAGCTCTGATAGGGGTCACCTTCCTCACATTCATATTCCCGCGAAAACAGATGCGACCAGTCATCGTTCTATTCCATCATAGCGTTTAACGTATGCACCTTTCTCGCGCAAGTTGTGTTGACCTTGAGGTTAGGCTTTCCTTCAACTCAGCGGCTTCAAATTGATATCTGATGATCTTGTGGTAGGATATACGCTGTGTCGAAGAAAAACATCCCCATTGCAACTGGGTTTGCGATTATCACCATTTCTCAGGCTGCTCTTGGGATATGTACGGTGGTACTTGCTGCGGAGAAAGGCGGTAAGATTAACTCTTCGATCAGAAGTGCCATTCTAATCCAGACCGCTGACTTACTTCATGATATCGCGCAGCCCAAACGCTCCCACCGATACCTTTTGATGCGTATCGCCTGTGCGTATTTATCCAGCACAGAACGCTAGAGATAGTGTATACAGGCATCTCTCTCTTCTATGGTACGTGGGAGCAATTTTGGACCTAGACAGGATGGGACTGACCACCTCAACATTATACACGCCAGATTCCCTCGCGTTCTTGTTGATTCTTTTCTTGGCGAGAAGGTCGAAGATGGGCGGACTCGAGTTCACGGGAATTTTGGCGACCATCGTCGAAGATGCGACGCTGTACTTCCTGGTTATATTCACCTCCCATTTCGTGCTCGAGATGACCCTGGCGCTTGGACGAGTGAGTGCAACCTTTCCTCTCTCTTCATCGCGCGCCAAGTCATCCAACGTATATCCCTAGGAATCGATCCAACTTCTCCCAGCTAAGTGAGTTGTCGCCAATCCACTTCCTCCATAACCAACCTCTCATGCGCTTCGCTACTGCAACCAGTGGAAACGTCGTGTAAGTCTTTCCGCGTGGTCTCTCATTCGGGTGACCGACGAAAAGTTCTAGTTTCCTTCCCGTCATGATTACACGGATAATGCTCTCGTTGAGGAAGGCCGCAGATTCGCGACAACAAAATTGGTCCCTTCTGATGCCACCCACGGAAAGTGACCTTCCACGAGGTGTCAAATCCTTCCGTCCCCACAGGGGTCAAAACGAGGGGGAAGGTGATATACCGCTTGACACATTCCATGAGCCGTAGATCGCGGATCTAGCAGAAGCAAACGACCGTTTACCGGTGGTCCCGTTATATATCGAGAGGATTAGACGCATGTACAAGAGCCGTCTCTTGGGGTGTATTATGTGGAGGGTTAGGGTGTGAGTAAATCTTGATACACTTCAGCATGTGAACTACGGGGCTGGCGTAGAGTGAACCCGATTGCTTCTCTGTATCGGACCTGATGCTATCGCAGCCGATCCTCCTCGATGCGATCCCCGGCCTCAATCAAAGCTGACCCTGTCGTATGTGTGATGTCAAGGTGACCCATTTGCAAGCTTGAGCTAGAAGTCTAGCCCGGGATGGGAGCGAAAATCCAAAGAGAGGTCTTGTGTGACTAAAGCACCTACGCCCCTGCTACACATCAAATGTTTCTCTCTCAGCAGCAGCGGTGGGGATGCACGTCCGGGTCATTCGTCTGGTTCCGACGCCTCCCGCACGTTCGCTCTCCCGAACATCGTCGTCGTACTTCTTGTGGATGCGCCTTTCCGAGTCGGAACGGTTGGAGTTGCATGAAATGTCGCCTCTCGTCTGATTGATGCAGCATTTTGACTCTCCATTTTCGTGGGCATTGCCTGCTGTTTTTCGAACCTCATATGACCGAACTTAACACCGAAAACCTATTGACAGTGAAGTTGACTTTCTTATGCGTCGTGGACGTACGAAAGGCTGTTGTTGGTGACGAACTGCGGTACCCCCTAGTCAGGAACTGATTTCGTCGTCCGAAGTTCCCGATTTATTCCTGTCGATTTCTCCCTGTCGATGCTGCCACAGGTCCCATGCCGTGACAATGAAAACCATCTCTACCTCCATCGGATTTGGGGTTCAGATCGCTAGTTGCTGACTTGTGTTTGGGGATGGACGGTAGCTCTCGCGGGAATAAAGTAAGGCTCTCGCCCAGTATAGAGAACTCAGGCTCAGGGGGCCTACCCGCTCCGTTTCAACGGCGGCGTTTGGTGGTATAGTTTGCCTCTCTAACTCCTGTGAGTTGGCCAGCCCGCGTTGGACGTGGCGACATAATTTCTGGCGATACAGGGACCTCTTCCAGAGTGGGTGAGCCCCGCACTACAATGAGGGAACCCTCCTAACTAAAATTATTGCTCCAGCGAGTATTGGCCACTCCCTCACCCTGCTGATACGTGGGAAACTCGGACGAGGTAAGTGACGGATCAATTGATCATCGATCAAGTGCCCCATGTCGACTTTTCTGTCGTAACGCGTAATTGATGGGTCTAGTTCCAGCCCTGCCCTGCTGCATTGTCTTTCGAGACGCCCCCCGGCGTCGTCACCCTCTCGTTCTCCCCTTCGGTGCCATCTTGCGTGTTCATCGGCACCCTTCTCCACCAATTCTTCGCGGAACAGCTGAATACCCCCGTCATCAGCCCACTTATCCCCTCAGTTCCTCCTTCCCAGCATCACCCCCCGGCGCTTTGGGCTCCGTGAACCTCTAACTTCCACTTCCTTACACTCGTCTCGTTGAAAACGCTTCCATGGGTGCCTGCACGTCGTCACAAAACCCGTGGATAGAGGTCTCAGAGGAGGACAGGCGGTTGCATCGCGAAGCTGAGCAAGCCTTGAAAGCGGTGCGTCATTCTCTCGTTTCACATTTGCCGATGACTGACTCTGTAACGTCTTCGTTGCAGGCCAAACTGCAGATGGCTTCGCAGGTCAAGGTGGGGGGGTCACCGTCTCGCCTAATTCTCGGCTCCGCTCACGTCGCTCTATCAGGTGCTGCTATTGGGGTCAGGAGACGCTGGAGGGTCCACGTTCCTCAAGGTTTGTCCCTCGAACCGTGAAGGCTCCGCCCATAACCTAATTAATGGGTTTCATCCAGCAAATGCGGCTTATCCACCACGTCCCCTTCTCATCTCAGGAAATTGAAGACTATCGGCAGCTCGTATTCAACAACCTAACGTTCGGCTTACGATGCGTTTTCGAGGCAATGGAACATATGGAACTGGAAGTCTCTATCGATAATGTGAAGTACCTCGAGATGTTGACTGAAGTTACGGAACTCTCGGATGGCGAGCCGTTCCCCATTCATCTTCTCGAACCCCTGAAAGCCTTGTGGGCGGACGCTAATGTCCAGAAAGCCTGCTCGAGGGGCAATGAAGCGGATCTACCGGAAAAGTGAGTCTTCGTTCATCCATGCTCAGTGCATGTTTGATCCTGGGCGCCGCTCACCTTTTCCCGCAGTCTGCACTACTATTTCTCTGACCTGGAGAGACTATTTGATCCCCACTATACCCCGAACCAGCAAGACATCTTCCATTGCACCGCTCGTACCACCGGCATCACGGAAACGCGTTTCAATCTGAGGGACTATGAAATGTTGGTAGTGGATGTGGGTGGCCAGAAGAGCGAACGGCGGAAGTGGATTCACTGTTTCCAAGACGTGACAAACGTTCTGTTCCTCGTCAACCTAAGCGGATATGATCAGCATTTGGTGGAAGACAGAGATGCGGTATAGACGATATGCTCCCGTGACCTTTCCAGATAGGTAATCACCCGCCCTTCTATTCAGAATCAGATGCAGGATGCGATGGCCATATGGGAGTCGATATGTCGTTCGCAATGGTTCAGGTCCACCTCGATTGTGGGTGAACTTGCTTCCGTTCTCGCCAGATGACACTCACCCGCGTCACGACCCGTAGATTCTTGTCTTGAACCACTACGACTTGTTCGAAAAGAAGGTCAGGCACTCGCCAATCAAAAACTTTTTCCCAGTGAGCCCTCTGCGACTTCCTTGCTGCGTCCAGAAGTCAACTATCCTTCTCCGGCCAGGATTACGAAGGCGAACCGGGTGACCCTCAAGATGGTCGCGATTACTTTAAGCGTAGGTTCGCTCGATTGGCCCAGAAGTTTGAAAAAAAAGAGCGAGAGGTCTACATACAGTTAGTGTCCTTCGTTTTGAGTCGTTCCAGCCCTCACCTTCTTCAGCGTCACCTCTGCCACTGACACCGCCATGCTGAGAGTCGTCATGGCCGCCGTTGAAGGTGAGTCTCCCCAATCTTTTCCGCGCTCGAGACGTTGACCACGAGCTCGTAGAGTGAGCACCGATTTCCCTTCCCTCTCGTTGCGATTTTCAACCCCCTCCTCCCCTGCCACTGCGACTTTAGCACATTGCTTCGTGCCTCTATTAACAATATCAAGAACGCTAATTAGAAATAGTGAGGATCGACAAGTCGAGTTTCCTGGGATATATGATGTGGAGGGTGCGGTTAGATCTTTAATATGCTGTAATCTGTTAGGTAGGGCCAGCACATCGTAAGTTCGATTGGTTCTCCATCCCGAACCCGATGCTGCCGCGGTAGATGCTTGCGATCTTATGAACCTCGCACATGGCGGCGGTTCGACGCGGACACTTCTGACAACCGTTCGAATCATGTACAAATACAAGTGTAGTCCAGAGGCTAACTGCCCCTCCACATCTTCTGATCCGTTGCATGATATACACTATTTTACACCACAAATCTGCAGGGTATGCGACGTGAGTGAGGCACACATGGAAAGTATCTAAGCTGAGGCATCACCCTTTTGTTTAAAGGGGTTCTCCGCGAATTGTTGGCGGGGAGTCGAGAAACCCGAGGAAACCCTTTGCGGTCATCGACTCTATCATCTCCTCGAATACCCCGTGTTCATCCCTGGAGGGCGAATACCAACCCTGAAACAAAAAGACTAACTTGAAGGGTCGGACTCGGTGCAACGTGCGCAACGTCTCAAACAACGCGCTAGCCAACAGTAGATCGTTGCGCTGGTTCCACAGAAAGACGATGACGAATTCAGAGAATACAGGGGACTTGATGGTCGGGAACACTCTCTTGATGACGTTGCAATGAGTGATTGGTTCCCAAATCCTGCCTGTTAAATTCACAACTTCTAGAGACCGGAGGGCCTTGAGTCGAGATAAGTTGAGTGTGAGGGATGGGTTGTCTAACGATCACGATCAGCTCGACTCTTTCGATACGCATCTTTTGGATTGTTTACTAACCGATGCGATCTGACTCGTAGAACCGAAGTGTCTCGAGAGTTTCGGAACACGCATCCAATAGGGTGGGCGTACACTCTCCGACGTTGTAGAGGGCCATATAGCGGAACCGCAGGCCACCGCATAACTCGATCAGGTGCGCCCAAGTCTGGAACATGGTAAAGGAATGGAGGGTCAACCGCCCTTGTAAACTGGGTGCGGAGAACGGAACGGGCTGGGTGTCGGGGATGGGTGCTTCGGAAGGGTAAGATCCCCGGATATCGATGTCGTCCAGGTTCGGGAAGAGAGAGAGGAAATACGAGAGTTGTTGAGGTGACCTACAAGCCGGATCTTCCAACGAGAGGGATCGTAGCGTCGGTGAGAATTGATGGAAGTAGCGTTCGATGCCTGGGAAAAAGCGGCCGATGTCCATCCCTTGAATTTTGAGGACTTGAACGTTCGTGAAAGCGGAAAAGTGGAGCAGGCCGTTGGGTGTGAACGCTTGAGGCCCGAACCAGCCGCCTGGCCACCCCCACCGACGCACTTGGAGGTCTCTTGTGAACGGGATCAGATTAAGCTCGTGCAGTTCGGATAGCCGGACCAGCCCTCCGCGGGCTCTGTACAAGTCTTTGCGCCTACCGAGGACGAAGGCGCGGTGGATGTGTGGGGCCACGACGACGTACCAGGAGCGACAAGTCAGTGAGAATGCTTTGAGAGTTTCGAAGTCTTGGAGGAAATGGGCGACGATCATTTCTACGATTTCGTAGGGAAGGAGGGGGGACGATTCATGTGTAGTCTGCGCCTTGGCGTTATCGAACAAGCGGTTGATTGTGGCTCGGCCCCGACCCCAGATCGTCGTCGCCGCGCGATTCTGGATATGAGGTTCTAGGATGTGAAAAACGAAGGGTTCAGAACCAACTATATGCACCAGTAGAAAAGCCGTACGCGATACCAGAGGAACTTATCTACTCACTTGAGCGACCTGGCATGTCTTTCGTCATTATCACCTTGGTCGGTCTTACTCCACCCGGTCTGATCACTGCGAAATCCTGCTCGTCCAATAGGGCGGGGTATGATGTAGGCCAAGGAATCGCTGGCGAACGGGTCGTCGCTCCCCCTTGAGTAGGTTGATAAGAGGCGACTTTGGGCGCTCGAGGCGTGCGCGGACCAAGGCCGGACCATCATTCAGTCTGACTCCTGAGCCCGTCCACGTGGTCGGGATTGATTCGCCCATTGTGAATGAGGGCGGCGATGGCGATGCAGACGCCCCTGGGCCTGGAGCATGGGGAGCATCTGCGGCATTTGCAAGCTTGAGCTGAAACTCGGAGCGCGAGAGAGATCCAGTTGACCGGTGTGACCAACACACCTACGCACCTAATATACACCAAAAATTTCTCTTATGTCGCTTCCGTGTACTTATCCCGTTGAGACATTTGATTTTCCTACCAGTGCTTCACAGCGGCAGTGGCGGAGGCGCGCGCAGGTCACCCATCTGCCCTGGCTTGCTCCCTCCCCTCACCATCCTTGTCGTGCTTCTAGTGGAGGGGCTTTCGAGGCGGCGGAAGTTGCAGACTGTTTCATAGCATGAGCACAGATTAGACGTTCGTTCGATGGGGTTCGTGGTCGCGGTCGTTTGCTACTCTGGTGACAGAATCGCGGATCGAAACCAGCCGAGCTCCAGTTTATGCACGCTTTGTGACTCGGGTTCTTTGCGATTGGACACTATGGTCCAGCAACTAATTGCAAACACGAGAGGACAAGTCCACGCGCAGGTTTTAAGGTGCGTCCGCTGGGGTTATGGGGGGGAAAGACCATGCATGGGAGATCGCTGTGGTCACCATCCTGCATCCCCCTAACGGTTACCTTTTAGCCCACCACTCAAGCGCAAAGGTCCAAAATATTCACTGGGCAATGAAAATTACAGTCTCCCCGTTGCTGCCAAGGCAAGAGCATCTCTCATGTCCGTTTTTGTTTCACCGATCGGATCCATCTCGACTCCCAGGTGTGGCTGGCAGAGCGTCCCCCCACAGCAGTCCCCCCCCTCGCATCCTCCTCCGAATTCGCTTTGAATTCAAGGCTGGATTCCAGTCTATGACTGGGTCCTTCGCTCACCAGTGGTTTTTTCAAGATTCTCCTACTGCCAAAGAGGTGGAGTGGCGGCTTTTGTGCCTTACGTCTCGACTCTCCCCCCCTCCAAAAAGTTGTACCACCAGTTCCAGCCAGCTCCTGGCCAACTTCGTGATCATAGAATCAAATCTCCCCGCGATTCTGCGCGGTAAACGTCGCTGCCACGTATCATACCTTGTCTATTCGTAATGGACTTTGGTATCACGGGAAATTCGGTGCTTTCTGCGCCTTCGCTGAACTCATCGACCTGCGGACTATCCTTCTCTGAGTCACGAAAACCTGCCATTGGTCACGAATGGGCAAGGCTGCGCATGCTGATGCCGGTGCAGAGACTGGGGCTGAGGTCCAGCAGAGGCGCTTCTTGAGACTGACTGTAAAGACTGAGAAATATCCTGAGGGTGAAACAACTGTTGTCACTGAATCCTCGACAGGCCCTGGAATCGAGGTGCAAGGTATGCATTGTGGGGAAGACGAGACCTCGGCGCTTCTGATCTGACTCTGGTCGGCGGAGAGCGAAAATCCACGTCAATCAAACCATCATGCATCAGCGCGCGTGCCTGCGCATGCGCGCCGAACTTTTTGCTCCGTCCTCGAATCTACTTTCCGGAGACCATCCGTCCTCGACGTTGCGTTCCAGGTAATGTATCCTCAAAGGCTGCTACGTGTAGTGATTCGCTTCCCCGTCTACCAGGCCAAATGTGGACGGCCTTTCAACCGTGTTGGGGACTAGGGTCTCCGCAAGCCGATTACCAGACCAAAGGGTCCGAGCGGTCGAAACGCCAATCCTTTGCTGCGCCAAGGCAATCAGGTCGGCTTCCGCAGGAGTTGGGAGGGGGGGGGGGGGCGCCAGAACTGAACCTTAAGTAGGTCTCTGCTGCGATCCCCCACCTTCATCCCCATGGAATACAGTAAAACCATCGTCGCTGTTGTGGTGGTCCCAGCCATATGGCTATTGTTCAAGAAGCTCAAGCAATCGGAAGTCGCTGACATACGGGGACCTGATACCTCTTGGTCATTCCTCATGGGTACACCAGTCTATGTTCTAGACACTATCCAGACGTTCTGATTTCCTTGCAGGTCATCTCAAACTGCTGTGGCATTCTGAAGCTGGGGGTGTCGAAAAGTTGTTCTTAGATAACTACGGGAGTGTGGTCCGATTCAAAGCTCCATTCGCGGTGTGTCTACGATATGTATCTTAGCTTCCTTTGCTCTTGCTGATGTTTCCCGGCGTCAGGAGAACCGACTCTGGGTCGCGGACCCTAAAGCGTTGCACCATATTTTCCATGCCACAAGCTACCTCTACAGAAAGTCTGCGAGCCGTAGGGAGATGGACGCTATCATTGCAGACCGGGGGCTTTTATATGCAGACGGTGAACATAAGGTTTCGCGTCATAATTCTACTCTAGCTTATATTATCATCAGGAGCTGCCCATCGAAGGCAACGGAAGGCTATGATGCCTGCGTTTGGGCTAAGTGCGTCGAGGGAGCTGCTTCCCCGCTTCGTTGAAGTCGTGGACAAGGTAAGCCGAATCCATCCATGTGCAGTCGGCGGTGGCTCACCGAGATGACGGTAGTCCGAAGCAATGTGGAAAGATCTTCTTGCAGAGTCCCCCAACGAGCCGGTAGAAATAGACGTTGCCGGATGGCTCGGTCGAGCTGCTCTCGATATGTCAGTGATTTTCTCCGCCTCCCACCGGGTTCTGACTGACCAAATTTTTAGAATTGGGAACGGTGAGAACCAACCGAGAAATCTTGCGTGTTTTTTCCGCTCACGGTTGCTGCCAGCTGCGTTTGAATACGATTTCTGTGCATTGGACGGCACTGAAAACCCCCTAACACGGACGTACCTCAACCTCTTGTATGTTGCATCACATGCTCCCCTACCCTGTAGCCTTAACTGCACCATTTCTAACGTCGGCACAACCCACTACAAAACCATAGGAGCGATACCTTCGGCACAACCCCCCTTCTAAGTGACATATTCGTCAGTGACGCTTCGCGATACCTCCCACACGGATTTATGACTTGGCTCTTTGAGCGGGATACGAGCCCGGGAAGAGCGCCTATGCGTGACAACGCAAAGTATGCACGAGAGGTCGCGAAGGAGTTGATTGATGCCAAGCGACAGAACATCGAGAATGGGGAAATTGGGAAGGATTTGCTTGGCTTGCTCAGTAAGTCCTCCAGGAGGTATCGGGAGTTTGCTGGCAGGTTTCCGACCAAATTCTCTTGAACAGTGAAAGGGAGCGGAGATGTCGACGGGGAGATGGATGATGTTGAAATCGCATCGCAAGTCCGGTAAGTGAGGATTTATGCTCCTAAGGGGTAGCGAGTGACTGTTTCCTAGAACGATCATGTTAGCCGGCCATGAAACCACTGCCAAGACGGTTTGTACTTTAGGTATTGTCACCCATGCGTTGCACGTTGACCATCCATGTAGATGGCTCATATGCTTTGGGAACTTGCCAAGAACCCAGAGTATCAGACCAAGCTCCGGGAGGAACTGGATGATTTCGTGGCTGTCAAGGGGAATGCAGACTTTACGGCAATCGAACTGGAGACAATGCCCTATCTCAACGCCGTAATCAAGGTTTGTAAACTCTCCGCCCCAGAATCGAGCGTTACGAGCACAGTTTGACGATGCGCTCTAGGAGACATTACGTGTACATACTTCTGTGCCAGATATTGTGCGAGAGGTATCCGTGGATGACATACTGCCTCTCTCGAAGCCCGTCGTTGGTCGCTCGGGAAAGGCATACCACGAGATATCTGTCCCCAAAGGAACTTTGATACACGCCTCATTATCAGGATACAACGCGTGCGTTTGGAAACACCACCCTTTTAACTGTGCGCTGAAGCGAAAATTTTGTCGTGTAGGAACCCTGCTGTGTGGGGTAGTGATGCTAGGGATTTCAGGCCCGGTCGATGGCTTGAACCGGGTGCGAACAAGGTGGACACACCTCTTGGTATATATGGCAACTTGTATGATACCATCCTAACGTTTCTCCCCACGTTGAACGTTCACTTACCGGTTCTTTCCTTTGGGATCGTAGAATGACATTCGCTGCGGGCGAACGGAGTTGCATCGGCTGGAGGTTTGCGTGAGTTGCCGATCGCCTGTTCCTTTCCTTCTCTACACCGGGTTTGTAGGCTGATCGATACCTCGTTTTCCCAGTTTAATCGAGATGCAAGCGTTCATTGCGCGTCTTGTTCGAGAGTTCCAGTTTGAAGTGGTGGAAGGAAAAGAGATCAGGATCTGTAGGCCGGGTTTGTTGGTACCGACGGTTGTGGGAGAGGAGGATAAGGGTGTCCAGCTGCCCCTTAATGTCTCTGTTGTTCGCAGGGGTGCGCACCTTCACTCGTAGATACACTGGCTTACGAATGACAGCAATAACATGTTCCCTACACGACGGAACTAGGGCCCGGGAGGCTCAGATCCAACCAAAGCCAAACCGATTTTGAGTTCTTACGTCCGGAGTTCTGGAATCAGAACTCGCTCTCTCCATGGATCGTTTTCAACTGTTTGGGGACCAAGTCTCCCAGAACCGCACTTGGTGTTTTGAAGACTGCGCGCTCCAATTTCTTAGTGTTCGAGGCCCTTTTCGGTTAGCATCCTCCGAGTGACCGGTGGCTGGTTGTAGGTATATCCCGTTGATGTTTTCGCGGATCATGCCCTCGTTCAGAAAGGCCGCCTAGTGCTCTTCCCAGTACGTTTGGTCCCTCATGAGACCAACGACTACCGGAACCATTTTCCGGGGCATCAAGTTCTCCAAGCCTCCCGAAGGTCACGAGTTATGTAGTCTCCTCAAGCAGACCAGGTATTAGTATTACGACTGACGATCATTATAGTCACGAGTGGGTGGGAAGATAGCATATCTTCGTCAACATCGCCCTGAGAGATTAGCCGCAGGTTTCGCTGCACATCACTAGCGGATGCGTAGTGATCAAACCTCGTACCGCACTCCCCGATCCGGCAAAAATAGTCGCCTTCGCCTGAAACTTTTCGAGGTCGATACGGACTGGGGACACCGATACATCTGGAATCCCTGGACACGCCGGACAACCCGAGTCTCCTTGACTATTCCCGGTACTTGGGTAGCGAAAGCTGCTCCTTCAAAGTCCACCACGTCCATGTCGATGGAAATGTACAGTCAGAGAAAGCAAGCATCCCCGATCTGCAATGATAGTTAACCCACTTGCATCCGCACGTAGCGGGACCGAATTCGAAGAGGCTGCCTTTGCCCGTTCATATCCGCATTTCTGTCATACAGATTGCCACGCCAACGCATGTACGTGAGATAACACGAAGCGATATCCCAATACAAGCAATGGTCTGTCAGGGCGATCATGTAGGGAGTCAATACGGACGCTATCTGCGAGGATTCTGGTTTCGCACCCTGGAAAAACCAAGGGTGCATCAACCACACCCCTTTGACCATTTAAGTCCGCGAGGGTCCAGTCATTCATCAACGACATTGAACATCGCTATAAGTATCCCTGTTGCTACACCCTCTGCTCTTTTCCTGTGCCATTGTGAGTCGTGAAGTTTTCCGACGCTAAATGCTTCCGCGATAATACACACTAGAGAAAATTTAAAGCCACCGATTCGAACCCCTGGTGACGCGAAGCATACCCAACACACCTTTACTATCTCGGTACTTTTGAAGGCTTCTATCACAAAGGCAGTTTATAAACTTGGTATTCTCCTTGTGGGTAAAGACGCTGTAGAGAGTGGAAGAGCGGCAATCCATTTTGTTTAGCCGAAGTGGATGGTTCGAAGGTCGACCGCTAGCTGTAAGTGTGTGACGTGTTGCTATATTCTTTGCAAAACCTTCGACGTGTTCCCCGGTGACCTTGCAGTAGCCTACTTTTCCAGATAGGGTGAGAGTCTCGTGCCTGGCTGTTAGAGAACCACGATTACGAACTGATAAGATGCGAAGCCTGACGCACTCATTTACTGGTCCTCTTATCAAACTTCCTTCTATGCAGTATTTTCGCTCTGATCAAGGACCATGAAGCAGATGTTTGATGATGTTCAAATCTCACTTCAATGCGTTAGCTATGGGTAGTCGCTTTGCGGTCGAGGCCCGCGATTTGGCTCAAAGCTGGCTGCGTGTGCAGATATACTACCGCCGCACGTGGGAGCTGACGGCCTTGCAAATGTGGGTCGAGAATGCTGAGATGGTCGTTTTGTCGGGCGCCCTATGTGACCCGGCGGGCCATCTATGGGTATAAGTATTCGCCTGTGTGGTACGATTCTCAAGCGCATAGGAGAATACACTCTCCCTTCGTACTCAATGAAATCTAAACACGATCGGGTTGGGTAGAATCGCCGGTTTGAATGGATTGAAAACGAGTACAACCTACCGGGACGAGTCATCAAGAAGATCCGGAACCTTAAATATATATTGATGGATCCGACGTCTTCCCTCTGTATCTCTGCACGAGGGTTCTTGAAATCGTTTGTTTCCACGCATGTGTTAATGATGTATGCGACCGAGAAGAAAACCGCATACCAAAAATTCTCCTTGATGCAGAAAGTGATTGACTGCGTGGCACGCGGCATCTTCCGCGAGGTCAGGTCGTCAAATTTAAAGCAACCGAGAAATTCTCCGTCTTGATTTGCATCGACTCGCGCCTTAGTTTTGTACGCCCAGCAACTCGCGGACTGCAAAGTTTGAGTGAGGAGTAATCCGTGTTCCAGAGGATTCTCGAGAACCTAAAAACCGCGGGAGCTCCAAAAAGCATGATTCCTTGGCTTGGGGTGATGGTTTTCCAGGAGCCACTTTTCTTCCTTAACGCAGTAAACCGAAGTTTGCGCCAACGAGAGGCCTCATAAGTTTGGACAGGTGTCCACCGAGATGTTGCCCCGAGTCCGCTGCGCGTCAAAGGATGTGAAGACATTTATCCTCTGATGAGGTCCGCCGTGCTGCTATGGGCACCGGTTCGTCAGGGTCAAGATCACTGACCGATGGTGGCTAAAGTGACGATCCTTGGTCGCGCAGAGTGGATATGACCTTGGATCTCGAGGACCGGGACAGTATCTGGTGGGAGTGATTGAGTCGTTTCGAGACGCCAAAGAGCTAAAACAGTCGGAGTCCGTCGCTGGTGATATTGGAAAGCGGAGGGTGACGAACGTTAACTTCCTCATCCCCCCTCCTCCCTGCGTTCGTTAGGCCAACTGTTCAGCGAATTCAAAAATAGAGTAGGTAACGTCATGCGCTGGCGGCTATCACCCACATCTCCCCCGCCAAGGCGCGTTCGCGTTGCCCTCAGGACAATTGCCAGGTTCACTTTTGAAGGAGTCGACATCTATGATGAGTCTAAGTCATGTGCGCGATCGGACCAACAGGTAAACGCTTCTGACACCCTCTGGCCAATCAACTCATGCCATCGAGGTGCTGAAAGCAACCAAGCTTCCACAATGTCTGAAGGCAAAACTGAAGGCATACTCGCGACTATATATCTACGGAGCTTGTGATCGTAACGGTCTAACTCGAAGGCTGAGCGCTGAGCCACAGTCAATGGGGAACCCCCCAACCTCTTACGCGAAGACGAAGTAGTGTCCCTACGACGGTCTTGAGGTAGAGGCTCTAGATCTTGACCTTGGCAGTTTTCGTACCCTATACGAGAGAAAGGGGAGCCGAGGCCCGACGGAGGAGGAGGAGGTCCGTCCTCCGCTTGTATCCAACAGAAGTCTGTCTATCTGATGGCTAATCCTGGTAATCCGAGCAGCCGGCGTTACCTCGGCTCTGGAGGTGCCTGTGATTCCTTCAGACGTCAATTTCTATTAGCCACTGGATTTTGCGGGGGCATAATCATTTCTCCGAGGTTTCTCGCGCGCGAAATGCGGGGTGCGGGTCAGCCGGGGTCAGCCACCCCACCAAAAATTCCAAGCTGCTGACCGACGATAGTGGTCGTAGCCTAATTTCTGCCCGAAGCTGAATTTCATCCATCTAAATCGCGCGTTGGAGTAGCCGAACGGGCCTTGAACAACCATGTCGGAACGTCTGCAAATTTGTTCTTAAGCTGCCTTTTGGCCCTTCCAGCCCAAGTCTTCTTGCTGTCCCCCGTTGTGTGTGCCGCCTCCCTCGCGCCTCCCGTGCCTCATGTCCTCCGACTTGGCCTCTCTTATTCAGCTCGGGCATGATCTGTAGGTCCAATCTCACTCGTTTACCTATAGTTAAATTGAAAGCACGTTCCAGTACCTCGCATAAGGTGGCTGCCTCAAACCCGCCGCACTAGCCGTACTAACCATGGTCCGCTGTTTTAGTATCATTCCTTGGCTACTGGCATGGTACTTTTCTATGACTATTTTTTGACCGTGGGCGACGAGGTATGTTGAAATCACTCTTCGAACACATTGTGGTTGCGGTACTGATAAGATTTTCCCCCGCAGATAGAATATGTATGGTTTGAAAGGAAAACGTGGGGTGCGCGCACCGCTTGAGAGGCCTCCCTCCATCTGCTGAAATTTGAACAGCATCCTTGCTTTTCATTGTCGTGCGCCTCTTCCTCTGGTCGAAGTCGTTCCCTTCTAACTGAAGGTTGCAGATTAGGTACTTTCCGATGAGTTGGCAGTTTTGGCAGCTCAGCAGTCAGTGTTTCATCCCGCCGCACGGACTCTGCGGGAATATTGATTATCACCTGCCTAATCACAGTTGCATACTCTCCAAATTTCAACGCGACGGTGAGCCTTATCCAACGCGGCGTATTTTTTTTTTGCTGATGGGAGGTTGCGATTCCCATTGTACCCTAGGTGTACGAGCCACACTTGATAAACACTGGGTGTGATCACCTCACTGATCTAATCACGGAATCAGATGCGACAAAACCGCGTGGTACTCTCTCTTCGCGTTTGTCTTTTGTACCGTTCTCGCACAAGCGATGTTGACCCTCAGGTTTGCGATTCCTTTTTTTCAGTGGCTCTGGGTTGACTCCCGAGAATCTCGCCGCAGGATATACGCCGTGATGATGAAAAACCTTCCAACCACGATTGGTCTCGCGGTCATTGCTGCCTCCCAGTTCGTGCTTGGGCTGTGGGCGACGATCCGGTCGGGACAGAGAGGAGGTATGGATCGCCTTTTGCATCAGATGAACCACTCTCATTCAGATCGGTTGCTTGTTTTCTCGCAATTGTGCTCCCTTAGCCCAAGTGCTCCCACAGATACCCCTCGACGCATTCCATCTATGCGTATTTTCCCGGGACAGAACTCTGGAAGTTGCGTATACAAGCACCTCCCTCTTGTTTGGTGGGTCGGAATCATCCCGAAAACCGAGCGGTACTGATCTTACCCCATAACGCATATCAATCAGATTTCCTGGCGTTCTCGTTGATTATTCTCTGGGTGGAAAGGTCGAAGGCGCGAAATCAAACGGTTGCGACAATTCTGGACACCATCGCGGAAGATTCTACGTGGTACTTCCTACTGATATTCTCCTCCCACTTCGCGTTAGTGATGACACTGAACTTTGGGAGAGTGAGTGTGCCGCTTTCTCTCACTGAACTACAGCTGACTGTGACCATTTCGTATCTCTCTAGCCAAATATACAGCTTCTTCCAGCTCCGTAAGTCGCCTACAAGCTACCCTATATAAGATCACCCCTCATCGTACTTTTCCCCACTACCATCAGCGGACCTGTCGCGTACGTCCTTTGACGCGTTTTCTCTTATTAACACGGCTGACGTCTAGTTTCAGGTATTTTTCTGTTATGATCTCACGGACGATGCTATCGTTGAGGAAAGCGGCGGCAGAGTTGAGGCAAAACCCACACGGCATCATGGATCCATCTATGGCCAGTCATGATCTCCTGGAGGACGTAGAGCTCTCCCGTTTTCGAAGAGGTGAAATCCAGGCGGTAGCGAGTATACCACTTGACGCGCATTCGGAGCCGGAATGCAGCAGTCCAGTGAAAACGCATTGTTAGCTACAGGTTGTGGCACTGTAATTTTACCGGGGGGATGTTCGATATGGTTTCTTGCGATTGTAAATGCCCCTCGGCGCGAGTAAATCCCGAAATTTGTATTCCGCTTAGTCAATTATAAAAAAAGTCGAACTCGCTGGATGTGTGAGATCCTGGTGGTGCTTCCTGATTTGGTGTCTGCCCCTTCAGGCAGCGGAAGCTATTTTAAACTTGGATAAGACCACCTGCCTTGCCCTGCGCATCTCAACGCAGAATATTATGTCTTCCTGTTTGCTGTGTCGGTCAAATCGTTGGCATCTCCCCAAGCCAGCGGCATATAGTTTTACGACGCCTTCGGTAAGTCTGCCACAGGTCCCTGTTGATCAATTCGAGTCTTGTCCTTTGTAGGAGGATCTCGTCATGGTTGATTTAGGTCCCGTTCAGCATTCCCGCCTGGCGTTACGACTCATACGCCGCTGCAGTTCCCTTACTCCTGAGATATGTGCCCCACAGGCAGCTCGTCGAAGATGTCGTTGTTATGCACAAGATCTCACTGAGTGCAAAGATTGAGCGTTCCGGACTGCGACATGGTTTTCTGCACTTTCTGAAGGACAAAGACTGAAGCTGCAAATAATAACCGGCAGCGGAGCAGCGGGGTGTGTAAAACCCCGACTCCTGCTGAAAACACTTGTTTAGTGCGATTCCAGTAAGTGAAATACGTTTCGGGTCTCACTGATGTTTTTATCTACCTGACCACGCGACTGGGGTGGCGGCTCCTTGACCTCGAGAGCAGTTGAAACGCGCTCTTGTGGACTCGGCGAGGCTTGGCGCAAGTCCGGTCCGGCGGAGCCGGAGCCCTCACGCGGGACGCGTGATCAATCGATCATCGATCAGATCGGCCGCAGGTCGGGGGAGCAGGTAGAGGTGAATTCGACGATGTGGTCATCGTTCCAAGTACGTAACCTCCACCCGTTCCCAAAGCAGCAGATCTCGAATGTGCATGTGATGTGTTCAGAAGTTGGCAGCGGACCGACTCGGGACCGACGGAGGAAAGACGCATTGAGGTCCGCCTCCGTTTGTATTTACAGTAGAGTCTGACTGGGTGACTTCACAGTTTCCATTCAAACCAATTCGACTGGTCGGAGACCTCGGCGCTGACAGAGTCACGGTTTTATTCGTCTAGTAATCACGCTTCTGAAGCTGACATTAGAAAAATTCGAAGGACTATGCCAATACATCCGTGGATTGGCTCTTAAGCTGTCCTTTGGCCTTTCCAGCCTGAGTTTTCTCGCCGCCCCCCGTCACTTGTGCCACCTCACTCGCGACTCCTGTGACCCATGTCCGCCAACTTGGACTCCATTATTCAGATCGGGCATGATGTGTAAGTCAGATCTCACGCGCACCCAATTCTCTTATTGTTTGTTGAATTGAACGCGTATCTCAGCACATCAGTCAAGGTGCCCACCTTGAACCCCTGCCAAACTAGCCGAACTGACCATATCTGTCATTTCAGTATCATTCGCTGGCGGTTGGCGTGGTCCTTTTTTATGACTATTTTTTGACCCTGGCGGACGAGGTACATTGGGATCACATCTCAAATATTCCGTGACCCTGATATCGTGTTTCCCCTGAGATAAAATACGTCTGGTCCGAAAAGAGATCGTGGGGTGCGCCCACCGCTCGAGAAGCCTCCTCTCTTCCACTGATATCCAGTACATAGTATTCTGGCTCTACGTTTTCGTGCGCCTTCTAGTTAATACCGTTTTCCTCTCTGACTGGACTTCTTGTAGATCAGGTACTTTCCGATGACTTGGCAGTTTTGGCAACTCGGAAGTCAGTGTTCAGTCTCGCCGCCTGTACGTTGGGATCACGTTGACCATCACCTCCCAAACCGCAGTGGCATACGCTCCACAGTTTGATCACGGGGTGAGCTTTATTCGATCCGAGGCTTCAGAAATTTGCATTGACGAGGGGATTGCGATGGCCAATATATCCCAGGTGTAAATACCACACTTGACAAACCTTGGATGTGATCACCCTACTGATGTACCCGTGGACTCAGATGCGAAAAAACCGCGTGGTACCCTGTCTTCGGGTTTATCTTTTGTACTTTCCTCGCGCAAGTGATGTTGATCCTCAGGTTGAGGTTTCGTTTATCTTTCGGTGGCTCTCGTTGACTCCAGAGAATGCCCATCGCAGGACGTACGCCGTGATGATGAAAAACCTTCCGATTACGATCGGGTTCACGATTTTTGCTGCCTCCCAATTCGTGTTTGGGTTGTGGGGGACGGTTCAGGCAGCAAAGTTAGGAGGTATGGATCGGCTTTCGCGTTAGATGAACCATTTTCATCCGGATCCCCTGTTTGCAATTGTGCTCTTGTAGCCCGAACGCTCCCACCGATACCCCTTGACGCATACCATCTGTGTGTATTCGTCCTGCACAGAAGCGTGGAGGTCATATATGCCAGCCTCTCCCTTTTTTTTGGTGGGTAGAATTCGCCTTGAAAGCTGGACGTCACTGATCCTACCACAACGCACACAAACCAGATTGTCTCGCGTTTTTGCTCACCATTCGTTGGGCGAGAAAGTCAAAGGCGCTGTCAGGGGGCAACTTTACGACCGTTCTGGACTCGATTAAAGAGGGTGCCACGTGGTATTTCTTACTGATCTTCTCCTCCCATTTCGCATTAGTGATGACACTCAGCTTTGGGAGAGTAAGTGCGACGGTTTCTCTGTTTTGGACCGAAGCCAATTGTTTCCGCCGCGTATTTTTCTAGCAACCAATCCAGCTTCTTCCAGCCTCGTAAGTTGTCCCCAGCGCCATGAACACGGTCACTTCTCACCCTATGCTTCTTCATCGCAATCAGCGGTATTGTCGTGTACGTGTTAGTTTTGACTTATTCTCTCTAATCGTATAAACTAATTTCTGATTTTAGGTATCTTTCTGTTATGGTCTCGCGGACGATGTTATCGTTGAGGAAGGCGGCAGATTCGCGCCTGGAGGACAGCCAGACACCTGTGGAACCACCTGCGAGCACTCCCAGTCTCCAGGGCGTGGAGCTCTCTCGTCTTTGAAGGGGCAGTGCAGCCTATAGGGAAGACATCATACCGCCCAACACGCATCCTGGGGCCGGAGGATGGCATTCCGGTAAAAACGAGTAGTCGGTTGCGAATAAATCTCGGGTTGTGCATCCCAATCAATGGGTCTCGAGGGAGATGGCGCATTCCGTGGAAACTCGATCACTTGGTGGCCACTCGAAGTGCACAAGTGGTAGATGTGTGTAAGCCTATTTGCGGATAGCTCTCATTCATTGCGTGGATATCCATCCTGGAGGAAATTTGGAGGAAAAATTCCCATTCTCTTCCTGGACTTGGAAGTGCCACGGGAGTATCCGAAATCCGTCACTCGATCACCCCAACTTCCCCGTTCATGATCCCGCTGCTATGAACTGGGTTGAAAGCTGAAACTGCCTCTAAATAACGTCAAGCCCGACGTTACAGTCCCACCTCAACCCAGGATAAGTAAGGTGAGACATTTCCGCCACGGGAGCCTGGTGGATCGCATGTCTCCGGGTTGACGCGTGACGTGTGACGTTGCGGACCCGCTAAACGATTTACGTACCTGCGATGTGGTTCAAGGCGGGCAACTGACGGCATGCTGTTCTCCGTCGTCCGTTTTCCCCTCCTCGCCAACGGCCCTGGCTCCCTATGTCCTCTGAAACAGACTCCATCATCCAACTCGGGCATGATGTGTAAGTTCCGTCTCATCCGCGCGTCTTTCGTCAGCTGCTGAAGCAGAAGCACGTCGCAGTATGTCGCATAAGGTATCCTGCTGTTTTGAATTCCTGCCGTGTTGGTTGAATTGACAATGGCCTATCGCTTCAGTATCACGCGGTAGCGACTGGTACTGTCCTTTGTTACGACTATCTGTTGACGCTTGCGGATGAGGTTTGTTGAGATTACTGACCAAGAACCCTGAGATTCCTTGCTGAGACTGCGTTCTGTTGAAGGTTGAATATGCCTGGTCCGGAAAGAAGTCATGGAGTGCGCGCACCACCTGAAGTGCATATTCTCTCCTGCTGATCTCCAACGCAGCATTTTGGCTTTACATTTTCGTGCGTGTCCTTTATCTCGAAACTGTTTGCTTGTCTGACTGACTGTTTCAGAACAGGTATTTCCCGATAACTTACCTGTTATGGGAGCTTGGAGGTCGGTAGTTGACCTTGTTTCCTAGAGGGAAAATGTTGACTGACACTCGTAAAACCACAGTGGACTATCCTTCGAACTTCCCCACAGTAGTGAGTCCCATCTGAACGATGCCGCGTAAACTCTTTTGACAATATGGTTAGGTGTACGAATCATAGTTAACCGACGCCGGATTTCGTCACATTGCTCACGTCCCCACGAAACAGATGCGAGAAAACCGCGTGGTTTTCCCTCGTCGTCTTCGTCGTCTGCACTATCCTCGCGCAGATGGTGCTGACCATCAGGTTGAGGATCCTTTATTATCTTCGATAGTTCTGGGTTGACTCATGTATATGCTGTCACAGGATATACGCCGTTACGATCAAGAGCATCCCAATAACACTTGTGTTCTTGGCTCTTACCGCCTCTCAATTTGCACTTGGGGTGTGTATGGTAACCCTTGGAGCGAGGGAGGGAGGTAAGTCTAAGGTCTTCGGGGAAACGTCCACAATTTAGGGCACCGTTCATTTTATTGCTACGTAGGCCAACCGCTCCCTCAAATACCCCTTGACGCCTATCACTTGTGTGTCTTTAACCGACATAGGAATATAGAGGTCGCTTATACAAGCCTCTCGCTCGTTTACGGTACGTGGAGTGGTCTTACATTCAGACTGAATAACTGGTGCTGATCGTTGCGGTAATTCTCACACATCAGATTCCCTCGCGTTCTCGCTGGTCATGTATTTGGCGAGAAAGTTGAGGGCGCCGGGAGGTGCTCCGATGATCTTGGACATCATTGCAAAGGATGCGACGTGGTACTTCCTCGTTGTATTCTCTTCCCATCTCGTGCTCGTGTTAACCCTGAATTTTGCACGGGTGAGTGCGACCGCCTTTGTTTTTTTTAGCCGCAACCAGTGACGTCCGTTGTTTCTCTAGCCAACGATCCAACTTCTTCCAGGCCCGTAAGTTGTCGTTGATCTACCCTTAGAACAACCGTCCTCATTACCCCCTCTCCATCGTCATTAGCGGCATCGTCGTGTGCGTTCTAGGTTTGAATTATGCTCAGAATGGTTCGAATGACTGACGGCCGGACTCAGGTATCTTCCTGTCATGATCTCACGAATAATGCTCTCGTTGAGGAAAGCAGCAGGCTCTCGTGAGAGCGCTTGGTCCCTTAGTATGGGGCCAATTTCGACGGGTACCAATTTCCAGAGCATTCGGTTCTTTTCTACCCAGAGGGGTACTGGTTGGAGGGAAGACGGTATACCGCTGGAAACGTTTCCCGAGTCGTAGACGGCGGTTCGGCGGATGGGAACCACCATTTACAGATGATATCAGTTTGCTTTGTCCACTGGAAGTGCGGATGGATCCACGCTTGCGACCGTTTCCCAGAGTGGGCGAATAGGAAATTTGCGTGTGGCTACATCGCATCGTGAGGGTTCATAAAGGGGGTGAGGGACGGTGAGGTCCCTGTGAGCTCACGTAGCGATGAGCACAAAAGGCGTGGCAGTTGATAAAAGTGGAACCTCCAGCTATAGTACGAGGCAGAGCCCGACATACACGCGCTCAAGCTCTTTGGGCTAAGATCGAGGGTGGTGAATCCTTCTCGGATGAGGGTGTACTGGCGTCCGACGGAAGTGAATCAGTCGGACTTGAGGTCCTTAAACTTAGGATGTGGACCTTACATCGGGAAGCAAACTGAACTATTGCCCAGCAGGGAGAATGTCCGCAATCTGGGGTTCAGCTGCCATCCGGTGAAGCGCAAGGATCTTAGCCTCCTAGGATTTTAGTCTCCAAAGATGCCAGAAACGGAACATGTTTCAGAACCAGGACCACCGTTCCCATTGTCGCTGATGCTCCCCGAGCGTCCTTTCCCTTACTGAAGGTGCTCTTGGTGTTTCTGCTGCTTAGGATGATTGGTCCTGTATTTGTCGAGCCTAGCTTCTCATTGACGGCGCCCGTAAACTCGATTCGCTCATCCGTGACGCCAGTTCCCTCTGCTCTTTCTGTTTGTACCAATCGATGTTCTTGCGGATCATAGTCGTCCAGCGCGTCCCTTCGACAGGGTGGTCGGCTTTGAGATACCACTTTTGAACAATCTGGTGACCACGGCTAGGGGTGTAGTGAATCTCAAACCTCTGTTCGTTGGAACCCGAAGCAACTTTCAGAACGACTGTTTTCATTGCGATCGACCCACGGGAGGAGATGTTCTCGTCTTCTTGATCGCGGTAGTCTGGGGTCCACGGCTTCAGGACGAAGTGGAGGTCAAAGAAATGGGACTCACATGAGAGGGTTCCGTCCTTGAGCACGAACCACCTTGTGCTGTAACCCCTCACAACGTTGGTATACTTTTGCAAGTAGCCTTTGAGGGTAGGTGGGGATGCTGTCGAAGACGAGGTGGTCAGTAGTGTGGTATCGTGGCTTGTGACTGAAGCAAATCAATCGGGTGAGTTGGGACGCCTTAAAAAGCAACTTACATTGCCTCAACAAAGTTGGCTCCCTATCAATGGGAGTCGATAGGTTGAGTGAATGGTTCGTGACAGCTGTTCCCGATGGTTTGCTTGGGGTTATTTTTCCATCCACAGAAATGGATGTAGAGCCTTCTGCATCATACACGCTCATCTCCGGCGGAGTTGAAGTAAGCAAATGCAGACTTGGAGTACATGACCTGGAGCTGCGAAACGTGGCAGAATGTTACAATGTTGCAGCCCCTTGAAGAGAAAAAATACTAGCCATTCGCGTAAAATACCGACCACGCTTGCCATTGTAGGCCTGTGGGCGGGGTCTTGGGTCCAAGAGCGGAGTGTCATGTCCCAGATAATATCGGTTAAACCTGGCTCCTGCGGGCGATCCGGGCGTTCACCTGCGATAATCTTCGAAACGGCGACCAGCGCGGTGAACTCGCTGAATGGATGGCTTCCAGTAAACACCTTGGATAAGGTGAGGATGTCAGATGAACCATCCGTCGTCCGTGTCTAACACTCGGCCTAGGGAGGGCTAGCAACCGACCTCTATAACAATCATACCAAAAGCAAAGACATCTGCCTCTCTCGTGTTTTGATCACCATTCTCAAGGACCTCCGGTGCGGCCCACCTGGCAGAATACCCCTGTACTTCAGTCACGAGGACAGAGTTCACCCCACGAACGACCGAGGTGAAGCCGAAATCTGTCAGACGGGCGTGACCAGTATGGTCGATTAGGACGTTGGGCTAGCCAATAGTTCTGAGCTTTTGGGTTTAAAACAACCAAAAGGAAGCACCTGCCCCTTTTAAGTCTCCGTGTGTTGTGTAAATTGCATGAAGAAAGGTGAGGCCTTCTGCAACATCCAATAACTCGGGAAAAACTGTTATCAGTCAAGTCATGCATCACAGTAGAGAAAGACCCACTAGGCCGATCCGATTCGCGCCTGGATTCTCAGATAGATATTCTGTCAGAGTCCCATTTGGCATCCACTCCGACACAAATCGCAAGGGTTTTTGCGTGACGCCGATAAAACCAACGATGTTTGGATGTTTCAACCTCTTCCACATCACCGCTTCCTTGCAGAACGCCTACGTGCCGACAGGCGCCTCTCAGTGAGTGCAAGACGAATCAACAGGGGGACAAACCTTCCCGATGACCTTGCGAGTTTGCTGGGTGATCCTCAAGCGTTTGATACAAACCTTCTTGCCATCATAGGTGCCTTCCCATACATCCGAAAACCCACCAAAAGCGACTGGATCATCGTCGATTATCGTGAGGTCACCAGGAATATTGTACGAGGATGGTAGGATCTTGTGGCGGCCGCAGATTGCCTGGAGTTTGTGCAGACAACGTCGAGAAACATCGTCAGTGATCGGAATGACGTCGAGAGCCTGCGGAGTTTGTGTCGTCAGTCACCAGTGGCGGGAAAGAGGCCGAAGGAGAAGAACGCACCCCGTCAAGAAAATCCACAAGCCGGGTCAACTCCGATCCCTGGAGACTGGACAAATATTGGTCTTCGTCGTCGTTTTGAATCAAGTAATAGAGGTAGCGCAGCAGATCGGGAGAAGAAGTGTCGAGCGAGTAGAGGTGTTGTAAGACCTGGGATGTAGACATCTTGGCTAAATCCACCTCCGTGATTCCGTTGGCGCCTCACTAACGGCCAGCACGTGAAGGGCGTCGGGCGCGGCATCGATAGAATTGCTGTTCGGCAGCTTGGTACTTTCGAACATCTCCAGAGGCTGGATCCATGTTCATTGGAAGATAACTATCTAGTACGTGCTCTGCGGGTGAAAGACTGTAGATAGTGTCAGGTCAGCCAACTTTAGAGACTCCTGCCCAAAAGATTCACCATTGTAACAGAGCAAAAACTCGTCAGACGCCCAGTCACTGGGCTTGCACCACTTGACCTTCCTCGCGGATTTCGCCGACCGGGGGTCTTCTACCCGGAATTCGAGGCTAGATTCCAGCCTACCCCTCCGGACACCTGATCTCGCACTCCCATCACGCGTTGAACAGAAAAGCACAGATCGACAAATCCCATCCCTCCCGTTTCCCTTCCCTTCCGATCACCTCGAAACGATGACCGCCTTTCGGCCCCCCCGGTGTCTCTCTCGCCGACTACGTCCGTTCCTCTAAACCCCTCCACCGCTGGGTCAAGCCCGTCCCACTTTGGTTCCAGAATTTGGCCGGGTACAGAAGCAATGTACATACACGACATCAAAACGTGGTCCCACCGAATGTATTTTAAAACCTGTGTACCACCCACTCTCATCCGACTGAATCTAGAGGGTCAACTAAGCCCCGAGTATTCACCCACTAACCGGCCGACTCCCTTACTCTCTGCAACTCACACTCCCAACCAGTCTACAAAGTAAGACGAGGCATTTGTTCCATCAGCAACGCCTCCTCCCCACTACCCTTCACCCTCTTTGGTGGGCGTCCGCCTTTTCGTCGGCCAAGGAGTTGGTTTCTCGTCCTCATCAACGAGCGTTTTGCTTCGCTGTCTCTCCAACTGTCAATGTCATGATAGCTTGCCGCGTCCCTCAGAAGCCTGACAAAGTGCAGTTTCACTTCGATGTCTGAAACGGAGCTCCCCCCCTCCCCGGTCCAATTCCAGCATAGTCTTATGACCAACAAAGATGGAGCAACGTATTAGACCAACGACCCTGGATCTCGAAAAGTGCAGTGGCGGTAAAAGAAACAGAGTCGATCAGCCGAGAAAATCGATCGCAGTGGGCTTCAGCCACAATCCCGTCGATCACTGTCGTGTCCTTTGTATATTTACCTCTCCACCTCCCTCCCCCGCTTCGCCTCAACCTGAGGATCCATGCAGATGATTAGCTAGAAGTCCCACTTACCAGAAAAATTTCGGAGGTATTTTTCCCTATTTCCAATCCGCACTTGAGTAGACGCCTTGGCGGCAGATAGTCCTCCTCACATTTACCGACGAGTACCTCTCCGGTATGCGCTAAGGAATCGACGCCGTCGCTATTTTACTCTCCACTAATCTCATCTCCGATTCTTAGGCGAGACGGAGGATTAAGCATCCTCACGAAGAGTGACAACCTAAATTCCCTTTACATCTCAACTAACTCGTTTCTGTCCACCCGAACAAGGAGTTAGTTTTCTAGTCTCGCGTATCCTGCCTCCCGGCATGTGCTAACGTGACAGCAGTGTTTCCCTATGACGATCCGCACGGCTCCTTTGTGGCAACAGTGGGCCTGGGCATCTCCGCCATGACCTAAGACGACACGTTTCCAGCCACACTTTCCACCCCATACCCCATTACTCTCTTTCATCCCCGCCACCGCTACACCACTAACTTCACAGATGGGCTCGGTTACCACTATTTGCCAACAGTTCTACAGTGCTTCTTTCTCACCTATAACACTCGAACACCTCCCTCTCGCCTCTCTCACCCCTGAACCCGTCTCCCAATTGGTCAAAACGTTGGGGAATGGGAAGAAGCTTGGAGTCGCCGCGTCGTACGGAGAGAAATGTTTTCCGGTGGCTTTGGCTTTTTCTACCGAAACTCGAGTTTTGTTGATCACGATGGACGCCACCTCGAAGTCGGCGAGACGCCAGAAGCAAATCTTGAAGAATCAACTCTTTTGCGACGGCTCGTTGGAAAAACATGGCTTCTTCATGGAACGCCTTGCCACAGCACTGTACCTGGATTTGGGCCTCTGTATTCAGAACGCGTACGACATCACCTCAGACGGTGCCAATCGTGGTTCTATAGCGGCATACAAGAACCTTCTTAGACAAGCGGGGGACCAAGACTTGCTCAATGAATCCGTCGTGGAGCACATCTTCGCCGAAAGGCCGTTCGACCTATCCAAGAAACACGAGTTTGCGTTACGCGCTTGGGCTTCCTATATCGCGGTCAAGGCTCTCCACGAAAGTCCTGGCGTGATTGACACATCGATCAAGGATCCCAAGGCACGTACCGATTGCCAACTACGTCTAATTTTTGACTGAAATTCCGAATGATAGGAGCTGAGATGGATGTGTAGATGTGCTCGGGTTGCGGATCGTCTGGATTACTTGAAACCCCACTCCACCGTGAACGATGTCGACAACGAGTTCAGTATCTTACGTGGCGCTGTAGGCCTTCAGTGCACGCGCTTCAGAACCCGTATCCGGCAATCCCGGGGCAACCAGGTGAGGCCCATTCGTTAACTCCATCATCGTTTGATCGGCACGGGTTGTGACGGGAACATTTCTTGCTTGCTATAGCATATACAGTTCAATACCGACCAGGGCCAAGTCAGAGGTCACGTGAGCGACGTTCGCGGAAGAGCTGTAATGGTCACTGCGCACGCTCAGTTCGACCCCACAGCGATAATCACATCCGTCGTCACTGTCGGCAAGGATGACCTCACCGGCGCCGAAACCTCCCGTGCGAGCCTTATATTGGACGCTTTCAAGGGTGGGGACGCACTCCTCACCACTCCGTTCGTGCGGAAGATTTTCTTCCCCGACTATCCTCTTGAGACGTTGAAGTGGCCGGCCTTGCCCAAGACTCAACCCAAGGTCAACTTTACCCACCGACAACTGAACGAATCGCAGCAGAAGGCGGTGGAAAAGTGTCTGAGCAATAAGGAAGAAGATCGGCATGTGGTTATCGTTGTAAGCTCCATCCCCTCGTTACCTTACCTCATCTAACCGCGAGTATCAGGGGCCGCCAGGGACCGGCAAAACCACTGTGATTGCCGCCACAGTCCGAAGCAAGGTCACAGAGCATTGGGAAAATACAATCTGGATCATCGCACAGTCAAACGTCGCGGTCAAGAACGTCGCAGAGAAATTGGCCGAATCCGGTTTCTTGGATTTCAAGCTCCTCGTCTCTACGGACTTCCATTTCGATTGGTGAGCTGACCCATATTTAAAGCGTCCGTTGAACTGACCTAAAGGTTTCGAAGGCACGAGCATCTGTACGAAGCCATTCGCCATAACGTGATCGAATCCTCAAAATTTGAGGAGACCGCAATAGAGAACGAAGGACTGATATCGGGATCTCGGGTCATGCTTTGCACGATCAGCATGTTGTCGACGGACTGGATCATGGAATGCGGGTTTACACAGCTCGTTCCAGTCCAAACCTTGATCATCGATGAAGCAAGTCAAATCGAGGTCGGGGATTACTTGCCAGTGTTGGCCAGGTACAAGACGTCGCTGAGGAAGATGGTGCTGATCGGTGACGACAAGCAATGTAAGTGTTGGGGATGGGAGTAGTGTGAGGTTATCGTGTGCTGACATTTTATCCGTGTAGTGGCTCCATATGGACAAGAGGAGATTCCGGAACTGAGGAGCGTGTTTGAGTGGCCGCACCTTATGAAAGACGCCGTCTTCCTCGATACCCAATGTACGTTTGGACTTTTTCACAAAGTCGAGTACCCCGCCGATGACGTTTTCTCGGTAGACCGAATGCCGAAGGTCATCGGGGACTTTATCTCTCGTCAAGTATACGACTCGAAACTCTTCACCAAACACGCGATTGAGACTCACACCTGCTGTCGCTTCGTGGATGTGTGGAACGGAGAGGAGGTGAAGAAAGGTGTCAGCTGGATGGTACGCAAAAGCTTTCCAAGTAGCCCAGGCCCACCGCTTACACTAAAGACCCAACCCACCGTTTAGAACGAAGGCGAAGCAAAAGCCGCAGTACTAATCGCCAAACGCTACTTCCAAGAAGGCAAAAACTTCAAGATCATCACCCCCTACGACGCCCAACGGAACGCGATCGAGAACGCGCTCAAGACCTCACACCTCCCCTGGGAGAACACGGTGTTCAACGTGGATTCTTTCCAAGGCAACGAAGAGGATCACGTCGTGGTCTCGATCGTCCGCACGTCGGGCCCGGGGTTTATGAAGAACCAGAGGCGGACGAACGTGATGCTTTCGAGGTGCAAGAGGAGCATGTTGATTTTGACCCATCGCGAGTTTTTGCGGTATTGGGATGTGGCGAAGACGCTTGTCGGGCGGCTTGCTAAGGAGCATACGCATAAAGCGGACTGGGTGACTTTGGAGGATTTGGACTTTTATCGGTGGTAATTGCCCGTTCTACCAAACCCTTTGTTCCATGTCTGGAGCCAGGTGTCCCATGTTTTTTGTCCCTCGATGGGTATCGCCGGACCATGGTATCGTTCATTTGTTCCCGCACAAACGGGTTGCATCTCCGCCCCCTGCCTTGGGCACTGGGCGTGAGAGTTGAGAAAACGTTGTGATGCTTTGATTTACAAGAAATTCTGATCGGCGGCAGTGCAGTCGACGCAGAGGAAATGAAACTGTGCACTGCAGTCTACTGGGCTGCGACGGATCTGCGATTGTGTTGAATCAGTGGGGACCTCTGAATGAGTAGTTGTAAAGAATGGGCGCGCGCTACTGGACACCCTGTGAAAATTCGTGTATTCAATTATGGAGTGGCAGCGAATGTAGCCTAGGAAGCCGCTTGACGATAACTTTCAATGATCCACCGACAAGACCCCTACACTTAAGCACACCATCTGCGGTCAAGGCATTAGGGAAGGATTGTGCAAACCTTCCGAGAACGTATCAAAGCTGTAGAATTCTGGGTTTGTTGGACCGCAGACGATAAACGGAATCCCCATGAAGAAATAGATAGGGAAGTATGAATATGATTAAGGTCTCAGTCCAAGGGCCAAACCAACAAAGCCATGACATCGGACGACGTACGCATTTAGCCCAGACTCGGAGCAGGATGGCGGATATCACGGTACGCGTTTCAACGAAGCAGAGTCCTCCACACACACCCTTTTCTCGCCCTCCTCGATGGCCTCCTCAGCCTCCAACGTGCACTTCACAACACTCCTATCAAGCTCCTCCCACTTCCCCATCCTCCCCAAATCCTTCGAGTCAAGATCGATGATCGTCACAGCCGCGCTCTTCACGTTATCCTCGCGACCGCGGATGATAATCGAGCAGTCCTTGAAGGTTGCGGAGAGAAGGTACGCGAGCAAATAGTATCGCTTCTGAGACATGCCGTGTGTGGAGGCCTCAAAGTCCGCCGGAGCGCTGGAAGGGTCGTCTTTGAGCTTGGGATGGAAATGGGCGTCCAAGAATCTCCTCCACTCGTCCAAAGTTGTGTTATCCCCTCCTTGAACTTCCGGTGCGTCGACGAGGGGAAGGGGTTCATTCGGATACTGGGACGCGGATTTTCCGGTGACGAGCTCGGAAAGTCCCTCGATATCCAATGGGTCGAGGGATCGCTGGATCTCGGAAAGCTTGGCCAAAACTGGGTGATCCGTCAATATCAGCATCATGGTCTCCGCAAACTTAGTTCGTAGATCAACAGAGAGCGTGTGAGGGGAGAAAATGTGGTTGGGGTAGATTTGCGCGGCGAGGACCTCCGCTGATGATGCCTGGGGAACACAAAAAGGGTCAGCAAGGAGGGCGATGCGAGTTTGTGAAAGGTGAGACGGGGAGACGCTGTTTACCTCGCTCGGATCAAGAGCTTTGCCATTGACGAAGATCCTCAGCATGTTTATCATCCCTTTGCTCTGAACCCAGTCATCCCAAAGCGCACACATCGCCTTCTTAACCCTCTCCGGGTCAGAAGAGTATAATTCCAACGGGCAGTAAGCCGGAACATGCGCTCCCGGGTGCAGCTTTTGATCCGCGTGTTTCTTCATACAAAACCTGCACACACGCGACTTTACGGGATGGGAGGCAGGCGCGAGGAAAGCTGTGTTAGGCTTAAATCCCCACTTCGGCTGTATGCAGCAAGCATTATCGTAGTTAGATGCGGAAGGATGCGGAAGAGGCGTCGTAATCTGGGATGCACCTTGATTTCTACAGCCCATCCCTTACTCCCAATCAAGTCTGTCGCTAAAACGGCCCTTGTGCGCTCAACGTCAATCCCGTCCTTCGCCCGTCGCTTCGCCGGTCGCCGGTCGTCATGAAGACCGACCATCCTCTCCAACCACCCTCGTTCGACTTGAACGTGTTCGAGATGCGGAAGGAACCCTGATGGGACGAGGCGTGAAATTACGTGTTGCTGGAAATCGACGGTCGGATCGTCCGCATCTTGACTGGTCGTCCCGGAGGTGGAGGGTGTCGAGTCGGAGCGGGGAAGAGATTTTCTGAGCCGGATGACGGTTCCGTCGACGTGGGGATTGGGAGGACCGTCGTAGGAGAAAACGATGGTTGAGCCTCCTTCTGCGATGTACGTCCAGTGACGCGGATCTGTATCGAATATTGAGGTATTGGCGTCAGATGAGGGGGTGGGAGCTGGTGCAATGACCTGCGAATTGGCGTGTGGTTTGTCGGGGTTGAGGATCTCAGTCATGGTCGGGAAGAACATGTGGGAGAGTTCCCGGGATCGGGGCTCGAGGAGAACGGGTGAAGGAAATGGATGGCTCGGGGTCCTCCCAGCCGGTTGTTCTGAACGGAGCTCGCACCTTCACTCTAGCCTAGTCGTGCGGCCGGCGTATGTGGTGAACGGCGGACCGGAGAGAGCGACCACACATCTTCAAAAACGGCGATGGTGGCGGTAACAAGAGAGGTGAATCCGCCTTTCGGTCGTCTCAAGGTTCCTCTTGCCGATCACCATCATGGCCATCCACGGCCTCTGGGTATTCCTCTTTCATCTCACAATGAACCTACTCTGATAAATCGTGGAGGTTATCAACAAAGCTGGGGGTCTCGTTTACCAGCGCAACTTCGGAGGTCGTCTCTCTTCTCCCAAATCCGGACTCGAATTGACGCTTGTTGCCTTGTAGATGGTCTACCCCACCTAACGGCCAACGAGTACCTCGTCCTCGCCGGTACGCTACACGGAATCCACGCAATCACAAGCAGGCTGTCCCCCAGCGGCCCCAGTTCCGGCGCCCAAGTGATCGAAGGAGAGTCGTTCAAGCTGAACGTCCTCCTCACCCACACAGGTACGTACCCACCCCACCCGCACCACCCTCCACACGCGCGCTCACACCCAAATCGTCGTATTCCAGGAACAAAATTCATCCTCCTCACTTCGCTCGTCGAGCCAACGGTAGACGCGATGTTACAAAAAGTGTACGAGATCTATGCCGAAGCCGTGATGAAGAACCCGTTCCATACGCCGGAGATGCCGATACGGACAGAAGGGTTCGACGCGAAGGTTACCGCTCTCCTCAGCGGTCGCTAGTTTTGAGAGGGATCCTAGCATATTTTTTGTTTCATTCCGTAGTAAGGTCTGTTCGTTATCATCCGCCTCGTGGCGGCTGTAGCCAGAACTAGCAGCGATTCCCGATCGACTTTTGACCTGACGCAGCCGGCGCCCCTCCCACTTTTTTTCTACCCCTCAACGCGACCTACCACCCTCTCTCGGCCCACATCCACCAATCTTCGATATCCAAAGGATATAAGCCACATGTCCGACCCGACGATCAAAGGAGTCACCTTCTCCGAATCATCTCTCGACGGCTCACCCCTCCGCATCGCAATCGTCCACGGCAGATGGAACAAACCCGTAATCGACGCCCTCCTCCAAGGCGTACTTTCAAAACTCAAAGCCGTCAAAGTCAAGGAACACAACATCGTGGTCCAGAGCGTTCCGGGCAGTTATGAACTACCGATGGCCGTTTCGAAGTACGCCCAACTACCTCCCGCGGAACCCAGATAAAGTCATCTGAGCATTTTCTTCTTTTTCATTGGGATAGGATGATTACGGGGTCGCGAGTTCAAGCGGGGGCGACAGCGACAGATCTCCTCGGCGGACTCAGCTTCAACTCCCCACTTCCCTCACGTACCACCACACCCGCTCCTTCCTCCACCACAGCTACAAACCCTCCACCCGCGGTAATCGCGACGATGCCCTCCCAACCTTTCGACGCGGTGATAGCAATCGGCGTCTTGATCAAAGGCCAAACGATGCACTTTGAGTACATCTCCGATGCCGTCTCCCACGGCCTCATGCGCGTCCAACTCGACACCGGCGTCCCCGTCATCTTCGGCGTCCTCACCGCTCTCTCGGAGGATCAAGCTTTGCTTCGAGCAGGGATTGGGAAGCACGACGATAAAGGTCACAACCACGGCTTAGATTGGGCTCTGGCGGCCGTAGAGATGGCCATCAAATCAAGAGGATGGAGCGAGGGAAAGCTCCAGTAAGGTCACGTACCGCTTTACAAGTAGAAACGGAAAGCTGTATACGTGCTTTGAGAAGTCCGCCCAAAAATGTAATACCTCACTAGAGACGACGACGAGCACGTAGGAAAGTGGCTCAAGACACGCAGACAAGAACCTCCCAGTATTTCATCAATCCGGCCCTGTACAGCGCAGCCTCAAACTCAAGGCAAAACATCTCTTTCCTCCACCCCCGGACCCCCAGCTCGTCAACCGACTTTTGTCTGTAGTCATTGTCGCCTTCCATCCTTTTAATGGTCTCCGACAACACGCCTGCGTACGCTGCAGAGGTATCTTCAATAGATGTTACCACGAATCTCCCATTTTCTACAGAAGTCCGTGAACCAGCACCGACAGAGCTCAGGGTTTTAATGGCGCGTCTCAGGCCGACTAGAACGGGAGTAGGCTCCGCTGGAGGTACGCGGAGAAAGAAAGGTAGCCCGCAGAGCGTAACAGTTGAAAGGAGAACCAAGGGAGCAGATATCGTGGAAAAAGTCACAGTCGCGTGCTTGTCACCCTCCTCGGCGACGTTGGCGTGGAGCTCGGGCGAGAGCTTGGATCGTAGCGTCTGGTATAACTGTCGAGCGAACCTATCGTGTTGGTGTGTGGGGAGTGAGTCGAGGGCATAGACAAGTCGGGGAGAAGGAGCTTTCGCGCGTGCTGATCGGGTCGAAGCTCAGTAAAGCGGAAAACATGAGAGAAAATACTGTACCCAACAGGTCCTGATCAACATCATTCCATAGGTCCGGCAAGTTCACAAGCCTCGATCCAAGCCCCTTGACGATCCACAAACTAACCCTCCAAACCCACTTCCACTCAACGACGACCTTGATCTTCCACCCGTCCACCTCCACGCCGTCGCGTTCCAGCAACATCGCTTTGACGAGGTCCACGCTAGCCGTAGATTGCAGTTCCAAGTCACCGTTAAGAATGTGTCCGTACACGACAGAGAATCTCAGCCGGATTTCCCCTTTTGCGATACCGATACCAGAACCAGAGGTACGAGTCTTAAGAGATGAAGCGGAGCCACGGCCCGGGCGAGATACGGAGGCGTGCCGCGTCGCGTCGAGGATGTCGCTAGGCCAGGATGACTTTGTTGGGGTGAAGATCGCCATGAGGGCGGTGAGAGCCTCTGAGTGTTTGTCCTCGCGTAGAGTCTCGTCGAATCGGTTGGCAGAGATGGTCCAGAACAAGTAGAGACCGAGGGCAATCAGGAGAGCCAACATCAGTGGTGAAGAAAAGACAGAGGTTTCGGCGGGTAGGTCAAGCTGGGAGGACGTGGTGGGGTGTTGCGGGACGAGTAGCGGAGGCAGCGAGTAGGTGTTTGCTAGCATGGTTTTTGGCCAGTTATTGAGTCCAGAACGATGAGGACAAAAGGAACGATTCAGACTTGTCGGGGCCAGGGCAATGAAGTGGAAAGGATTGCAGGGAAAGCTTGACGATCGCGCTTACCCACGGCCGAACCTTTTCCTCCTTCCTCGCTCTGATTCGGGAACAAAGACCAGCCAGGGTCCCGCCTCGTGCATCCACAAGCATTCATCCGCGTACTTAGCTGCCAAACTTCCATTTCAGGGGGTAGGTGTCGTTTCGACAGACCGCTCTCCAGGGAACCTTAAATGAAATGTCGGGGCTCTGTAACTTGGCTTCGCGACACTGGTGAGTTCCTTGATTGGGCTCCGGCGGTTCACAAATCCGTCTGGTTCGTCTAATCTTCGGGCTTATAGAGTCGCCAATAATCGAGGGCTAACGCCAGGGATGGTGTAGCCTCTTGGGAGTGATCTGATAATTGTACTGGGTTCTGCTGAGGAACCTCTCCGGACGCGCTGGGATATCGAGGCCCAAAGGTTAAAGGTGGAGTGTAAGTGTCCAAATAACACCCGCTCTATGGCTTCAACGTACTCGCCCTTGATCAGCGTCTTGGATGGAGGATCGGACCCCAACCTTGCTCTCAAACTGACATCGTCAACCATAAGGCTCTGGACCCTAGGGCCTCGATTCTTTACGAAACGGACACACGTGCCTCACACACGCTCTCGACTTGATCGCATCTCTGTCCGGTACTCACGGGGTAGACCCTGACTTGTGAAACGAGGATATCTGACTTTCTCACGACTGTCGCTCGCCCGGCGCCCATCACCAACCCTCATACTTCGTACCACTGCCCGATGTTCAACGTTCAGCTTTCTCGTATCACCGATCGGCTGCTCGTATGTTGTTCCCCTCTATTCATACAGTGGGTTGCCGACAGGACGTCAAGGTAACAAATGGAGCTGGCTGGACTCCAGAGGCGATTGATTAGGGCCAGAATCTCTGACTGGAGCTCCAAGAGATCCGATTTTGTGGTATGACTACCGAAAGGTGTGTGCGAACATTCCTTGGGCTGTCCAAGGAAGCGCTTACACGAGGAGTCTACCGCGACAGTTGAAGCTAAGATCGTGACAAACTTGCAATCGAATTCCACCACGTTTCCGCCAACCCAATTCACTTCACGTCCACAAACGACGATCCCGCCCCGTGGGCACATCGTGTGCACCTCACTATCAAAGCATCGCTCATTTCACCGTGATAATACATCCTTTTAACATCAGCGACTTGCTTGAACAGGTGATGCCTGGGAAGGATGGAACCTGCCAGGCTTCATAGTTAGCTGGACTCATATTCGGACTACTCAAACAATGGGTACCTTTGAAAACGGACACACGTTTTCTACAAGCTTTCAGGCCAAGCTTTTGCAACGAGGATATCCGGTTTCTCGACCAACTGCCATGCACTCAGTGCCAATCGCTCCCCACAGCTCGGGTCATTGATAAAGTTCATCGCCCATCGCCTTCCCTTCTTCGAATCACCACCTGGAAAGATCAACTACACGAGGCTGCGCGGCGCTTTGCCGATCGCCAACAACCGGGCGCATGACCGGCTTCTACTCACTCCGATTGAAGTGGATATCCGGTCTATACCTAATCAACGCCGCTTCCATGAGTTGAAGAGAGAGTTTCTGAGCCTGTCCCTGCGGTAAGTTCTCAGCCACTCATTTCCGCCCATCGCCTTTCGTTCTTCGAACGGCCGATTGAATACCAATTCAATAGGCGGGCATGTTGAGATGTGTCATTATCTGGCATTCCCTCGTGGCTGGCCACGATATATAATCTCCTCGCCGTTCGCTACCCTTCCTTCCCGCAACCACCGCTCACCTGCCTACTCCTCACCGTACCTAGCATCATTCTTGAACATGTCTGAGAGGTGAATCCATCGATGGGATTCCACGATTACTCTCTCTGAATCGCTTTTGTCCCTACAGGCCAAACTCTGTCCAAGTAGAGCCACGGTTTGTATACTGAAGAAATTAGCCGCCGACTAGCTGGCTGATCGTTGCGGTCTTAGACCTGATATGTCCCGGGCCACCACCGATGCTAAGACCCTTGAAGATGGTGTATCAGGGTGCAGTTCCAATGTTCACCGCTGACATATCATTTGACTGACTTCTGAATCTAGCAACCAGCGCAAGTCGGTGTTGAAGGATGAAGATGAAGCTGCGAGTAAGCGGAATAATGAATTGAACATCCTCCTCGTAATCGTGAGTTCTGCGAATTTTGGAAACTCGCATGCGCTGACGTCAATACAGGTGGGTTTGCTCGCGGCCACGATCACATCTTTCATAGTCTACATCCAACCTCAGCTTCAAGAAAATTCTACTGACGACACCGCCGCTCTTCTGCGTCTCCTCCTCTACAACACGAACCAGTCCATCTTCACGGGAGAATCTGTCCCTGAGCTTCCGACCTGGCCTGGTGCTCCGATCATACTCACCATTGCCCAAATTATGTTATACGCCTGCCTCGCCGGCACACTCATGTGCGGGTTGTACGCGATGCTCATCAAGTTCCTCACGGACAGCAACGCGTTGGGCTGGAAGAACAGGATCGTGGACGGGTTTACCCGTTGGGTGTTTTTCGTGATCTATTTACTTCTCTCGGCCGTATTCTTTTGGACTTTCGTGGCTCTGACCTTGCAGGTGCCCTTCTTGCCGAGTAAAGCCATCCCCCATTTCAAGAAGCTAATATAGTGTGGTTTATGAAATCCGACGGAAGTGCCGTCCATTTTGGAGATCTCCGGAAATCACTCAGGTGGTCTAGTCTATATTTACAAACTTTTTTGTCTTTGTTTCCAATACATTTTGACCTTCGTCGCTCCTCAGTCGTCTTTGGTTCGTGCTGAGGTGTTGGATGATTTGATGCGCCCACATGGCAGTGTTGTGCGGATCATTGACTTGTCAATGACTTTGATGACTTGGAAACTCTTTGCTGTAACTTAAGTCACCATAAGTCATTTGCTTGTCCACGAGCGTGAGAACACCAAGTAGTAGCGATCGCGTTTACTCACGGTCGAGCTCTCCCCCTCACACCTTCTCGCTCGGGCCCGGGGCCCACGATCCCGCCTCGTGTGGACATTGTGCATCCACACGCATTCATCCGCGTACCTTACTGCCAAACCTCTAGCGGCCGGTGTTCCAATAGACCGCTTTCCAGAGAACATTCAATGAAACGTCAGGGCTCTGCCACTTGGCATCGTGGCATTGCCATTTTGTTGATTGGCCTCCAGCAGGTCACAAATCCATGTAGTTCGTCAAATCTCCGGGCTTCCAGAGTCGCCAATGACCGATGTTTAACGCCAGGGATGTGTTGTAGCTTCCTGGGAGCGATCTGATAATTGGAGTGGGTTCCGTTCAGGAACCTCTCCCGGGCACGCTGGGATGGCGAGGCCCAAAAGTTTAACAAAGCTTGGTTGGAGTCTAAGTATCGAAATGTCACCCGCTCTTTGATCAAAGGCCTGTCGTTTCAACGTACACGCCTTTGGCTGGCGTCTTGGTAGGAGGATCGGACTCCAACCTTGCCCTCAAACTGGTTCTCATCCACTACGAAAAGGACACATGTACCTTACACTCGCTCCCGACCTGATCGCATCTCTTTCTGGTACTCATGGGGTAGACCCTGACTTGTGAAATGAGGATATCTGGCATTTCTCACGACTGTCGCTCGCCCGGCGCCCATCACCAACCCTCATACTTCGTACTACTGCCCGACGTTCAACATTCGACTTCCTCGTATCACCGAGCGGCTGCCGTGTGTCCTTCGCATCCATTCATATGGAATTTTGACAGGACGTGAAGGCGACAAATGGAGCTGGCTGGACTTCAGAGGGGATTGATTAGGACCAGCATTTCTGACTGGTCCTTCAAGAGACCCTATTTCGTGGTATGATTACTAAAAACTTTGGCCTGTAAAGAAAGCGCGAACACGAGGAGTCTACCGCGACAGTTGAAGCTAAGATCGTGACGAACTTGCAATCGAATTCGACCACGTTTCCGCAAACACAATCTACTTCACGTCCACAAACGGCGATCCCGTCCCATGGGCTCAACGTGCGTACCTCGTTGTCAAAGCATCACTAACTTCACCGCGATCATCCATTTTTTTAACATCAACAACTTGCTTGAACAGGTGATGCCCGGGAAGGATGGAACCTGTCAGGCTTCATAGTCAGCTGGATTCACCTTCAGACTATTCGAACAACGCGGACCCTTGAAAACGGACCCACGTTTTCTACAAGCTTTCAGGCCAAGCTTCCCAGCTTTTGCAATGAGGATATCCGGTTTCTCGACCAACTGTCATGCATTCAGTGCCCATCGCTCCCCATACCTCGGGTCCCTGATATCGTTCATCGCCCATCGCCTTCCCTTCTTCGAATTGCCACCTGGAAAGATCAACTACCCGAGGCTGCACGGCGCTTTGCCGATTGCCAAAAACCGGGCGCGTGACCGGTTTCTACTCGCTCCGATTGAAGTGGATATCCGGTCTATACCGAATCAAAGCCGCTTCCATGAGAGAGAGCGTTTCTGGGCTTGTCCTCGCGATAAGTTTCCAGCCACTCATTTATTCAGATCTTCGAATGGCCGATGAATACCGCTCAATGTGCCGGCATGTTGCGATGTGTCATTATCTGGCATTGCCTCGTAGCCGGCCATGATATATAATTCACTCGCCGTTCGCTGCTCTTCCTTCCCGCAACCACCGCTCACCTGCCTATTCCTCACCGTACCCAGAATTATTCTTGAACATGTCCGAGAGGTGAACCCACCGAAGGAATTCTACGATTACTCTCTCTCTGAATCGCTTTTGTCCCTACAGGCCAAACTCTGTCCAAGTAGAGGAGGAAACTGCTCAATCGACACGGTTTGTATATGTAGAAATTAGCCCCCGATTACCTGGCTTATCATCACGGCCTTAGACCTGGTATGTCCCAGCGCACCACCGCTTACACCCTTGAGGATGGTAAATCAGGGTGCAGTTCCAACATTTATCGCTGCCAAACCATTTGATTGACTTCTGAATCTAGCAACAAGCGCAAGTCGGTGCTGAAGGATGAAGATGAAGCTGTGAGGAAGAGGAATGATGAATTGAACATCCTCCTTGTGATCGTGCGTTCACGAGTTTTGATTGAAGCCCGCATGCGCTGACGCCGATGCAGGTGGGTTTGCTCGCGGCCACGATCACAGCCTTCATAGTCTACCTCCAACCCCAGCTTCAAGAGAACTCCATCGACGACACCGCCGCTCTTCTGCGTATTCTCCTCTACAACGCGAACCAGTCCATCTTCACGGGACAGCCTGTCCCTGAGCTTCCGACCTGGCCTGGTGCTCCGATCATACTCACCATCGCCCAAATAATACTATACGCCTGCCTCGCCGGCACGCTCATGTGTGGAATGTACGCGATGCTCATCAAGTTCCTCACGGACAGCAACGCGTTGGGCTGGAAGAACAGGATCGTGGATGGGTTCACACGTTGGGTGTTTTTCGTAATCTATTTAATTCTCTCGGGCGTGTTCTTTTGGACTTTTGTGGCTCTGACTTTGCAGGTACCCTTCTTGCCGACTCAAGCCATCCCCCATTTCAAGAAGCTACTATAGAGTGGTTGTTGATATCTGACGGAATTGCCGTCTATTTTGGAGATCTCCGGATATCGCTCCGGTGTTCTGATTCTGTACCTATGTACAAAAGATTGTCTTTTTTCTACCATACTTTGACCCTCCTCGCTCCCCAGTCGCTTTCGGTTTGTTCGAAATCTGGGGTGTCGAATGGTTCGATGCGCCCGCATGATATGCGCAATGCTCACGTTTTACGCAGCCGTGTACTTGATTGTATTCGGGCAATTACTAAGATATACCACTCCCATCCATGCTAAGCAGAGCCTACCAAATGAACCTGATTGAAATTAGGTCCCGCTATGTAATGGATACGCTCGTGCGGAGCTCAAACGATCGCGTTTACCCACGGTCGAGTTTTCCCCCACTTCCCCTCGTCCCCATTTCGAAACCACGATCCTACCTCATGTAGACATCGTAGATCTACTTGCGACCCCAACCGTCTGTACTCGGTAAGCTCACCACGATTACCAGTCGTTTCAGCTACTTTCTAGGGTATTGACTTGATATAGAGTCGGTGTTTCTTCCCTGAAATGAAGGTGTCTGAATTCTCCTCACGGCTGGCTGTCATGCCATCGCCCCCTTCCTCGTACAACTGCCCAGTATCCCACGCCCATCACCTTCTCAATTCACCAAGTGACGGCCCGTATGATGGTTCAGGCTCGAATGACTGGGGCTTCATATTTCGGGAGGTGCTCGAGCCGGGAAGATCAGAGTCTTGTATGATCGGTATTGGACGACTGCGAGAAACAGATGCTTTACCCGGTAATGTTTCCGCTAGGCCCCCACACCCCTTCCACGATCCTCCCCGTGTGGGTTGTCCAAAATAGACCGACTGATTTCACCTCGATCACGTGTCCTGCCAACATGCACGGCTTGGACAGGCGCTTGAGAAAAATGGACCTACCTCAGGCTGCACGGTCAGGTGGACGTATTTCTGGACTAGTTATCAACAGTGCGGTCCCTCGGATCATCACCAAATCCAGGCACGTTTCTGCATGTTCTCGGTTGGATCTCTATACAAAGTGACGCTGCTTCCCAGACGTTTGCAATGAGGATATCTGGCTTTGCTCACGGCCAACTGTCACATATTCCGCGCTCACCGCCTTCCCTTTTTCGGATCAACACTTCAAAAAACTAACTGAACGATGAGATAAACTTACCTACTTATCGCTAATGATCGGGGGCGTGTTCTTCTTCGGCCCACTGCGATCGAAGTGCATATCCGGTCTATACCTGATTCACGCTACTTCCCCGAGAGTATCTGCTTGTTTTCCAGGTCAGCTGAAATCCGCTCATCTCCGCCCATCGCGTTCCATTCCTCGCGTCACTGATTGAGGGCGAGTCCCGCGTGACCTGATAGTTATCACGCTTTTCCAACTAATCATCTTTCAGAAAGCTTCAACTTGTATCTTAGAGAAACAGGCTTAAAGAAATGCCATCCGATTTCCAGCTCTCGCTGAATTTTCAGGAACCTTTGACGCCTTCGAGACCCGCCCTTCTCCTCGTGTTCGTCCCTTGAAACCTGGTGTGACCAGTTGCGATCCTTTCCTTCATTTCGAAAGGGAAGGGTCGGCATAATTTACCACACTGTCGATCATCAACGTGCTAGCCGCTTCTAAAGTGCGACAGTCTGTAACAGAAGCTAGGATCACCTTCCAACGCCTCAATTCCAATGCTCCACGCCAGCTATGGTTGCAATTTCAGGGTCCCATTGGGGGTACGTCGTATACAACATGGAACTCAAGCGCACTTTTCCTTTCTCAAGACCAGGACCAGAGTCAGGAGAGCCGCCGGACGAAACAGAGCCGGTTCCAAGGCGAGACGCGGAGACTCACGGCAGCGCACCGAGAAAACCGCTGCGAGAGCAGCGGACGCCTTCCGAGGCTCGTTCTCGCGTAGTATTTCGTCAATTTGACGCGCTGATACACTATAAGGTTCACTTTCTGGCAAGTACTCCGCTCTATGGGGTTACTGATGCCCATCCGACGGAACGCTCGTGCAGTTCGGAGATCTCCGGGGGTCGCTCCGGTTGTCTGCTTGACCCCATGGATTTTATATTTATTTTCGAATCTTTTTCATTGTTCCCGAACCGCTTCTCATTCTCTCTGAAGAGTGAATTGATTGATACCTCCACATGTGTGATTGGTCGTGTATTACGCAGACGTTGAATTCAGGTGGCTAATTATAGCACACTCCCATAAAGCGCTGAGCGGAGCATCATATTGAGCCTGATTGAAATCGATACCGTTAACGACTACGCTGGACTGCCAACCTCTGATTACAATGAGCACTAGTATCATATTGTGGGCTTCCACTTGTCGTTCTGGAATGGCTTCGACCGTCCTGCTCATCGGTTATTTGACGATTCTATCCGGTAAGATTATACGCTGGCAGAATATTGCCTGTAGGTTGCTAACAACCATCGACATCTTTGAAGCGCGTAAGTCCTACCATTTTCCATCACTCAGGAGGGAGTGGGTTGATTGCGATCTTCGCGTTCTACCCTTACCTCGAAGAAGTCCGCATATTGTGGGACGCGCAGAACCTTAGACAAGCCGCGTCATCTGCAACGAGAAGGCCAAGCAGACCGGCACCAGCACCAGCAGCTGGATGAGTGTATGGGAGACCGGATAAGGACTAGATTAGAATGCAGGTCGGGGGGAGACTGAACAATGACCTAACATCCCAGCCCTCCCATTCCACGGTGATTCTTGGGTTCACCTTGGACGTGGGCGGTTCGCGTGGGGAGATAAGGTTGACCATAGCCACCAAACCCAGGACCACGGATCTGCTTCCCATTGCTGGATCCATGGTGGTTACCAGGAAAACCGCCGAACAAGCGACTGGCTGTGGTCAGGGTTGATTACCATCTCGAGGTGGTCAAGCTTATCAGAGAAATCCGAAGGAGGAGCATCCTACTGTCATTGTGCGAACTATACTTGTCCTGGGGTGCAAGTGGCCCCGAAGGGGGTTGGCGTTGGGTTAGCGGTGGGCCGGAAGCCGGAGGAGGTTGGCCAGAAGGATGAGTCCGACTTAAAGAGGGGATAAAACCTAGAAATCGGCCGCGTTTAGATTATCGTCTAAGTCGGAGGCCACGGGAAAATATACCATGGCTTATAGCTGCGGGGAAAGATGTTGAGTCTGTAGCGGGGAAGGAAGAAGATAACGTTACTTTGAGTCATACTGCTGCCGCCAGCCAGGCGGCAAAGCGGGGGAATCTGGCAACAGTGATCAATGTGTTGTTCCACACACGACATCAAGGGGAGGAGATACCTACGAGTTGAGAAAACTCGCCGAGTGCGACCGCAGTATTTGACCGTTCACCGTAAGACTTTCTGAGAGGAAAGCGCACGCTGACCTGGTCCTTGTGGCACAGGTTTTACACTGCAAAACCGGGTGCGGAACCCGTAGGGTATTTTTTGGAGTCAATTTTTTCACCTCCACACCTCAAGACGGGCCCCGTCTTGCATCCATTCCACCAATAGATGGTCGAAAGCCTGAAAATTGATTAGAACCACGTGAGGACCCGTTAACGGATCCATCACCGATGTTTCCAACCGATTTTGAGTCGCCGCCGAAAACTTGACCAGCGCGCTGGAATGGACCTGTCTAACGGCCCATCAACTAACCACAAATCTTCGCCCTCTCCACGTTAGCAATTGAGCCATGCGTTCGCCCTCGGTCGAGCCCGCACTGTTTCCCTGACCTATGACGTGATGATATCTGGCTTTCCCTTGCAGTCGGCTGTCGATTATCCGGTCGATGCCCATCTTCTCCTCGCTACTACCACCACCCCACAACCCACACTTCTCTTGGCCCTAGTCGTATCCTCTAACATGTCCGGTCTGGAAGAGATCAAGATCGACAGGTAAACCATCGGGATTTTGTCATCCCGGTTTTCTGACGCGCGCTGCTCCTATAGCCGAGAGGACGGAAGCGGTGGTCAGGAAAACGCAATCTGGGAGCAGTGGCGGTCTGACTCTCGGAGTTCCAAGGTGGATTTCATGAAGCAGCGCGACGAACGCTTGAAAAACACCATAACAATTGTGAGTCCCCCGGTGTCTGCACTTTCTTATGCGCTGACGGAGTACAGGCCGGTCTACTCTCCACCATGATTTCCGCCTTCATAATCTACACTCTTCCTCAACTCCAATCAGATTCCACTGAGGAACCTGCAACTTTCCCACTCATGCTCCTCCTCGGGATGTACGACACCTTCTTTGGAGGCGATGGCACTCGAGTCCCACACTGGAGTGCTATTCCACGCTCGACAATCGTGACCCAGGCCCTCCTATACATTGGTCTTTCTGCCACACTCGCTTCTGCATTTCTGTCCCTCTTCGCTAACCGACTGATGAGCCAACATCCCTCAACCCGCTTGTGGGGTCCCGGCATTGGGCAAGGTCAGCATAGGCTCAGGCGGTTCACCCTTGACATCGATGTTGTTCTTTCTACATCGTCCTTTCTGCTGCAGTCCGCGATCGTTTTTTTTGGTTTTGCCCTTTCGGTCTATCTCTGGATGGTTAACTTCATGATCGCTACCCTTGTCCCGATCGTCACCCTTGGTATCTTGTCATTCTACGCTTCCCATCTCACAGCGGGTAGGTAGCCTTGAATCTCCCCGTCTCCGCCCACCATGGGGGGACGAAGCCACTAGGCTCTGCGGCTGATGTATGTTCTTCTTGGGTTATTGTGAATACTGTTGTCATCACTTTTGTTCATTTATCGAAAACGATCTTTCTGTTATCGATACCGGAAACGTTGCTGTCCGTGAGGAACTTGACGAGAATCGCGTATAATCCTTATGAGAGTGTCGCGGCGGCGGCGAGGAGCATGAGAACGTGATCGCGATCACATGAAGTTTGCTCTTGTCTCCCCCCTCCTTCTCATTTTGGGGCCAAGATCCCGTATATGTAATGTGGACGTCGTGCCTGTGCTTGCTCGAACCTGACTGCCGGACCGTGACTAAGCTCAACACGACTCCCCACCTTATCAGTGCAACACGCCTTAGGCCGGCGTCTTGGAAAATTGGAACCGCTGCCACTGTCGCGCTGATGTAACCTTATCTGCCTTGCATCGATACTGTGCCTACATGAAAATGGTCCATGTGTTCTACACGCTCCTGATTACTTTATGTGTACGCTATAAGGAAAGTGAAGCGAATTATCTGGGTCTTCCTCGCGGCCAGCTGTCATCTGTGCATCCTTGCCCATCGTTTCCCCTCCTCAAATAACCACTTGACTTTCAATTACCGCCGAACCTCCTTCCGCAAACTTCCACTTCTCTATCCGCGTCCCAGTGACCCTCAGTGATATCCCTCAGTATGTCGGGCGTAGGAGAAATCCAAGTTGTGGCGTGAGTACATCGAGGCTCTATGGTTTCTTGCGCCTAACTTGCGTTTGGCCCTCAAGTAGAGATGACGAAAGCAACGGGGAACGGCTTCCAGCCATGGAAATGCAGCAGATTAAGTCTAGATTCAGCAGCGAAGAGTTTTTCAAGAAACGCAGCGATGATCTAAACATTATACTCATAGTTGTGAGCTCGAGTTTTTGTGGGTCGTGTAAATATATGTGCACTAATCTCGGGGGAGTACAGGCCGGTCTACTCTCCGCCGTGATTTCAGCCTTCGTCGTCTTCATCCAACCTCAACTCCAGCAGGATCCCGGTGAAGATTCGGCCGCCCTCCTCCGTGTCATCCTCTACAATATGAACAAGACCGCTTTTGGTACCACCGTCCCTGCGGTTCCAGACTGGACTGGGCCTTCAAACGAGATTATCGCAACCCAAGTCCTCCTATACCTCAGTCTCGCCTTCACACTCTCATCCGTATTGTTTGCGCTACTCGCCAAACAGTTGTCGGACACATATGATCTCGTCGACTCAGGTGACATTGAGGTAGGAGAAGAGAGTCTCTCGGATATTAGGGTGTCGTGGTTCGCTTTGCGTTTCCTCCTTTTGCTACTCCCTTTCAACCTCCAGTTCGGGCTCTTGTTCGCTTACTGCGCTCTTACAGTGTACCTCTGGAAGGTCAGCGTCGTGGTCTCCCGGGTTGTCCTTGTTACTGCCCTCGCTATTATGCCATTCTACCTGATATTTATTTTTTTGGCGTTTTTGAACCTTTGGTATGCAAATTCCCGGGGTTTATTGAAGCGAATATCTGCAGCGTTGCCTTAGACGGAGCTTACCATATGCTTATCGATTATGCCTTACCCATGTATTCTCTCTCAAGTGTATCCAACTCGGTGTCAGTGCTTCCTCCGACGATGTGCATGATTGTTGGTAGGGCGAAAATCCCGTACTTCAGAGGTGATCGTTATGACGCTTGAGTGTGAAGATCACTAGGCTTCGAATAATGAAATTCACCGATCTGCTGGATTTGTATGAGGTAGGCTCTCTCTCAAACACACTCTCCCGTGATCTTCATACCTTGTTTCCGGGCAGCGGAAGGGTACAACGTATGCCACCAGGATCCACAACTTACTCTGAAGACGTCCAAGACGCCAATCGAACACACTTGGTTAGAACGACGGGGGGCCACCGTGAAGTGCCAAGTGAAACCCTTGAGGTAGGCGGTGTGTGGATACTGATCAGGTTGTGCCGTGAGGGCGCGAAAATGCGAATCTCAGCCAGATCAAGGGAAAAGATGAAACCTGAGCGGGAACTGGGGAGATGCGGGAGACAGAGCGCCGCGTTTGACTGCCGTTTGGGGGATGATTGAACGGGAAAGTGAATGGAAGCGGAGGACTGGGAGATCCAGAATCCAGCCCCCAGTGATCGGGTATCCCTAACTGCCAATCTTTCGTCGAGTGCGCCACGGTCTCATCTCGATTCAACGTGAAGGTGATTCATTAGATTCTCTTGGCCGGAGAGAATGAGACCGACACGACTTGGTCTTATACTTGGAGAGTTAGCACTGCACCTTGACTTCTGAGGCGAAGCTAGGTCAATCTGATCGTCAGGATTCCACGATTTGCTGATGGCTCTATACCAGATCAGAGTTGCTTCTCCATTGCAGTGACGGTCTGCCTCTGGGTTTGCATCACGACCACCCGTCGTGGTTAGATTGCATTACCTCGCTGCTGGCTGTGGTATATAATAGACACATTCCCCACCTACTCGCTATTCACTGCTATTCCTTCCTGCAGCCATCGCTCATTTACCCGTATGTCTTCGTCCACAGCAACATTCCCAAACATATCCCCGAGGTGAGTTCAATGAGACCCCACAAATTCCTCCCTCTAATCTAATCTTTCCCAACCGGAGAAGTGTTGGTCCCGGACAGCCAGTCTATTGGGCACCACGGTTCGTCCACAGTCCAAACTGGTCATCAATTACCTGGCTTATCATTTGGGCCCCAGACCACAGTTGTATCAACATTCCAGCTCCCTAACCGCCCTCGAGGGCGGTACTCTATCGGGGTGCGGTTGTAATCTCAGCGCTGACATGTTGGGTTGTTAATTCTCGAGTCGGCAGGAGACCCTCAAAGGTGATGACCGTTGACGATGCCGGGAAGAGGCGCAACGAAGAGCTGAACATCCTCCTCGTGATTGTGAGTTCTGTAAATTTTGAATGCCCGCGTGCGCTGACCCGGGTACAGGTCGGTCTACTCGCCGCAACGATCACCTCCTTTGTCATCTACATCCAGCCCCAGCTTCAAGAAAGTTCGGCCGATGACGCCACCGCTCTCCTACGCGTCCTCGTCTACACCGCCACGAACGGGTCTCTTCCCGGAAGCGGCCCTCACCCTACTCTTCCTACCTGGTCTGGTGCTCCGGCCACACTCGTTTTTGCCCAGTTCACTCTATACGCCTGCCTTGCCGCCACTCTCCTATGCGGATTGTATGCGATGCTCATCAAGTTCCTCACGGACAGCAACGCGTTGAACTGGAAGAACAAGGTCGTGGATTGGTTCACCCGTTGGGTATTCTTTGTGATATATTTGTTGCTCTCGGGAGTGTTCTTTTGGCTTTTCGTAGCCCTTATCTTGCAGATACCACTTTTGCCGAGCGTAACCACTCTTCGTATTGTGAAGAAGCTTGGAGGAAAGGCTTAACGGTGAACGGCTACATCCGACATTGTCTTGCGTTTCTGGGGCCTCCGGAAATCGCTCTGGGAATCGGCGAATCTATTTATGTATTTATAGACTTCTTCGCTCGTGGTCCCGCTACTCGTTCGTGCTCAGAAATTTGTTCTTCCTATTTGCGCATGTAGTGTGCAATTGCTGATGTAATTATATCCGGGTAGTCACTGATACGTAGTACCTCTCCAATCTTTGCTGAGCGGAACATCTTAATGATTCCGACTCCATTACGACCACGCTGAACTATAAACTGAACGCTGGTAGGTCTTCAATGGACTTTTCCGCCTTCTGGTTGCATGCATGCTACGAAAATGGTACAATGATCACCGTCTGCACCTTCCATTCTAATCCCTCGCCTTGAAAGGGTCCACATACACCGTCACAACCGGAGCCTTCAACACACTGCTTCATCAGCAAAACCGGACTCTCTTCAGAGATCTTTGAAGTGATTAAAAGTCACCAAGTGCCGAAAGCTTCACGCCCTTTTTGAAGATCTTTGAAGTGGCCCGACCGTCTTTGAAGTCTTTGAAAGCGATCGAAAAGTGCGGCAAAGTGGCTGAGAAGTGCGGCAAAGTGACTCTCACTTTATCAGGCTCTTTCTCACTTTGTGTTCAGTTCGGGTTTTTTGTGATTAAATGAATATCATTGGGTTGCCGGCCCCAGACTACATGCTATGCGTTACGAGACTACTATTGAACTAGGCACTATCAAAGGTTGGTGAGATTCTATGCGACTAAATATGAAGGAGGTTCAGGCACCTGGAAGCAATGGTCAGTAATCTGTGACTCAAAATAACCAAAGGGAAGCGACTGACTGTGATGTTTTTAACTTTGATCAATGTGAGAGACAGAGTGACGTGTGAAGGACCGCGAGGATCGAGCCAGGACAAACCGAAACAGCAGGTGGGTCGAGGACGGCTGCCACTGAGCGCTGAAGTACTGAGGTCCTATGAAGCAAGTGAATTTTAGGTGAGATGAACAAATTGGGGAAACTTGCAATGTCCCTCTTGTCGAGCAAAATGAGCGGAAGGTAACGTACCAAATCTGAGCATCATGTTGAACTGAGCCAGGGTACGTGATCCCTGCTGTGAGTCTGTTGTGGTGAGCGCGCCCCAGCCGGCTGCGCGGGCCTTGGGAGGAGTGATGGAGATGGAAATGCTATGAGGACGAGGTGCGAGACAGAGAAGGAGTTGAAGACAGCTGGCATACATGTGACCATGTTTAAGGGTTACATGTTGCCGGTATGCCCAACTTTACCCATGCACAGACCCTGTGTCTGAATGCTGCGTGTGCTCAGGTGTCTGTTTTACTTGCCATCGCACTTTGGTTCACTTGTGGCCACTTTTGATTACCTTTCACTACCAAACAATTTTTTGCCTGTATTTTGACCGCTTTTCACACTTTGATCGTCTTTTTCACTTTGTGAAAAAAGCTGTTTTGCTGATGTTCCATGATTGATGTCAGGGTGCTGAATTTTATTCCCTTTTTGAACCATTTTTTACACCCAACTTTCGCCTACTTTCCTTACCCCCTCTTTCTTATCTTATCAATTTCCCTTATCACGACTCACACGTCATCAAAAGGACACAGACAAGCATGATGATATTATGGACGGCCAACCACAACGAAGACATAAGACGAACCACCGACGGAGTTGAATCCACACGGACTCTATGGACGAGGACTAAGGTGTACAGACCCTATCCGTCAAGACCTAGTCTGCCAGTACTCCTCAGCACTGGCAACCTCCTCCTCCTCCGTCCCCTCCGAGGCACTCTCGACGACTTCCTCGTCGACCATCTCGATGACCTGAGCTTCCTCCAGACAATGAGTGACGGCCAGCTGAACTTTGGCGCGAAGGCGGCTCCTCGCTAAATCGACCAAGGTCTGGTCCCAACTCTGAGTCCTCTGTGCTGACCAATCCTCCATCCTCTCGGTCAGCTGAGTCACCAACCGTATGGCCTCCGCTGCATGCCGGACCGATGAGAGTGTAAGGCTCGTTAACTCGTTCACGTCAACGGACTCCACGGGAATCAGCTCACTGCGATCCAACCGGCATTGAAGCATCATCGCATTGGAATAAGAAGGTGGACTCGAGGACTCCTTCAAAGAAGACATTGGGATTGCTTGGTTGCATCCTATGGGCTGGACGATGAGCACCGTTGTAAGGAACCCATCAACAACTACGAATGGAGCGCTGTCCACACACCGGAGAGACTGAAGGAGGAGGAACTGGAACAGCCACCTCATTCTCTTCCTCGTACTCCAACTCGGGCGAACTGCTGACTGGGTTGACGGCCGTCTCCTCAGACGTCTCGCGAACGACCTCCTCCCCGCCCTCAGTACGCGTCGGCATATGGTATGACCTGTCAGAAGCCGGCAAAGCCATCCGGTCTGGAATTGACTCATCCTTGGAGTCATCACAGACGGCAGCCACTGAACGAGTACAGCAATGGCATAGTCGCTCACTCATGGAGTCGACCCTGGCGCCCAGCAATGGTAGAGCGTCGTCCAACGTATCAACCTAAGAAGTGGAATGAGTTTCCTCCATCATTACGGGGGAACATCACACCAAACTTGGTGTCCAACTCGTTCAAAGCCCTTCTATGACGGTTGAGCCGTCGGTCGACCTCAATCAAGTCCTTCTGGACACTGTCGTCCCGTTCCTTTAACGACTCGACCAATCGGTTGTGTTCCTCTCGCATCGCCAACATCTCACTCTCGAACGTCACCCGAAGTGTGTTGTTCATAAGCAAGAGAGACTTCTTGGTGTCCAACATCTCCTGGTACATCCTATGGGCATCATCTTTTGCTTCCTTCACCTCGCGTTTCAGGTGTTCGTTCTAACAAGCCAATCAGTGTTATCCCACAAGCAGGATGCACAGATCGACTCACTGCTTTCTGTTCCGTCCGCAATAGGAACCAGAGCGATGACCAATGGCTGCTGTGTAATTTTGCGAGCGAGTAGCTCCAGGCCATCTTCCTTCGCCATCCCCCAGGTCATAGATCCCCATTCGAAGAAGACCCCACAGGGTGGATGATACCGGAGTTTCCCATGGCATGTGCAGCTCGGTGTCAAACGTCACCCTGCACATCGACTCTTGCAACTTGTGGTCAATCAAGTTGTGAAACCACAATTCGTCGTCCATGGTCAAGTACCGAGGAGGATTGACAATCGTCACCTCCAATTGACGAGCATCCACCTTGTCTGCAGCTGCAAAGATCTGCGAAAGCGATATCAGTTGTTGCCAGCAAACAGCGACACGTGACGTTGCACCTCTCGATAACTGGGGTACGCCACCCTAGCTGCAGGAAGGAAGTACCGCTTGTTCTGCACAGCTCGTGGATCCGCGAACTTGATGGTAGCGGTGCTGTTCTCAGCACGGAAGCCACGATCAGAGATCATTGGCATGGCGAGTGGAATGGTTGTTTGGTGGTAATTGTCAGGGCCACTCTACCCCAACAACCACCAGTGCACTGAGCCGACTCTGCAGAGTACTCACTAGTCCAACTAGCTTGTGAGAGAACGATCACGTCTCTATTCTTCCGGTAGGTTGTCTGAGGTCACTACAAGTCAGGTCGAAATCCTAAAGAAAAACCCAACCTAAACCGTACTTCGTTCAGTTTAACACGCGAAGGTTTATCCCTACAACAGGATTGATGACTCCACCAAGTGATCGACTGGACGCTCGAGGTGTTCTAATATGAACGCTGGGGTTCTATAGTTACGAGGCGCAGTTGACGCGCAGAGCGGGAGGGAGAGCAGATGGGGGATGTCTTGGATCAAACAAGAAACTCTGACTTGTCCTTAACTGCAACTGGGCTGAGAAGGGCAGAGGATTTCCTGAGGTAACAAAACTAAGGTACTACGATACAGCCACAGTTGCTACTTATACTAAAGGAGTGGCCATGACGTCAATACCCTAATATACCCTTATCAAGTCCAAACAAAGGGAGATAAGGAGTGTGAGAACGCTAAGTAAGGGAAGCGAACAAGTATGATGCGTGGGAGAATAAAGGACAAAGGGCCTTACTAGCATGTGAAGGATTGCATAAGAGATAACAAATGTCCGCATGAAACATAGGGGTAAAGATAACACTAGTCCTAAAAGAAAAAGGGGCATGGGGTCATGAAAGTTCGTACCTGGGGATCACACCCAAGGGTCAGGTGAAAATCTTCTTGGATGCTTCCTTTGGAGAGGCCAAAGATAGAGACCATACAGCATCCCTTGTTGTCTGCAGGCGGTAACAGCATCACGGACTAGTGGCAACCTCAATGTGCGTCCAAACATGAGGAGCGTGGGCCTAGACTCATGGGACATGAGGGATTACAGATTCGCCGGTGTTTCCCGCTAACGGCTACTTCCACATTCGCTTGGCTAAACAAAAGGAGTCTAAGGCACTCCTTCCGAATAACAGTGATTCCTTCCTCCGGTTAGGAGACTGTGATGTGACTGTCCACGTGTGTGATCAGGGTCCAGGGTTGATCGTAATCGTAAGGTCATGAGGGGTCGTAAAAGGGGTTCATGATGTCATAAAGGGGTCATCAGGGTCTTGAGACCTATTTTTAGTGCGCGCGCATTCTAGGCGTTCCGGAACGAAGTTCTTCCAAGGCCGTCCCACGGGCAGAGGTGTCAGCTTGATGTAGTAAGCCAACGATGATGGTACAATGGCGGAAGTTGATGTGACCCGGACCAATGAGGTTCGTCGAGGTAGGTCACGTGAAGGATCACCGATCTAGGCTATAAGAAGGACGTCTTCTTGGAGCCATCCTTGATCAGCAACACCAGCAACTTCCCCACATCTTACCAACATGTCTTTCCCCAACAACCATACCTACAAGGTCGCCAACGGCATCTCCACCATCTCCCGTATTGACCGCCGTGCTGCCGCCCGCAAGACCTATGCCAATGCGGCGGGGACTCCCTATACCACGGATGATCAGGTATGGGGGAGGTCTAGAGCTTTTCGTGTTAGCACTAACTGTCACGAACGCGTGACATAGTAACCAAAATCGCACAGATAATTCAAGACATTGGTCTTATTCGCAGTTATAAAAGTACAAAGGGAACTAATAAAAACTACAAACTCAAACAAGAACAAACAGGTCCACATCACAAGCACAATCCTGAGCGAATGGACAACGATGAGCGAAGTGGTGCGGGTTATGTACGCTCTGGGGACAATATGAGTATACTCGTGTTACCGGATCCTGCCAACACTCCCTACACCCCAACACATCATGAAACAGACTATCATGCATCTCCCGCTTCACGTCCGTCAACGCCGCGCTCACTAATGCGAACCCATAACGGTCCTGGAGACCCGCTACCTCCACCTTCAACTTCATCCGAACCTGCCATGACTTGTCGGAGGGACGACAACATTGACCAGTACGAGTCATCGGACTCTTGCGACTCTTCTTCTGGGTCCTCTCCACCAACTGATGACTCGGAACAGGACTCCAAGGAGGGGACTGAGGAAGAGGGACTCCCTGGTCCTGGAGACGGCGGAGGGACGACGGGGGAGTGAGGAGCTGCATCGGTGCAGTACGCTCCATGGCATCGATGACCGAAGTACCTGAGGAGAGATTCCTGGAAAGGTTTCCAGTGTTCCAAAGCAAAGTGAGAGAAGTCTTCATTGAGACTGTTGATGACAACATACATGACATCCATCCTCTTCTCCAACTTCAAGATCCTGTCCTCCCTCTCTTGTTCCATCGCGTCCTGCATTGGAGTGACTCCAGGAGCCCATCTGCGAGTCCTGTTGGGGTCCTCATACCCTGCCTGCTCCCAGAATTTGGCAGGCGCATTGTGGGCGGTCAAGAAGTCCACGGCAATCTGATTGTCATGGGTGATGTTGGCGGGAGTGTCGTAAAGGTGTTGCTCTGCGACGAAAGGAGTATCCGTCTCGAAGGACGGAGAGAGATCAAAGGGGGTGGCGGCAGCGTTGAGCAGAGCGGTGTTGGCAGTATAGGCAGACATAGTAGCAAAGACAATTTGAGAGGAGAAGTAGTAGTAGTATTGGTGGGGTGGGAAAAGAGACGATGGGAGGAAAAGACCAATAATCCCCCTGGATTATATACGACTGACTCAAAAGAATGCCAAGAAAGGAAAACAATAAGACATCATGCATTAAGTCCCAATTAGGATAAACGAACCCTTAGCCCCAATCACGATCCCATCAAACCCTGAGAAATCCCCACCACGCTTCTATTGCTACCATTGATCCAGAGAAATCCCCATCGATCATGGGAAATCCCCATCACGCTTCTATTGCTACCATGAAACACAAGAAATCCCCGAATGCTTCCATCAGCTTGGACCCCTATTGTTCCCATATTAATAATTACCATCTATCGTTCTAAGTCCCCTCATTCTGACTCATTCACCCTGCCCTAAATTACGCACAGACCATGTTGACCCTAGTTTGGTTCGCTGTAGAATAATGACTCCTGTAGAGGATTGGGTATATAAGGAAGAGCGTTCACTCCTTTCTTTTCCCCATTCTCAATCTCTTCTGTACTCCTCTACTAGCACCCCTCTCAATAAACAAAGTAAGCTGAGGAATTCTCCTCACGTGTTACTTCTTTCTGACTCTATCAAAGCAGGAATTCTCCTGCTAGTGTATGTTCAGAGCTCCAAACCCCTTCCCCTCTACCAGTCCTATTCAACGCCCGGTTATACCTGACGTCAGAAGATCTGTCTGGGAGTATAAACTCATCAGGAGTCTTCAAGTAAACCGAACCGCCGGTCTACTTACCCATTTCCCTTATTATCGTCCCTTCGTGGCACTTGACTCTGGAGTCACTACTCCCCCATTCCTCTTAGGGGCTGATCATCAGTTCCTTTGGAACTCAGACACCACTGAGAGCGTTCTTGCAACCGTCTACTTCAGTATAAGTCCGGCCTTCTATTTTCCCAATCCCCGCATCCATCTTACCACTAACGTCCACACCCACTCTCCTGCTATTATTGTCTTGTGGTGGGAGATCCCAACTGAACTCCCTTATTCTGTTTTAGAATATCTCGTGAGCTTCGAACGTCTTAGCGATCAAGACTTCGACCCCTTCATTCAGCGACTGAGTCAGTTCTGCCAAGACTATCACTCGCCCTTCCATCCCTATCAAACCGAGTCTCCACTCACTCTCGACATCCCCCCTTCCCTCACATCTACACCCGGGACTCCTTTCAGAGTTCGACCCGATACTCCTCACCCATCCGCTAATCCTCTAGCGTCCCCTAAACAGTAAGCAGGCCCACAACCCTGACACTAACGCCTTCCTCTAGGTAGAGGTTCCGTTCTTTTGGGCGTTGATGTCCAACTAACGGCTTCTAGATCTTGGAGATCGTCAAGGAGGTGGACGCCGAACGTCTCAGGGAGACGATCCCACATTTGATGGGGTTGACCTGGGACAATGAGCTCTGGGTCCGGTCCATGATCGCCAAGAAGGTGATCTTCCAGATGAGGGGTAGGTTCGGGGAGCTGGAGCATCCGATTAAGAAGGAGCTCTGGTACACCCTGCAGAGGGGGATCTACGATCAGGAGTTGTTGGAGCACGGGGCAACCATTCCTCGGGCCGTCCACCATGCCACCGCTTCTACGACGCTGTTGTGGTCGCTCGTTCGGGGGGGGGAGAGCAAGGTAGGTTCTCCGTTTGGATATTCGAGTATGACTCTCGACTAACCAAACTGCCTAGGTTGAACGATTGGAGCGCGAGGTGAAGGAAGCGAAGGCAGACGTCCTTCGTCTATCAGCGGAGGGTCTTCTGATGAAGGAGACTCTGGCCGCCTTCCAGCAGGGGACAAATGAGGCGTTGGAGGCGATGGTTGCTAACCATCAAGAGTTGGTTGCCGGGTTGAAGGTCAGGGACAATAATATCAAGGGGGCGCTGGCCAGAAGGGATGAAAAGGTGCTTTCAGCCTTTGCAGGTTTATGCAATGACTGAGAGGTTCTTCTAGACTGAACAGCTCGAAGACGTGGTGGCCGTGTTGACTGCGCAGGTCGCGTCCTTACAGGATAAGACCTGTAACTGCAAGGAAGGTCCGGTATTGGTCGGTCAGGGAACTGCCGATGTTCCGTTCGAGCTGGAGTATGCCGATGAGGTGGTACTCCCATCGCCTAACCCGTCGTCCTATGCGATGCCTCCGGTAGAGAACTCGGTTCCCGTCCCGACTCCGGCTCTGGCTTCTACGTTGGCCGAGTCCGACAAGGAGAACTGTTGGCGTTGCCCGTTGCAGCCGATCAGTCAGCTGGTCAAGATCGAAGATGAGGTCATGGAGGTTGACCGGGCCGAAGATGTTCCGAGGGCCATAGAGGTACGTCCGGTGACAACAGGGCAGCGTTGCAAACGCTCTCGACGCCGTGTTGCTCATCGCATGGCTCCTTCGGCTAACCCATACCTGTGTCCAGTTGAGTCGGATGGTGACCAGTCTGGGCGAGATGAGGGACGATCCTTCCGCTACCGGGTCAACCGTCCCTACTGACAGGTCGAGTCGGAGATCCAGCTTTGCCACCAGCTTCGACTCGCAAGACAGGATCCCACCCAGGGGTCCGACGAGGGAGACGGAGGGTCGCTCGTCGACTGTATCGATAGTGCTGCCGAGCAATCACCCGGTGATGGAGATGTGGGACCAGGTGTTCCAGAGTTCGGTGACATCTGGGAGGCTGATCGGTCCGCTCGAAGGAGTCTCTTCCTATCGGCTTGAACTAGTCGTTCAGCTGAGTGCCGAAGATGGTGATGCCATGTTCGGAGAGGTCCTTGCGAGGAGGGGCCAGCACTACGATCTCCGGGATGGACAGTTGATGACCTTTAGGCCTGCCGTAGATAGAGTCGACTTTTGAGGACGTTGTATAAGCATTAGTATAGCCATGTTGTTCTGTGTTGCCGTGAATGTATGCGCGTTTGTGTGTTTTGAATGGTTGGTGTGAAGGATAAGGAGTGTGAAGCATTCAAAACATAAGAAGTGGTAAGAAGAGTTCGAAGAAAGAGTGTGTTATAAAAAGTTTAAAAATACCATGTTCCTGACAGTAATGTTAGTTTGGGAAGAAGGGAGTTTGATGGATCCAATGGCTGGCTCGCACTACACTTTATCCGACCTTTGTCAGCACTTGCGTCCTATTTGCCATTGGATCGGCCCATCGTTTCCCCGGTCCAGACTCCCCATACATTTGTCCTGGCAACGGTTACACCACTCAAGCCCCACTCGGTCTTTTGTTATCCCGATCGAATGAGCTGACGCATCGTCTTCTTATTGGTTAGTATTCGCATGTGATATTGTCCTTTGTCATTCCTTTCCCACACGACGTCATGACCCCTTTCTTATTTTCTCACAAACCCTGACCCATTACTCATTCCTTTATAATTTCTATTCTATGTTCCGGGCCGCTTATTGTTCTGGCTTACTCTCGGCCCTTCCTTGCTCCAAGTTATTATTAGATAGGATTATCTCTGCCCTGGCCACTCTCCTATATAGGTACCAGTAGAGTAGCTGAGGATTCCCTATCTTTGATATCTCAGGAAGTCCTCTTCTCCTTGCAGCATCAGTGTATTTGCTGTAGGCCACTGAAGAGCTTATCGAGTGCCTCTTTGAACACATTCACTCTCCTCTCTGTCAGGGTTGTAGGCCTGCTTACTGTTCTGGGGACGCTAGAGGATTAGAGGACGGATAGGGAGTGTCTGGTCGAGTGTTGAAAGGGGTTCCGGGTGTGGAGACGAGGGGAGGAGGAATATCAAGAGCGAGTGGCGACTCGGTTTGATAAGGGTGGACGGCCGAGTGGTAGTCTTGACAGAATTGACTCAGTTGTTGAATGAACGGGTCGAAGTTTTGATCACTGAGGCGTTCGAAACTGACGAGGTATTCTAAAACTGAATATGGTAATTCAGTTGGGATCTCCCACCACAAGACAATGATGGCAGGGGAGTGGGTATGGGTGTTAGTGGTAAGATGGATGCGAGGGTTAGGAAAATGGAAGGCTGGACTTATACTAAAGTAGACGGTTGCTAGAACACTACCAGTGAGATCCGAATTCCAAAGGAATTGATGATCAGCTCCTAAGAGGAAAGGGGGAGTGGTAACTCCGGAGTCGAGAGCCGCAAAAGGACGATAGTAAGGGAAGTGGGTTAGTAGACCGGTAGTTTGGTTTACTTGAAGACTTCTGATGAGCTTATACTCCCAGATAGATCTCCTGGTGTCGGGTACAACCAGACGTTGAATAGGGCTAGTAGAGGGGAATGGATTGGGGGCACTGAACATACACTGGCAGGAGAATTCCTGCTTTGAATGAGTCAGAAAGGAAGTAAGACGTGGGGAGGATTCCTCAGCTTACTTTGTTTATTGAGAGTATTGATAGAGGAGTACAGAAGAGATTGAGAATGGGGAAAAGAAAGGAGCGAACGCTCTTCCTTATATACCCAGTCCTCTACAGGAGTCATAATTCTACAACGAACCAAACAGGGATCAACGTGGTCTGTGCGTACTTTAGGGTAGGGTGAATGAGTCAGAGAAGGGGAACTTAGAACGACCGACATTGAGTGCGAAATAGGGGAACAATAGCGAATGAGTCATTTAGAAGCCTAGTGGGGATTTCTCTTGATCGATGGGGATTTCTCTCGTTTCATAGTGGTAATAGAAGCGTGATGGGGATTTCTCTGAATTTGATGGGATCGTGATTGGGGCTAAGGGTTCGTTTATCCTAAGCGGGGTTTGAATGGATAATGATTCATTGTCTTCCCTTTTGGACCTCCTATTGAGTCAGTTGTATATAATCCAGGGGGATTATTGGTCTTTTCCCCTCATCGTCTCTTTTCCTCTCCCTCAATTACCACTACTCCACTTCTTCAAACGTTTCTACTACTATGTCTGCCTACGCTGCCAACAACGCCCTGCTCAACGCCGCTGCCACCCTTCGACTTCTCTCCGTCCTTTGAGACAGATGTTCCTCTCAACGTGGAGCAGCACCTATACGATTCCCCCGCCAACATTGCTCACGACAATGAGGTCACAATCGACTTCTTGACGGCTCACAACGCTCCTGCCGAGTTCTGGGAACAAGCTGGGTACGAAGATCCCAACCGTACTCGACGATGGGCTCCAGGGGTCACTCCCATGCAGGACACCATGGAGAAAGAGAGGGAGGATAGGATCCTGAAGTTGGAGAAGAGGATGGATGTCATGTATGTCGTCATTAACAGTCTCAATGAAGACTTCTCTCACTTTGCCTTGGAACATTGGAAACCCTTTCAGGAATCTCTCCTCCGATATTTCGGCCATCGGTGCCATGGAGCGTACTGCACCAATGCAGCTCCTCACTCCCCTGTCGTCCCTCCGCCGTTTCCAGGATCAGGGAGTTCTTCTTCCTCAGTCCCCTCCTTGGAGTCCTGTTCTGAGCCGTCAGATGGTGGCGAGGACCCAGAAGAAGAAAGAGTGCAAGAATCTGATGACTCATACTGGTCAACACTGTCGTCCCTCCGACAAGTCACGTCAGGTTTGAATGAAGCTGAAAGTGGAGGTAGCGGGTCTCCAGGACTGTTATGGGTTCGCATTAGTGAGCGTGGCTTTGACAGACATGAAGCGGGAGATGCATGATAGTTTGTTCCATGATGTATTGGGATGTAGGGAGTGTTGGCAAGACCCGGTAACTCGGGTGTATTCGTCTTGCCCTCAGAGCGTACACAACCCTCATCATTTCGCTCATCGTTGCCCATTTTCCCAGGACTGTTCTTGCGATGTAGATCCTTTTGTCCTAGTTTGAGTTTGTAATATTGGTTAGACTCTTTTGTACTTTTATTACTGCGAATGAGACCAATGTCTTGAATTATTTGTGTGATCTTGGCTACTATGTCACGTGTTCGTGACACACTCTCTCTCAGCCTTGCATCAAGAATCAGCGAACGCACTTACGAAAAGGAGTTCCTCGCCGCTCTCTTCATCAAGCAACAGTTTGAGGCACCATCCTCGGGCTCTTACATCTGCCCTCAGACGACGATAGGGACTTGTCAGATAGAGGCTCGGCACTCCTGCTGTGAATTTGGACAACCTACCGGAGAACACTGTCACGAATCCACTTCTGGGAACAAAAGATCAGCCAGGTAGTTAATGAAATTCATGCCATCAAGACCCATCAAAGCAGCCTGAGGGCAGTAAGTGGTTCAGCAGAGAGTGTCAGGTGATCAGAATATGTCAGGTGATGGGAGCATGATCAAGGCTATGTGTGGGAAACCATCATGTGACTTATCACATGATTTGTTGCACAACCAAACAAGGCCAAAGATAGATGTCCAAACAGTACCAAATAGTATCATGTGACTTGTTGGATGGGAATATATATAAGGAAAGGTGTCTCAGACCTTTCTCTTTTCCCATCCTCAATCTTCTTTGTAATCACTATCATTAGTTTCAATATATCAGAGTATAAACCATACTCTATTCTCACCCTTTTATTCATTTGATGGGCAAATCAATTGCCTGAAGTGTGAACCTTCAATACACTCCTAACATCTTCTCATTGGTTACAGGTATCAATCAAGAGAACAAACCCCTCTATCCCCACATCCATCTCCCTCTGCCCCTACATACCACCTCCTTAGACATCTCCTCCAACCCCCTTTCCATCCCCAACACTGATCCTCTGACATCAGAACAAGCTTAGGCTGGTAACCCTGACAAACGCTCGTCCATCGCGTTTTGGACCACATAGACTTTGGGTGGATATAGGGAAGTCGTTCCCCCTTTGCCCCATTGATTTTTCAAGAAAATCAGTGTGTGGGAAGGCAAGTGAGACATTCACCCTACAAGTTCACGTGGCTTCTACAACGAGGCAAAACTTGATCCCCAACAACCAATCCCTGACAACTGACGGAGGAGGGTCTTTGTCCATGACAAAATGGAACCAGCTCCCTGCAAACAAACAGCTCTGCTCCGACCCTACTGACCCAACAATCCAAGACAGTGTTGAGCATCTGTCATCATCAGCCTTGTATTTGTTTGGTTAATCTGACACCCAATGTCAGGAACATGGTATTTTTAAAACTTTCATAACACGCTCTTTCTTTGAACTCTTCTTACCTTTTGTTATTGTTTGAATGTTTCACACTCCCTTTCCTTCACTCCCCCATCATTCAAACAACAAAACGCACAATGCATTCAAGGCACTATCGTAACAGCAAGACTAGTTATTTCAGGCCGACGTGACCTCTGCAGTTCAATAGTACTCTTACTATCAAAACCTATCACAATAAAGGGTCAAACACACAGTAAGAGCCTTTATGCAAACCCAAGGATATTGGAAGTCTCTTCACAGACTAGATAGAAGAAAGGAGAAGGATGGAGACAAAAGGTCTTCAGGCACTCTTGCTCTTAGCACACAGCAGGAGAGGTCATGGAGAGTCTGATGATAACAAACAAGTCTTGCTGGGCTTCGCCACGGCATTCAGTTTGAGGCTCGAACAAATTTGGGCATCAAAATAACCCACATCACAGCTTACAATTGTCCGTGGTTCGAAAGGGATGGCTCGAAGGAACGGGGAGCGGACACCGATCTCAAGACGAACACAGATGGGGCTGAGAGGGTCACTTGTTTACATAGTAGACTTTGGGATAATAATAAAAACTTACCTTGTGACCAAAATAATATATGCATGATATCAGGCAACCTAGGGTCAAACAGAGTGAGGATAAAGGTTCCAGTTAGAGGGAGGTAGCAGGCAACCTTGATATCGGTGGTTGGAGTGAGGCCAGTGACCCAGTGGAGCTCTTGGGCATCAGAATTAACCAAATAAATACAAAGCTGATGGCAACAGATGCTTAACACTGTTCTGGATCTAGGGAAGTACAAGCTAAACTCCCTCGGGTATATATACTACCTAGACTTGTGACGTGACTTGTGACTAGTGACTATATTAATATACAAACAGAGTCATACAAGGTCCGTATGCAGCACAGCCTGGTCTGTGCACAGGATGACTAAGACTCTTAGTAATACAAATGAGTCATGATGACTCATGCAAAACAATAACAGAAAATAGCAATTTGAGAGCATGACAAAGACAGCGGAAATGAATGTGGGTTAGCTGAATAACAGCCAATAGCAAAAGGGGAGCATATGACTAGGGATAGGAGCATATGATGTCATGTGGGTCATGTGCAGCAAACAATAGAAAAGATGAATCAGCTCCTGAGTCGTGGAAGGGGTGTGGCATTTGGTATATAACCAAAGGGGGTTGGATGACTAGGTCTTCCAACAAACCATCCTTTGTTACACACACAGCCAACATGCCTCGTGCTCAAACTTGTGTTCCCACTTGTTGTACCTCTTACTCTCCTGTGCAGGAGAGTAGCTTCAACATCAATCAGGCTCGTCGTGATCGGTCCCGCCCTTATCCTCCTTTAGGAGAAGTTATGGATCGCTCCGCCATTGCCGACCCTACCGAAGGGTTTACTGATTTAGGTGGGGTGTGTTCAAATCTTGTTTGTAGATTTGAACTAACTCCTTTATAGGGTTCAGGGATTTTATTCAGGTATCTCGAAGGGTGTCTCACTGCAAGTTGGTGCATGTCGAGACCAATGCCTATACCATGGAGCTCTTATCTCCATCAGCAAAACAGTTTTTTTTGAAAGGCAGAAAAGCCCACCAAAGTGTCAAAAGTGACCAAAACTGAGGCCAAGAATGTTCCTCCAGCAAAAAGTTCCTGAAAGTGGCCAAAAGTGAGCTGAAGTACTACAAGCGCAACAAAGTTGGAAACTGAGCATGTGGGATTCAAAGAGATTTGGGTACGGTAAGCTAAATAGCACTCAAAAAATGGTTAAGTCCTCACACGCACTCCTCCTGTGCACTACACCGACTTTCGACGCTGCTCCTATTCAACGTTCAACATTGTGGATCCCCACTGGTCCTCATTTGGCTGATGCTCTGTGGGTGCAGCCACTTCAGAATCCCTGCCGTGATGGGGCCTTCATCGTTTTTTCACCAAGCGCGTCAGTCACCTCCTCATATGCCAACCCTCACCCAAACTCACCCCTTCATTAGTTCCCCATACAAAACGGAACCTCTGTAGGACATCTGTGAAAGACCTGTGTTGGACAATGTCATGGGGACCACCACCAAAGTAATGTACAATCCCTGCCCTCCTCATTCTGTGGCCGCACTGATCCCTTGTAAGACACCCCATTTAAGACCATTGGCAGGGAGAAGGAGTTGGCAGACATTATCATCCGCCATTCCAACAATGGCTGCAACAAAAATGACTGCCGCTACAAAGTGAGCACCCACCTGGTATGCAGTGTGCCTGGTCACAATCCATCCACTTTATTCCCTCCCAATGCTCACTCATCTGTATTTCCCAGAGCATCCCACCGGTCATCAGCATAGCTCCCTGGTGGTCAAGGCCAAGGGCCAGCACCGCTTCCTACCAAACACGTTGTCTCAATTGCCAAACTTCCGCCTCGATCGCACGAACTTTGCTCTCTTCCCTCCCTTCGAGTGTGGCCAATACATAGTTACTTGTATGTAGTTTGTCAGGGTTGTGGGCCTGCTTACTGTTTGTGGGGCGCTAGAGGATTAGCGGAGGGGTGAGGGGTGTCGGGTCTAGTTTTGAAGGGGGTTCCGGGTGTGGAAACGAGGGGAGGGGGGATATCGAGAGAGAGAGGTGACTCTGTCTGATAAGGATGCACGGGTGAGTGGTAGTCCTGGCAGAACTGGCTGAGTTGCTGCACAAAAGGTTTGAAGTCCTGGTCGCTAAGACGTTCGAAGCTGACGAGATATTCTATAACTGAATAAGGTAATTCAGTTGGGATCTCCCACCAAAGAACGATGATAGCAGGAGAATGGGTATGGATGTTAGTGGTGAGATGAACACGTGGGGAGGGAAAATAAAAGGCTGGACTAATACCGAAGTAGACAGTCGCAAGGACGCTCTCCGTAAGATCTGAATTCCAAAGGAATTGATGATCTGCTCCTAGGAGAAAAGGGGGAGTAGTGACTCCAGTGTCGAGAGCTGCAAAGGGGCGGTAGTAAGGGAAATGGGTGAGTAAGCCGGTGGTTCGGTTTACTTGAAGACTTCTGATGAGTTTATACTCCCAGATAGATCTCCTAGCGTCAGGGACGACTGGTCGCTGAACTGGACTTGTAGAGGGGAAAGGGTTAGGGGCTCTGAACATACACTGGCAGGAGGATTTCTGCTGAAATGAGTCAGAAAGGATAAGGCATGAGGAGAATTCCTCAGCTTACTTGTATTCAGGTTGTGGGTAGAGGAGTACAGAAGAGATTGAGAATGGGGAAAAGAAAGGAGCGAACGCTCTTCCTTATATACCCAATCCTCTACAGGAGTCATTATTTTACAACGAACCAAACAGGGATCAACATGGTCTGTGCGTAGTTTAGGGCAGGGTAGATGAGTCAGAGAAGTGGGACTTTGGAGCGACAAATAACGAAGTGAAATAGGAGAACAATAGTAAAGGAGTCATTAGGAGCATAATGGGGATTTCTCACGATCGATGGTGGTAATAGAAGACTGATGGGGATTTCTCATGATCGGTGGGGATTTCTCTCGTTTCACGGTGGCAGTAGAGGACAAATGGGGATTTCCCATGATCGATGGGGATTTCTCTGAATTGATGGGATCGTGATTGGAGTTGAGGGTTCGTTTGTCCTAATGAGGACGTTAATGGATAATGGGTTGTTGTTTTCTCTTTTTGGTTTTCTTTGAGTCAGGATGTATTTAAGTCAGGGGGATTAATGATCGTTCCCCTCATCGTCTCTTCTCCACTCCCACCAAACACCAGTACCACCTTCTCCAAATATCCACTACTGCTATGTCTTCTTTCGTTGCCAACAACGCCGTGCTCAATGCTGCCGCCACCCCCTTCACCCCGTCCTTCGAGGCGAATGCTCCCTACGACGTGGAGCAACATTTGTATGACTCCCCTGCCAACATCGCCCACGACAACCAGGTTGCCATTAGCTTCCTCACCGCCCATAACGCCCCCGCCGAGTTCTGGGAACAGGCTGGTTACGAGGACCCCAGGCTTTCTGGGCCTCGTGTTCAAGCTGCTCACCCTGGAGCCGTTCTTTTGTTGGACGCCATGGAGAGGGAATGGGAGGATCGGATTGCGAAGTTGGAGAAGCGTGTGGACCTCATGTACGTCATCATGAACAGTTTGAATGATGACTTCTCTCATTTTGCTTTGGAACATTGGGGACCTTTCCAGGCATCTCTCTTCCGATATTTCGGACACCAATGTCACGGGGCTTATTGCACCGACCCCCCTTGCAAGTCCCCAGTCGTCCCTTCACCACCGCCAGGATCAGGGTGTTCCTCTCCCTCCATCCCCTCCCTGGAGTCCTGCCCCAGTTCGCCAGATGGTGGAGAGGTCCCAGAAGAAGAAGAACCGCAAGAATCCGATGACTCGTTCTGGTCAACGCTGTCGTCCCTCCGACAAGTCACGTCAAGTTCGGATGAAGTTGAAGGTGGAAGTGGCGGGTCTCCAAGACCGCTATGGGTTCGCCTTAGTGAGCGCCGCCTTGTCGGACATGAAGTGGGAGATGCATGATAGTCTATATCATGATGTGTTGGGGTGTAGGGAGTGTTGGCAGGATCCGGTAACGCGGGCGTATTCGTATTGTCCCGAGAGTGTGCATAACCCTCATCACTTCGCTCATCGTTGCCCGTTTGCTCAGGACTGTGCATGTGACGTAGACCCGTTTGTTCTGGTCTAAGTTTGTAGTTTTTGTTAGCTCCCCTTGTACTATTATTACTGCGAATGAGACCAATGTCTTGAATTATTTGTGTGATCTTGACTACTATGTCACGCGTTCGTGACATAGTTGGTTGATTAATACAAAAAAATTTCCCCTATAACGTCCGCAAAGTGCAGCAAATGTGCATTCAAGCGAGTAAAGTGGACTGCTTTGAGCCCGATTTCATTGTGTCTTTTGTCCACTTTGGGGTACTTAAAAGTGACCTAGGCACTTTGATGGTGTTTTCAAGACCGAGACCAATCTTCAAAGGTCTTCAAAAAGGGCGTGAAGCTTTTGCCGCTTTTGGCACTTTTTCAACTTCAAAGATCTCCAAAGTGTGAACAGTTTTGCTGATGTTGTGGGGTGGAGTTTGTCACTGAGACAAATGAAACCTAAAACTCAATCTTGGAAGCCAGCGTTACTCATACTGGTAATATTGGTACCATGCTCATGGATGAGATTGCTCATGTCAATGAGCATATTGATTCTCATCGTGAAGAGATTGAGAACATTGAGAAGGATGTCTCAAAGCTCCATGAATGGACCATGTTGATGGACGATGCTACTGAGAAACAAGCTGCTGATATCAATTTGTTGAAGGGGGAGATGATTATGTTGAAGGACCTGGTCCAGGGTCTGATTGCTCAGACTGGAAGGATGGAGGACGACAGGGTAGGGGTAGGGGTAGAAGATGTTTGTAATCATTCTAACCCTTCCCTTTTTAGGTCCATCTTACCTGTTGTCTCTCGGAGTTGACCAGAGAAGTCCGTGATCTCCAGAGGAAGTGTCAAGGCGAGGAGGTTCGAGTTGAGGAAGAGGAGCCAATGATTCTGGAGCAGGCTGAGTCTCCACCTGCTCAGTTTGTGGTCCTGGTCAAAGGCCAATTAATCCCTATCAATGATGAGGTCATCGAGATCCATGAAGAGGAGTTCTATAGGAATGTCAGAGTTGTCCATAGGGATACTCCTTGTCCTTGTGGTAGGGGGTTACACTGGGGACAAACCCAGTTTTCCGGCCCGAGACATTGTAAATACATTGTAAGGAAATGGAAAATGTGCCTGGCGATGACCCACCTGGTACATCATAAATACATTCAAAATGTCCAGGCCAATTTCCTTAGAGAGTTGCCAGCACAGGAAATGCTCAGTACATTCATGGTGTTCCTGGTCATGTGATCTCAGTGTTCCCATTAGGTAATCCATGGGAACATCATGAATTTTCCCAAAGAAATACCCATGATGTCCCTGAGTGGCTCATTGAAAGAAAACCCTGAGTAAACCCACAGTTTCCCAGGTCATGTGACCTTGATGTCCTGATTAGGTAATCTGAGGGTAAACCATGAATTTTCCCAGAGAAAATAACCATGGTGTTCCTGAGTGGCTCATTCAGTGTTCTTTCCAGTGTTCCCAGTGGAGTGATCACAGTGTTCCGAGTCAGTAAAATTCAAATTGAGCCTTAATGGTGCACCGGAAGTGTACCAGTGTGGTATATCCTGAAAGTACTAAGGCCTTCGACCATGATGTACCAAAATTCGGCAAACCATCAGGAAACTGTGGGAACACTGAAAGGAAACTGAGAAATTGGTAACATTTTGAATGGGTTTATGATGCTCCCAGCATCCCCAGTTTCCTTCCAGTGTTCCCACAGTTTCCTGATGGTTTGCCGAATTTTGGTACATCATGGTCAAAAGCCTTAGTACTTTCAGGATATACCACACTGGTACACTTCCGGTGCACCATTAAGGCTCAATTTGAATTTTACTGACTCGGAACACTGTGATCACTCCACTGGGAACACTGGAAAGAACACTGAATGAGCCACTCAGGAACACCATGGTTATTTTCTCTGGGAAAATTCATGGTTTACCCTCAGATTACCTAATCAGGACATCAAGGTCACATGACCTGGGAAACTGTGGGTTCTGTCAGGGTTGAAGGCCTGCTTACTGTTTGTGGGGCGCTAGAGGATTAGTGGAGTAGGGTGTATCGGGACGTGTTTTGAGGAAGGGGGTCCCTGGAGTGGAGACGAGAGGAGGTGGGATATCAAGAGCGAGTGGTGACTCGAATTGATAGGGATGGATGGGCAAGTTGTAATCGCTGCAGAATTCAACTAGGTGTTGAATGAAAGACTCGAAGTCTTGATCGCTGAGTTGCTCAAAGCTGTTGAGATATTCTATAACAGTGAAAGGTAGATCAGTTGGGATGTCCCACCAAAGAATGATGATAGCTGGGCAGTGAGTATGGACATTGGTAGTTAAATTAATTCGGGGAGTGGGAAAATAGAAAGCTGGGCTGATGCTGAAATAGATGGTGGCTAGCACACTTTCAGTAAAATCAGATTTCCAGAGGAATTGATGATCAGCTCCAAGCAAAAACGGAGGAGTAGTTACTCTGGCGTCGAGAGCAGTGAAGGGGCGGTAGTATGGGTGATGAGCTAATAGACCAGAGGTCCTATTAACTTGAAGACTCCTAATGAGTTTATTCTCCCAGATAGAGCGTTGAGCGTTGGGTATAACCAGATGTTGGATAGGACTAGTAGAAGGGAAGGGGTTAGGGGCGCTGAACATACACTGGCAGGAGGATTCCTGCTTAGATGAGTCAGATAGAGTAAGACATGAGGAGAATTCCTCAGCTTACTTTGTTTATTGAGCAGTTGGTAGGTGAGTACAGAAGAGATTGAGAATGGGGAAAAGAAAGGAGTGAACGCTCTTCCTTATATACCCAATTCCTTACATGATTAATAATCGTAAAATGAGTCAAACACGAGTCAACATGGTCTGTGTGTAGTTTAGGGCAGGGTGGCTGAGTTAGAGAAACAAGACTTAGAACGACTAATGGTAAATACAAATAGGGGAACAATAGGGGATGAGTCAATAGGGATACCATGGGGATTTCCCATGTTTCAAGGTAGCAATAGAAGGGTGATGGGGATTTCTCGTGTTTCGTGGTAGCAATAGAGGAGTGATGGGGATTTCTCATGATCGGTGGGGATTTCTCCCGGGATTGATGGGATTGATTGGGGTTAAGGGTTTGTTTATCCCCTTTGGGATAATAATGAGTAATGGTGCATTGTTGTTACCCTTTTGAGTATTTCATTGATTTGGGTGTATTTAGTCTGTGAGGTTTCTTGGTCTTTTCCCCTCATTGTCTCTTACCACTTCCACAACTTTCCCTCTTAAACAACTTTCTATCACCATGTCTCTCAATGCTGCTGCCACCCCCTTTGTTTCCGCCTCTCCTTATGAGGCCGATACCCCCTACAACGTTGAACAGCATCTGTACGACACCCCCGCCAACATTGCCCATGATAATAAGGTTGCCGTGGACTTCTTGACTGCCCGCCACGCCCCTCCTCAGTTTTGGGACCAGGCTGGGTACGAAGACCCCAACAGAACTGTTATGTGTGCTCCTGATGTTTTGCCTTTATTGGATGCCATGGAGCGAGAGAGGGAGAGTAGGATTGTGAAGTTGGAGAAGCGTCTGGATCTGTTGTACGTTGTCGTGGGTAGTCTTAACGAGGACTTTACTCACTTTGCCTTGGAACATTGGGGACCTTTCCAGGCATCTCTCTACCAATATTTCGGACATCAATGTTGGGGCGCCTACTGTACCGACCCTCCTCAGTCCTCCCCCGTCATCCCTCCGACTCCGCCAGGATCAGGGCGTTCCTCTCCCTCAATCCCCTCCCTGGAGTCCTGCTCCAGTCCTTCAGATGGTGGAGAGGTCCACAAAGAAGCCGTGCAAGAGTCCAATGACTTGTTCTGGACAGCGGTGTCACCCGTCGAGCAAGGCTCGCCAGGTTTGAATGTGGCTGAAGTTGGAAGTGGCGAGTCTGCAGGACCAGTATGGGTTCGAGTTAGTGAGTGAGGGTTTGGCAGATGTGAGGCGGGAGATGTATGCGGGTTGTCAACACGATGTGTTGAGTCGTCGGGACTGCTGGCAGGATCCAGTAACGAGAGCTTATTCTTACTGCCCTCAGAGTATATATAATCCTTTCCACTTTGCTCACCGTTGTCCTTTTGATCAGGACTGTGTGTGTAGTGTAGACCCTTTCCTCCTTGTCTAGCCTTTTCTCTACCTCCCTTTGTACTATTATTATGGCTGAAAATAAGACCAATGTCTTGAATAATCCGTGTGATCTTTGTCAACATGTCACGCATTCGTGACAGGTTCACTCAGGGTTTTCTTTCAATGAGCCACTCAGGGACATCATGGGTATTTCTTTGGGGAAATTCATGATGTTCCCATGGATTACCTAATGGGAACACTGAGATCACATTGTCAGCGTGCTGAATTTTATTCCTTTTTCAAACCATTTTTACACCCAACTTTCGCCCACTTTCCTTACCTATACCCCTTTCCTATCTTGTCATTTCCCTTATCACGACTCACACGTCATCAAGGAACACAGACAGGGACACTGATGATATTACACACGGCGCACAACGAAGACACAAGGCTACCAAACCGACGGAGTTGAATCCGCCCAGACTCTATGGACGAGGACTAAGGCGCACAAACCCTAGTCGTCAAGACCTGGTCTGCCAGTACTCCTCAGCACTGGCAACCTCCTCCTCCGTCCCCTCCGAGGCATTCTCGTCGACTTCCTCGTCGACCATCTCGACCACCCGAGCTTCCTCCAGATGATGAGCGACGACCAACTGAACCTCGGCGCGAAGGCGGTTCCTCGCTGAATCGACCGTAGTCTGATCCAGAGTCCTCTGGACTGACCAACCCTCCACTCTCTCGGTCAGTTGAGCCACCAGGCGAACGGCCTCCGCTGCACGCTGGACCGACAAGAGCGTAAGGTCGGTTAAGCCGTTCACGTCGACGGACTCCACCGGAATCAGTTCGCCGCGATCCACGCGACACTGTAGCATCGTCGCATCGGAATAAGACGGTGGATTCAATGTCTCCACCCTGGCGGACGACGTTGGGATTACTGGGACGCATACGGTGCGCTGGACGAAGTGCCCCGTGATAAGGAACCCAACGACGAGCACAGATAGAACATTGACCACGCACCGGCAAGATCGAAGGAGGCGGAATCGGAACGGCCACCTCGTTCTCCCCCGCGTACTCCAACTCAGGAGAACTGCTAACCGGATTCACGGCCGTCTCCTCGGACGTCTCGCGAACGACCTCCTCCCCGCCATCAGTGTGCGCAGGTGTGCGGTACGAACCGTCGGAAGCTAAAAAGGATGTCAGTGGACAAAGCCAAACATGTCAACCGACATCCCACCTATGGGAGAAGCCATCCGATCCGGTATCGACTCGTCCTCGGACTCGTCGCGAACTGCGGCCACCGAACGAGTGCGGCAATGGCACAACCGCTCACTCATGGACTCCACCCGAGCGCCCAGCAACGGCAAGGCGTCGTCCAACGTATCAACCTAGGAGTGGCATGAGCTCTCTTGGACAAAGACCAGGAGAAGTCGCACCAACCTTGGTGTCAAGCTCATTCAGAGCCCTTCTATGACGGTTAAACCGTCGGTCGACCTCGATCAGGTCTCGCTGGATGGTGTCATCCCGTTCCTTCAAGGACTCGACCAACCGGTTGTGTTCTTTGTGCATCGCCAGCATCTCGCTCTCGAACGTGACGCGAAGCGTATCGTTCATCAGGAGCAGCGTCTTCTTCGTGTCCAACGCTTCCGAGTACATCCTACGGGCATCATCCTTCGCTTCCTTCACTTCACGCTTCAGCCGCTCATTCTACAAGCCTGTCAGTGTTATCCCACAAGCGGGATGCACAGACCGACTCACCGCTTTCTGTTCCGTCCTCAAAAGGAACCAAAGGCGGTGACCAACGGCTGCTGTATAATGTTGTGAACGAGTCGCACCCGGCCACCTTCCTTCGCCGTTTCCCAGATCGTAGATTCCCATCTTCAGAAGACCCCACAACGATGACGCCACCGGAGTCTCCCATGGCATACGCAACTCGGTGTCGAACGTGACCCCGCGCATAGACTCCTGTAACTTGTGGTCGATCAAGTTGTGGTACCACAACTCGTCATCTATGGTCAAGTAGTTGGGAGGCTTGGCTATCGTCGCCTCCAGTTGTCGGGCATCCACCTTGGCGGCAACCGCGAAGATCTACGATGCGATGTCAGTTGTTGCCAGCAAACAGCGACACGTGACGTCGCACCTCGCGATAACTGGGATACGCCACGTTGGCGTTCGGGAGGAAGTAGCTCTTGTTCTGCACGGAACGCGGATCCGCAGACTCGATGGTAGCAGTGCTGTTCTCAGCACGGAAGACACGATCGGAGATCATGGGCATAGTGGATGAGTAGTTGGTTGGTGAGATTGTTGGTTTGGGAAGAAGGGAGTTTGATGGATCCAATGGCCGGTTCGCACTACGCTTTATTCGACCATCGACAGCGCTCGCGTCCTATTCGCCATTGGCTCGGCCCATCGTTTCACCGGTCCAGACTCCTCATACATTCGCCCTCAACATTCAAGCCCCACTCGGTCTTTTGTTGTCCCGATCAGACGAGCTGACGCGTTGTCCTCTCATTGGTTTGTCTTTGCATGTGATATTATCCTTTGTCATTCCTTTCCCACACGACGTCATGACCCCTTTCTTATTCTCTCACGAACCCTGACCCATTAGTCATTCCTTTATCATTTCTATTCTACATCCCGGGCCGCTTACTGTTCCAGCTTACTCTCGGCCCTTCTTTGCTCCGATTTATTATTAGATAGGGTTATCTATGTTCCGGCCACTCTCCTATATAAGTACCAGTAGAGTAGCTGAGGATTCCCCATCTTTGATATCTCGGGAAGTCCTCTTCTCCTTGCAGCATCGGTGTATTTGCTGTAGGCCACTGAAGAGCTTATCGAGTAACTCCTTGAACCGTTCGCTCTCCTCTCTCACTCAGTCTTGATCCTTAACCGGTGTTTGAAGCGAGCTCGGACACGACATCGAGTTCCGCACTGCTCTTTGGATCAAGTCATCAGTTTGAGGCGCCATCCTCGGGCTCTTGTATCTGCCCTCAGAAGACAATAGGGATTTACCTGATAGAGGCTCGGCACTCCTGCTGTGAATTCGGACAACCTACCGGAGAACGCTCGTCCATCGCGTTTTGGACCACGTAGACTTTGGGTGGATATAGGGAAGTCGTTCCCCCTTTGCCCCATTGTTTCTTGTTGGTTGGAGTTGCGACTCGCCAACAGCACTGGTACCTGAAGGGCGAAGAGTGGCCCTGACACACATGACCAGGAACACCATGAATGTACTGAGCATTTCCTGTGCTGGCAACTCTCTAAGGAAATTGGCCTGGACATTTTGAATGTATTTATGATGTACCAGGTGGGTCATCGCCAGGCACATTTTCCACTTCCTTACAATGTATTTACAATGTCCTGGGCCGGGAAACTGGGGTTTGTCCCCAGTGTTAACTCCTCTTATCACAGTCACTGATACGACCCTTCCTCAGAATCAATGGCCAGCTTTAGAATTTGATCCGTATGCCAAGTTTGTTCCGGACTCCAAACCAAATTCTGATACAGAGCTTCCAGATTATGAGGATCTGTCGGACGTGGACCTGAACGAGATTAGGGAGCAGAATTGGGTGAACGAGGAGTTGGTGAGGAACACCTTTGAAATCGTTCAGAGGATTTGCCGAGATGTTGACTAAATAATCCTCTTGTATGATGGCTCCTGGAATCAATCTTCTTTCTTGTCTTTTGTGCATGATCCATAAGTCATAAAGCATAATGGTTTTCGTAAGTCCAATCCAAGGGTCAGATTAATAAGCCGGTTGACTTCTGTGAGCAGTCAATGTGCAACACTCATTAATATATCCCTTGTTGTCGGTAGTCTGAATTTTTGCTAGCCTTCAGGAGGCAACAGAGGGCCAGGTAGGGGGGATCTTCGTAAGAGGATCTGCCGGTACATGTTCACGTATTATACCTTGGGTCTTCTGGGGTATCTTGACTAGTAACACGTTCCACGCTTGGGACTTTGAATCATTAAGCATAGGGCATACTGCATAATAAACAATTTATCACCGTCTTTAGGGCAGGGCACCAACTGACTTAGTGGTGATGAAACAGAAAATAAAGGAAATAAAAGGGGGTATCAGGGCCACTCTTGCCCTAGCTACAGCTGAGCGACTCTATACAGTTCAGGTGTCCCCACTAGGCAACCAACAAGGCTATGAGGATAGTGCTAGACTATCTCTGCCCAAACAAGCCACAAGAACTAGGAGATTGAACTCACTAGATTATCCTCAAAGAGGTATTTGGTTTGATTTGCTGGTTCAATATAAAAAGAGATGTTGGGCTTCCCTCTGACATTTTACAGATAGCCTTTTGCTAGGCCTAGGGGTCGCTCAGGACATACTAAGGAAGAGAAGTTAACCTGCAATAATCAGCTTGTTCTGTACAGTAGGGAATAAAGGTCCTTATATACTGTAGTGACGGTTTCTGCTGTAGGAGTGACTAAGCACGTCCACTAATGTGAAATTTGGCTGAGCACCTGCTATGAAAATATTTTAAAAGTGGACTTAGAAAAATAGGAAAGGTGGTAAATGTGTGGGAGCGTGGGGCAAGAGGGAGCATGACTAAAAGTCCAGTAACTTCCATAAACAGACAAAGAATGAGGCAAGGATGGCATAAAATAATGAACGTTGGTCGGAATAAGACACAATCATGAGGGAATGAAGTTATCATATGGGATAAAAAGGGTGTATGACGACTAAGCTGAAATGTGGTAAGCAGGCCAAATGGATGGGCCAAAAGGTAAGCACAATTGGTGTATGGGAACAAATGAATCAGCACCAATTGAGTAGTGACTCAGCTGGTCTGTGCGCAGTTTCGTGACATGGGGACTAAGTCTGATGTGGCACCTTGGTTCCAGCCGGAGACTGATGATTGGTTGGCTGGGATAGGATTTAAGGTTGGGGAGTGTGGGCTTGCTTCCTCAGCAACTTTCGTTGCTACCAACCTCTCTTCTACTCTCTTGCTTAACCAGCCAATCTTCATCAACACTATGTCTTCTTCTGCCAACTCCGCTGCCGTGAAGGGAAAGACTAGCTGTGCTGCGTGGGGGCATCTTCCGTTGCATAGCATACGCATGGCATATACTGACCGAAGTTCCCAGGTGCTCACGGGTCCAACTGAGCAGATAAACTTGCCTTGTGTCCATATTGCTTGAGTCACAGTATTCTGTGAAATATGTAGTGAGGGTAATTTGCGTTGGGTTTGGCCAATAGACAATCTGCTGAGTTGTAGGGCTACATGTGTGTGGGTCTGTGGGGTTGTAGGTCCACTCACTGGTGGGTCCAGCAGATGGATGTGCTCAAGTGATGGTTGGATGCACAGTGTGTGGGATTGGAGTTCAAATTGTGTTCTTGTAGCTCAAGGGCTAGTGCTAATGTTATAGCTAGTGCTAGGTCTAGGGCTAGAATTAGAGTCAGGGTTAGGTTTAGTTTTAGCATTAGGTTAGGTGAGGCTAGGTCCAGGATTAGGTTTAGGGCTAGGTTATGACCACAAACACGTCTGTACTTTATGATATAATGATGATTTTATGTATATTTAGTATTTTTGGGGGGCAGAAAATACACTAATATGAAATTTATGAGCTACTTAATGGATGAAAAGAATTAAATTAATTCTAAAAAAATATTTATACATATTCTGGAGATTTTGGAAAAAATTTCGGAAATTTTCCAGGGTTTTCCAGCCAGAAAACAATTTATTTGAGCATTTCTTGTATTTATTTGCTATTTTGGGCACTTTCTAGATCTGTGGGAATTTTTTCGGATTTCTCAGGCATTTTTCTAAATTATCTAGCATATAATTTCTTATAAAGAAAAATTCTTTTTTGGTAATTTTTGCCAGGAGCATTTTTTAAACACTCATGTAAGCCATCAAAAATTACCCTTTTTGGTCAATCACATGATCTGATTACATAAGCAACACCCACTTTTTTCAGTCACATGACCTGTTTATCTCAGCCATCAAAAATTTCAAAAAAAGAAATTCAATGCCAAAATCTTTTTTAAAATTCTTATGTAAGCCATCAAAAATTCATTTTTCCAGTTGGTCACATGATCAACTTATCTCAGCCATCAGTATTTTATTTTTAGGCAATCCATCACCCACTCTTGTGGTACTTGCTTAATTTGGACGTCGCTATCAAAAGAACCATGCCGTTTGATGGTATGCCCCATTTGAACCTGTTGTTGCAAGGTGACGTAAAATCTGTGAAAACTCCTGGCCCAGCACCCAATGAGGAAATTCATGAAACTTTCCTTCCCACAAAATAACCGTCACTTTTTGCACTGTTTCCACTAATTTTATGTACAATAATTGCAACCACCATTGATCCCAAGATAAATTTTATGTACCTCTCCCGAGAGTACTAATCCACCTGAGTGGATGGGGCCATGAATAGTGGCTTAAGGGCATTGATTCAGTCACGGAACAGAGCCTTGTTAGTCTTGCTGTAGATAATGCCCTTTGCCTTGTCAATTAGGATCCTGCGACATTCAACTCTCCCATGTGTGACTGTAGACTCAGTTAGCAGTTTTCAATAGGATCAAGTTGGAGGACTTACGTTGTGTTGCCCATTTTCGGTTGACAATGCACTGTTCTCCCTTGAAACTCGTTAACTCAAAACCCTGCCCACCACAATGAGACTTGGATGCGATTTGTGCAGTGTTGCAGTAAGTTCTTATTTTGGCCTTAGCTTTGGCCTTGACATTCTTTGTTAGCTTTGGTGGCATCAGGTGTGGTCATGAAGGGTGGTTGTGGAGGTGTGTGAGCGCTTTGACTTGGGGGGAGAAATCAGAAATGGTCAATACATGCGATACATCAATCGATTATGGGTCTGTATCTACTTGCCTACTTTCTGTTCCTCACCCTCCTCACCTCCCAGTTCAATCCGAGGATCCATCATCCGATGCCAAAATTGACCCCAGAAATGTCTCTGGACTGGTCATGGAACTGGTCCACAGAAACCTCAGCAGTGCCTAGAAAATCAATCTGAAACAATGTGCTACATATTTGATGCCATTGTCCCAGCGAGGCAATGGAAACAAGGAACCGTGTACATGGATGATGAGCTGTGGGCTGAGTATGGCCCTCCCCCATGGCCGGATCTAACAGAAACCAAAAATAACAACACCCTCAAGCCATATTATCCACAAAAATACCAGTGAGTCATCACATTCACCTCCTTCCCAGTATCTGTATTCAACAAATCACAGGCGAGTGTACAGTTACCTGTGTACCACGATGAGCAATTAATTCCTGAACTAGAAAAAAGGCCAGGTGAAGGAAATCCAAGTTGGAAAACAAAAGAAGCAACGGGGTAAGGATAAAAAGGCTGCTTCAATGGTCTGGACCAAAAGAGAAATCCCCATCATCTACATCCAACTTGTTTGTCAACTCCTCCTTGAGGATTTGCATGGCAAAACAGATCTTAGCCATGAATCCCTCCACTGTCAGTGCTACACATGGCAGGTACTCAATGTGGCTTCAAAGGATATTTGTCAATATAAAGGCCCTGGCGCAAATGTCCACTCTAGAGCTCTCACACCAATTCTCCAACGATATCTTTGAGGTGTTCCGGACTGCTACACTCCCAGCATACGTGCTGCTATCGCAGAAGGTAAAGGCAAGCCTACCATCGCCGATGCCACTCAATTTTATCTTGCAGAAGACCCTCACCGGGGGCAAGGGGGTACTTACCCAGTGGGTATATTGTGAGTTCATTGTGGGTTTTGAAACCATTTACCCAGTCGTCATCCATTAATTCACCTGCATTTTACTCACTGAGTACATGGTGGGTACTTTGTAAAAGTACCCACTCAGGAACCCAGTGGGTATTCTTTGAGCGAGACCTCTGGGTTCTTTCACAATTTACTTTCCAATGTGCCCATCACAAACCTGAGCCACTCATTGAGAGTTCTTTGGGAGCTTGTGGAGAAATCAAGCCACACTGTGAGTTCCTTGTGAGTTCTTTGTGAAAAAACTCTCAACGAGTGGCTTAGGTTTGTAATGGGCACATTGGAAAGTGAACTGTGGAAAAACCCAGGGCTTTTGCTCAAAAAATACCCACTGGGCTCCTGAGTGGGTACTTTTACAAAGTATCCACAATGTACCCAGTGGGCAAAATGCGGGAAAATCAATGGTATCTTTCAAAAAGTACCCAACATGTACCTGGTGGGTAACAACTGGGGGAATAGTTTCAAAACTCACAATGAGCTCACAATCTACCCATCAGGTAAGTTTCCCTCACCCCCAGTGTAATATTGCTTATTCTGCCTCATATATTTAGTGTAGCCACTTTGAGGTGGTTGTTTTTTGGTGCATTGCTGTCTCTGTGCACCCAGTTTTAGTTGGTTTGTGTGATTTGCAGGTTGTTTGCTGGCAGATCTTGGGATGGGCCTGCCTGGCAATTGGGCCTTGCCAGGGAGGTTTGTCCTCATTGCCATTTTGTGGGCCCTGTTGCAGCCAATTTTGGTTGGTGGGGATGGGATGGTCATCCCGTGTGGGGGAATATCCATCTCCCATCCTCTGGCTCCTGTCATTGGGGCGTTGGTCAATAGATAAGCCATGTTTTTCTCTGGGGGCCAAGGGTGCTAAATTATAGACATAATTAAGACTAGGTAGAATTTGGTTGCGTAGTATTTGATTTTTTGTAGTAGTTGGGGTCAATACCCCTTGGAACGGGTTGCCAGCCTGCCCAGGGGTGAGAGCATGCTGCATGTGGGTCTCCATTTCTCTGGATTTACAGGGAGTTCAAGCGGCTGTGACAGCTCTCTTTAAGTTGGCCGTTTTTTGTTTTGGTCATCTCGGGCTTTCCTGTTCCATGAACTGTCAGTATATTTGGGCCTTCGACGGCCAATGTACCCCATTGGCTTTCAAGTTCCAGCACACATTGGGCTTTGTGTTTGTGAGGGGTGGAGAATTGTTCAGAGATATTGTTCTTGTTTCTAACCAAGTTAGTTTAGGCTCATGGTTGGTTTGAGTAATAGAGGGGAAAATTTTGGCAGGACGGTTGTGCTACACTCTGCCTCTTCCTGCACCCCTGGTGCTTCCTCTCCTGTCACCTCTGCTTACCATGGTTTTCACAAGTTTTTCATTGGGGGGAGTGGGAATAAACTCAGAGATTTTTTTGGTGAACGGGCACTTGATCTTCATGTAGTTTGTGGATTTGCATCCACTGGGGGCAGACATCTACTTACCCAGCAGGCAAATTAAGGGTTTTTTGGGAGTTTGTCAACGATTTACTCAGATTTTACCCAGTGGGTTAATTGTGAACAAATCTAAAACTTATACACCACTTTGCATACACTTTGATCAGTGGGTAAGTTTTGAATTTGTTCTGAACAAGCTCATCAGTTTGCCCATGAGGTACTTCTTTGAAAAACCCCAAGGGTTCTTTCACAAATTGCACCAAATGTGCCCACCACATGCTCTGAGCCACTCATCAAGAGTGCTTTCAAAACTTGCTCACAACATACTCAGTAGCATACCAGCCAGGTTTTCTTTGATGAAATCACAAAAAACTCCTCCTCCAATGCCCCTTGTTCTGTCTTGACCATTGCAGTTGCCAACCCATACCGGCTTCACCCTCAAACTGGGCCCAACATCACACCCCAGCCTGTTTGTCCTCGAGCTAGGGCCAATGTCACACTCCAGCTTGTTTGTCCTCATGCTAGGCCCAACATCATGCCCCAGCCTGGACCCGCTGTACCTGGGAAGCGCCTCCTCCAATGGGAGGAAGGCCTCCAGTCACCTGCTCACTAAACCTCTCCAAAACCCAAAAAAATGGTGCGTTCCATCTCAATTTATTCCATCTGTCCACCAATATTGCGCTGATATGTCGCACCCAGTTTTTATCTAACAACACACCAGTCTTATACACTTGCCCTACTAGTACTGTCCATACACTCCTTAACCACACTCCCCATTACTCTTTGGCTAATGATGGTCTTGTCAATATTGAACATCCCAGCTTCCAGATTTGTTCCTCCGGCCTGTCACTTGCGAATAACCTTTGTCAGGGCCACTCTACCCCAACAACTACCAGTGCACTGAGCCGACTCCGCAGAGTACTCACTAGTCCAACTAGCTTGTGAGAGAACGATCACGCCTCTATTCTTCCGGTAGGTTGTCCGAGGTCACTGCAAGTCAGGTCAAAATCCTAAAGAGAAACCCAACCTAAACCGCACTTCGTTCAGTTTAACAAGCAAGGGTTTATCCCTACAGCAGGATTGATGACTCCACCAGTTGATCGACTGGACGCTCGAGGTGTTCTAATATGACTGCTGGGAGTCTATAGTTACGAGGCGCAGCTGACGCGCAGAGCGGGAGGGAGAGCAGATGGGGATGTCTTGGATCAAACAAGAAACTTTGACTTGTCCTTAACTGCAACTGGGCTGAGAAGGGCAGAGGATTTCCTGAGGTAACAAAACTAAGGTACTACGATACAGCCACAGTTGCTACTTATACTAAAGGAGTGGCCATGACATCAATACCCTAATATACCCTTATCAAGTCCAGAACAAAGGGAGATAAGGAGTGTGAGAACGCTAAGTAAGGGAAGTGAACAAAGATGATGCGTGGGAGAATAAAGGACAAAGGGCCTTACTAGCATGTGAAGGGTTGCATGAAAGATAACGAATGTCCGCATGAAACATAGGGGTAAAGATAACACTAGTCCTAAAAGAAAAAGGGGCATGGGTCATGAAAGTTCGTACCTGAATCTAGACCACACCCAAGGGTCAGGTGAGCACCGTCTCTGAGCTTCTGCGATTGGCTAGAGATCGAAGGAACTCTACACATCCCTTGTTGTCGGTAGGTGGTATAATACCAACGGACAGGCAGTAACCTGGGAGTTGCAACCGTAATCGCTTGATCAGACCCAGTCTTGATTAGGCATAGTACCTGGGAATATCGTTCTTCCTAAGTGGCACCAGGAATTATATTCTTCGGCCGCCGTTCTCGGCTCGGGCCTACTCTGCTTCCAAAGTGCAACCAGATCAGATAGGGTTACTATCCAATTAGAAGCACAGTGTCCAAATGTTGATACCCCGTGCCCACGTGTGTGTTCTAGGGTCCAGGGTTGATCATAATCGTAAAGTCATGAGGGGTCGTAAAAGGGGTTCATGATGTCATGAAGGGGTCATCAGGGTCTTGAGACCTATTTTTAGTGCGCGCGCGTTCTAGGCGTTCTGGAACGAAGTTCTTCCAAGGCCGTCCCGCGGGCCGAGGTGTCAGCTTGATGTAGTAAGCCAACGATGATGGTACAGGGGCGGAAGTTGATGTGACCCGGACCAATGAGGTTCGTCGAGGTAGGTCACGTGAAGGATCACCGATCTAGGCTATAAGAAGGACGTCTTCTTGGAGCCATCCTTGATCAGCAACACCAACAACTTCCCCATCATCTTACCACAACATGTCCTTCCCCAACAACCATACCTACAAAGTCGCCAACGGCATCTCCACCATCTCTCGCATCGACCGTCGTGCCGCCGCTCGCAAGACCTACGCCTGTGCGGCGGGGACTCCTTATACCACTGATGACCAGGTATGGGGGAGACCTAGAGCTTCGTATGTTTGCACTAATGCCTTCCTCTAGGTAGAGGTCCATTCTTTCGGCGTTGATGTCAAACTAACGGCTTCTAGATCTTGGAGGTCGTTACGGAAGTGGACGCCGAACGTCTCAGGGAGACAATGCCTCATTTGATGGGGTTGACCTGGGACGATGAACTCTGGGTCTGTACGATCATCGCCGAGAAGGTGGCCTTCCAGATGAGGGGTAGGTTCGGGGAGCTTGAGCATCCGATCAAGAAGGAGCTCTGGTACACCCTGCAGAGGGGGATCTACGATCAGGACCTATTGGAGCACGGAGCAACCGTTCCTCGGGCTGTCCGCCATGCTACCGCTTCCACTAGCCTTTTGTGGTCGCTCGTTCGGGAGGGAGAAAGCCGGGTAGGTTTTCCGTCTGAATATTCGAGTATGACTCTCGACTAATCAGACTGCCTAGGTTGAATGATTGGAGCGCGAAGTGAAGGAGGCGAAGGCAGATGTCCTTCGTCTGTCAGCAGAGGGTCTTCAGATGAAGGAGACCTTGGCAGCCTTCCAACAAGGAACGAACGAGGCGTTGGAGGCAATGGTCGCCAACCATCAAGAGTTAATCGCAGGGTTGAAGGTTCGGGACAACAACATCAAGGGGGCATTGGCCAGGAGGGATGAAAAGGTAGCTTTCCTCATCTTGAAGACGAAATGAGGGAAGCTGACGCTTCTTCTAGACGGAAGAGCTTGAGAACGTGGTGGCCGTGTTGACAGCACAAGTTGAGTCCTTGCAGGACAAGACCTGCAACTGTAAGGAGGGTCCCAAATTGGTTGGTCAGGGGACAGCCAATGTTCCGTTCAAGTTGGAGTACGCCGACGAGGTGGTACTCCCATCTCCTAACCCGTCGTCCTATGCGACACCTCCGATCGAGAACTCGGTTCCCGTCCCGACTCTGGCTCTGGCTTCTACTTTGGTCGCTTCCGACAAGGAGAACTGTGAGCGCTGTGCCCTGCAGCCGATCCATCAGTTGGTGAAGATCGAGGATGAGGTCATGGAGGTTGACCGAGCCGAAGATGCTCCGAGGGTCGCCGAGGTACGTCCGGTGACTAAGGGGCAACGATGCAAACGCTCTCGACGCCGTCCTGCTCATCGTATGACCGCGTCGGCTAATCCTTACCCTCGACCAGTCGAGTCGGATGGTGACCTCTCTGGTCGAGGTGAGGAGCGAGGATTCCGATATCGGGTCCACCGTCCTTACCGACAGGTCGAGTCCAAGATCCAACTCCGACACCAGCTTCGCCTCGCAAGGCAGGATCCCACCCAGGGGTCCGACGAGGGAGACGGAGGGTCACTTGCCGACTACGTCAATAGTGCTGTCGAGCAGTCACCCGGTGATGGAGATGTGGGACCAGGTATTCAGCAGTTCGGTGACATCTGGGAGGCTGATCGGTCCGCTCGAAGGCATCTCTTCCTATCGGCTTGAACTAGTCGTTCAGCTGAGTGCCGAAGATGGTGACGCCATGTTCGGGGAGGTCCTTGCGAGGAGGGGCCAGCACTACGATCTCCGGGATGGACAGTTGATGACCTTCAGGCCTGCCGTAGACCGAGTCGACTTTTGAGGACGTTGTATAAGCATTAGTATAGCCATGTTGTTCCGTATTGCCGTGAATGTATGCGCGTTTGTGTGTTTTTGAATGATCGGTGTGAAGGATAATGAACGTGAGGCATTCAAACATAAGAAATGGTAAGAAGAGTTCGAAGAAAGAGTGTGTTATAAAAAGTTTAAAAATACCATGTTCCTGACAACCTTGATTACCTGCCTCCCATTAATCACCTTATTCATGAGCATTGTCTTCCAAACACCGCTCCTCAGACCCCGCTACCCCCAGTTGTCTTGCTTCCCCCACCCCCATACTCTTTTCACCTCCCTCGAATCTAATACACTCATTTTCTTGACAAACTCTCAACAATACCGCTATGTACATGATTGAACATGTTGTGGGCAAATTTCTGGGTAATTTGTGAAAGAACTCTAGGCGAGTGGCTCAAATAATGTGGTGGACACATTTTGTGCAATGTGTGAAAGAACCCTTGAAGCTTTGTCAAAGAAGTGCCTCATGGGCAAACTGATGAGCTTTTTGAGAACAATTTTAAAACTTACCCACTGATCAAAGTGTGGGCAAATTGGTGGGTAAGTTTTGAATTTGTGCACAATTAACCTCCTGGGTAAAATCTGAGTAAATTTCAGTTTTACCACAAACTCTCAAAGAACCCATTGAGTATCTGGTTGAGTACATTGTGATCAGATGAGTGGGTACCTTATGAAAGAACTCTCAATGAATGGCTCAGATTTGTGATGGGCATATTGGAAAGTAAATTGTGAAAGAACCCAGGGCTTTTGCTCAAAAACACATGTAAATTGTAAGTAAATTCAAAGTTTACCTGTTTTCTGGTTTACTTTATGTCTATTTGCAATTTACTGAAAGAAAACTTGCAGTTTACTGACAATGACATGTCCAGGTAAATTTTTGGGTATTTTTTAAATTGACCAATCAGGTATGCCGTCAGTAAATCAGTTTGGTTGAGTCCAGTCAATCGTGATTAAATCACTCAGCAAATTAAAAACATACTGATTGGGCAAGTGGCCCAGTAAATTATGGTTAAATTTGTTCAGTAAATTGTGAATTTTTTTGAGATTTACCTAATGGGGAAACTGTGGTCACATGACCCAGTAAATTGCAGGTAAATTGGCTCAGTAAATTGTGAATTTGCTTTGTGCTTGCCAGGCAAGTATTTGGCTGGGTTCTTTTTCCATTTTCTTGCAATTTACTCACTGTTCACTGACTCAGTAAACTAACCCCTGTCCCCAGTGTGAGTTGATCTCCCTCGTCTGGCGGTTTTTACAGCTTTTACTTAATTTTTTTCTTGCCATGGGGAGAAGAGGGGGCCGTGCAGCCAGGTTGGCAGGTAGGTTAAATTTAAACTCCTGCTTGTGGTGCCTCCTGTCTGCAATTGCTGCCAGTCCCAAGGGGGCAGGTGTGAGACACACATTATATTTTGTTTAGTCTTCCCTACCGAGGACAGTTGGACGACCACTGGTGGTTAGCACACCTGTGTGGGTTGTTGCATCCCTAGGCTAGGGAGAGGGGGTGCTAGGATAGCTGGCTGGTCACTGATGTGACTCCTTGAATTTTTCATGCCTGGGCATGGGAACTCTACCCTCTCATGGTGGTATAAGATTAAGGTCCCCCATAAATGGCAACACTTCTCTGCTTATAGATATGCCCACCATAAGTGTAAATGACCACTTTTCATCCTTGCCAATTATCTCAACCTGTTTACTCCCAATTGGAGCATAGGTTTCTTAACCACCAGCTGAGTACTGAACTCCAGTTTGATCAGAGTTCACTATGAGGAACTTTGGGACATGGAACTGGAATATGGTTGAATTGAGGCAAAGAGCAGCATCAGTGAGGATCTCTGTGATATTTTCTGGAGTTTTTTTTCTCTGGATAAGTTGATCGACGTGGTGACCACCCCATTTTCTCCATTAAAAATTTCTTCACAAATGACTCCCTGCATTGAAAGTGATCCCAGATGTAATTTCCATGCACCACCTGGCTGACAGTAACATTGAAAATATCAGGTGCCTTGGCAGCAATGATCCCAAACATGATGCCACAGGTTGAGAAAAGATCCAGGCAAACAAATGTATCACAAAGTGACGTCAAGGAGGTCTTAGTCTGTTTCTGTACCCCATGGTGGATATGCTGTAGTCCAATGTACAGGCTATGTAGGCAAAGCAGAAAAGGGCTGACTCTATGGGAAAAATTGATCCAGCAGAGCACTGGAATAGAAAGAAGGAGAAGAAGCTCATTTAAAAATGAGAGAGCGATCATATCCATCAGCAGAACCATTGGTTGAAGTTTAAGAAGATTGAGATTAGGGATGGTGTCCGGGACAGTGATGGAGAGTTGATTAAAGTGAGTTGATCTTTTGAGTATTTGCTTTATATGATGATGACTTCACCATCTCTTAGACCATGACAAAATCCAACCAGGAAGTCCAGCCTCCAGCTTGTGCTGATGTCGCTGCCATCTCACGTCAAAGAAAAGTGTTTGTGGCAAAATTAAAACAACAGAAGGCAGAAAAAGCTGGTAAGGTCTACAAACCAACCAAGGAGGAATTTACCCCTCCCATATACATCAACTGGAAATCCCCAGCCTTCTTTCCATTGATTGATCAGGCAGCAAAGCGACAGAATGGAAAACCAAACCACTCTGCACTGGTAAAATAGCGCCAACAACAAAACTCTCGCTTTGACCATCTCACCCATTAATGTATTGGTGAATGGAGGGATCACTTAATCAAGGCTAGGATTGTGTAGTCAAAGAAGGTGCTTGAGGAAGTTAAGAAGGGATTCCTCCCAGGTGAGGTTCAAGCCCGTTTTGATGTATTCGTGAGTACCCTTCTGCAGTCTGATGTCAACTATTAAACCAAGAATGAAATATTGTGACCATCCTGGCATATGTTCACAAATTAAGATCACCTTAACATCTCTCCAAGCCACATCCATCTGCCTTCACCTCCTAACCATCTGTGGCATTTTAATTGGAATCATCAAAGCAAAGGGACCTCAGATCTTTGATGTTGTTGTAACATGGAAAGTCCATGGCAAATATCTCTGGAACCACTTTCAGTGCCGATGTCATGAGGTTCCTACAGATTTAAATGAAGTGGTCACTCTACCGTGCAACTCGCCCTGGGAAGAAGATCCCCAATGACTTCCCACAAATCCTCACAGACACATTTCTACGGTTTTCCTGGTCAATCTTCAAGTTCCACATCCATGCCGTATTTGTGGTCAACTCTGATCAGACTCTGGTCTACTTCTCAGCTGAGTCCAAGAAGACCTATAATCCCATTTGAAGCAAAAAGGTTGAGTTAGTTGGCCTAGATGAGTGGTGTGAATTTACACTTATGGTGGGGGTCTCAATGAGTGGGGAAGTAAACCCATTCCAGGCTATCTACCATGGGCGGTCACCGGCTTCCCTCCTTCACCCTCTGCTCCTAGATGCAAGAAAGCTACACAAGAGCTCAGGTTTTGGTTTAAATACTCTAAAACTGATAACCACTGATCAACAATCTGGACAATGAAGAACTATTTTACTGGTATCCTTGTGCCATACTTTGAATCCCACCGAAAGTAGCTCAAGCTCCCCAACCAAACATGTATCTGGCAAATCAACTGCTGTTCAGTGTACAAATCCCTCAAGTTCCGGAGCTGGATGGATGTGGCATATTTGTGGATTCACATTCACTTTGTTCCAGCCAATTGCACTGGCTTATTTTAGCCATGTGATGTTGGAATCCAGTGAATACTCAAGTCAGCAATCAAGCAATCTGCTCTCAGTGACATTATGGACCATGGTTTAGCTGAACTCAGGCATCACACCTGACCAAATTGCCTTTGATAAGCAGATGGGGGTGGTTTGGGATCATTCAGTGATGTGGTTGATAAATGGATACATGGCTATTAACAATCCAGAAATTGTTCAAAAGGTACTCTTAATGCAATTATACATTGTGAACACTTACTCATTTTATCTTCTAAGCTTTTAGACTCTATTCAACTGGAGAAGAGGATTTAAACTTCTTATATGACTCTTTAACAAGTGAAGAGGCAGAGGTGGCACTTGTAGAATGGATGAAATATTAAGAGTTCATGGACACACTTCAAAAACCAGAGGCTATTGGGATGGAAGATGACAAAGGCAATATTCCTAATAATCAGGAAGATAATCCCATCATATGTGATGAGATTGACTCATTTAAGGCTCTGGCAGAGGCAATAGCCAATTTTATGGCTGTCAGTGTAGCAGATGAGATCTCAGAGGAAAATGAGGTATGTGTTAGAACAGACCCATCACAATTCATTGAGCATGGGTTCTCTGTACAAAATGCCACAACAGCATAAATGAGTTGGGATGCAGAGGGACCTTCTATGTAGGCCAAGCAGTAGGAAGTAAGATATGCTTTGTCCCTCATGTAACTAGTGTCAGGCCGACACAACCTCTACAGTTCAATAACACTCTTGGTATCCAAACCTATTGTAATCAAGGGTCAAACACACAGTAATCACCCTGATACAAACCCAGGGATATTGGAAGTCTCTTCACTGACATAGAGTAGAAGAGAGGAGAAAGAAGGAGACAAGGTTCTTCAGATACTCTTGCTCTTAGCACACAGCAGTAGAGGTCACAGAGAGTCTGATGATAACAAATCTAAGGAAGTACAGGCTAAACTACTCTGAGTATATATACTTCCTAGATTTGTGACGTGACAGTGACAAGTAACTATACTAATGATACAAACACAAACAAACATGGTCCATGCACAGCACTGCATGGTCTGTGCATTACTTGGTGACTAATGCTACAAATTATCAGCTGATAAACAAAAGTGTGGCGGCCAATAGCAATTTGAGAGCATTACAAAGCAGTTACAAAGCATGACGTATCATGGGAATGTTCGGAAACAAATGTAGGTTGGCTGAGTAATAGCCAATAGCAAAAGGGGAGCATATGATGTCATGTGGGTCATGCGCAGTAAACAATAGAAAGGATGACTCAACTCCTGAGTCGTGGAAGGGGTGTGGCGTTTGGTATATAACCAAAGGGGGTTGGATAACTGAGTCTCCCAACAAACCACCTTTGTTACACACCAATGACATGCCTCAAGTTCACACCCACACTCCCTCCTGTCGTTCTTCCAACCCTTCTCCTGTTCAGGAGAACAACTTCAACCAAGACTGCTTTATCTATGCTCATGGGGATTGTTCCCGTCCTTATCCCTCTTTGGGAGCTGTTATGGACCGTTCCGCCACCACCAACCCTCAAGAAGGGTTTACCGACTTAGGTGGGGGGTCTGGTTGCGCATTCCGGTTTAAGAAAGCGAACTAACTCCCACTGGGGGCAGGGGCACCTGGAATCGGTGATTACATCTTGATTACATAGTGAGTTCATGTGCACTTTTCAATAATTGTAATCACTGATTCCAGGTTGATTACATTTCAAATGTTACCTTGACATGTAATTCAACTGTGCCCACCAACTCCATTTGAAATTTCCTCAAAATGTTCCCAAGCAATGTTTCCTGAATGTGCCCACTGGGCACATTGTGAAAACATCTCATGTTTTTGAGCGCATTTAGATTACATCTTGGACGATTGAAGAACATGTTGACTACATTGCAGTATCATTTTTGCTGACAGGTAAAAAACATCCCAAAAACATTTGTTGAGAACATTTCAAATGTAATTGGTGGACATTGGCTGGATTACATGTCAAGGTAACATTTGAAATGTAATCAACCTGGAATCAGTGATTACAATCATTGAAAAGTGCACATGAACTCACCATGTAATCAAGATGTAATCACCAATTCCAGGCGCCCCTGCCCCCAGTGTCCTTTTAGGTTTCAGGGATTTCATCCAGGCCTCTCGAAGGGTGTCTCAGCAGAAGTTGGCGCGTATCGAGACTAACCCCTATTCGGCCAAACTCTTAGGTCGTGGCGTTAAGTTCATCACCGAGGCAAACAAGACTTTCAACTTAATCCTTGACACCAGTGTTGTTCACACGAGCAACATCGGTGTTATGTTGATGGATGAGATTGCTCATGTCAATGAGTGAGTTGATGGTTGCCGCGAAGAGATCGAGAAGTTGGAGAAGGATTGTCTTGGATTTCAAGAATGGATGTTGAAGACTGAAGATGAGCAAGAGCAACAGGGTATGGCAATTGATAGGTTGAAGGTAAGAAAGTTTGGGTCAGGAGTAATTGACCTGCCTAACTCAAACTTTCTTTAGGGAGAAGTGATCACGTTGAAGGACTTGATCCGGGGTCTGGTTGCCCAGACAGACTTGATCCCGAATTTGGTTGATCGAGTCAGTCAATTGGAGGATGACAGGGTAAGGGATAGGGGTAGAAGATATTTGTTCTCATCTAACCCTTTTCCTTTTTAGGCTCGTCTTACCCGTCGTGTCTCGGAATTGACTGGGGAGGTCCGTGATCTTCAGAGGAGGTGTAATGAGCTGGAGGTTCGAGTTGAGGAAGAGGAGTTGATGATTCCGGAGCGTGCTGAGTCTCCACCTGCTCGTTTGGTGGTCCAGTATGAAAACAGGTTGGTTCCTATTGATGACGAAGTTGTTGAGATTCAAGAGGAGGAGTTCTACAGGAATGTTGGAGTTGTCTGTAGGGATACTCCCATTCCTTGTAGGAGAATGACTCCTCTTGTCATGGTTACAGATACAACTTTGCCGAGGAACCAATGGCCGGCTCTGGAGTTTGATCCGTATGCCGAGTTCGTTCCTGATTCGGAACCAAACTCTGATACCAAACTTCCAGATTACGGGGACCTGTCGGACGTAGACCCGAACGAGATTAGGCAGGCGAACTGGGCGAACGAGGAGTTGGTGAGGGCAGCCTTGGAAGCAGTACAGAGGATTCGCAGAGATCTTGATTAAATAAGTCTTCTGTACGATGGCTTCCGGAATCAATCTCCTTTCTTGTCTTTTGCGTGTGATCCATGAGTTGTAAAGCATAATGGTTTTTATAAGTCCAATCCAAGGGTCAGATTAATAAGCCGGTTGACTTCTGCAAGAGGTCAACGCACGACACTTATTAATACATCCCTTGTTGTCGGTAGCCTGAATATCTACTAGTCGTCCAGGGGCAACAGAGGGCCAGGTAGGGAGGATCTTTGTATGAAGGTCCGCCGGTACATGTTCACGTATTATACCTCGGATCTTCTGGGGTATCTTGACTAGTAACACATTCCACGTATTGGACTTTGAGTCGTTAAGCATAGGGCATATTGCATAATAAACAGTTTACCGCCGTGTTTAGGGCAGGGCACCAATTGACTTGATGATGAGGCGTTAAATGAAGGAAATGAAAGGGGGTAAACAGTGAAATCATCACAACTAGTAATGAGAGGGTTGTGGAACTCACAATAACAAGTAGTGGATGTTAGAACTCTAAGACAGGGAAAAAATCTGAATGCATGGATTATAAGACTCTCTGGGGGTGGCAAAACCAAAAATTACCAATCACAGGATCTTATGGGGGCAAAAGGCCAATCACAGGGTCCTATGGGGTAGAAAAACCAAAAATTACCAATGATGAGGCCCTATGGGGCAACAAAACCAAAAATTACTGATGACAAAACCTTATTGGGGCCACAGCACCAGCAATGACAGCAGAATGATGAGGGCTGGCAAACCTAGTGATGGCTGCTGACTGCTGCTTTGGCTGTATGGGTACAGTATCTACTGGGTAGTTGATCCCTTGCCCCCGTGTCAGACACCTGTTTAACACAATGCACGCCCAGTGCCCACCCCTCGTTCCTCACATACCACCCAATGGTGCAATCTCCCATCATGCTGGATCACTCCACTCTTGTTCAGGATTGCCCTGCTGCCATGCTGACCCCTCCCCACAGTGATTTGCCACCCAGTATTTTAACACTGATCACTATGCCAGATCCAAAGATGGTGCTCAAACAGTACTTTGACCCCGGTGATGAACCTACAAGGCACAGATCTTGGCTGGAAATGCAGAGAAATTTCCTAGAGTATGCCAAGATCTTCATGCTTGGCATCTTCTTGATCAGCCAGGGCTTTCCAACACTTTTGCTCCTCAAGAAGCTTGCCCCCGAATCCCGGAGCATGGCCTGGGTGATGTTCCACACACTGGGAACAAAGCCCAGTTTCTTGGCCCAGGACATTGTAGATACATTGTAAGGAAATGTAAAATCTGCCTGGCAAAGATCCACTTGGTACATAATAAATACATTTAAAATATCCAGGCAAATTTCTTCAAGCTGTGTCCCCTGCCGTTGTTTTTTTGTTTTGCCACAACCCCTTTTGGCTCATTTTGATTTTCTTCTTGGCCTGGACACCTCCTTTTCCCCCTTACATGCAGTAGATCTAATTACTATATGTCATTGTTGAGCAATACAGCCCATTTAGATGCCAGCAAGATAAAATGTTGTATAAAAACCAAGACATTCAGGTATGAAGAGCTAGACATTTGGGTGAGATATTGATAACATTTGGGTATGAGGGTTTAGCAAGCAAGCATCAATCTAACATTGCCAACATGAAAAGAAGGAGATATCCAATTTTAGATGAAGCTACCTGAAATTCTTGCTACCCAGCCTGGGTAGTGCTTGGGTAGTATCACGTAGCACTTGGTAGTGGGAGGAGATTTTGCTGATGGGGATAAATCAAGTCTTTGAGTTGAGAAATGAGCAAGTTCTGTGCCATGGAGGGGTCCTGTTTCATTACCCCAATTATCAGAGTTGGTGCCAGGGGGCTTAATGTGCGTCTACTATAGCTGCTTTGCCTGTGGGTTGCCTGACACCCTTCTGCAGAAAGAGACAGATAGGATAAAATAATGAAATATTAGAGAGGTCAGAGGTGTGTGCAGACATGCAGTCTCCGTTTATGTTATTTGCTCATTTTGCTTTGGTTCTAGTTATGTTTCTAAGTCCTGGAAACTTCTTTGGTTATCCAGCTCTGGTACATACGCCAATCTCAGCTTGGTCAAGTCCGCATTGTCCTCGCCATCTGACACAATGTCCCTCAATGGCCAACTGGGGCATACCAGGAGCTCTGCCAACACCAAAATTCACTTTCTGAATTGGAGGGGGAGAAACTAGGATTATCAACAGTGATCAAGCTGATGAGGGTGAGGGATATATTACTCTCTGGGTCTGGTGTGTGCAACCCATGTTTCTATGCCAACATAGATTATGCTTGATTGGCATACTTACATTAAATTTCTGTACCATTGGGTCTTAATTTTTTGTACTAAATAGATCTACCCTGTCCCTTTCTTTTGAAATCCATAACTTTGGCTGCTCAATCAATGTGATGCACCGATTGCTGAATTTTTTTCCTCTCCCCCCCTAGCTGATACTCTCTACATCAGCTGAGGTCAGTTCTTTATTTTACCACACCCATGTACTTGATAGCTATCTTAGCCCCTTCATCAGGTAAATATCAACTCAGTTGATATTTGCTGAGCCTGCTTATCAAAACCTGTGGACTAGGCTTATCTGATCATCAAATCTGTTTCATCTTCCTCACATCTGACATATCTTTACCTGTTTTCTACATTTCTTGTGGCACTCTGGGTGGCTTCCTCTCTCCACTGCCCTCATGGATCACATCTCAGTTGTTGATCTTTTCCAAGAGCTTGAGTCACTGCTGGGACCCCACCCACTTGATGATTTTTCTCATGCAGCCCAGTTATGCCATAGGCTGCAAAACCAGGGTAACTCAGAGATACCATAGGACTGGCTCTAACAAGTATGTTGAGCAGTAGTTCACACCCTCATTTGGTTCTGACAATGCTTAAGAGCGGGGGAGTGCAGCTGTCAGGTTCTCAAGTCTCCCCTCCCCTATCACCTACTCCAGGCCCAGAATCCCCTCCTCTACCTCCTCTCCCTTCCCTTCAGATATCTCATAGGATTTAGCTTCTTGTTAACAGAAGGGAGGAAAGAAGAGCTCAGCCCACCCCAGGCCCTACTTTCCCTCAAGCACCCCATTCTTCTGTTCATAGGAGAAAAAGAGGAAGAGCTCAGTCTACTCTAGGCCCCACTTCCCCTCAAGGATCCTGTATGATTCACTCTCCTGTCAAAAGAAGAAAAATTCAGGGATCTCCTATTCTCAACAAGTGGAATTGTCTACCAAAAACTGGGAGGAGAAAGACCCGGCCCAGAAACAATAATTAACCCACAGACACTCCAGAAATTTTCAGAGGATAAGAATGAGGATGAGGATGAGGGCAAGAGTGGACCTTCAGCCAATAGAGTTAAGCAATGGGTGACCATTTTCTGCTGTTACCCTTGTTGATGGTCTAAGAGCCTTAATCCAACAGCTTGCTGGAGCATGTACCAATAACCAATGATAACCTGGAGATGATTGTTCAGGGGCTTTTATCACCACAATCAGTAACCTGCCTTCCACCTGGTTCTAGCCTCAAGGAGCTTGCTTCACAGTGGTGTGTCATAAATGGAGACAAGAATATTATCCTCTTTTGGCAGACAGTCATCAAAATGACTATTTCCCTGCACTGTCAGAGGTATGGTTTGGTATTTGTGAAGAGGTTTCTCAACTGGAGGCTTCATCTCAGACATTACATATCCCCCAGGAAGATTTGGGATCAAGCACTCTGCACTCCAGGGCTTACACAAGGCCAAATGGCAAGGAAAAGGAGGAAATTTGTCAGGCTTTGTAAAACTGGCATGAAGATGTAGCAGCTGGCTGCAGGAGGTCATTTCCATTATTATTCTGCCCACTGATGCTGGCTGATATTTAGCATAGACACATTCTATCTCATTCCATTACTCATTTGTTCAAGCTTGAAAGCCAAGCTTGTGATTTATCAGCTGAGAGTATCAATGAGCTTACCAAAACTTTTCATAAGGTGGAAAGCATGTACATTCATAACATTACCCCCTACTCTACTCAAAGTTTTCAGATGATCCATCATTGATGCCCCTAATGGAGAGAATCATCAAACAGATCTTGAAATTGCATGAACTTGTTGATTTCCAGATGTACACCAGGGTTGATGCTGACAAGTGCAAGACCTTTTCCATCCCAGAGATTATTTTCTCACCAGGGGTTACAGACTCAGATAGGTTCCTGGACAATATCAAACACTGGTATATCAGTATCATATCCAGTGTTTTCTGGGATTAACCATCATTTCGTAGGAACCTCATTCTCCCCCAAAGGTCAACCCAGTTTTGGAAGATTGACAGCACCCCAATTGTCCGGAAAGTCTTGGTGCTTGGGTCAGTAAACTCAATCTTAGAAGTCTCAATTGAAGCTGCCACCCCTGTAACCTATGCCTCTAATCAGGACACTGTGTTTATCCAGTGTAACCTCAAGTCATCTGTTGTTGTATGAGAGACATTTGAAAACAAGCAGTCACATAATGATTGGACAGACCACCAGAGGAGCAAAGGAACCAATAGCAATTCCTTTCAATCTTCAAATGACCTCACTGAACATGTAAGTGGATTTAGTCACCACATTTTCTTCCTTGATCTGAGTACCTGAGTGGCATTAGTTGGAGAAGTTTCCTGCATCAGGAAAGCAGGGGAATATGGTTTATTACCAAATCCCTTGTGACTTTGAAGATGGGTGAGTTCCATAAATCCATCTATGGCTACCAACTAATCACACTGGGGGCAAGGGGGTATTTATCCAGTGGGTACATGGTGAGTTCATTGTGGGTTTTAAAACAATTCGCCCAATCAATACCCACCAGGTACTCTCTGGGTACTTTTTGAAAGATACCCATCAATTCACCCAAATTTTACCCACTGGGTCCATTGTGGGTACTTTTACAAAGTACCCACTCAGGAACCCAGTGGGTATTTTTGAGTGAAAGCCCTGAGTTCTTTCACAAAGAACCCACTGATCTGATCACAATGTACCTGGTGGGTTTTTTTCAAAGAACTCACAAATAACTAACGGTGTGGCTCAGTTTTACCACAAAATCTCAAAAAACCCATTGAGTATCTAGTGAGGACATTGTGATAAAATCAGTGGGTTCTTTATGAAAGAACTTTCAATGAGTGACTCAGATTTTTGATGGGCATATTAAAAAGTAAATTCTGAAAGAACCCAGGGGTTTTGCTCAAAAAATACCCACTGGGTTCCTAGGTGAGTACTTTTACAAAGTACCCACCATGTACCCAGTGGGTGAAATTCAGGTAAATTGATGGGTATCTTTTGAGGGGTACTCGGTGGGTAACAACTGGGCGAATGGTTTCAAAACTCACAATGAACTCAGAATGTACCTACGGGGTAAGTACCCCCTTGCCACCAGTGTCAGTCTGCCCATATAAAATCCATTCAAGTCACTGGGAATGGCTGGGAACTATTGTTCTCAACTATCAAGTCTATGTCTGATGAGCATAGATGGAGGATAACAGAGGTGGTCCATGCTACATACCCAATGACCTGGAAAAATATTTCTTCAGAGGAGGTGCAAAAGCAAGGATTCCATGCAAAACACTTCCGTGTCTGGAACAGTTAATCTGGGAGTGTAAGTGTGCAACAAACAGGACTTCTTCTATAATTCACACCATTCTATTTAGGGGGTAGATGCTCCCACCAAAGTACACCCATCCATCTAATGAAGAAGTGTCAAAACACAGGGTGCCCAAAGCACCACAGAATTCCCCACCCATCTCAGGCTATCCTTGAGGATGATGGATGTCTCTATGAATAATTGTCTAATAGATTGCTTGATGTATTTGAATGGTGGGAGGGTGAAGTGAGGGTTCCCTTGTTTGGTTTTTATGGCTCCCTAACTTTAAGTCCCAAATAAAAAAAAACTGCCTTCCCTCTCACTATCAAGCCCTTATTGATGTTTTCCAGGATATCCCATTTGATAGGGAACCTCTCCTGTATCCTTTCACAAACCTCATCATAAACTTAGGGGCGGAAACAAGTGCTCACATCAACTCCCTATATTATGTGTTATGTATTGTGATTCCTTTTGGTACCTGGGAAGATGGTCAGCTCTGCTTGTATGAGCTGGGGGTAGTCCTAGATTTACTTCCTGGTGATGTGGTAATATTGATTTCAAACCATATCACCCACTTCAACCGTTAGTGGAAGGTCACAGGTTCTATTGTGCTGAGTACTGATAGCTGCATAGGGAGTTGGCTTGTGGACAGAAATGGTCAGGGCTCACAAATCAGGTAGAATTATTGTAGTACATAAAAAAAGCTCAACCACACTTGTATCATTCAATATTTCTTTGTATTTCATTGGCCAACTTAGCATTCTGATTACCCCACCTCTCTGGCAATTTTGTAAAAAGTTGGCAACTCCTATGGTCACAATTATCCCTCAGAGTGACATGTAGAATTAATCCTGGATATGATTTAATCACACTGTATTTTGATTACTAAAGGTCCTGTAGCTACATCTTTTCTTTGAGATGTTCTGCTCCCTCACCCAATAGTGCTCTCAATCACTTTGCCTTTGTCCCACTGTTGCCAAGGGTTGCCACTTGTTCACTCATAGGGTTTTGAGTGTGCAAATATAATAGTTGAAATTATTTGTGGTCCTTGTGCCCTGCTCTGAACCAGTTGTGGGCCACCTGTTGGTGCCACTGGTCATCTATTGGATTGATCACAAAAGGCCCAAGTTGGTGCCCACTTATGCGATTTAAAATAAAACACACCTTTCTCTTTGATTCAATCCCATATGGTCCAACAATGTCCCCCCTCCCCCTCTGTACCTCCCCTGTCACGAACGCGTGACATAGTAGCCAAGATCACACAAGTAATTAAAGACATTGGTCTTATTCACAGTAGTAAAAGTACAAAAAAGATCAACAGAAACTACAAACTCAAACAAGAACAAACGGATCCACGTCACAAGCACAGTCCTGAGCGAATGGACAACGGTGAGCGAAGTGGTGAGGGTTATGTACGCTTTGAGGACAATACGAGTACGCTTGAGTTACCGGATCCTGCCAGCACTCCCTACACCCCAACACGTCATGAAACAAACTATCATGCATCTCCTGTTTCACGTCCGTCAACGCCGCGCTCACTAATGCGAACCCATAACGGTCCTGGAGACCCGCTACCTCCACCTTCAACTTCATCCGAACCTGCTGTGACTTGTCGGAGGGACGACAACGTTGTCCAGTACGAGTCATCGGACTCTTGCGACTTTTCTTCTGGGTCCTCTCCACCAACTGACGACTCGGGACAGGACTCCAGGGAGGGGACTGAGGAAGAGGAACTCCTCGATCCTGGAGATGGCGGAGGGACGACGGGGGAGTGAGGAGCTGCATCGGTGCAGTACGCTCCGTGGCATCTATGGCCAAAGTACCTGAGGAGAGATTCCTGGAAAGGTTTCCAATGTTCCAAGGCGAAGTGAGAGAAGTCTTCATTAAGACTGTTAACGACGACATACATGACATCCATCCTCTTCTCCAACTTCAAAATCCTATCTTCCCTCTCTTGCTCCATCGCATCCTGCAGGGGAGTGACACCAGGAGCCCACCTTCGAGTCCTGTTGGGGTCTTCATACCCCGCTTGCTCCCAGAACTCAGCAGGAGCATTGTGGGCGGTCAAGAAGTCTACCGCCACCTGATTGTCATGAGCAATGTTGGCGGGGGTGTCGTATAAGTGCTGCTCCACGTTGAGGGGAGCGTCCATCTCGAAGGACGGGGAGAAGTCGAAAGGGGTGGCAGCGGCGTTGAGTGTCAGGGCCACTCTACCCCAACAACTACCAGTTCACTGAGCCGGCTCCGCAGAGTACTCACTAGTCCAACTAGCTTGTGAGAGAACGATCACGTCTCTATTCTTCCGGTAGGTTGTCCGAGGTCACTACAAGTCAGGTCGAAATCCTAAAGAGAAACCCAACCTAAACCGCACTTCGTTCGGTTTAACAAGCAAGGGTTGATCCCTACAACAGGATTGATGACTCCACCAGTTGATCGACTGGACGCTTGAGGTGTTCTAATATGACTGCTGGGAGTCTATAGTTACGAGGCGCAGTTGACGCGCAGAGCGGGAGGGAGAGCAGATGGGGATGTCTTGGATCAAACAAGAAACTCTGACTTGTCCTTAACTGCAACTGGGCTGAGAAGGGCAGAGGATTTCATGAGGTAACAAAACTAAGGTACTACGATACAGCCACAGTTGCTACTTATACTAAAGGAGTGGCCATGACGTCAATACCCTAATATACCCTTATCAAATCAGAACAAAGGGAGATAAGGAGTGTGAGAACGCTAAGTAAGGGAAGCGAACAAATATGACGCGTGGGAAGATAAAGGACAAAGGGCCTTACTAGCGTGTGAAGGATTGCATAAAAGATAAGGAATGTCCGCATGAAACATAGGGGTAAAGATAACACTAGTCCTAAAAGAAAAAGGGGCATGGGGTCATGAAAGTTCGTACCTGGGGATCACACCCAAGGGTCAGGTGGAAACCTCTCATTGCTTCGTGCAATTTTCGAGCGGCTCCGAGATAAGAGACCATGCAGCATCCCTTGTTGTCTGTAGGCGGTAACAGCATCACGGAATAGTGGCAACCTCAACGTAGGTCCGAGCATGAGGAGCGCAGGCCTAGACTCATGGGACATGAGGGATTACAGATTCGCCGGCGTTTCACGCTAACGGCTACTTCCACATTTGCTTGGCTAACCAAAAGGAGTCTAAGGCACTCCTTCCGAATAACGGCGATTCCTTCCTCCGATTAGGAGACTGTGATGTGACTGTCCACGTGTGTGATCAGGGTCCAGGGTTGGTCGTAATCGTAAAGTCATAAAGGGGCCGTAAAAGGGGTTCGTGATGTCATAAAGGGGTCATCAGGGTCTTGAGACCTATTTTTAGTGCGCGCGCGTTCTAGGCGTTCCGGAACGAAGTTCTTCCAAGGCCGTCCCGCGGGCCGAGGTGTCAGCTTGATGTAGTAAGCCAACGATGATGGTACAGGGGCGGAAGTTGATGTGACCCGGACCAATGAGGTTCGTCGAGGTAGGTCACGTGAAGGATCACCGATCTAGGCTATAAGAAGGACGTCTTCTTGGAGCCATCCTTGATCAGCAACACCAGCAACTTCCCCATCATCTTACCAAAACATGTCCTTCCCCAACAACCACACCTACAAAGTCGCCAATGGTATCTCCACCATCTCTCGCATCGACCGTCGTGCCGCTGCCCGCAAGTCCTACGCCTGTGCAGCAGGGACTCCCTATACCACTGATGACCAGGTATGGGGGAGACCTAGAGCTTTTGTGTACTAGCACTAACACCTTCCTCTAGGTAGAGGTTACGTTCTTTTGGGCGTTGATGTCCAGCTAACGGCTTCTAGATCTTGGAGGTCATCACAGAAGTAGACGCCGAACGTCTCAGGGAGACGATCCCACATTTGACGGGGTTGACCTGGGACGATGAGCTCTGGGTCCGTACGATAATCGCCGAGAAGGTGGCCTTCCGGATGAGGGGTAGGTTTGGAGAGTTGGAGCATCCGATCAAGAAGGAGCTCTGGTACACCCTTCAGAGGGGCATCTACGATCAGGACCTGTTGGAGCACGGAGCGACTGTTCCTCGAGCCGTCCGCCACGCTACCGCTTCCACTAGCCTTTTGTGGTCGCTCATTCGAGAGGGAGAAAGCCGGGTAGGTTTTCTGTCTGAATATTCGAGTATGACTCTCGACTAATCAGACTGCCTAGGTTGAACGATTGGAGCGGGAGGTAAAGGAAGCGAAGGCAGACGTCCTTCTTTTGTCAGCGGAGGGTCTTCAAATGAAGGAGACCTTGGCTGCCTTCCAGCAGGGGACGAACGAGGCGTTGGAGGCAATGGTCGCCAACCATCAAGAGTTGATCGCCGGGTTAAAGGTTAGGGACAACAACATCAAGGGGGCATTGGCCAGGAGGGATGAAAAGGTAATGCCGCTTTCATCATTTGCTTAGAATGATGGAAGCTGACATTTCCTAGACCAAAGAACTCGAGAACGTGGTGGCTGTGTTGACGGCGCAGGTCGAGTCCTTACAGGACAAAACCTGCAACTGCAAGGAGGGTCCCAAATTGGTTGGTCAGGGGACCGCCGATGTTCCGTTCGAGTTGGAGTACGCCGACGAGGTGGTACTCCCATCTCCTAACCCGTCGTCCTATGCGACGCCTCCAATTGAGAACTCGGTTCCCGTTCCGACTCCGGCTCCGGCTTCCACTCTGGCCGCTTCCGACAAGGAGAACTGTGGGCGCTGCGTCTTGCAGCCGATCCATCAGTTGGTGAAGATCGAGGATGAGGTCATGGAGGTTGACCGAGCCGAAGATGCTCCGAGGGTCGCCGAGGTACGTCCGGTGACTAAGGGGCAACGTTGCAAACGCTCTCGACGCCGTCCTGCTCATTGTATGACCGCGTCGGCTAATCCTTACCCTCGACCAGTTGAGTCGGATGGTGACCTCTCTGGTCGAGGTGGGGAACGAGAGTTCCGCTATCGAGTCAACCGTCCCTACCGACAGGTCGAGTCGGAGATCCAGCTTCGCCACCAGCTTCGACTCGCAAGACAGGATCCTACCCAGGGGTCCGATGAGGGAGACGGAGGGTCGCTTGCCGACTACGTCGACAGTACTGCCGAACAGTCACCCGGTGATGGAGATGTGGGACCAGGTGTTCCAGAGTTCGGTGACATCTGGGAGGCTGATCGGTCCGCTCGAAGGTATCTCTTCCTATCGGCTTGAACTAGTCGTTCAGCTGAGTGCCGAAGATGGTGACGCCATGTTCGGGGAGGTCCTAGCGAGGAGGGGCCAGCACTACAATCTCCGGGACGGACAGTTGATGACCTTCAGGCCTGCCGTGGATAGAGTCGACTTTTGAGGACGTTGTAGAAGCATTTGTATAGCCAGGTTGTTTCGTATTGCCGTGAATGTATGCGCGTTTGTGTGTTTTGAATGATCGGTGTGAAGGATAAGGAGTGTGAAGCATTCAAAACATAAGAAGTGATAAGAAGTGTTCGAAGAAAGAGCGTGTTATAAAAAGTTTAAAAATACCATGTTCCTGACATTGAGCAGAGCGTTGTTTGCAGCGTAGGCAGACGTAGTGGTAAGCGTGTTTGAGGAGAGGGGAGTAGTGGTAATTGCGAGAGAGGGAAGGAGACAATGGGAGGAAAAGACCAATAATCCCCCTAGATTATATATGACTGACTCAATAAGGTGCCAAAAGGAGAAGACAATAAATCATTATCCCTGTAAACCCCGATTAGGATAAACGAATCCTTAACCCCAATCACAATCCCATCAAATCCAGAGAAATCCCCATCACACTTCTATTGCCGCCATGAAACAAGAGAAATCCCCACCAGGCTCCTAAATAATTCTTTCACTATTTTCCCCCTATTTCGTACTCGATATCGGTTGTTCTAAGTTCCACTTTTCTGACTCATCTACCCTACCCTAAAGTACGCACAGACCATGTTGATCCCTGTTTGGTTCATAGTAGAATTGTGACTCCTGTAGAGGACTGGGTATATAAGGAAGAGTGTTCGCTCCTTTCTTTTCCCCATTCTCAATCTCTTCTGTACTCCTCTATCATACTCTCAATAAAACAAAGTAAGCCAAGGAATTCTCCCCACACTTTACTTCCCTTCTGACTCGTTCAAAGCAGGAATTCTCCTGCCAGTGTATGTTCAGTGCCCCTAACCCATTCCCCTCTACCAGTCCTATCCAACGCCCAGTCATACCCGACGCAAGGAGATCTATCTGGGAGTATAAACTCATCAGAAGTCTTCAAGTAAACCGAACCGCCGGTTTACTAACTCATTTCCCTTATTATCGTCCTTTCGCTGCTCTCGATTCCGGAGTCACCACTCCCCCTTTCCTTTTAGGAGCAGATCATCAGTTCCTTTGGAATTCAGACCTTACTGGGAGCGTCCTAGCGACCGTCTACTTCAGTATAAGTCCTGCCTTCTATTTTCCTAATCCTCGCATTCATCTTACTACCAATATCCATACTCACTCTCCTGCCATCATCGTCTTGTGGTGGGAAATCCCAACTGAATTACCTTATTCAGTTTTAGAATACCTCGTCAGCTTCGAACACCTTAGCGATCAAGACTTCGACCCGTTCATCCAGCAACTGAGTCAGTTCTGTCAAGACTACCACTCAGCCGTCCACCCTTATCAAACCGAGTCACCACTCGCTCTTGATATTCCCCCTCCCCTCGTCTCCACACCCGGAACTCCCTTTAACGTTCGACCAGACACACCTTACCCGTCCTCTAACCCTCTAGCGTCCCCTAAACAGTAAGCAGGCCCACAACCCTGACATCCCCTGCTGGTACTTTCTGGCACACCATGCCCAGCAAAGATCTTCACGACTCACCAGCAGCTTCAAGATGTTTTTACTTCTTCAATCGCTGTACTCCACCTGGATGAGACAGATTCCGTACGTGTGGGGCATCATTTTCAACACAAGAAAACTTTTGTACCCCCCCACTCACAGCAATGGCAGGACAAAATGACTTTTCCCTCCCACTGTGCTACATCGAGCTCTTGAGAGAGATGGGATCTGATGGACGGGTTGGAGACTGCATACCATTGTTCACTCCAGAGGTAAGCAGCACCAAACTCAAATCTCCTATCCTGCTAACTTTTTAAATTACACTGGGGGCAGACCCCTACTTACCCAGCAGGCAAATTGAGGGTTTTTGAGAGTTTTTCAACAATCTACTCAGATTTTACCCAGTGGGTTAATTGTGAACAAATCCAAAACTTACCCACCACTTTGCCCACACTTCGATCAGTAGGTAAGTTTTGAACTTGTTCTGAACAAGCTCATCAGTTTGCCCATAAGGTACTTCTTTGAAAAACCCCAAGGGTTCTTTCAAAAATTGCACCAAATGTGCCTACCACATGCTCTGAGCCACTTATCAAGAGTTCTTTCTAAACTTGCTCACAACATGCTCAGTAACATACCCACCAGGTTTTCTTTGATGTAATCACAATAAATTCTTGATATCCTCAATTTCTTGAAAAACTCTCAACAATCCCACTGTGTACATGATTGAACATGTTGGGGAAATTTTCTGGGTGAGTGGCTCAGATAATACGATGGACACATTTTGTGCAATTTGTGAAAGAACCCTTGGAGCTTTGTCAAAGAAGTAGCTCATGGGAAAGCTGATGAGCTTGTTCAAAACAAAATCAAAACTTACCCACTGATCAAATTGTGGGCAAAGTGGTAGGCAAGTTTTGATTTTGTTCATGATTAACCCGCTAGGTAAAGTCTGAGTAAATTGTTGAAAAACTCTCAAAAAAACCCTCAATTCACCTGCTGGGTAAGTAGGGTCTGCCCCCAGTGTCAGTGGGTCAGCAGGTGTATCATTTATGACTAGTGTTGCGGTGAACTGACTCAGTTCTAATCAAGGCTCATTGAACAGCTATTGTCTCAGCTCACTCTCCTCCAAACAGCCATCAAGTCATTTCTGTTTATGGGAGATGTAAAATCCAATGCATTTATTTATTTATTACAAATTCAAAAAAACAGAACTGAGGTGCCACGTGGACTCAAGCCAGACCAGGAAAAGTCATGAGTGACAAAAAATTAATAAATATTGTGTGGGGCTAGCTTTCTGTGTCCTAGATGACTCCCAATGCTTTGCAAACATCCACTGACATGCCTCCATCCTCTGCAGTACTTGGCAGCAACAATCCCTACATCTTCTTCCCTTATGACACCTTCCCAATGTTTCACAATGTTTCTATACCCTCTACACCTCCCTACCTCTCCCTATGCATTCCTATACTTCCCTACATATCCTTATATCTCCTTTTACCTCACTATTCTCTTCCCTGCAGTTTCCTATTCATCCCAATGCTTTGCGATCCTCCCAAAATATTTCTATGCTCTCTATCCCTCGCTACCCCCCCCCCCCAACCTCCCTACATTACACCATTTGTGACTCCTCCCTATATCTTTTCCCGGCTTCCCTATACCTTTGAAACATCTCCCTACACCATCTCCCTCAATCCCTCAATACCTATGCTTGATCACTTCCTGTTGGTTCATTTCTCAACCACATCTCTTTCCTTTGTCATTCCTTTCAATCCCTTGCCCTTCCTATGTCATGGACTCATCATTTGGTTAATTTGACATCATTTGGTTGGTTCCCTCTTCCTTCCTTTGTTCTCAGAGCCTTTTAGAATGGTATATAAGCCTCTGTATTCGATAGACTAGCAGCAGATCAATCCAGGAGACTAATTACCATGTTTCCCTCTCCCTATTGTTCTCTACTCATTGTTGTCATCTCCCTCTAGTTGACCTCATTGTCTCTATTATTCTCATCATCATACCTGTGTCCCTGCGTCCTCCTCCTTGTCTCTAGTGTCCCATCGTCGTCTCAAAGATCCTGATATCCCGAGGCTCTTGTCGTTATCCCAAATTTTTCCCTTGTTGTTCCCTCATCTGTCTCATTGATTTCCTTCTGTTCTCTTTAGTTATCTTTGTCCTCTCTTGTTATTTACATCCCCCTACATCTCCCAAAGTTCCTGATGTTTCCCTATTGTACCCTATGTTTCCCTACTGATTTCTACCCTTCTCTACTTACCTTCCAGTTCTCCCTACACGTCCCTATGGAGCTAGGGGGCATTGTACAACCAAGGTCCACCTTCATCAACGTTGACAGGGCACCCCATCTAGCCCCTGTTTACTGCGTCGTTGCCATAGTATCCTGCAGATAAGTGCTTGGTCAAATTCAGTGAGCTGTTGCATGAGGAAAGCTTCAACACCTGCAGAGCCTCCATGAGTTTCAATTGAATCCAGTCTCGGCAGGTGGTGCAGGTTTCTTTCCCAGATGAGAACAGATGTTTGCACAGCACTAAACTTGCCTGTGCAGGCAAGACATCCATCACAAAACAGAAGAGGAATGGAAACCTTTTTTCTACTGTCTGTGCCAACATCAGGTCTTTCGTACAGGGCGGAGAAAAGTTGCATGTACCTACCAGTAGGCGAGAATATCAAAAACAACTGTTTGCTCAACACCATCCACCTCCTCAGTCCTACTGAAGGTTTCCAATTGTTCCTTGAGGTAGTCATCCAGTTCTTGCTGGACAGCTTCCAACCCTCTCATCTTGTATTATTGTCTAAATGTGCTTACCCCCCACTCATGCCTTTGTCCAGACAAGCTTGATGCAGACCTCTCATGAGAAAGTGTTCCCAAAGTAGGTATTCTGAAAAGTTTGCCAAGCTCGAGATTGCTGAAGTAGATCATTTGGGACGGTCTTGTAAACGGTTGATGAACAACTAATCGCAGGAGTGGTGTTTGCCATCTTGAACTCAAGCATCTGAAAACACAAGTCAGGGTTGTCAACAACATCCAGAACCAGTGGGTTTACCGACCTGCTCAAGAATCCAACCCCTCACAATTTCTGTCAGCGTGCTGAATTTTACCCTCTTTTTGAACCATTTTTCTTACACCCAACTTTCGCTCACTCTCCTTACCTATACCCCTTTCTTATCTTATCAGTTCCCTTATCACGATTCACATGTCATCAAGAAACACAGACAAAGACACAGATGATATTACAGCGGGCGAACCCGCAATGAAGACACAAGATGAATAGTGTCAGGGCCACTCTTCGCCCTTCAGGTACCAGTGCTGTTGGTGAGTCGCAACTCCAACCAACAAGAAACAATGGGGCAAAGGGGGAACGACTTCCCTATATCCACCCAAAGTCTACGTGGTCCAAAACGCGATGGACGAGCGTTCTCCGGTAGGTTGTCCGAATTCACAGCAGGAGTGCCGAGCCTCTATCAGGTAAATCCCTATCGTCTTCTGAGGGCAGATACAAGAGCCCGAGGATGGCGCCTCAAACTGATGACTTGATCCAAAGAGCAGTGTGGAACTCGATGTCGTGTCCGAGCTCGCTTCAAACACCGGTTGAGGGTCAAGACTGAGTGAGAGAGGAGAGCGAACGGTTCAAGGAGTTACTCGATAAGCTCTTCAGTGGCCTACAGCAAATACACCGATGCTGCAAGGAGAAGAGGACTTCCCGAGATATCAAAGATGGGGAGTCCTCAGCTACTCTACTGGTGCTTTATATAGGAGAGTGGCCGGGACATAGATAACCCTATCTAATAATAACTCGGAGCAAGGAAGGGCCGAGAGTAAGCTGGAACAGTAAGCGGCCCGGGATGTAGAATAGAAATGATAAAGGAATGACTAATGGGTCAGGGTTCGTGAGAGAATAAGAACGGGGTCATGACGTCGTGTGGGAAAGGAATGACAAAGGATAATATCACATGCAAGGACGAACCAATGAGAGGACGACGCGTCAGCTTCGTCCGATCGGGACAACAAAGGACCGAGTGGGGCGTGAATGTCGAAGGCGAATGTATGAGGAGTCTGGACCGGTGACACGATTGGCCGAGCCAATGGCGAATAGGGCGCGGGCGCTGTCGATGATCGAATAAAGCGTAGTGCGAACCGGCCATTGGGTCCATCCAAGCTCCCTTCTTCCCAAATCAACAATCCCACCGACCAACTACTCATCCACTATGCCCATGATCTCCGATCGTGTCTTCCGTGCTGAGAACAGCACCGCTACCATCGAGTCTGCGGATCCGCGCTCCGTACAGAACAAGAGTTACTTCCTTCCGAACGCCAACGTATCGTACCCTAGTTATCGCGAGGTGCGACGTCACGTGTCGCCGTTTGCTGGCAACAACTGACATCGCATCGTAGATCTTCGCGGTCGCCGACAAGGTGGATGCTCGACAACTGGAGGCAACGATCGCCAGGCCTCCCCACTACTTGACCATAGATGACGAGTTGTGGTATCACAACTTGATTGATCACAAGTTACAGGAGTCGATGCGCGGGGTCACGTTTGACACCGAGTTGCGTATGCCATGGGAGACTCCGGTGGCGTCATCGTTGTGGGGTCTTCTGAAGATGGGAATCTACGATCTCGGAAACGGCGAAGGAAGGTGGCCGGGGGCGACTCGTTCGCAACACTATACAGCAGCCGTTGGTCACCGTCTTTGGTTCCTTTTGAGGACAGAGCAGAAAGCGGTGAGTCGGTCTGTGCATCCCGCTTGTGGGATAACACTGACAGGCTTGTAGAATGAGCGACTGAAACGCGAAGTGAAGGAAGCGAAGGATGATGCCCGTAGGATGTACTCGGAAGCGTTGGACACGAAGAAGACGCTGCTCCTGATGAACGATATGCTTCGCGTCACGTTTGAGGGCGAGATGCTGGCGATGCGTGAGGAACACAATCGGTTGGTCGAGTCCCTGAAGGAACGGGATGACACCATCCAGCGGGACCTGATCGAGGTCGACCGACGGCTCAACCGTCATAGAAGGGCTCTGAATGAGCTCGACACCAAGGTTGGTGCGACTTCTCCTGGTCTTTACCAAGAGAGCTCATGCCACTCCTAGGTCGATACGTTGGACGACACTTTGCCATTGTTGGGCGCTCGGGTCGAATCGATGAGCGAGCGGTTGTGTCACTGCCGCACTCGTTCGGTAGCTGCGGTTCGCGACGAGTCCGAGGACGAGTCGATACCAGATCGGATGGCTTCTCCCATAGGTGGGATGTCGGTTGACATATTTGGCTTGTCCACTGACATCCCTTCTTAGCTTCCGATGGATCGTACCGCACACCTGCGCATACTGATGGCGGGGAGGAAGTCGTTCGTGAGACGTCCGAGGAGACGGCCGTGAATCCGGTTAGCAGTTCTCCCGAGTTGGAGTACGCGGGGGAGAATGAAGTGGCTGTTCCGATTCCGCCTCCGTCGATCTCGCCGGTGCGTGGGCAACGTTCTATCCGTGCTCGTCGTTGGGTTCCTTATCGCGGGGCCCTTCGTCCAGCGCACCGCATGCGTCCCAGTAATCCCAACGTTGTCCGCCAGGGTGGAGACATTGAATCCACCGTCCTATTCCGATGCGACGATGCTACAGTGTCGCGTGGATCGCGGCGAGCTGATTCCGGTGGAGTCCGTCGACGTGAACGACTTAACCGACCTTACGCTCTTGTCGGTCCAGCGTGCAGCGGAGGCCGTTCGCCTGGTGGCTCAACTGACCGAGAGGGTGGAGGGTTGGTCAGTCCAGAGGACTCTGGATCAGACTATGGTCGATTCAGCGAGGAACCGCCTTCGCGCCGAGGTTCAGTTGGCCGTCGCTCATCGTCTGGAGGAAGCTCGGGTCGTCGAGATGGTCGACGAGGAAGCCGACGAGAATGCCTCGGAGGGGACGGAGGAGGAGGTTGCCAGTGCTGAGGAGTACTGGCAGACCAGGTCTTGACGACCAGGGTTTGTACTCCTTGGTCCTCATCCATAGAGTCCGGACGGATTCAACTTCGTCGGTTTGGTAGTCTCGTGTCTTCTCTGCGCGCCTTGTGTAATATCATCAGTGTCCTTGTCTGCGTTCCTTGATGACGTGTGAGTCGTGATAAAGGAAATGATAAAATAGGAAAGGGGTATAGGTAAGGAAAGTGGGCGCAAGTTGGGTGTACAAAATGGTTCAAAAAGGGAATAAAATTCAGCACGCTGACAAATAGCCAATGGAGTTGAATCCGCACCGACTCTATGGACAAGGACTAAAAGCGCACCAACCCAGTCGTCAAGACCTGGTCTGCCAGTACTCCTCAGCACTGGCAACCTCCTCCTCCGTCCCCTCCGAGGCACTCTCGACGACCCTAGCTTCCTCCAGACGATGAGCTACAGCCAGCTGAACCTCGGCGCGAAGGCGGTTCCTTGCTGAATCGACCATAGTCTGATCCTGAGTCCTCTGGACTGACCAACCCTCCACTCTCTCGGTCAGTTGAGCCACCAGGCGTACGGCCTCCGCTGCACGCTGGACCGACAAGAGCGTAAGGTTCATTAACCCGTTCATGTCGACGGGCTCCACGGGGATCGGCTCGCCGCGATCCAGGCGACACTGCAGCATCGTCGCGTTGGAATAGGATGGTGGACTCGATGTCTCCACCCTGGCGGATGGTGTTGGGATTACTGGGACACATGCGATGGGCTGGACGATGAGCACCAGGGTAAGGGACCCATCGACGGGCACGAATGGAACGCTGTCCACGCACCGGAGAGATTGAAGGAGGCGGAACCGGAACGGCCACCTCGTTCTCCCCTGCGTACTCCAACTCCGGAGAACTACTAACCGGGTTGACCGCCGTCTCCTCGGACGTCTCACGAACAACCTCCTCCCCACCGTCGGTACGATTAGGGGTGTGATACAAATCGCCCGAAGCTAGCGGAACGTCAGCGGACAGGTTAAATATGTCAACCGGCATCCCGAACCTATAGGGGAAGCCATCCTGTCTAGAATTGACTCGTCCTCAGACTCGTCCCTAACCGCTGCCACCGAACGAGTACGGCAGTGGCATAGTCGCTCACTCATGGACTTGACCCGAGCACCCAGCAACGGCAAGGCGTCATCCAACGTGTCAACCTAGAAGTGGCATGAGCTCTCTCGGTTAAAGACCAGGAGAAGTCGTGCCGACCTTGGTGTCCAGCTCATTCAGAGCCCTTCTATGACGGTTGAGCCGTCGGTCGACCTCAATCAGGTCCCGTTGTATGGTGTTGTCTCGCTCCTTCAACAACTCGACCAGTTGATTATGTTCCTCCCGCATCGCCAGCATCTCACTCTCGAACATCACACGAAGCGTGTCGTTCATCAGGAGAAGTGTCTTCTTGGTATCCAATGCCTCTGAGTACATTCTACGAGTGTTGTCCTTTGCTTCCTTCACCTCGCACTTCAGGTGTTCGTTCTACAAGCCAATCAGTGTTATCCCACAAGCGGGATGCACAGATTGACTCACCACTTTCTGTTCCGTCCTCAAAAGGAACCAGAGACGGTGACCAACGGCGGCTGTGTAGTGTTGGGAACGCGTAGCTCCAGGCCACCTTCCTTCCCCATTCCCCAGATCGTAGATTCCCATCCGCAGAAGACCCCACAGTGATGAAGCCACAGGAGTCTCATATGGCATGCGCAACTCAGTGTTGAACGTTACCCCGCGCATAGACTCTTGCAGCTTGTGGTCGATCAAGTTGTGGTACCACAACTCGTCATCTATAGTCAGGTAGCTGGGAGGCTTGGTGATCATCGCCTCCAGTTGACAAGCATCCACCTTGTTGGCGGCCACGAAGATCTGCGAATGCGATGTCAGTTGTTGCCAGCAATCGACGACACGTGACGTCGCACCTCTCGATAGCTGGGGTACGCCACGTTGGCGTTCAGCAGGAAGTAACTCTTGTTCTGTATGGACCGAGGATCCGCGGACTCGATGGTAGCGGTGCTATTCTCAGCACGGAAGACACGATCGGAGATCATAGGCATGGTTGGAGGAGTAGTTGGTTGGTGGGATTGTTGGTTTGGAAAGAAGGGAGTTTGATGGATCCAACGGCTGGTTCGCGCTACGCTTTATCTGACTAATGATGGCACTCACGCCCTATTCGCCATTGGGTCGGTCCATCTTTTCACCAGTCTAGACTCCCCATACATTCGCCTCGACAATTCGAGCCCCACTCGGTCTTTTGCTGTCCCGATCAGATGGGCTGACGCATCACCTTCTCATTGGTCAGTCTTCACATGTGATATTATTCTTTGTCATTCCTTTCCCACACAACGTCATGACTCCTTTCTTATTCTCTCACGAACCCTGACCCATTAGTCATTCTTTCATCATTTCTATTCTATATTCCAGGCTGCTTACTGTTCTGGCTTACTCTCGGCCCTTCTTTACTCTGAGTTATTATTAGGTAGGGTTATCTCTGTCCCAGCTGCTCTCCTATATAGGTACCAGTAGAGTAGCTGAGGATTCCCCATCTTTGATATCTCGGGAAGTCCTCTTCTCCTTGCAGCATCGGTGTATTTGCTGTAGGCCACTGAAGAGCTTATCAAGTACCTCTTTGAACACGTTCGCTCTCCTCTCTCTCTCAGCCTTGTATCAAGAATCGACGAACACGCTTACGAAAAGGAGTTCCTCACACTGGGGGCAGACCCCTACTTACCCGGCAGGCAAATTGAGGGTTTTTTGAGAGTTTTTCAACAATTTACTCAGATTTTACCCAGTGGGTTAATTGTGAATAAATTCAAAACTTACCCACCAGTTTGCCCACACTTTGATCGGTGGGTAAGTTTTGAAATTGTTCTCAGCAAACTCATCAGTTTGCCCATGAGGTACTTCTTTGACAAAACTCTAAGAGTTCTTTCACAAATTGCACAAAATGTGTCCACCACATTATCTGAGCCACTCGTCCAGAGTTCTTTCACAAATTACCCAGAAATTTGCCCACAACATGTTCAATCATGTACACAGTGGGATTGTTGAGAGTTTGTCAAGAAACTGAGCATATCAAGAGTTTGTTGTGATTACATCAAAGAAAACCTGGTGAATATGTTACTGAGTATGTTGTGAGCAAGTTTTGAAAGAACTCTTGATGAGTGGCTCAGAGCATGTGGTGGGCACATTTGGTGCAATTTGTGAAAGAACCCTTGGGGTTTGTCAAAGAAGTACCTCATGGGCTAACTGATGAGCTTGTTCAGAACAAATTCAAAACTTACCCACTGATCAAAGTGTGGGCAAAGTGGTGGGTAAGTTTTGAATTTGTTCACAATTAACCCACTGGGTAAAATCTGAGTAAATTGTTGAAAAACTCTCAAAAACCCTCAATTTGCCTGCCGGGTAAGTAGGGGTCTGCCCCCAGTGTCATCGCTCTCTTGCTCAAGCACCAGCAGTAGTCCTTATGAAAATTATAAAGATCGTATGAGATGATCTTAGCAGTCTTGATCCCCACGACCGATAGGGAGGGGGTCGTGTTGTTTTAATGTTTTCGATTTGGCTGAACGACTCGAAAATCGTGGGATTTTGAAATTGCCGCTCCTTTGGGCTCCTTCCGAGGGAAATTATTGCCATATGTGGTAAAGGGCTGCACCGCCTCCCAGGGAAAAGATTTCCATATGCAGCCAAGGGCTGTGCTGCCTCCTTTCCACGCTTGCGCTTTGCCATTGCTGTACTTGCGCTTCGTCGTCGTCCTCCCCGCGCTTCGCCATCGTTTGTTGCTCAGTTGCTCACTGTCACCATGACTTCTATCCAAGTCCTCGGCTATGCGGAGGCGCATCCCTGCACCTATCTGCTGGACGCCAGCTATCCTCGTTCAATGGCGTCACCTGCTTTTTTGTTTGAAAACTCCCTCCACGCGCATCTGGAAGTCGGGGGCGTGCATTCGGCTCGGCTGACTATCTCTGTTCCCTCTCAGGGGGGGTATTATTCTTCCTCAGAGTTTCTCCTCCTTCTGTCTCCAACCCGCAAAGCAGATATCATCCTTGGGGCTGATTGGTTGCGATGTTGCCGTGTATCGGCCGCGAGTAACATACTCCTGTCACCCTATGAAGGAGTCTCTGTGGTTCTACCTGAAGGTCATGTGTGGCTGGCGGATGGTAGGTGGCCTGCGCACGGACGTTTTCTCTTCGCTCAATGTACACAGACACATTTATGCCCTTTTCGCTGCTGCATTCTCGCGAAGACCAGCGTTTGTTCTCGCCGACCCGCGCCACTAGCGGCGGGGGGATCCCCCCCCCCACCTACCCGCACTTCAAGACCACCAGCGGCGTACGCGGAAACCCCCATGCTATGCCAGGTCACCATGATCAGGTGATACTTGACCCGAATTGTTCGCAGCTTCTTTCGCATCCGTCCGCCTCAATATCGGAGGACAATGCGAAAGACCGTGACCATCCTGAATACAATATGAAAAACCGTGACAATCCTGAATACAATATGAATCTCGTGTTGACTTTGTTAAAAAAGTGTTTGCATGAAAATGGTGTGGAGTTTTGGGCCACAATTCAATGCCAACACCAATTCTCAGTGGCCTTGACGAGTGTGGAGGCGCTGCGATCGGGATTCATCCGTCACATATTCGATGGTGATTGTGTGTTACACAAAGGTGCGGAATGCGCGCAAGTTGTCTCTTGCGAAAAATGGCCACATTCTATGGGAATCCACCTGATTGACGACGCCATACAATGGGTTCAAGAAGGCGCGTTGAGTGTCACGGAATTGGCTCGTGTGTGTGAGGCACTTGGCATAACTTCACAAGCTAAACAGAGGCTCAGGTCTCTCTCATCCAAGCTTGTGGAACGTCGGCGAAAACTCCTTGATATGTCAGACGCCGCCGCCCTACAGGTGGTAGACCTTTTCGCAAAATTGGGCTGTCAATCTGCTGCTAAACCGCTCAGAGCTATTTGTGATGCACATGGCATCGAAGTTTCGGAGGAGGCTTCGAAGGAGGATAATACAGCGAAAATCTTAGCTCACATTACGGAGGGCAGATGCGTGAATTCTGGTCGAGAACGCCCGGGCTGTGTTAATGTGCAAGGTGACCCTACTATAAACGCGCAGCGTGCGGTTTATCTACAAGTGGCGGTGCTTCAACACGTCTTGGAAGTCGCTTCGAGGAAGCAGCTGCAGGTTGTTCTGGATTTGCACGAGATTGCTTATGACTCTGCGGAAACTGTCAAGAAACTGCGCGGCAAACTGAAGAGGTACATATCCACCATTGAGCGAGGTAAAGTGAAAGAAGCGAAAGCTGAAGATGCCGTTATGGAGAGGTTGCGCCGGCTCGACGGTATTCGGAAATCTTGGCCTAAACTAGTTCCTATGGAAATGAAGGAGAAGGTGGTGAGAGAGTTTCGCGCTGCGACATCGTCGGAGGCATTGGCGACTTTCGTATGCGCCTGCTGCGGATGCCAGCAACCCATCCAAGAACGTATCCGAAAATTGCTCGAAGAGGTGAACTTGAAGTTGTTGGAGGGGCCCTCATCCCACTGGAACGATGCGTCCTTTCCGCCTCCCCCTACTCCCTTCTCGGCAGGTCCGCTGAAAAACGTACTTGTAGACGAGCGAGGTGTCACAGGTGCTGGAGAGGCGACCTCTTTGGATCTGTGCAACTCTTGTTCGCAATGCTTGAGAAAAAACAGTTTACCAAAACATGCGCTCGCTAACAAGTTGTATGTTGGTCCAGTTCCGCGTGAGTTGGACGATCTGACCATGGTGGAGGAATCCATGATTGCCCGTGCGCGCGCAAAATCGTGGATCGTTAAATTGCAAGAGAACAATGCGGAGGTGGCTTCTCCTACGTCCCAGAGGGGATTGAAAGGGCATACAATTATTTATCCTCAACAGCCTGACAAGCTTGCCACATTGCTCCCGCCCCCAGTCGGCGAAACCCTGACCTTCATTTGCATCATTTTTGTAGGGAGCTCTCAACTGACGGGTGAATGGTTACGAGAAAAAGCCAAGCCGCTGATTGTTCGTCGTGAGAAGGTGAGGAACGCCTTGCGATGGCTAAAGGATAACAACCCGCTATACCAAAATGTGGAGATATCCGACGCTAACGTGAACTCATTGCCTGTTCACGACGTCCTGCCGTATCATGTCGAATGTGTACCGAGTGATGATGCGCAGGAGTCTTTGACGTCAGGGTACGACAACACGTCCGAGGGTGTCTCTACCCCCTCCTCCACGCATTTTGAGACAGTGGTCGTTGCAGATGTCGATGTTCACACACCGGCGAGACAGCTACAGGCGGCTGCCGTTCATCACGCCAAGACCAATGGTAAACCTTTTGTACAGGTAGCGCATGGGCCTTCACCTGTGAACGAGTTCAACAACGTGGACCTGTTCCCCACATTGTACCCCACGCTCTTCCCATACGGATGCGGCGGTTTTGACGATCGAACCCGGAGTAAGGCTATATCGATGAAAGAACAAGCTAAGTATTTTTTCTCCTTGGGTGATAAGAGGTTTCAAACGCACTATTCGTTTCTGTTCATAGTGTTCAATATCTTGCAGCGACGAGCTCTGTTGTTGGGCAGCGCGCTGAAAGTGAAAAGGGCATCATTCACTCAGTTTGCGCGGACATTTTCCAGCGTATCATCCGCGGCTGTGAGCACGGTGTTAGAAAGGATCGAGAAGGGAGAAGGAGCGGTTGCGCACACCAATGAAGAGCGTAAAGTGCTGAGGTTGATGAAAGAGGTCAATCTCGTGGCTGCCAAGGTTCCCGGGTCTTCGGCTTCACGTGTTGCTATGCGCAACGAGATAAGGGCGCTCACAATAACGCACGGTATGCCCAGTTTCTACCTCACCATAAATCCGGCGGACACCCACAACCCAATCGTAAAGTTTTTGGCAGGAGCAGAGATCGACCTCGACAACATGATGCAACATGACATTCCGAACTATTGGGAACAGTCTCTACTGATCTCGTCAAATCCCGCCATAGGCGCAAAGTTCTTTAACCTTTACTTGAGGGCTTTCATAGGTACTGTACTGGGCTACGATAAGAACACCGTGGATAACAACGGTGGCATACTGGGTATGGTAAAAGCCCATTATGGCTGTGTGGAGGCGCAGGGTCGCGGCAGTCTTCATTGCCACATGCTGGTCTGGGTTGAGGGCGCGCTAAACCCAAATGAGATCAGAGACAAGGTGCTGAGCGACCCGAACTGGGGGAAACAGCTGTTGAAATACCTTGATGATACGATAACAAATGTTGTTCCCGAAGACCCTCTGCCACAACAATCCACGCCTTGGGATGAAATCGATCCGTGTACGCTGCGGGGTACTGACCTCAGAAACACCGACGTTGCGGAACGGCTTGCATTGAGGATGAAAGATGTTCATCGATTGGCTGCTCGTGTACAGCGCCACCGGCATAATTTCACTTGCTACAAGCACTACCGTCCCGGAGAGACAAGAAGTTGTCGATTTGACCTTAAAGAAGAAAACTTTCGCGAAAACAGTTGTATTGATCCCGACACTGGCCTCATATGTTTGCGCTGTCTCGATGGGCTCGTGAACAACTTCAACATGACAATTCTAGAGGCTGTCAGATGCAATATGGATATTCAATTCATTGGGTCCGGCGAGTCTGCGAAAGCAATGATATACTACATCACAGACTACATCACCAAGTCGCAGTTGAAGACTCACGTTGCGTACGCCGCGTTGCAGTTGGCTGTGAAGAAGTGTGAGGATGTTGTATCCGAGGACGATGACTTCGCCATCAAGTCTAAACGGCTGTTGCAGAAATGCGCCTATGCTTTGATATCTCATCAGGAGATGTCTGCGCAACAGGTGGCATCTTACTTGATGGGATACGAGGATCATTTCACCTCTCACAACTTTGGGTACTTGTACTGGGCGTCATTTGAACGTTTTGTTGAGCGAAACGATCACGAGAAACTTTTCCGTAGGCCCTCGGTTGAAGCGATGGACTCCCAACCTGGAGAGGAAGATGGAGATGCCAACGGGGAGCCTGTGAATCTCGCTGCGCTGCCAACGGATGACGTCGACCATTCTGCGGCTCCAGAAGCAGAGGACGGCGAGGAGGAGGTGGGTATCCGTGTTGATGAAGCTGGGAATGTTTCTCAGTTGTCGGACCAGGTCGCTGACTATCATCTCCGTCCAATAGAGCAGGACACAATGTGCCTGTGGGATTTTGTGGCCAAGACTGAAAAGGCGTATCAAAGAGCCAAAAAGGCAAGTACTTCGGAAGACGATGAAATTGACGCGGCAGACGACGATGAACCCGCTGAGCATGACGCGGATGGATCCGAAGAGGCTGTCAATGTCGACGTTCAAGACATGGGTCCTCCAAAACGTGGGCGAAGGAAAATCTCTAAATACGAGTTCTTGCCAGGACACAGTGAAAGCGAAACAAAACACATTCGCCTGCGCAGCGAACAAGTTGTACCCGTACCTATTGGACCTGCTATGCCACGTCGAGATGTGCCCGATTCGTATGTGCGTTACTGTCGTTTAATTGTCATACTTTTCAAGCCTTGGCGTACAATTGCTGGGCTACGAAGCGAAGGGTCCTCGTGGGAGACAACCTTCAACACCCTCGTTGACGCGATGGACGGTCATCATCGAGCCGTTCTCGAGAATATGCATGTCCTGAATGAGTGCCGAGACAGCCGTAATGATCACATGCAAACCAGGTCTCGACAGCGATCCAGAGGGGACGTTGATTCTCGTACTACAAAGGACGTTGGCGACAACGGGATAGAAGACGTTACTATGGGTGATTTTATAGATCATCTGGACGAGATGGATCGCATGTATTCCTGTAAGCTCTTGGAGAGTGCACGAGATGCGCAACAGTGTGTCGATGAGCTGACAAACGCGGGGTTTTTCGCTACGATCCAAAACGATGGGTTGGCAGGGTCTGAACAACAGGACATGCCAACAGCCGAAGAGAACGACGATCTGGTCGAAGACCTATGGAGGGATGCATATGACCGAAGAAAAGCAGAGTGGAAGCACCAGGCAAGCCAATGCGAAGAGCCGGTCGTTGCGGAGAGTACGTCCATAACAGATGCCGCAATGATTGAACAGCTGTCAGTCGCTCTGCCTGTTGTCGGCGAGATGACTGCCGTGGGCCTGGCTGAGGATTCCGTCACCCCTGAAACCCTCCTGTGCCGCGTAGGTGATATGTGGACGCTGAATAAAGAGCAACGACGCGCGTTTGATATAGTGGCGAAGCACACTGTTGTGGAAAGGCCGGAGCAGCTTTTTATGTATCTTGGCGGCGCCGGGGGAACGGGAAAGTCCAGAGTGGTAAACGCTTTGCGGGACTTCTTTGGCCTACGGAAGCAGACTCGCCGATTCCGGCTTGCAGCTTTCACAGGTGTCGCAGCAAGGAATATTGGGGGTGCCACACTGCATGCGCTGTTGCAGATGAACGAATCCGGCCGTGAAAAAAGCGTGAAGGGGATCAGGGACTTGGGGGCGATGTGGGACGGTGTGGATTACCTTTTTGTGGATGAGGTCTCCATGATTGGCTGTGAGATGCTGCACAATATCAGTTACGCTTTGACAGAGGCGAAAGGCAACACGAAACCTTTCGGAGGCGTGAATGTTATATTGGCGGGTGATTTTGCTCAACTGCCCCCCATTGGTGACGCTCGACTCTACGCGAACGTAAACATCACATCACCCGCGTCTGTGGCTACAAATCGCGCACAAGCCAAGACTTTGGGGAAGCTATTATGGCTGTCATTTGAGACGGTTGTGATACTTGAAGAGACAATGCGTCAGAGTGGCATGGACAATGCACAGTTTGTTGAACTTTTGGGACGGCTTAGAAATGGGGTATGCACGATCGCGGATTATGATTTGCTCACAGCGCGTAGTATAAAGCTGCAGGGACAACCCACCGACCCCGCGTATTGGAGGTTTGCGCCTATCATCGTGACCAACAACGCATCCAGGGACGTAATAAACCGGCGGTGTGCGCAAGCGTTTGCGGAACAACACGGCGCTGACCTACATTGGTACCATGCGGTTGACACTCATCAGAAGAAGGTTATCGTGGATGAATCGTTAATCCAAAGACTGGAAGAACAGAACTCCGGTCAGACAAAGCACAGACTTCGACGAATCCCTCTTGCAATTGGAATGCCTGTGGCGGTTAACCAGAATTTCGACGTTGCTGCAGGGGTGGTTAATGGCAGCCATGGCATTTTAAAGAGAATAAGATACTACATGAACGATCAGGGGCTGCGCATCTTGAAGTCGTGCGTGGTGGAGATCTCGGGCTCCGATGATGTTGCTATGCCGGGACTGGCTCCGCACCATTTCCCTATCCTGCCCGACGTTGTCGATCTTAGGTTTGAAAATCCTGCGTCCCATAAACGCTGTACCATCAAACGGCTACAGGTTCCAATAGAGCCCGGGTTTGCTATGACAGTGCACAAGGCGCAAGGACGTACGATGGACAGGGTCATTATGGACCTTGCGGGCTGTAGGGGGACCGAGCCTCCATATGTGATGGTTTCAAGGGCGACGTCCTTGAACGCTATAAAAGTTCTCCGAGACTTTGATTTCAAGCAAATCACCAAAAGGCGATCAGAGCAACTGAGGGATGAATTCCGCCGTTTGACGGCTCTCAAATGGAAGACGATGGCGCAACATGGGGGTGGGTCTGACGTTGGAGACGCAACGAGGACTGTGGCCGAACATCGAGCAACCGCAGTCTGCGGAACAAAGAGACGCAAGAATCCCAATGCCTATGGCACACGCAACAAGAGATCAAAGGTTGGGAACACCTCGCGATAGACATACAGCGCGTGGAGCATACCACCGAAAACGCGCGCGGAAAATGCGTGTGCGGAAGCTTTGCAGGGAACGATGTAGATGTGGAGCGATGTCCCCATACTAAGCGCTGGAGAGATTCACATCGTGCTACGCACAGGAAGCGCTGGCCAGAGGCCTACTGTATCAGTGGGATCAGCTCGCGGCGAGTTGCGGGAAGATCTACGGCATTTTGCGGAAAGTAGGAGCTATCCCCTTTTATTCGAAATAGGCTTTCCCACACCTATAAAGCCAAGCGCGCCCAACAGGGGTGGGAGACGTCTTTTCCCCCAACTCAGCATGGTCAACAAGCGCAAGTGTGAAAGCCCCGCTCGCAACACCCGCAGCTCCAAGTCCTCCCGACGCGTAGACGATGTGGGTGTAAACGATGTAGAAGGTGCGGATGGGGGTGGGAGCACTCCCACCACCCCCGACGATTTGCGCGCAGCCGTGGATGGTGAGCAGGCTGCCGAGGGTGGGGTAGACCCCACCCAGAGTACTGAGGAAACAGCTTCAACCGACAACCAAACAGCGCCTCGGGATTTGACTTCAGCTGACAGAGATCCTACGCCCATGGCTCACGCCGACCCCGTTGTTTCTGTCGAAGTTGCCCTTCCTTCTGAGAGCGTTCCAGAAGTCGTTGAGTCGGCGGAAGCTGTCGACGACGTTCACCAGTGAGTGCGAAGTCTTTGATAGCTCCATCGCCCACTGACATCTACTCTAATAGCAACAATGCATACTCGTACGCATGCTCAACTCATGGGTGATGGCCGCCATGCTCACCGTCTGTTGCAGGTCCCTGTTCCCGACGAAAAAAAAAGGTTCTGCAAGGTGCACTGGCCGTCACATCTTCGAAGTATGATGAAGCGTATCAGTTCAGTGGCGTTGCTACTGTGAACGCTCTTCAAATCCATGATGAGAGGAATGCAGCGTGGGTGGCCACCTTGAGTTTGCGCTCTTTTTTGACCCTTGCTATAGACGTCTACTTGCGTGCGCAGCACACGCTGACAGTGTCGCCATCAAGGCCCCAATCGGTGGAATCGTAAACATGTCATTGGCAGATCCCTCCATGTTCTCTTTCAACGACAAAGGATACCTGTGGTCAAAGGCGACGAACTCATGGGTATTGACCTCCCTCACCGGACTTAGCACCTACTATTCAACCTCCGGTATCCGCCAGATCTGCGTTACCCCCTTTGCTCACGGGTGGCTCCGCTTTGCGGCAGTCCTAGCTCAGATGTGCGGCGTCCGATCCGTGTTCGTACCATCTTTCCAGGGTGGAATCTCTTTCGCCGTGAGCAGGTTCCCAGGGGTTGGCGTACCCACTCCTACTGTGGCTAAGGGCGTACTGAGCGCCCCAATCGCTGGATCGCTCATTCCAAAAAACAATGACAGTGCGTACTTCGAGTCTCCACTGACTACAGACAAAGCTAACTTCCTTGTAGTACCCGTATACGACGGACGTCATGGGTTCCAGCTGGGCAAATATTGGGAACACTCTTATGACTCCAATATCCCAAAGGGAAGCACAGTCATGGTCCTCTTCTCGCTCCGCAAGGGCGCGCTCGCCGGCTCCATAAAAGACCTTCGGCATTTGCCCAAGGGCATTTCATTCGCGTTCTACCCCAACATACTCGGAGTCGTTGTCCTGGCAGATCCTGTGGATTGTCCTCCATCTGACCCTTCCTCAGCTCCCCCTGTGACGTTTGGTGTCAACGAGATACTTGAGTACAAAGAGCCGGAGATTCCGAAGCCAGAGGAAAAGGATGACGATGCGGAGGTCACTAGTATTGAATTGGATGAGGAGTTCTTGTAGGCTACAGGTATATACGAGGCACAGCCGTAATGAGCAATCGAAGGAGCAAGCAATCCGTTATCGCAGAATACAGTTGAAAGCCCTTGCGCGCACGAACACTTCATAATCCGAAATACATGGCCGAGTCTCCGGAAAAGAGGTCCATCCCAGAGTGGCCTTTCCGCACCCCTTTAAGTTGCGATTCGTTGATTCCGCCCTGTTCCCAGCGCCTCCTCGCATTGGGGCCCCGCTATTGCGTGCGCAGATCACATGTACTCCACCTTCCGGTTTCTTCTGCGTGGAATGTTCGACAAGTGTTCCATCTCCAGGGGCGTTACCCGCTTTGGAACCGATCTGGGTATGATTTCCATGCGCGGAAGTTTGGGGATTACCTCCCCTCGATTTCTTCCCCTTCCCCTGCGCTTGTTTGGGTCACAAACTGTGTGAACCCACGGGTCTGGACGCCGCCGGGCACCAACGTCTGATGGAAAAAACATCTAATTTTCTTCTAAGTTCTGGAGTGACGAATTTGACATCGATCTTTGTCGAGCTCACCCCCAGAAGCTGCGCGGCTCTGCCTCATACACGGGACCATCTCCCACAGAGGCATCAATCATGTGAGAAGGGATCTGCGTATTGCTCAGCTGGGGGATCGGACTCATTGGTGGGGGCGCTCTCTAGGCTGATAAATATCCAATGAAATTTGAATTACGTAAGGATTCGATCGGCAGCGGTGCTATTGCCGAAGCCAACTGAAGACTGTACCCCATATGCTGGATCCTCTCCCACTAAGGCGTCAATCATTGCGGAACGGTTCAGTGTATGCGGAGCCTTGGGTCTTTCCTGGGCGAAAGGTATGATGAGATGTGGTGGACTGCGAGCAGTGGTATTCTCCGAGTCCGAGCAGGTGCGCACATAGCCCGCATGCGCGGATGTTTGGGGATTACCCCCCTCGATTCCTTCCTCTTCTCTATCACTACCCTCAATTCTTTGTGGAGCCTCGGACACCTTTAGCCACCGATATCCGTCGCCGCAATCCTCTTGACGTGTGATCGAACATATTTCAAACTCCTTTTTAGCGTTTTGATCGACGAACCGGACATTGATCGTCCTCTGACTTCCTCCTAAGAGCTCCGCAGCCCCATCGCGCATGCAATACCCTGTTTCACAGACACCCCCCTCATCTCGGAACCAATCCGCTTGAGTCCGCGTATGTGAGAGATGAGAGGGGTTGGGTACCATCGGCGCTCAACTCGTTCCGCCTCCCCTGCGATATTGTTCCGAATACATCGCGGGCGGATGGTACATTGATTGGATATTATCCGTCAGACACCCCTCGACCTACAGTGCCGACGCCCCTTCGACTGCGCCAAGCGCTCCCAGTGTCCTACTTTGCATCGAGACTCCCGTGCAGCTTCACAAGAATTCCGCAACTATGGCAGACGACTGCCCCGTACTACCTACACCTTGTGCGTAAAGGATACACACCCCGCAAACAACTGGCTTATTTCCTCTCAATGCCCTACACTCAAGCTCTCAACTTGAGCTATCTTTACGAGGCGTTCTCTGAGGACCTCAACCCTCTGTTCAAATTCAACACAGTACAGCATGCGCTTCATAACGAGGTGCTCCCAAACGGAGATATCATTTTGAGGCGCATGGACGGCGTCGAGGCCACGTTCGATGTCATCGGCGTGATCACGGAGGCTTGTTGTGTTGCTCCTCATGGGCTTCCAAGGTACTTTCGTTTTCATCGTGGGTACACCATTCTTAGCCAATCCAGGGATGACATTCCTGACTTTCGACGATCGGTGAGGCTGGAAGGCATAAACGATCCGTTGTTCGCGGAATGTTTGGCCGCAAGGAACCAGCTGTATACCTTCATGGCCACCGCTGCGGGGGGGGATGTTTCGGCGACTCTCTCGGTAGTTGCTCAGCTGGACCACGTGTGTGCTTCGGCCTCAATGTTGACTTCCTTGATTCGATGCCCCACCGCTGAGCCTGTGGACATTGCGCCTTTGGACAACGAAGTCCCTATTCAGGCCGCCATTCGCAACGGCCATGGGCAATTCGTTTTCTCCGCCGACAACCAGATTTTCTTTTTCGGCGATGACGTGCTGCGCAACGGGTAAGGTGGTGTATAGTGCTGTATTCACACGCTGACATCATCACAGGGAGATCTTTAGGCGTTACATACGTCCGGCGTCCGTGAAGGAGGCAAGGGTGGCACGCATCTCTATGTCGCCACGCCTTATCCTCCAGCCGGATGGTTCTTTCCGAGCACGCCAGCTGCTGAAGAGTATCCATCTCGTTCACGAAGAGTTGACTATGGCATGTTTGCCCCCTCCTGTTGTGGCGGGGGGTGCGCAAGGGGAGCTCCTTCCCTGCGACGATTAATAGGTTGCTCAGCCGTCCAATGGGTCCCCAAAATGTAGCACACGGCGGAGACGCTGCACACAGTCTCTGTACCATTTCCTTGTATTCGTAGAATTCTTCAAAGTGTTTCTAGCTTGCTTATGAAAACGCGTAGGGGAACTGATCCTCCGTGTCTGATGGTATCGACGGCAACGCCCTTGAACATTATGAAGGTGCTCCCAGACCTCCTTTCAAACGAATTGCCAAAAGACAGTTGGAGCACTTGGGGAACATGTTTCGGTGTCTGTCCCTCAATGGGAGACGGTTGCGCAACATGGGACGGTGTGGTCGCCAAGGTTGCGCAACCAGCTCCGCACATATCGGGCGATGCCACAGGACATCGCAAACGATTTCGCATTCCACATGTGATACGGCTCAATGTACATTCTATCCTCCCTACCCTTCCTCCGTCACTCCGCACCAATCGAATGGACAATCCGCATCCACGCTCCCATCCACATCAAAAGCCGCAACTAGCAGCTCTATGTTCCGTAATACATGGCGGCAAATGTGCTCTTGCGGTTCTAGCATGGTGAGCGATATATCATTACCATCTGCAGAAAGCTCTGCCAAAAGTTCAACAAGGGGTTGCCAACTGCCCTCATGAGTGCTCGACTCTTCCAAACACAGCCGACGCAAACTTGGAAGAAGACGGACGTTAGGAGTGGTGGGGATGTGTCGCAGGAATCCAGGCTCTAGCTCCGCGTGGACGAGGTGAAGATCCAGTATATTGGGCATGGTCTTGATGACCCTTTGGACGATTCGGGCGCTCAGCTCCCCTCTAAAGGCAGTCACCTCCAGTGGGGGTACACAACCCACGAGATCCAAGCACAACTGGACGTATTGGCGCCGGCCGGTGAAAAGAGGTACATACACGATGAACCTTGCGGAGGTTCCCATCGCGTTTCCGTCTGCGCCTTCCAAAATACTGTCCGCCTGGACAGAGATCGACTTGCGGAGAGTCCGAACGTCGATCCCAACTTCTACCCGACGTCCACTCTGAAGCTGAAAGTAATCCAACGCCACTTTTCCTAATGTATCGCAGATGGAGCTGGGTCCATAGTCAGCTACCATAAGTGAGATAGCTTCGAGGTCCGCAGGATACGCCAAGCGTTTCATCAGCTGGAAGATCGATTGAGCTTCACTGTCGATGGTGAGCCTTTTGAGATTGCGCAATGGCACGCGAATGATGGGGAAACCGGGTGGGATAATCCTGCTCAGCAACCTGTGCAAGGTAACGTCTTCGAGTCGGGGATTATATAGAAACAAGAGCAACAGCTCAGAGACGGTGGGTAAGGCCGAGGCGCCGTGGTTCTCCAAGGTGAGCACGAGGGTCGACAATGCCCCCGTATGCTCCCCCAGATGTCGCAGGTCCACAACCTGCGTTCCCGTTGAGAGACAGAGGTACGTCAATTGAGGGAAGCGCAAACGGGCCATGAACCTGGAGGCGTTGACCAGACGAAGGTTGATTATGCGGATGCTTGATGTGCGAACCTCTCCCTCGTCAGGGGTTAGCGCTGCGAGGACTTGCTCTAGGATGGGTCTTCTCTCGTTCCACAGTTGCACGGAGTTGATGATATCCGTTTGGGCGTGTTCTCGAAGCGCAAGGCGCAAGGCTTCGCGGACGGGAGGAGACCGCTCGCCAACGATGTACCCATTGAGTACAAGATCAGCAGGGACGGAGCGCGATAGCTTGAATCTCTGGTACCAGTGTACCAATAGGTGTCCCCAAAAGCTCCACAGTCGAGGAGTCTGGGAAGCGACTTCTTGCCAATAATGGCAGACCAAGAGTACATGGAGGGAGCCTCCTCGAAGTCGGGGTAGTATGCGGCGCTCAAGGACAGTCCAGTAGAAGACGTGTCCAAGAATCTCGGGAGGAATGCGGATTGATATGTTTAACAGAGAGTTGCGCGCCCTTTTGAGTTCGATTGTGTCCCCGCCGGCAGACCGTATCTGCAACTCCAAATGATGGATGCGATGCTGGTTAATCTCGGTTCCCATGCTGTGTGATGTGATGAGAGGAGGTCCCCCGCAAGCGGACAACTGCTCACATCGAACTTATCTGCTCTGCGGCAGGCTCTGGAGGTGTGTCTGGGATGGATGCCATTCGCAAAAGACAATGGTGCGGTTAGAGGGAGACTGCGCGAAGTCTGCGCGGAAACGTACGGGGGATATTACACCAGAGTCAAACCCAGCCCCACCCCGGTACTCCTGCATGGGAACATCTTGGGAACATCCTATCACGGGTCTCCGATCCGTAGCCGCGTTCCGCGATCCTTTGCGCACGCGGTCAACCGGCGCCTCCGCAATGGGGACCACTCCGCGGGGTAACTCCCACCCCTTGCGGATCTGCCGTTGCTTGTTCCGTCGCCCCATGGGTTGAAATTGTCTAAATATCTGCGCTGTGGTCCCCTCGCGTGAACCTCGTTTCCTCTGTTCGTTCGCAGCATGGCGCCGTTTCGTACCCAGCGTTCCCTATCTAAAAAGGTTGGGGAAGACAGCATCATCAACCTCATTCGTGATGCCGGTACGTAACCAACGAACAGTGCACTGTGGGTTTTAATTGTCGCAACCGTTTAGATTTAGAACTTGGGTGCTACTACGCATTATATTCCGATGAGCTGAAGCCTCTGTGCGATTTTCAAAGAGTTCCGGACGACATGAAAACAAATGCGCTTCCCAACGGGGACGTTGCGCTTCAGATGGCAAATGGAGAAGAGGCGGTATTTGATGTCATCGCCGTGGTAGTTGACTCGTGCCTGGAAGCTCCCCCCGGATATGCCAAGTAAGTTTAAACATGCGCTGCCCAACGTCTCTTTGCTCATCACGCTCAGATCCAAATTTCCGTTTTTCCGACGATGGATCAAAGTTACCGCGATTGCCGATCCCTCCTTTGACGCAGCTGTGGAGGCGAGCAAACTCTTGTGCAGCTTCATGGGCTTGTGTGTCGACAATGCCGTCCCCCCTCCCCAATTCCTCGCTTCGGGCGCCAATTGCTTCCGTCCGTCCGCTGCGATGTTGACCTCCTTGCAGATAACGCCTGGAGCAGCTGCAGTGCCCATTCCTACGCTTGAGAACCCTGACCCATTCGAAGCCGCAATTCAGGCCGGCCATGGCAAATTTGTTTTTTCCAAGGACAACGAGGTCTTCTTTTTCGGCGATGGAACGACGGCCACTGGGTATTTGTTTCCATATGTTTCAGGAGCATTTCACAAACAGCACTACAGGGATATCGTTCGTCGTGAGATTCTTCCCAACAAAATCCGCCCCGGGCAGATCGTTCAAGTGAGAATGGCCCTCCGCTTGCTCAAGCAGCCGAACGATTCCTTCATCTTCCGCGAGCTCTTGAGAGGAATATATGTTATCGACGGTGGCCTTAGTATGGTAGGCATTGTGTGTGCTACAGTGTTGTAAACCGTGGGCTAACATATTCAAAAGGACATCGCACGTAAGATGGCCGGACAGGTTTTGAGCAAGGCCAATCGCGCGGGGAAAGAAGCCAAGTTTTACAATGTGGTGCGAAAAGGTGAGCCGAGTGGCTCAGGGAAGGGGGGATTGTAAGTGTGCTGCGCAACGGTCGAAAGCGTTGGCGAGTATGAATGTATATACACTGGGGGCAGGGGTTGGTTTACTGAGTCAGTAAACTGTGAGTAAATTGCAAGTAAATGGAAAAAGAACCCAGCCAAATACTTGCCTGGCAAGCACAAAGCAAATTCACAATTTACTGAGCCAATTTACCTGCAATTTACTGGGTTCAGTATGTGCTCAGTATGTTTACAGTTTACTGGGTCATGTGACCACAGTTTCCCCATTAGGTAAACCTCGGAAAAATTCACAATTTACTGGACAAATTTACCCACAATTTACTGAGCCACTTGCCCAATCAGTATGTTTCCAATTTGCTGAGTGGTTTGATCACAATTTACTGGACTCAGTAAACTGGAAAAAAACCAAACTGGTTTACTGACGACATCCCTGATTGGTCAATTTGAAAAATAACCGAAAATTTACCTGGACGTGTCATTGTCAGTAAACTGCAAGTTTTCTTTCAGTAAATTGGAAATATACGTCAGGTAAACTGGGAAAACACGTGACGATTTGATTGTGGTTTACTGGACTCAGTAAATCAGAAAAAAACCTAACCAGTTTACTGACGATGTACCTGATTGGCTAATTTGAAAAAAAACTCGAAAATTTACCAGGACGTGTCTTTATCAGTAAACTGCAAGTTTTCTTTCAGTAAATCGCAAATACACGTAAAGTAAACCAGAAAACACGTAAACTTTGAATTTACTTACAGTTTACACGTGTTTTCTGGTTTACTTTACGTGTATTTGCGATTTACTGAAAGAAAACTTGCAGTTTACTGATAAAGACACGTCCTGGTAAATTTTCGAGTTTTTTTCAAATTACCCAATCAGGCACATTGTCAGTAAACTGGTTAGGTTTTTATCTGATTTACTGAGTCCAGTAAACCATGATAAAATCATCACGTGTTTTCCCAGTTTACCTGACGTGTATTTCCAATTTACTGAAAGAAAACTTGCAGTTTACTGACAATGACACGTCCAGGTAAATTTTCGTTTATTTTTAAAATTGACCAATCAGGGACGTTGTCAGTAAACCAGTTTGGTTTTTTTCCAGTTTACTGAGTCCAGTAAACTGTGATCAAACTGCTCAGCAAATTAAAAACATACTGATTGGGCAAGTGGCTCAGTAAATTGCAGGTAAATTTATTCAGTAAATTGTGAATTTTTCCGAGGTTTACCTAATGGGGAAACTGTGGTCACATGACCCAGTAAACTGTAAACATACTGAGCGCATACTGAACCCAGTGAATTGCAGGTAAATTGGCTCAGTAAATTGTGAATTTGCTTTGTGCTTGCCAGGCAAGTATTTCACTAGGTTCTTTTTCCATTTGCTTGTGATTTACTCACAGTTTACTGACTCAGTAAACCAACCCCTGCCCCCAGTGATAGTTGGCGGCATCCTGTTGGTGCTTTGTAGTGTCGAAAATAAAACTCCGCCCTGACGTTCCCTCTAATCTACATGTATTTGGGGCTGAAACCAACGGTGCGCACGAAGCTTGGAGTAAAAGGGCTGTCGCCGACAAGCAGAGTGTTACCGTATTTAGACGCCTCGCGTCATGTGCGCCGTGTCGGTGATCAAAGGCTGGTATCTTGAGCGTGAAAGAAAATCCGGCTTCATATTTGCACATACGCCTAGCTCTCTCCGACAGGTGTGATTTCTGCGGGGTCGAACTCTTTCCGCTTGCCTTTCCGCCAAGCCGGGAGAGCTAGCTAGCGCACGGGCATTTACGAATCACACTGCGATGGCTCTGAAACAGGGGCTGCACGACGCCCGCTGATGTTATAAAGTGGGAGCTCATGCATACGACATCCCCCGTTCACGTCCTAAGATGTTCGCCTACAATCGGGACACACCAGGGTCTTCAATACCTTATGGGCTTGCGGGTGGAACTTTCGCTCGCCCTGATAACACTAATAGTTACAGGGCAATCTCTTCGATGTAAGTCACGTGACCTTGACTGGCACCATTTTAGGGGAACACTAACAGAGTATAACTTATAAGCATGGGACGTGAGGTCAACGAGGTTGATATACGGAAATTGGAGAAGAAAATCGAGGAGGGTATGGGAAATGCAGGTCGCTTGAAACGAGCGCGAAACGCCCTCCTCAACATCTCGATTCGAGTCCCTCCCGAGTTGCTCGGATACATCTTCCTCTGCATCGTAGGCGACCACAACCGGCTGCACAGTCTGCACGGCGCCTGCTATCGATTTCTATTCGTTTGCCACCGTTGGTACCACGTCGCGCGCAGTACTCCCGAGTTGTGGACCTTCTGGGGGCACAAGCTTGCGCACTGGTTGAGTCGTTTCGACCGCTCTGGTGCGCTCCCAGTGGACCTGACCCTCAGTGGCTTTCGGGGCGGCTCTACCTTCCCTGTCTGCCGTCCGCTTCTAGCGGCACTACGGGATCACGCAGAACGGGACATCGTCCGTTCACTTAACCTCTGGAGCGAAAGGAAGGGTGTCCTCACAGAGGTTCTTGAGGCGTTGACTCCAGACGAAAACCAACTTCGTGTTTCCAGTCTACAGACGATGGCTCTCCGTTACGTGGACGCTTCCGCATTCATGGCGCGCACCCGCTTTCCCCGCCTCACCTACCTCAACCTCGCATCGGGTACCCACGTTACAGATTGGCCCACTATCGCAAACCACACGATGGCCCTCACCACTCTGGCGCTCACGCTCGAGAACGACGGTGTTCCAAGTCTCCCATCCATTCCTGAGCTGCTGTGCTTGTTGGGACGCAATCCACATCTTTGCAATGTCACTATCAGCTGTCTATGGACCGTCCGCATAGAGGAACACTCCCCAATTGGTTCCATTCCGATGCATGCGCTGAAGAAGATCTCCATTGAAGGAGGTCACCGGTCGGTGTACCACCTGCTTCGCCGGCTTCACTGTCCTCAGTCTATTGACCACATGTTCCTCACCACGGCTAAATCCGGACCGCGCCAAATTCTGGATACCCTCGGTCGGGCGGTACGACAACACCTTCGCCACGAGCGGAAATTTCGCAGCGATCTTGGAATCGAACTCCACTGCTTGTCAGATTATATCCAGTTACAAGCTAGCGACACTACACAAAGCGCGGACAGAATGCAAAGGAGGACTTTTGCGACCTTCCAGGCTCATCTGTCGGAGGACATGGACTACGACGAATACGTGCAGCTATGCAGAGACCTTATGGCCTGCGTTCCTACGGAGGAGGTGGTATACTTTGGGGGAGAGATGGCGATGGACATTGTCAAACAGCTCGCGTCTATGTTGCCGAACATCACCGACGTACATCTTATTGACGTTGAAGTGCAGACCGGTTTCCTGCAACCAGACGAGGGGGGCATCAACACGAAGCTCTTCCCATCGCTTCAAAATCTTTGTTTGGAAGACGTGTTTCCGCTGGAGCGAGGCAGCTGGCAACCTTTGCGGGAATATGTCGCGCAGCAGACGGCCGAAGGGCAGCAAATATCTCTCACCATTATCGCGCCCCACGGGCATATTTGCGGAACTGTGTTGCGAGAGATACGTGCGCTCGTGACAGTCTTTGAGGTGAGCAATGTCTTGGAGGGAACGTGAGCTTTATTTGCGTTTATAAAAAAAGTGAGCCTGATCGTAAAATTCGTTATAGCAGGTATTTCATGGCCGAGCAACATGAGACATAGTTGAGTGAGCTCGCGGAAAAGGTTGAGCGCATTGGTGTGATAGGAGGAAGGGTCGGGAATTTATAGCGGAGCAACGGTTCCATGTTCGATGATACGAATGGAACTGAAACTGGGCCATATGTTTCACGCCTCAATAACAAAACATCTTTGAACTAGTCAAGCACTCTATTTCAAGTGCTCGAATATAAATTGTGGTGTTGTGGACTCAAGGATCATCATTATTAAGGTGTGGAACATACGGTACTTTATCGTTGAGCAACGTGAGACATAGTGGAGGCGAGCTCACCGAAAGCATTGAGCGCTTGGGTGTGATGGAGGGAAGGGTGGAAGTTAAAGCGAAAAGGGTGCACTTCCCTACATGAATAGGGCCTATTGGAGGGAGGTGACCGTGCGTGCAGACATGAAGCTGTAATATCTAGTCTAGATACCAGCCTTCGACTTGTTCCCAACGCGGCGTCCAGGGCGCGAAGCGTCCAAATACGGTAATAGTGCAAAAACAAACAAAACTCTTTCCCTGCCATCTCCATCTTCTTTGTTCCCAACGCTCGCCTCCCTTCCCCATCATGGGCGACCTCTCTACCACCTGGACTCCGGACCAGGGTCCCAACGCGATCGCACCGTTCAAGGAATACAAAATTGTGGAGAACGACGACGAAACTCCCAACCCTGGAACTGGCTGGTCCAAGAAGGAGATGCGTGCGCTGATTACGAACTCCCCCGCCTGCGAGGAAGTGATGTGGAAGTGCGTGCTGGCAATCTGGCGCTTGCGGAGCATGGAAGAACGGTTGGAGCGAGAGGAGTCACTCGCAGGGCCGTGGGCGGAACATATGGTGGCGTGGCTGGTAAGTAACCTCAGTATCGGCTCTCATATTCATGACTGAGCTGAGGGTGGGAGTGCAGTCGAGGCACAGGGATCTTTGCAGGGCTTTCCATGTCAATCCATTCGAAATCATCCTCAACTATGCGCGACAGGCCGTCAAGAATGAACACATCGCTCCACACATGGTTCCAGAATTCGCCAACTACGAAAGCACACCCGCTCCCCCTGCGAGGGGAAGCGCCTCTCATACCCCAGTTCCCCGGGAGGACATCCCGATTAGGGCAAGCTGTCCTACAAACCCCCGCCCCTCAAGAAGTCTTTCCGATAAGGACAACGCTCTCCCATACCCCCGCCCTACAGGAACTCGTTCCCAGAACAAACATCTTCCAATCCGCCGCTCCCCAGATGGATGTTCCGACGAGGTCAAGCGTTCAACAAATCTCCGCCCCTCAAGAAGTCTTTCCGGTAACGACAAGGCTCTCTCATACACCCGCCCCTCAGGAACTGGTTCCGAGGACAAATATCCTCCAATCCTCCGCTCCCCAGATGAACGTTCTGACGAGGTCAAGCCTCCAACAAACTCCCGCCCCTCAAGAGGTCTTTCCAATAACAACAAGGCTCTCCCATACCCCCGCCCCTCAGGAACTCGTTCCGAGGACAAACATCCTGCAATCCCCCGCTCCCCAGGAGGACGTTCCGATGAGGTCAAGCGTTTCCCAAACCCCCAGCCCCTGGGAGGACGTTCCGATGGACGAGGAGGCCGTGCTGGTGGTGCCGCGGAAGGTTGACAAAGGCAAGAGTAGAGCCGGTGAGGAACAAGGGGTAAAGAAGAAAACGAGGCCCAGACCCATGGAGAAGAAGGTCCCCAGCACCCAACCCACCATCGGGACGAAGCGCGAGCTGTCGAACTCCCCCAGCAAGGAAGACGGCCCCTCGACGTCTACAAAAAAGCGGCGCGGTGGAAAAGCCAGGTCATTTCTTGCGGGAGGGCTGGACCTCGGGGTGATAACAGTGAATGAGGGAGCTCCGGTGGACACGACCATGGTTCCGTTGGCAAAGCAACGGGTGAGTAGCCTTTTAGGTCAATCATATACGTATTGCTCACACCCCCTTAGGTATGCATTGGCTGTGAATCTCGGGATGGTTCGCGCGAGAGTTGCTTGCCGCAATGGTGTGGCGGCCAGGAGAGAATCAACATCCAATGCCAGAAATGCAAGAATCGAAAGCAAGGGTGCAGCTTCCGCGCCGAGCACTTTGGAATCGAAATATGGCCAGTCCTGATCCCCAAAGATGAGGCCCCGCAGACGGAGTCCGAGAGCGTGGTGGACGTTCCCAGCATCGCAACACGTGCAAGCGGTCCCATCACGAGGTCCAAGAAGGCTAAGTCCACCCGCTATGCACTGCGCAATGCAGCCCCATCTACTGCGCCCCCCTCCACGAGACCGGCGATGGTAACGCCACAGACCACCGCTGCAGTGGCTACGGTCCATTCCCCATCTCCCATTGGTCCCTCTGCCGGTGATCCCAACGCTGCAAACCGTACCACCCTCTACTACGCTGATCTGACTCCATTTGGAGTGGTGGCACAGGATCCCGAGCAATCGCTGCTCGACCTTCAGCTGTACCGTACGCAGCTCCGCACAATTATGCGAAGGGAGTGGAACGATGTCTCCGAGGTCCTCGCCACTGGTTCCGAGCGTAGCCAGATTGGAGCCCAGCTTCTCGCCTCGCTGAACGTCGCTATTGTCGAACGTGGTGGTCGACCTCTCTTTCCGCGCTCTGACTTTGAGCCCACCGTCGCTGACATGATTAACCTGGAAACGGACGCGTTTAAGGACCAAATGGTTAGGAGCGCTGCGGGAGGAGGCATTCCGGACTTTGAGGGGCCGCAGGGGGGGAACAGTCCACCGCAACCATGAGAGAAGGAAACGTAGGTTTTTTTTGCCAATAATTACAAGTTCATATCTATATATCTGCTGTCTCGCGTAAATGAACTATATTTTCTGAATTTCTATTGGTTTACCTCTTCATTGCGTTTTGAAAGGGTGAGAGAAGGGATGTAACTCGAGGAGACTCTGTCTCACAAACGAGCCCACACTCGCAACGAGTCTACACACGTCTCGCGCACCGTTCGAATGCGCGTCCATTGAGGAAGGTTGGGCGGCGATATACATCAAGTTGCGCTGCTGCTGTGCCACTCTGCCCTCACACAAGGTCAATGCCTCTCGTCGCGGTAGCAACTCCGCGCAAAGGCTCTTGCTTATATCTATTCACCCCAGCATATGGATCCCAGCTAGCTTCCAAAGACACCAACGTGCACTGCCTTGATACCCCACTGGAACAGCGGGTCAAGATCCAGCTCTTCCTCCACTACATCTTGAAATCCTCCGTCATCCCTTTCAACATCTTCCACACCCACGTCCTGATCACTACCCTCTCCCCACAACATTTCTGTTCCATCTTCAGCTTCGCGGATGTGGTGGGCTAGGGCGACCTCACGCTGCGAGATGGCCCGGCTTAAGTTTGCGATAATCAGCTCCATCGTTTCCATTCGTTCGGCGTGTCTTCTGACAACCTTCCCAACGTCCTCCGCTTCTTTGTGCAAGAGAGCCATGAGCTCCGTGCGCCGGAGCTCCAGTTGCGCCAACGATACCACTAGATCTGTTGGCAACGCAAAACTGGCGAGGTCAACGTGGAAGATTGTTGCGTGCTGCGCAGAGCCTTCACCACCAGGGCTCACTGTCACTCCCGCTAACCCGGGAAGAGGTAGAGACGCCTCCGCGTTGTTGTTCATCGCTGAGCGATTCTCCCGGTTCCTCGCAATACACCTGCTCTGATCTCACACTTGATCAATTCCGTCTCTGCTATAACGCAACGACTCCACTCACGCCCCAAGCCCACGTATTTTGAGCCCACGGCTCTACAAGTCCCTTGTGAGCCCACGGCTCTCCAACTCCCTCCTCCTGGTATAGACGCTCCTCCATGTTCTTCCGCAAGTGGATCACCGCGCCGGATCCCCAAAGGTCTTTTTCCCATCCAGATGTCCCAGCCACCAGCCCGCGTATTTCTGCCTCTGAACATCCATAAAAGATGTTGGAGACTCTCCTGTTCGCCAATGACAAATCCTGTTCCATCTTGCAGGAGGGTCGAGTACCAGGGGTGATGATGTTGCAGGCGGACGATTTCATTTGATCTCTGGCCACTACCAAATTTGGACCACGGACTTCAGCCTTGCGTCAGGTTCACACGCGCTCGATCAATTTACCAGCTTCCACACATCAACGATGAGTTGCGAAGACCGTAGGCGTCGCTTGAGGGACACACAATATATACATATTTAAAAGAGAACGGTCTGTCGGTTGGTGAGAAAAGGAGAGAACTGCTCGTAAAACAACACATCGGCGCCGCAAACGCGGCGCCCAAATCGGGGAGGTGCACGTGAATCGACGAACGGTCTTTCTAGCCACGTGATCCGTCGTCTTTTTCAACTCTCCCTCAATTCCGCATGGACGTTTCGTTGAGCTGGAGCCCTACTGAGGGCCAAAATGGGATTGCGCCGTTTGAGGAATTCATTTTAGCAGAAGAGGACGCCGAGGCTCCCCACGTCCCGAGCAGGTGGTCAAAGCGGAACGTCAAAGCGCTTGTTTCCAACGCTCCCTGTACACTTGAAGTCGTCTGGAGATCTGTGCTGGCGATCTGGAGACTCAGGAGGATGGCGACTCGTTTGCGTGTAGAAGTGGAGCTGAGAAAGCCGTGGGCTGAGCACATGTCTGCTTGGTTGGTGAGTGAGATGACTGGAGGCAAACGCAAGAAGATCTCACGGCACGAGCAAGTAGACTAGGCACAGGGATCTGTGCCGCCTGTTCAACCTCATGCCATTCGATTTCATTACCGAACTGGCGCATGCGTTTGTGAAACAGAAGCTTTTGCAGGCGCACATGGTTCCCGACTTTGGGGAAGTGGAGGATACCGAGCCCTCCATTCGAATGCAAAGTCGTCCAAGACTTTGCCTACTCAAGTCCCAGATGGTAGGGATAATGTTCAAACCGTCGACGAAGGCGCGGACCCCGCTGCGAAAAGCTCCGACGAGGGAAATGCATGTTTAGAGAACCCTCCACAGCTGAGCGACATGGACAACATGCTCACGCCAGCGGCCAAGAGTATGTCCTCTAGACTTTCGACGCCGCAAACCACAGAATACGACAAAGATGTAGAGATGGCGGAAGGTGATGCGACGATGCTCGCAGAGAGCTCTCACAAGGGTAAGGAGAAAGCCATCTTGATCCCGGGTGTAGTGCAGACGCCGAGGCCCGAGCCACCGCAAAACAGAACCATACCTGCGAAGACGAGCAAAAAGGCGAAGCGAGGGCTTTCCAGCTCACCAAGCAAACCGGATGGACCATCCACCTCCACCAAGAGACTACGGACGGCTACAACCACTGTTTCGCACACGGGAATCAATCCGACTGTTGGGATAGAGAGGGAGAGGGGGTTGTTCGCTGCGGGGATCAAGCTGGGGGGTTTAACAATGGCGGAAGGAGACGCAGTGGATGCACAAATTGTTCCGCAAGTGGTGGGAGCGGTGAGTATTTAGCTCGCCATCTCGTAGAAGAGAAGCTGAAGAAGTCAACAGAAGTGTGAACGATGTTCAGAACGACGGAAACTTCGGGAGAGGTGTATTCCCACCTGGTACGCGGGTGAGGACCGTGCAAAGATAAAGTGTGTAGCTTGCCACCGCAGCAACAAGAAATGCACCTTCGAGGGAGAAGATTTTGGGGTGGGGGTGTGGCCACAGGTGACACTGTTGCAGGTTGAGAAGGAGAAAGGAAAGAAAGGTGCGCAATCCAAACGCAAGGAGAGAGGGACAACAGATTCGGCGATCGGAAGAAGGGGGAATGTATGCCAAACAAGGACAAGGAGGGCAACCAACATGCTGCACCCACTCCAAAACACGGGTTCATTGCTATCTACGAGGTCGCACACGAAAGCCACCGGAGGATTGCATGAGCCGTTGGATTCAACCGCGGTTCCTGCTGCAGCTACCAGTCAGGCTGCTGGGGCTGATCCAGCCGGTTCATCTTCGGTAACCATCTTCTATGCCGACCTCCTTCCGTTTGCGGCAGCGGCGGCGGACGAGGACCATTCCATTTTCGAACTCCAACTACTACGGAACGAAGTTCGCGCAGTGTTGCTCAGGGAGTGGAACGCCGTTTCAGAGGCTGTGGAAACCTCTACGGATCGTCGGCTGATTGGGGCAGACATCCTCGCTGCGCTAAACGAGGCAATTGTGGATGAGGGGGGCAGTGCATTGTACGAACCTTGGGAGCTTGTATGCAAAGCAGATAATCTGTCGGGAGAAAGTTGCGATGAAGACAGTGACACGAGCGATTCGGACTACAGCCCTGGGAAAGGTTCGGTGGACGGGTGAGGGAGAAAGGGGTCTTTAGCCATGTGTAACACCCAGGATATCTCTTGTCGCCTGTGAGAAACATCGATATGCGTAAACATGCTTTGTCATTCTATGTAACCTTTTGCGAGGACGCTGTGGACAATTACACTTGGCTTATGTTTCGAAAACAGAGGGAAGGATTCTGTAAACAATGAACGCGCACCATAACAATTACTGTCAAAAAAGATCGTACTGTTATACACTACATTCCAGTACATCCTACCCGGATCGTCAAGCTCACACTCACGTCCAACTCGCGCCACGCCTCCTACCTCTTCCGCACAGCCCCAATAGGTTCTATCGCTGCACCGGAGTCGCGCAGGATCTGCAAGAACCATCTGCCTGGATACAACCCTCCCCTGAAACGAGTTCCTTTGCACTCGCCACACCGGTAACTACTGCGCATCATCCGTCTCTTCGTCAAACGCCCACGTGAGATGGATCGCGCGACCCCCATGTTGCACTATGGCTTCATTCAGCGCTGCAAGGATTTTTGTTGCCGTCCGCCGGCGATCCACTGCCATTGTGAAAAGCTCTTCAGCGTCCTCCCGCTCTCTTTGCAGAGCGTTGGCAATGTCTCTATATCGGAGCTCAAGGTCCGGAAGAGACATCTCTCGAGGCGATGGCCCAGCCCCGAAACGAGCAAGGTCGCTGTAGAAGAGGGTTGCAGACGCCATGGTGCTCACAGAACCAACGTTGGGAGCACTGGAAGTGGAAGCGAGAGGCGTTCCACTTGCCAAACTCTCTTCTTCCCTCTCCCAACGCGTAGGCAGAGGACCTTTGACCTTCCCCACCCTCGTTAAAAGACTCTCCCCCATCCTCCCAAGCTCTCCTTTTTCCTCCTCCATCCTTTCCGCTCCTGCAAAGATCTGCAGTTTTGAATCGGCGTACGTCCCCTCCAATCGCTTGGTGCTTTGCCCCTTGCGCAGCCCCTTCTTCCTCTTTGACGAGCCTGGTCGGTTTAGCGCAAGTCCAGTGCTGTTCCCCTCGTCCACCTGTGGCGGGAATGGCGTCTGTTCCTCATTGGTCTTCTCCACCTTTCTTTCGTGCCATGACGATCGCGGACCCCAACCATTCTCATCGCTTTTGGTCGCGCACGGGAAAGGAATGATTTCCGGGTCTCGGGAATGCGCAACCATGCGGTTGGGGATATGTCCTGCTGCAACGCAATCCTTCGCGCACTCTGTGATTATTTGTAGCGGCTCAAGATGAAAAGCGTGGCAAAGATCCTCATGCCTTGTCTATACTCCCTCACGCAGTCAATCCCGTGTCTGTTTAACGGTACGCAGATTACTCACCAGCCAAGCAGACATGTGCTCAGCCCACGGCTCCGCGAGCTCTTTTTCCTCTTCCTTCAGGCGACCCTCCATACTTTTCAGCCGCCAAATTGCCAGCACCGATTTCCAGATCAAATCTTCGGAAGCGGGAGAGTGGGCGACAAGCTCTCGCACGTCCGTTTTCAACCATCCGCTTCCGCGACTTGGAGTTTCATCATCGTTCTCGACCAATCGGAACGCCTCAAATGGCGCCAGGCCGTTCGGGCCTTTCGTTGGAGTCCAGTCAAGTGATAGGTCCATTGGGAGAGAACTTAAAGCGAAGAGTGATGACGTGCCTGCGGAAGGTTTTGCTGCCTCGCGCACCTACCCCATTTGGCGGCCTCATTTTGGTCGTGTATCAACCGCGCGTTCCCTTCTCATACACTTCTGTTATGAATGTACCTCAAATACGAACAGTATCTAACGAGGTTTGAACCCATGTTGGGCGTACATAAGTCACGCGAAATACAAGCGCTTCGACATACCGGCCATGGCTGCACGAGAACACAAAGTTAACATGCGGCTGAGGTGAGGCAACTCAATTCGGTAATTGCGCGAGACAGAACGAAAAGCTTCCGCCGCCACATCTCCCTTTGTCACCCTCAACTGTTTACCCATTCTCTATGGACTTCTTTTCACTGGAGTGGACACCCATGCAGGGCCCCAACGGACTCACACCGTTTGAGGCGTTCCAAGAGGTGGAGAGGGACGAGGAAACCCCCGATCGCGAGTCCGGATGGGCAAAAGTGGACCTGCGGGGTCTTCTCGTAGGCTCTCCTGGATGCGAGGACGTCGTGTGGAAGTCTGTCCTGGCAATCTGGCGGCTCAAGAGCATGGAAGAGCGTCTGAAAGAAGAGACGGCGCTTGCGGAGCCATGGGCTCAGCACCTATCGGCTTGGCTGGTAAGTAACGTACTCAAGAGCTCCAGCGTACGGAAGACTCACCGCGCAAGGGCGCAGACGAGGCACAGAGAGCTTTGCCTGGCATTTCATCTAACGCCATTCAAGATCATTGCAGAATATGCGAACACTTGCGTTAAACGACGCCGCCTGCCCGAGGATATGGCTTTCCAGGTTGATAGCCCCAAAGGAACACCCGAGACAGCCAACACTGCGAGTGCTGAAGGAAGTGCGACTCCACAACCGCCCCAAGCATCGACGAAGGACGTGAGCAAGCCACACACAGACACGAGGTCTTTTTGTCCAATGGGAATGAACTTGAGCTCGATGAAAATGACAGAGGGGGATAGGCTGGACACGAAGGTAGTTCCTCAGGCAGAGGGATTGGTGGGTGGCATACGCCAGAGGTGGATATGGTGAAGCTCATCGTCCCCTAGGTGTGCGGCGCGTGCTCCGCTAAAAAATCGCCCCAAACGACTTGCATCCCTATATGGTGCAAAGGCAAGGAGGGTACCATCGTGATGTGCGAGCCTTGCCGCAACCGCAGACAAGGATGCAGCTTCCGCCCCATGCACTTTGGGATTCGAGTCTTTCCTGAGGTAAAGAAGAAAAACGAGAAAATTAAGGTTGACATCAAAGACAGTGGTCCAAGTGTAGTGAGGGAAATTGTGAGCTTTCCAACGAGGGCGGAGAACGCTGACGGTCGTCGGCTTGACCTGCGGGACCTATCCACATCCGCGAGCAGAACGTCGACGACGCAGACGGCGAAAGCCGCACAGAAGACCCCCGCATCGGGAACAGTCCCTATCCTCACTCCTATCAAGCCTAGCGTTGGTGCTCCGAACCTTACGACCTCCACCACACTCTTCTATGAAGACCTAACCCCGTTTGCATTGAAACCAGGCGGTCCCAAGCTCACTTTGCTCGACCTGCAACTCCGACGCGCGGCGGTTCGCGCAATCCTCCGCAGGGAGTTTAACGACGCCGCGGAACTGGTAGCGACAGGTATGGACCGTGAAGAGGTCGGGACGGAGATCATCAAGGCGTTTGACAAAGCCATTGTGAGACGCAGAAGTCCCTCGGTCATGGATCTGCATTCCTCCGACCAAGACTGGAAAACAGATTCTTCACTCGAGGTGGGAAAGCAGGAGAGGAAAACGAAAAGCTTTGCGGAAGGTGGAGGGAGGAAGAATCAGCGAGGAAACGATTAACATGAGGAGGGAGTTATTACGGAGGGCTCTCCATGGGGCTCTATAGGGGTCCTGATACTAATTCTTCACAACTATGTGCTACGCCGTGACTGTACGTTTAATTCATCGCTCACCCACCCTCTTCTTCACTAGTTTTCTATCACCACCAATTCCTGTGTATTATCTGATAAACGTGACTTCGGATTTGGCGAGTGTATTGAGGGGGATGGATGTAGTCCGAAAGATCCAAAGTGTTCCTTGCGTCATCGACCATGGAGGCGTCTTCCCCCAGTGACAATCCCATGATTTGAGGCCAGATTGACTTGTCGCTCGTAACTATTTCTGGCGGTACCAGGCTAGCTTGATGGGATTCATGGTGACCGGTCCTACCTTTTCCCCACAGGCAATCGGTGAGCATCGTGCCTCTCCACTAAGGGTTAGATGAAGTGCCATCTGGGAGGCAAAATTGAACAGACCATTCGGTTCAACGATTGCCTGCTAGTGCCAGGAACATGGTTTATCCTGCGCGTGCTTACTTGAATGGAAAATTTTTAGTGGTCGGTATACAACTGGGCAGCGGTACAAAAGTAATTAATAGGGGTCGGTCTATCAGTTCGCGAGAAACTGGAAAACTAGGGGTCGAAGGAGGATTGTTGCAGCAATCTATTCGCAGGGCGTGAGGATTACAGAAGCCGGTCGTGGGCCATGCCGCTTGCCGGCGCTATAATAATAATAATAAATAAGACCCCCCTATCATGGGGATGATTCTGATCCACCAGTCATCAAGCACACGCATTGTGAAGAAAACTGGCTGATGTTTGACAACGAGGCGACCGTGGCGTCTGAACATGGTCCCGACGCTTACGAGAGGGCCACTTACTACAACGGCATTACCGGGGACAACGACCACCCGGAACTCGTGTACCGTTCCGACTACCTCACTACACCATTCCCCAAGCCCGCCGGCAGATTCGCTCATATCCCCGTCAAATCAGTCCACGGGACCTTCGATGCCTCGCTGAATAAGGCCTGGGACACTGTCGGTCCCCAGATTGTCAACATCATCGTTGCGCGAAATATCAAGTGCACCTCCATTGACCCGGCCCGCTTCCTCACACACGCTGAGCCAGGAGAGGGAGGCAAGGGGCGTCTTGGTCCGGTCGTTGTATGGATTGGAGTTCAGCCAGGTTCTACCTCCCCCGACACCGCCCACGATGTCTCTCAGGCGATCCTCGCTCTTCTGCGAAAGAACAATGTCAAGGACGTTGTTGTAGAATGGAGGGAGGCAGTCCCGCAGTGGCTGGCTGGCCCCCCGCTCTTACGACATGCCTCCGACCGCGACGCCACCCATTACGTCCGCCGATTCCTCACCGCTCTTCTCGCGGTTCCCCTAACCACCGAAGATACGGAGGATGACGACTCCCAGGGCACACTTACCCTTTGGTTTCTCGAGAACAAAACAAACGACGGTGAACCCAGCGACAAAGTCTACGGCCTCAGTAATTGCCACGTCCTCCGCAAGGATACCACCGTCGATTACTCTCTCGAGGGCGGCGCACCCAAGGATCATGTCCGCGTCTGCGGAACGCGCCGGTTCCAGCGCGGCCTCGACGAGATCACCAAGGCCGTGGCTGACCACGTCTTTTTCGCTAACATTTACACCCAAGACATCGCCAGGCTCCAAGCGCAGGAGAACCAGGGCCCAGAGACCGCGGACGATCTGGAGTGGAATCGAAGCAAACTAGAAGATGAAAACAGAGCCATCGCCAGCCTCGAGCGCCTCCACGACGATGCGACCAGATATTGGTCCGATATCAAGCTACAGCGCAACATCGGCCACGTCGAATATGCTCCGAAGATTAAGGTTGACGAAGGCAACACACGATACACGGCAGACTGGGGTGTTTTTGTGGCTGCGGAGGCGAAGGTCAAGGGTGCCTTTGAAGGCAACGTGGTCGATCTTGGTGCGTTTCGACTTATTTTTCTCGCATACCCCTCGTCTGACGAACTGAACCCTCATATAGGATCCAAGTTTCCTGCTCCGGAGTTAACAGCGATGTTCTATTCTGTGGATGGTGGAGCGACCACGTTCAAGTATCCCTCGGGGAGGAAGCTGAAGATTTCCGGCTGCGCCTCGAAGGAAGACCTCGCCGTCCCTGCGGAGTTCGACATTCAAGGCGAGCGATGCCTTATGGTCGGCAAGGATGGGAACACCACCGATCTCACCGTGGGTCGCTACGCCGGCCTGGAATCGTTCACTTTCAACGCAGCTGGCGTCGTGTCCAGGGAGCTCGCCATCTACAATTCAGGAAACAAGGCCATCGAAGTCTTCTCTGCCAAAGGAGACTCGGGATCCCTCGTTTGGCATATGAGGGACGGCAAAGCGTACATCGTCGGCCAACTCCACTCGGGCCACAACAAAGGCGGTTCGACCAGCAACCACGTCACCTATTGCACTCCAGGTTGGTGGCTCCTCGCCGAGATTAAGAAGAAGTACAAGAACGCCGTCTTTTACCCCGAAACTTGGCCGGTTCAGGTGTAAATTCAGCTGCCTGTGCGGGTTCGTCTCTTTCTTCCATGTTGTTGTACATAGCTGACGAACTTCGAAGCCTGTGCGATGGCGAGCAGTTCCACATCGTCGTCGTCGTCGTCTTCTTTGGTCGCCGTTCACGTTCGTTTCTTTCTTCTGTCTCATCTCTTCGCAATGATCACTCCCGACCTCAATCTCCAGGCCTTGGCGAATCTTTCGCGTTTGGTCTGCTCACTTGACTTCGTCTCGGTTTTCCGCTCGTTGTTTATCGGTTGGTTGTCAGTAACGACGGATGCTTTGATCGTTGAATCGTCGCCTCGGTATGTTTCTCCGCTGCCTGACAGCATTGACGCCCAGGTCCTGGCTCGTAGATTCATCGCACCTGTCATCGTAGCCTTCGTCGTCGGACACTCTCATCTTCCGCGTACTGCACATGACGTTCCTGATACGTATGTTTATCTCCACCGCCGCCTGCTTGCCTCCCCTCGTGTAAAAATCTTTACATAACCCCCATTTAAAGGGTACGGGGCTGGCTACCTTACAATACTGTACTGATCGTGCGGACCATGGGACGGAAGAGGGTCTAATGTCCTGGTCTCTGTGTTAGTCATGTTCTTTGCTTTGGCGAGCAGGCAGTTGTCACAGGCTAACTTAGGCACCAATAAGTTAACGACTCGGATGCTGTGCACACGTGCAACTCGGATCACGAGTCAGACGACCTCGAAACTCTAAACAGCAATAGCTCCCTTGTACTCCTCGGTGTCGTCAGCGTTGAGCGTCCTGCGCGGTGTTCAGAAATATGAATACGCTGGAATGATTTACGAACGTACGTAGTAGACTCTGGGTCGGTTGCGTTGATATACTGAAACGGAGGACGGCAACGCTCGCGACCGTAGTTTTGCGGACAAGTCAGGATCAATATTCATAATGAGGTCGACCGTCACTATAGGAGTATTGTTACCATCGCCATCTGTCAACTGATCAATTGCTTTTCTCTCTCAAATTGATACCTCCACGAATCGGGCAGTTGTGGCGGTGTTTGAGTTAGACCTGACGTCCCCCTCTCAGTCTTGTCGCAACGCCAACAGTGTAGGACGAGCCTGTCAGCTGAGCCTCCTCGCCATACAGGCGAGGCTTCTGACTACGGCGCTGAACAGGATTTTTACCAGAAAACGCCACATATGAAGCAACAAGCCGTAACCAGCGTGGCGCTCACCCCGGGTCTGAGGCGCGCTTTCCAGAATGAATTTGCGGGCCTGTATCGGAAACCTCAACGCTGGTATTGGGCGTATTCGGGACATTGAGCGCCTTTGATGTGTGGGAAGGATCCCTGGGGGGTTTGGACGCATACAGTGGGTGAGCCTGGAAGCGCGTTGCCAGTTTGTCGATGCAGCTTCCCCTCTTTGTTCTTTGCACAGGTAGGCGTTACGTAGACAGGGCGGTGAGATGTATCCATGGGAGGGTCGGCGAAAATAATGGTCAACGTGCTGTAAACGCCCATCAATCGCCCGCCCTCGTATTTGGATCTTTAATGCCCCCTATTCCCTGTGGCGCCCAGTGCTCGGTGAGGATCTACGCAGCCTTTCACCACACCTCGGATCTTTACCGAGACCAGGCACTCGAGCTTTGCGGATGGGCACCAGGAAGATCCGACCCCTTACTTGAGCGCCCATATGTGATGCCATCAAGTGCACCGGCGCGCCCTCTCGATGCGTAGATCAATTTTCAACGCAAATTGCTCCCATTTTGACGTGCCAAGCCAATCTCTTTTGGTTGTTCTATTTCTATCCTTGCAGCTCGTCCGTCCGATCAACATGCTCCCCGTTCTCACGACATTCTAAGTCTCGTCTTCCAGGTTCCATGTCTGCGCACTCCCATTGAGGGCTGTTGTGCAGAGACGCCACCGAAGCGGTTTCGGAAACCGTGTGTCGACGAGGACATGCCAAGAGCGTTCCCACGGCGGTGCACTGCTCTACCGCGCGTTCATTAGTCAATTCACGGACATTCCGATTTTCCAAAACCATGGCGATAGGATCCTCGCAAATCAGTGTTGTGCTTGGCATCTTTTTAGGGCGGCCAGCGCTGATTCTGCTGATCCCCTCGCGTGAAACCCTCCCAATGTCTTGACAGGTGCAGGGACTTTTTAAAGGTCGACGGATCGCCCACTGCCCTGTGTTGTTTTTCCTTCACCGGTCCTTACAACTTCGACTCGTCGTCTCCTTCTGCTGTAGCCTCCGATGTACGCGTCCAAACTCGCATTGATACTTCTCGCCGCCGGCGCTCAGATCCTTGTCGCCGCCAACCCCGCTCCTCCGTCGGGACTCCTTGCGGCCAGGCAAGGCCCAATTGGGACGCTCATACCCTACGGTGGCCGTACAAGTGATACCACTGAAGACACAAAAGTGATTCGTGGGCTATTGGTGAAAGTGAAGAGGCAGACTTGCCCAGTCGGAGACGGACTCTGCAATGATGGAGGGTGAGCTTCTTTTTTTTTGTCTTCAATCCCTCGTGGGGTTCGTGTTCGCTGACCGTGACTCTGTGTGTTTGTGGGGTGAATTAGGTGTTGCCCGGTTGGCGGAGAGTGCTGTTCGGATGGAGGATGCTGTTACGCAGGGTGAGTATATCCCTCTTTGGGTGAACGGTCGACGCGATTTGAGTGTGCTAAATACCGTTTTTGCCAGATACTACTGTGATACCGTCAACGGCGTGAAGGGATGTTGCCCGAACGGCAGCGTCTGCACCAGCGGAGGCGGAAACGGCGGCTGTGTCGATGCTGGATATTCACCCTGTGTTGGTGATGATTTCTGCTGCCGTACGTGCCAATCTCTGTTCTTCACTTGTTCTCCCCTGTTTGCTTACCCCGCCTCGTTTGCGTAGCCACCGGAGACGTCTGCTCCCGCGATGGCGCGGGCAACCCTCAATGCAGCCAACTTGGTAACAACAACCCGAACCCGACCACGACCACCACTACGAACGGCGGCGGTAACCCCTTCCCTGTCAGCTCTAGCACCAGTTCGACCACTATACCTACTCCCAACGCCAACCCGATCAACACCAAGACCACTTCGCCTAACAGCAACCCGACTCCGGCCACGACCAGTTCTACTGGCAGTTCCAATCCTACTGGGCTCCCCAACACGTCCTCTCAGTCTAGTGGTGCCGCGAGTTGGAAGGCGTCTTGGGGCTTCGTCGGTGCCGCTCCGGCTCTCGTGTTGTTAGGTATGTACACGTGGTGAAAACATTTCGCTCGATGGTCGTGCTTATGGCACCCACGCTTCTTAGGCTATGTTTTGTAAGGGGCTCTTTGAGGGGTTCTGTAAGGATCTGTTCTATTCGACGTTGTGCATCATACCCTCCTTTTCTCGTTTGCGCTCTTTTATTCGCGAAAGGTACCAAAATATTTAACACGTTCTTTTTTATCCAAACGCGCGTGAGGCAGGATGTGTGAGATAGGCGGCGAGCCTGAATACTTGGGGTAATTCACCCTGACATTGAGTCGCACTCTGGGGGTAGGGGTGCGTGTTCCTTCCTCGTTCCTCAAAATCTATTGGGCTGTGAATTAAACCACCAACGGATTGCGTCGGTGTACCACCCGGTTGAATGGGCGGCGGGCGCTGTATATTCCTGCCCATCACGTGAGGTATTCTACCCAGCCGACCGGGAAAGTCCGAGGAAAATCAATTGCCTGTCATCTCCTGGGTTAGCCCGCTGATTCGGTCCGATCCGATCACCACCCCACATACCGTACACCTCTTACGCTCACCACGATGACCAAAACCAAAGGCAAAAGTCGCTTGAGGGAGCTCACGTCTCCATTATCGAGTACGGTTCTTCAGCTAGTATGGGTAGCTGGTGCTCACCTTTGCCTCATCCGTGCTAGGGCTCATCATCTCGAATCGCCCTGCGATTGAGGCATGCCCAACCGATATCAGCACCGACAGAGCGTCTCCCGAGATTCGTGCTGTGCTCGAAGCGTCTCCCGAGATGTGGACCGTGCGCAAAGCGTCTCCCGAAATGTGGACTGGGCGCGAAGCGTCTCCTGAGATGCGAACCGTGCACGGATCAATCTGCAGCTTGCCGTACGAAATAGTGGAGATGATCATTGCGCACCTAGCCGGCGACTTCGTTTCGCTCAAGGCGTGCTCATTAACTTGTCGGTCGTGGTACACCGTCGCGGTCCTACACATTCACCACACCCTCATCCTCAGAGATAAACTATTCGACACAGACCGTTGCGAGCTGCAGCCTCTATCCAAGCTGCACGAGTTAAATTTGTTTCCTCTCGTAAAAGAAATCCGCGTGGAGCAGCGGCATCCTTGGTTCGTACCTGGGGTGTTTACCCCTAGTGACCTGCACTACTTTTCAATATTCCCGAACGTTCACACGCTCAGGATTGAAAAGTTGGACGTGCGCAGCTTTATTCCAGGCATTGAACGCTACTTTGAAGCATTTCCGCCGACCCTTCGATCCATCTTGTTGTCCGAGCCAGTGTGTGGTGTTCCCCAACATTTATCATATTTCCTCTCTCTTTTCCCGAACTTGGACGACGTCGATATCCAGCAACCCCACTGCGCACCCACTTCCAACACGGAGCTTGTTCCATTCTCCACACCGAAACTGCAAGGAAAATTAAAGCTGTATCAGTGTCGCTCCACCGAGACTTGGAAGCACCTGATTTCTGTGTTTGGTGGTCTACGGTTCCGCTACATGTCCCTGCGCCAGGTTGGAGCTTCCGCGCCTATCCTATTAGCGGCGTGTGGCAAGACACTAGAGACCCTACGATTCTACGTGCCAGAACCCCCAGGTTAGTAGACGGTCCACGCGTGTTTCTCGACAGATTCGAACTTAAGATGAACGCCAGCTCCCCTAATTTCGACCCGTGAACTCAACCTGTCACGGCTCAGGGTCCTCCGATCTCTAGAAATCGGAGATTGGGCAGCTGAACCCAAGGATCCAGCCGCCCGCCATACCATCGTCATGGGCGTATTCTCAACCATCACATCCCCTGTGTTCTCCGAGGTAGTCATCGTCCTTTGGTTTGGTCAACCCGCCCGCGTGTTTTTTGATGACACGTTATTTGAGACGCTGCGCACGATGAGCGAACTCAGACCCTTCAATTTGGTGTTTTTGCTTCACGAATGGTCTCAATTTGGTTGCTACTGGGGGGAACGACGGATCTTTGAGAGGGATCTGGAGTCGATGACTGAGGAGGGCCTTTTTGATTTTCTGTATTCCCCACCTACCGTCCGTGTAGAACTGCTTTCACGATAAGAATCGGAGTCGTGGCCTTATTCCGAGTAGATACTCTTCGTACATACCACACAGCACTGTAACCAACCAAACATCGTGGCGCAACTGACCTCGCAGGGCCTTTGTTGCTTGTAGACGCAACGAGACTCTCCGCCCCATCAGGTGGACTGCGTGTTATACCGTACGGTCACTGACCAACTCCGAGGGTTTAGGTGGCCGGCCCATCTCACCTTCACCGTTTGCGACCCAACCTTCACGATGGGTATGTTATCATTTTTCTCTGAGGTCGTTGAAGCAGCTCGATCTTGACTCAGTGACCGGCGGGCGAAATTGTTCTGAACCCTGTAAAGTGACGACAGCGAACGATACGAGGAACAAGGGACGCTCGCGGCCGCCCGTGTAAATTTTGCGCCCAACCGGTTATGAAATGTGTGTATGAAGGGCGGGCCCTGTGATACGTCAACGCTGGTGTGCAGGGAACGTTGGCACTAAACGGACACACTCAATACCACGCGTCCGACTTGCGGGTGCAGGGAAATATATTACACGGACTAAAACCCTACGGATAATCGCATGCCCAATCCACAATCGAGTTAGATGTTACAGCTGACAACAAGTCCGATTCCTTGCCTGCCCCCTCAATCTCAACCGCCTCCTCACGTGTCGCGGAATCGCGACCAAACAGGAAATACAACCTCCTCAACTGACAAACCTGGGAGATACGAAGGTACGCGCCCCAGTCAAGCGAGCGTAGTGACCCCCGCAGTTGAACCTTGGCCAGTCGATTTAGAGGACCCTCGTGGAGTGATAAGAATAAGTCGGCGTGGTTTGAGACGGCGGTGATATGTCGTTCCAAAGCCTTCACTCGTCCTGTTCCGTGGAGTTGATAGAACGAGAGCGTACTGCGCTCAATCGACCCCCAGCCATCGCGATCTTCGACGTTGAGGATGCCAACGGTCCAAGCCCACATGATCATAAACTCAGCTACGTTTGAGCACTGAAGCTCTTCGAGGCGCCCGATGGCGGCGTGGACCTTCGAAGCCGCACAAAGGCATTCCTGCCAAGGTCTGATTGCCGCTATAAACATGCGTTCGGTAGCAGTCCTCTTGCCTTCTTCCGAAGACAGGAGCTCCTCGAAAGTGGCAAAGTTCGAGGGATGGAGGTGGTTTCGCCACAAGTCCGATGATGCAAATTCGATCAGGACGACTGCTGCATCGAAGGGCCCATAATCGATCTCCCTTGTTTTCATATCCAAGAGAGAAGTATCGTGGGTGGACAGAAATGGATCGCCGACTGCTCGGAGAAGGTCCTCGAGGTTGTCAACAGTGGTATTCTCTATTTGTAAGGAGAACAACCGCGAGAAGAATGTATTGAAGACCTTGAGGGCTAGATGGCGTGATTGTAGAGGGTGGGTTGAAAGTAGTGTCGATGAGAGGACTGGGAGGAGTGTCGCGCCAAGATCGGCGGGTATACGTGCAGCGGAAAGAATGCGGAGGGCGATGGATCCCGTATATGGTGGGGGTTCTGTGGTATAGAGCTTCTCGCTGAGAGACAGGAAGGCCAAGAGAGGAGGTATCCACGTAAGTTCCACTTTCAAGGGCCTCAAGGAAGCGCCCCTGTCTTTTTCGGGAAAGAGAAAGATTCCCAGGAGTTGCAGCATCTTGCTTGCCATCAGATACCGACACCTATCCGAAAAACTGGAGCTGAGGATATCGGCGATCAACGTAAAGCCCATATCTTCATCTCGCGTGACTCCCTCCAAACGGGTTGAGGTGAACCAGTGCCGATAAAAGATCAATTATCTCATACTGTTCGGAAGCGTTCCCCTGCCTGATGATGACTTGTAATTGTTGAATGACAAGGTCGGCCACTTTCTGTGAGGCTTCACTGTGGCTCAATGAGTGAAAAACATGCAAAGAATAGAGGTGTACACACATGGTGTCGGGAGGATATAAGTCATGATTGTCAACCTGGAGTCCCAGGGAGATTGCCACGATTAGGAAATTGTTTGTTTGTAGAATAATGGGGGTATTGCCGCCACCCATTATGCCCCCCTCGTCCAAGTAGCTGAACGGATATAAGGATAAGACAGTAGTGGGACCGTGCAAAAGCCTCAACCGCCAGAAATACTGGAGAGCCACCCTGCTCAACCAGAGCTTCTTGATAGCGGATAGATGACAGACCATGTGGGGGCCGATGTCCAACCACCTAAAGCGATATTCACTCCACCCACCGTCGACCCACCCTGCAACAATTCCGAGAAGTCTTATGACCAGGAGGCATGTTGGGTCAGACAGAGATACCCTCTCGATATTCTCCCAAATGCGCCGACAGAGTTCCTGGAGCACCTGACCCTTGGGTTCCATGACGAGACGGGTGCTAAGTACCGAAGTCAACGCCATCCCTATTGCACTCGCATGCTCCAACTTCCCGGGAATCACCCGCCCATTCGAGAAACAATCAAGGAAGAGATCTGCAAGAATGTGGGGTGATACGATCTCCGCAATCTCTGGGTACCAGATCGTGTCCGCAGCGAACCGGGCAGTGGAGAATATCACATCGGTGTCTGTGGTGTAATCGAGCACCCACCAGATACAACACGAATCCCCCCGGCAAACCTCCAAGTTTACAGAGACGTCCGAGAAGATCCGAGTGGGTGGCACGACAATGATAGCTTGTGCAAGACGCTCCGCTTCTTCTTCCATAGTTGGACCGCAACAAAAGCACTCCAATCCCTGACGAACTCCAGATAGAAGATACGCAAGAAGCCGTCTGATGTCTTTGGCGGGGGGGAGAGAAGAAGTGAGCAGTCGCAGCGAGCGAACGAATGTGGAATCGCTTTGTGTCAGGTGCCGGAGGAGGGTTCTGATGAGAATGGAAGGAGGTGTCTGGTAGGGGCAGTTGTAGTGGAACGTTGCTGCGAGAGTGAAGAAGATATATGAAGTCATTCCGAGAAGCGTGAATGCGAGGATGGTGCCGGCGACGGTTCGGCTAATTGTCCAGAGATAGAGCGTCAAGGCGCAGCCAAGCAACAGCAAGGCGAACTGAAGCATCACTGGGAGGCTCTCGATGACGAGTTGGAAATGCCACTTCTTGAACCCGTCTAATTTTCGCTGTCTGTCGCGGCTTTTCTCTGCAGCGGAACCTCCGTTTTTTCGTAGAAATCGGTTGACCCATTGTTTGCCGAGCATCGCGATAAACGCGGCAAAGAGTGACGTGGCGAGGCTGGAGTAGAGCAGTGATTGGACGGTTACAATCTCAGGAGGAGGCCCTGTCCATGTGGTGGAACTTGGGTCTGCGTCGGGGAAAAGGGAGTTGTTCATGTTGTGAATCAGGATCCGCATGTAGGCGGCGGTCATCTCGTTCGGATCCGGTTGGAGGTTTGATTGGACGTCGATGATGAACGCCGAGCTGACTGCAGAGAACAGACCGGCCTGTGTACCTCTAGATTCAGCGTCCATCATGGGGTACGGGAACCCGACGACTTACGAAGATGAGGGACGTGTTCAAGTCCTCGTCGTGCTTCCCCGCGTAATCTCTGTCAAACTCTTCAGATTCCCTCCGATAGATAGCAAAGAAGTCGGCCCGTGAGTCGTTAGTCCTGAGTGGATCGAAGAACTCCTTAAGGGCAGAATGGAGGCTGGATACTGTCGGCGATGGTCTGTCTGCCATATGGTCGGGTGGACGCACCATTTGGGATCGATCTGGACGACTGTTGGCTCTTGCGGCCGAGGATTCGTTTGCGCGCGATCCCCAGAAGGCGACAGGTCCATGCTCGATGATTGTGGCAAGGAGGAAAGATCCGGCGCTTGCAGACCAGCCATAATCAGGGCACTGCTTGCCACTGCCGGCTGGGTCCCCAAATCTAGGCTGGAATCCAGCCTCGAATTCAGAGGCGGAGGAGGAACGGTTTGCGAGGGGACAGTACCTAGGGGGGCGACGCCTCCCCAAATCGGCCGGGTTCTGCCGCAGCGGCCACTCTAGCCACAGCCAACTCCCAACCATGAAAGTCGCGTTCTTGTCCCTCCTCGCCCTTGTTTCTGTTGCTCTTGCGGTCCCACAATACGACCATCAGTCAGTTTTCGATGTCTCCAAGCAAGATATCCAGGATATTCGTGAGGGCGTCGACTCCATCTTCGACAAGGCCGAGGATAGAGTCAAGCAATGGGTCCAGGACGGACGTGATTTTATCAACCACAACGGCTTAACTTGTCAGTCCACGCCTCGTAACACCCTGCCATATGGTTTCCCAGAGACTGAATGTGGCTAGACGAACTCGTTACCCACCCCGCGTTCTCCGAGTATAGGCTTCGTGTGGCCGAACCAAAGCTCTGTGATACAGGCGTGAAGCAGTACTCTGGATACTTGGATATTACAAGCGGAAAGCATCTATTCTTCTGGTGAGAGAACTACGTGAACGCTCGCAGCCGTGCACCTAACCTTGTTTAGGTTCTTTGAATCTAGAAAGCATCCAACATCCGCCGACTTCATCTATTGGACAAATGGTAGCGTTTAGAACCAGAGGTCACACGAGGGTTCTGACCAATTGCCCTACAGGTGGCCCCGGTTGTTCGTCAACTACGGGATTGCTCTTCGAGCTGGGCCCCTGTCAAATCGCCAATGAAACTAGCGTGAAGTACAACAAGCACTCGTGGAACTCGCACAGCAATATCCTCTTCCTCGATCAACCCGTCAACGTCGGATACTCCTACTCTGACGACGGTTCCGCGGTTGACCGTAGCGCCGTAGCTGGAGAGGATGTATATGCCTTCTTCCAGTTGTTCTTCGCTCGTTTCCCACAATACTCCAAGGCACCTTTCCATATGGCTGCTGAAAGTTACGGTGGAACGTATGCTCCCAATGCCGCCTCCATCTTCCACAGAAAGAACAAGGAACTTGCATTGGCCCCTGTTCCCGGAATGATAAAGATCAACCTCGCCTCAGTTATCCTCGCAAATGGACTCACGGATCCTTACGAGCAAATGGCCTCCATCCCGGATTGGGCCTGTGAAGGACCTTACGCTGTCTACGACGATCCTCAGGGCCCACAATGTCTGTCCCTGAGGTCCAAGGTCCCGACTTGCCAGCGACTCATACAGAGTTGCTACAAATTTGACTCACGTTGGGCTTGCATTCCTGCTCAACTCTACTGTTGGTCTCAGCTCCTTGGCCCTCTTCAACGTTTGTGCAGTTTATCCTATCCGATCTTCGCGGTACTGACCTGGATCTTCCAGAACTCGGACTCAACGTATATGACGTTCGTCGGACCTGTGATCGTAGGGAGGATGGACCCCTCTGTTACAAGGCGCTTCAATGGGTGGAGTCATGGATGAACGATCCCGCTGTCAAGCAGGAATTGGGCGTCCACCCTTCTCTTACCTTCGAGTCTTGTAGCACGGGAGTCAACCAAGCCTTCGCTGCTCAGGCTGATGGCATGAGGAACAGTGCGCTGCTGCTCACAGGCCTTGTCAACGAAGGTGTCCGCCTCTTGGTGTATGCTGGTACTGCTGGTATGTGGTCGACGGTTGCCTACCTTGTTGGAGTGTGTTGATCACGAACTAGATGCCATGTGTAACTTCATGGGTAATGAACGTTGGGTTTCCAAGTTCGAGAATATCTTCCATGAGGAGTTCCTATACGCCGAACCCACCCCCTGGATTATCAAGCACAGCGGGCGTGTCGCCGGTACTGTTAGGACTGTTGGTGGTGGAGGACACACTGCCGGAAATGTTACGTTCCTGGCTGTTGACGAAGCTGGGTAAGTCAACTTGCCTTCATCATCATTTGACATACTCTAACAGTATTCCAGCCACATGGTCCCATACGATCAACCTGAGGCCGCTCTAGTACGTGGTTATCGTGCTTTCGAATGTGTGAGGATGCTGACCCCGTTTCGACCGTCTAGGATATGATTACCCGATGGGTGAAGAACGTTCCCCTGACGGATTGATTCTTTGTATTGTCTCCTGTACGTATTTATTGATAGGGCCGCTCATACATAAATTCCCGAATGAGATTCATCGCATAATGACCAACCAGAACTCGTGAGCGCCAACGACGGAAATTCGGCTGATGCCCTGGACAGGTGTGAACCACAGTCGAAGATACCGTTGGACAGGTCGAGTTGCCGTGGGTGCAGGCTTTAGACTTGAGGTATGTGTGCATCGGGATGGTGTCATCGCCGGAACCGTCACGTTCCGGCAGAAGCTCACGGAAAATATGAACGCCAAGGAGGTTAAGCCCTACATAGAGGCAGTCGTAGTTTTCAGAGAGGTCGCCGACAAAGCCAACGCCGCTCAGGGCAATCCTTACCCTGAGCTCATATGAAGGGACTTTTTTGCGCATACTCCTCTTCCTGAACTCCCAGCTGGGTGCCGCAAGCAGTCAATTAACGTGTATGGCGGTGCTTCGTATACATTTGATAGTCGGATGTAACAAGAGATACGCACTTTGAAAAACATGAGCGAAGATAGGGTAGTTACTTATTTAGAGCTCTCTCATGTACCAAAACGCCGTAGCGTCATTCAAACAGGAGAGGATCTCCTCCACCCTAGGACGTTCATCCCGACTTTCCCGCCAGCACTGTTCAACGATCGTCCACAACTCGTCGTTGAATCCGAGGCGCGCTGCCCCCTCCGGTTTCTCTGGCCTGCCCCCCTCGAGGACTGCACTCTTCCCTTGGATTTCGTGATAAGGCTTGAGTCCAGACAAAACCTGAAGGACCCCAACTTGACTGTTAGCAAACGCGAGTCCACCAATACGAGTACTTACTTCGTAGATGACCATCCCGAGGGCGTAGCAATCGGACTGTCTTGTGGGCCTGTCCCCTTCTGTTTCGGGTATTCCAGACCGATCTGGGTCCAGAGACTCAGGACTCAAGCACTTCTCGGTCCCGCCAGGAGCACACGATAACGGCATCAGCATAACATCCGAGGCCGTGGTGGTCGGAGTTACTCCAAGAGCGAGGTGGCTTCCAGTGATCCTCGTAAGGCTAAAATCGGCAATACAGGCTCGCCAGTCCTTGTTGATCAGGATTTTATCCTTCGAAAGCAGTGAGATAGTGCAGAAATTAGACTGTAAGAGAGCTGTTTACCCCCTTGATATCTCCGTGGACGATCGGAAGGTCATGCATATACTTCAAGCCGCTCGCAACATCTGCCAACTACCGGAGGGGAGTAGTTAGCCACTTACCGGGATCAAAAAAGGACACGTACAAGTACAGTTCGATTTATGTCAGGATATCTTCGAACGAACTCAATGATGTTTCCATTGTGCATCCACTCGGAGACGATGGAAAAGTGGTCTTCGCTGAACGTCACTCCAAGCAGCGGCAAGACGTTCGGATGCCGGACATGCTTCCAAGCCACCACCTCTTTGCAAAATTCCTATGATGCGTTCAGGCATACGGATGGGTTAGCAAGAGTAGTAGAACACTCACGCTGCGGAGGCGTTCCAAGTCCTGCGTGCGCACGTTGACAGCCTTGACGGCCACCTGGTACCCTCCATATGTACTCCTGGATACGTTAGCAAATCCCCCCATATGTTTGACTTCAGTGGCATCATTCGGACGTTCCGGAATATTCATAGTGTCTGGTATAACGCAGTGTCGCCTGCACATTTCACAGAGCTCGTTGAGAACCTTCTGTCGTTCCTTATCCGACATGGTTTGATTCTCTAGACGCTGCAGCTTAAATTATCCTCCCCGTAGGAAAGAGCGGGTGCGAAGGAGACTACCTGAGCCACATCGTTGACGAGCCTCTCTATCTTTGGTTCCGAAACCAGTAGAGACCGAACGAAAGCGGGGATTCGCGAAAGGAGTTTTTTGCTGCTGCGCTGTCTTCCTCCTGTTCTGATGTCTGGGAACGTTCAGCCGTGGCGGGGTTATCAGAGGTTTGAGGAATTAAATTACCTGTCTTGACTTTCTGGACCTCCAGGAGACTCGATGCCGAAAATACCCCACACACAGCGGAGACTTCCAATCGCTGCTTTGGGTCCTCACTCCAGCAGGTCGTAATCATACCCCAAACGTCATCTGGCATTGATCGAAGACCATCCACGTTCGTTGGACGGGAGGGCCGGTCACCAGATTTAACGCTTAGCATGAGATTAATATAGCCATCAAACTTAAGATATGGATACGGAGTGATCCCTGTCAGTACCTGATATAGAACATTCGTCAAATTTCTGTCTGCTGAACAACAGGGGAGGAACGCACAGTGAAGGCCGTCATCGCAAGGGAGTAAACGTCACTCTCTTTCGAGGCAGGGCTACCGGTAAGGTCAAGCCGTTCCACGGCCATGTAACGTGCAGTTCCCAGCTTGAACCTGGTATGCGGCAGTTTACCGAAACCCTCCACAATACCAAAGTCCCCGAGGCAGGCTCGACCGTCTCGGGTGATTAGGATGTTATTCTTGATGTACCGCGCATTAATATATGTGCAGGCGAACAAACTGTTTCACTTCGCCTACCGGAGAAATACAACCGTGCGGAATGTTTAACCCATGAAGATGGGAGAGGCCGTGGCAGGCATCCGCGAGCTATTGTGTACAGGGTCAGTAGGTGTCCTCGCCATCCTAGATGGACACATACCAGCATTAGCCGATTTGCACTCGGATTCTTCTGCGTGTACTGCATGATGTTTCCTCCTGGCATCCATGGACTCATGATACAAAACGGGAATAGATCCTGCGAAACTTGAACGACGGGAAGTATATTTGGGTGGGAAAATTTCTTGCACCCTTGACCTTCTTGGTAAAAGATCTGGCAGGATGGGCGGTGAGTTTGATTCCGGTTGGAAAAGTGGTTCGTGTACTTTTTTCATTCTCCGCAGATTGGCGTTATTGCGTGTTCGAATAAACTTGATACACACAGGGTTTCCGTGATATTTCCCCCTCCAAACGTCTACGAATCCAGAAGGCTCAGAAATTGGCGATCCAGTAGACGGCTCCAAGAATCGTAGGTCAGTGAAGATGTGCGATCCACGGAGGAGGGCGTGGACATAGAGTCTGATCCACAGGTCTCGCATGGAAGAATCGCTGAGGTGGAGGCGCAGTAAGGCCTGGCCGCAAACATGAACGTTCAGAGGCCGACAGAAGGTCTGAATGGGGGATATACCTTGCGAAATGTGTCCGCCAACGCCGTCGCATCCTGTGGGGACAAACTTGTTTGGGATGTTCCATCTCTCTCGATCGTTTTGGATATCAGGTCCACCCAGCCTTCCTCCAGTTTCGGTCTTGGGGGATCCCTTGCGACGGACGGCAATGCGCGCACAAAGTCTTCTCCCAGCCTGAGCAAGGTCTCAGGACCAAGCGAGGTGAAATCGACTGGATCACCTTATCAGCTACCATCAATCGCAGTCACGTAGGGTTGTAGCTCACTTTCGCGAAGGTCTATGTCTACCATGGCTGCTGGAACGAAGTGGAGAAATCACGGGAGCGGTGAAGGTGGTTTCTGCCCCTTAACCGGGTTTTTAAAGGGGGAGATAACTTGTGGTCTCATCGTCGCATAGTTGATAATTGAATATTGAATAATGGTTGGTGCTTCATCAGGAAAAACTCGATCGGTGATCTTTTCGGCAACAAGTTCTACATCAGCAAAACCGATCGGTCGCTGTGAGCCGCTGGGGTGCTGTGACGACCGATCGTCCCAGGGACATCCCCCCCCTCCACAGGATGGTCACAGCGGCACAGCAGCTCGGCTAAAACGTGCCCAGGCTAGTCCGCTGTGGCTCTGTGGCTCTGTGGCTCTGGGCGATATGTCGTTTTTTGGGAGATATGTCGGTTTTTTAGGGATATGTCAGCTTTTAGAGATATGTTAGTTTTGTGAGATATGTCGGTTTTTGTGAGATATGTCGGTTTTTGTGAGATATGTCAGTTTTCGAGATATGTCAGTTCAGGTTTGGGTGCTCATGGGTAAACATTATCTGTATTGAGAAATAGTGTGTAGAGTATGGAAACGAGCGGTCTATGTAATGATTGTGATATGAAGGCTATGGAATTAAACGACGAGAGGGGGGGATGAGGTAAAAAGCGCAGCTGGTGGATAGATGTCCGTGTTCACTGAGCGCCGGGGAAATCTTGAACGAACACACTGGTGAATGCAATTAGCCAACGTCTATCGACTCGGAAGGAGGGAGGCCAACCATACCTTTCCGTTGCCCAGCAATTGAAGCGATCAAGCGCGGACTCGCGGCGAGGGTCGTTTTCAACGCAGTCAACTACGTAGTCTTGAATTTCAGTGTAGATCTTTGTGTACTTGATGCCTTCAAATATCTTCTGAACAAAGTTTCCGGTTCTCCATTCATCGAGAGCACATCGATGCTGTGGGTGAGGTTAGAATGTGCTGACCTCAGATTGGATTGCACTTACGGCGGTCGCGGCAAGTGAAATCATAGTGACGGTGACGGACGCCTTCCATTCATTGTCTCCCTTGGCATGACACCTGAGAGATCGCTGCCACCTGTCCTCCTCGTAGAAGCTCTTGCAGAGCCTTTCGAGGATGGGGCTAGCGAAGAGGTCGCCCTGTAAAAGGTTCAGTTAGTCAATAGACAGTGCGACATGTGAATGTCACTTACATCGGTCGTTGGGGGATTGTTCAGGTAAGCGAACTGTGCGAGGCGACTCGTGACAGAGGCGCGAACGTGGCTGTAGTCGTAGAGAGGCTGGGACGTGGCCGGTGTGTTCTTCTTATTCTTCAGCATTTTCGCGGCAATTGTACGGATCTCGGGGGCAGAGCGATCAGCAAGAGCGTTATGATCCTTAGAGAGTAGCGGAAAGAGGCCAGGGTCCACACCGACGAGAATCTTGGCGAGCTTCTTAAGTTCACTCCGTGAAGTTGAGATGTCTGTCGTGAGCTGAGGCGGCAGCGACTTGTGGGTTAGCTTGCTTGTATTTAGACAGGACGTGTACTTACAATAGTGGATGTATCAACCGTCCACCTGGTACCTGTTGGATGAGATGTGAGTGAGTGAGCAAGCACGTCACCATTGCACGGGCGTACCGGACTCGAGGCTAAGGCCGTCATTGACTAGGGACATGCAGACTTCGTGGAAACACTCGTTGATCATGACCTGCACATCAGCGGGACCGGGAAAGGGGTCGGTGAGGAGAATCCAGGCTCGGATGATATCCTTCAACATGTTCAGAGCTTTGCACCATACAAGCGGGTAGGACTTGATGTTCTTTGCTGACAAAGCATCTTCCGTGGGTTGTGCGGCAGGGGGGGGCTGGACCTGGGGGATGGTCGCTACGCCGAAGTGGCTAAGAAATGCCTGAACAAGGTTGACCGGGGGCACAGCGGACTAAAAATGGGGGTGAGAATGATTGCGGCGGGCCATACAATGCACGAACCTGGGTGTTTGTCATCTGGAGGGCCATAGATAGATTACCGTTGTTTGCTGGGACGGGAACATCGGCGTCTGGGTCAGAATCCTCACCGCTGTGGACGCTTTCGTCCTCCTGGACCTCCAAGGCGAAGACGTCATTGTCGTCGATGTCGATGTCTTGAGGTTCGGGCGACTGGACCTTGACCTTGATGATCGGCTTTGTTGATCGCGGCGTGGGGCGTATGGACGTTGGGGGGACAGGCGTCGAAATCTATGGAGATTTTTTAGTAAAGTTGAAGAAGAGGGAGGGACGTACGTACAGGGCTTACAATTGGTTCAGGATCAGTGAGAGCGGGCGTTGGATAGGCTGTTCTGTTCGACAACTTCGGGAGTGCTTTGGGTTTGGGTTTGGCCCGAGTAGTCGCCTGAGTTGGAGTTTTGTTCAGACGCGATCTGGAGATCTTGAACTATTTACTTACCTTTCCCGTTTTGACGCGCTTTTTTTGCTTCAGGTTGGCGCTCTCAGCGGCCTCCAAACTTGGTGAGAGTTCAATCTCGGCGTCGGAGTCGAGGGTGGACTTGCGTTTTGAAGCGGGAGCCGTGATCTGCTTCGAGACCTTCTGCTTTTCTGACAGCGCGCCTCCTGTTCCGCGGCCGGCTCGATTAAATAAACGAGCTTCGGTAGCTGGCGGCGTAGGAGTAGGTGGCGTAGTAGGAATAGACGTGGCAGGCTGGGAGAGGTGCTGGGGTACAGGGAAAGGAAGAGCGCCGCTCTGAGATAACATAGCGAGGTACTCCATGAACCCCTCCGGTGGGGGAGGCATGGGGTTGCCAGAGACGTTTGGTTGCGCCAGATTAACGGGTGCCCAGGCAGGAGAGACCTAGGGTTCATGCGAGGGGAGAACAGCTTTATATACAGATATCTCAACATGAGGTAAACACGACTTCGCCCTTTACAATTGATATTGTGATACTTCATGCTGATTCGACAGGCCCATCTGATGATTTGTCAAAAATTTGTCGTTCGTTATGTCAAGCGAATGACTTACCGTGAAACGCAGGTCCGTTGTCGGGCTCCGTGATAGGACCAGAAGGCATGATGGAGTCAGAAGGCACGATGGAGTCAGGAGGCATGATGGAGTCAGGAGGCATGATGGTGTTGGAAGGCAGGATGGCGTTGGAAGGCGTGGATGGAGCGTGGATGGGGATGCCGCGTGCACGCATTCGGAACCTGATTTGGCCGATGCAAGAATCTGCTAGAGAGAGTATGCGGCCTGCGCTATCCACCCGTTCCGCGTACAGTACAATGTCCAAAAGTGCTTGAGAAAGTTTTTCGCTGGCCTCCATGGACTCGGCAGCCACCCTTTCACGAAGTTGTCTTACGCTGGTGAGAATTTGGTTTGCAGTCAAGACCTGCTCATTCGTGCTGAAAGACGGAATCAAAAGTCCTGGGGGCTGTTTTTGCATCAGTATAATTATTTGATTTTAAAAGGATTGAGACTTACTGGTATTTGAGTCTCAAGGAGGCGCAGTTGCTCAATAAGGAGAGATGGGTTCAGTGACGGTGAGGGTGACATTGAGGAGGAAGGACAAGTTGCGTCTTGTGCTGTAACTGACCGCACTTCCAGATCGTGATCTGCCACGTCAGCGCTTCAGCTCGGAAACTTCAGCTTCAGCTTGCTGCTTTCAGCTCAAGACCTGCGCCCGATGGCCAGCGTCCCTCGCTCCCTCAACGGCCAATGCCCTTCATGCAAGAAATGGTTCGAAACCGACACTTCTGTACTACGCCATATGAATCACCCGCGGTCTTCATGTGCGACTTGGCGCGATTTCCTTGAGTCCATCTCCCCTCCCGCTCAGCGCTCCCCCCACGACAGATCCAATCACACCTCTCACAACGACGACACCTCCAATAGCGACAATCACACCTCTCACGACGATGACACTTCCAATAGCGACGAACCCATGCTCGAAATCGACGCCATCAATGGTCCAGATAGGGTGTATCACGAAGACGTCCATCCCAATGTCCCTCACGTTTTTGGATCCGGCGCGGGGTTCGTCGATGTCTTTAAATCCGATCACAACGCAGAGAAGAGGAGGGACAATATTTACTACCCATTCTCCTCCAAGGGGGAATGGGGTCTTGCCTCGTGGTTGTCGCGCTCCGGCCTCTCGATGAGAGCCACCGATGATTTCCTCTCACTCCCTATTGTACGTGTACAAATTACCAAAAACCGCCCCCTACTAATGAAACATCAAGGTCCAACAGTTATCCCTTTCCTTCACAACTGCGAAAACGCTCCGCAGCCGCATGGAGGACCTTCCTAAGGCGCCCGAATGGAAGATGCAGTCAGTTTCTCTTGCTGGGTACGAAACAGCGAAGCCGGTTATCCTCTTCTACCGGGATCCACTCGAAATCATCCAAGCTCTCCTTCGGAATCCGATTTTCGAAGGGAAGTGGGCGTTCACTGCTCGCAAAGTCTATCAGGATCCCGACCGACAGAACCGCCTCTACGGCGATTGGATGACCAGCGATGGCGCATGGTCTGCCCAGGTAAGTTTCTCAGCCTCCGTTAATCCACGCGGCCTCACGCTACTTCCTAGTCGACTCTCCCTCCAGGTGGAACCCTCCTCGGTATCACCCTCTCTTCCGATAAAACAAACATATCGATTGCGACCGGCGATCGGGTTGCGCACCCTCTCCTCCTCACGCTTGCAAACCTCCCGATGGACGTCCGCATGAAATCAACTTATCACGCTCTCCCTCTCATCGCTTTACTCCCCTGTCCCAAATTCATCGGCCTTAAGAAGTCTCTCCACGGCGTCATGGAAAACCGGCTCGTCCATCATTGCCTCGATATCGTCTCCGCACCGTTGAAGCAGGTGGCCGCGAATGGTGCCTTTATGGCTGATTCCCTTGGCCGCATTCGCTGCTTTTTCACCCCGCTCGTCGCCTATATCGTTGATACGCCAGAAGCGGCAGTCCTTGCTGGCGTCGGGGGGAAAACTTCTCACCTCACGCTCGCGTCACACAAAACATTTGGCGACCATTTCCGGCACCCGACTCGCTTGGGACGTGTCACACTTGCTCAAAACCACGTTGTCTCGCAGTATATCGACCCTTGGGACCTCGGGGCGTACGCTAAGGAAGTCCAGCAACGCTTCAGGCTGAACGGTGTTCACCTGCCCTTCTGGCGTGACTGGACTCTGCCGGATGGTACGATCACCGAGCCAGGTGAATTCCTCACTCCTGAACCGCTCCACCACTGGCACAAACAATTTTGGGATCACGATGCCAAGTGGTGCATCCGCGCTGTCGGGAATGGAGAGATCGATCTCCGTTTCTCTCTGCTTCAGCCTTGCGTTGGCTTTCGTCACTTCAAACTCGGGATCTCTTCTCTCAAGCAGGTTACCGGCAGGGATCACCGAAACGTCCAACGCTATATCGTTTCCATCATTGCCGACGCCGTTCCGAAGGATTTTGCCCTCTGCATCAGATCCCTCTCTGACTTCCGTTACCTGGCTCAATCTCGATCCATCGACAGCCATACCATTGCAGAAATCATCAACGCGCTGACCACCTTCCACAAGACCAAACAGGCTATTCTCGATGCCGGTGCGAGGGTCGGGAAAGCAAAAAACCCGCTGAACAACTTCTTCATCCCAAAACTTGAATTCTTCCACAGCGTTGCCGCAAGTATCTCTTGGTCTGGGGCCCCCATCCAGTGGTCTGCCGACGCAACGGAGCGTGCCCATATCGATGTCATCAAGGTTCCCTCTGAGAACACGAATAACGGCCAGTATGGCCCTCACATCTGCCGACATCTCGATCGCGACGAGAAGGGGCGTCTCTTTGACCTCGCAACGGCAATCCACGAGGCTGGAGGCGACTTGGAGTCAATTCTCTATGGCTCAGCCGTTGGTGGTGACGACGAGGAAATGGATGACGAATTGAATGTCAGTTGGATCGCAGAGCTCGATACCATCATCACCACCTGTGGCCCATCTCGCAAACAGGTCGACCTGTTCAGGACTGCCGACGCCCTGGTCAAGCGCGTTGCATTAGACGGGACCACCGGCATTCCTCAGCCATTGCGCACCTTCTCCACGCCATGGGCTGCTTTCAACGTCAACCGAAAGCCGGATATCTCCCGCATCTCAATCGACTCTCTTGCGGAAATCTACAAGCTGCCAGATCTACGCCCGGCCCTCCTCGACTTCTTTTCTCAGTATCTTGAAACCCCCTCATTTCATTACATCGGCGGGCGGCGAGGAACCCACCCGAACACCCAACTCCCTTTCACCGACGTCCTGGTGTGGTACTCCCTTCGAATGCAAACGTACTCGTCAGACGAAAAATCGGTCACAGACCCTCGACGCCTCAATGCAATTCCTCCCTGCGACTCGTGGTCTTTCGGACGGTACGACACTGCACTTTTTGTTCATGACCGCACAGATCCTGCCCTTTCTCCAGACGTTGGACTGCCTGGTAAGTTTTTCGGACAACACTTACTCCTCACGACCGCGGCTAACACTACTTCCCAGGGTACGATCTCGCTCAGATCCGACTAATTCTTTACCCAATCTGGGATGGGGAGCCTCCCGAAGCGCCGTCATACATGGTGTACGCCCAACGATTCGATATCGTCCCTCAAGCCACCCCTACCCCTCCCACCCGTGCTGCCATCCCCGATCCCACCACCGGCCTATACATCGTCAAACGCGCACTTCGCGCCAACAAAACGCGTGTTGGTGACATCATCCCCCTCTCCCACTGCCGCATGCCTGTTCAACTCGTCCCTCGGTTCGGTGCGGAGGCAGATCGTCGACTTACAAATAGCAACAGTATGGAGTGGAGCAAAGAATTTTTCTTGAATGCGTACTTCGATAAAGACATCTTCCAGTACCTACGAAGCGCTCGTCCGTAGTTACCAGACCATTGTTTAACCTGTAGACCGCGAGAAAATCACACAATAAACGTCGTTTCATGTCTTTTTACATGTCTGATTTTAAGTTAAAAATAGCTAAGTATCTACAGGACCACAGTACGAGGTAGCATCCCCGCACAGCGCCCCAGCACCACAACGCCCCAGAGGTTGTCCCAGGAACACAGGCCCACAGCATTTTCGGGAACCGATCAGAAGTCGAAAATTCACGCCCAGCGCCACAGCCGGCGATCGGTTTTGCTGATGTAAATACTGGATTTTTCAAGGATTTCTGGTTACGGAATTTTACCCAGGACCTGGGAATTGGTAGATTTTAGAAAACAAAGATATAAAAATCGACCACGCCCCCAGATGGCGTCTCCTTCTCGAAATCACTTACTATTATTTGTACTGTAATTAGACATCACGAGGTACGTTCGTCAACTCTGCAGTCGATTTACAAAGAACGCGTCACATTTTTCCAGTACCGTCACGTTGTCCGAATTCCAACTACCACTAAAGCAGGGGAATAGATGGACGCTCTGCATCAGCAAAACCGATCGGCTGCTGTGTCGCTGGGACGGGCGCTCAATTTCCTCCGATCGTCTGTCGCGCTGTCCTCCTGTGGCAATACGCTGGGCAGCTGGGGTGCTGGGGTACTGTGCGGCGGCCATTCGGAAATTCCCGGTACGTGAGAATTTCGACTTTGAAGATGGAACACTCTTTTCGTTCCCAGTATTCTTGCTCAATCCCTCGCTACCCCACCAATAGCATGTGTCACGGACACCTGGCCCAATCCAGCAATGCGTGCACCCCTGGTTCCAATTACAAGAACTCTGTCAGGGACTCTCATATAATACCTCCGTGCCCCCTTCCACGAGTCGCGACAAGTAGTTGCCAGGTATGTGACTCCCCCCTCTTACACGGCCTCCACTCTCATCACAACCTTATTTCTCCCAGGGAGTCCATTCCAATGTTCAGCGTGAGGGCCTGCCACTTTCACACTAGCATTGGTTGGTCAAGGACATCCCTGGCGCCCCTCGTTGGAGTCACCACCCCTGCTCAATAGCGACCCCCCAACAAGACCAACCATCAAGAAACCTTCAAAACAGCCAACAAGATTGAAGCCAGTGCACGTGTGTGGGGATCCAAGCGATCATCGGTGTCGACACCCGCTGACGGAGCACGTCGACATCACCGATCAGCGACGGTTCCCTGGACCTGAGGTGCGACGGCAACACTATTGGGCCATTGACTGTGGAGGGCCTTTCTTACTGACCACCCTTCGACCGAGCACCCATTCCTCTCCAGTTATGGGCGATCCATTCGGCGCTAACGCTCACATTCAACACCTTTAGCCCTTCATTGAATATCTACTTTCCTATGGACATGACGCCTGCGCAGCGCATCTCCTTCTTGTGTCAGTTGTATTAGCACTGTAATTAACGAGCAATAAATTTATTTAATAATCAAATCCCAACCAATCTTGCACACTTGAGCATCACAGAGTAACAGCAAGGAAACACCCAAGCAAGTTCCTGTGATGCTGTGGGCAGGTGCTGTGCTGCTGTGGAGGGGGGGGATGTATCTGTGGCGATTGGTCGTCACAGCGTCACAGGAGGTCACAGGGCGCACAGAGGCCCGATCGGTTTTGCTGATGTGGTGGATTTTGGAGACCTCGATCACCTCGCCCTCCCAGCGCTCGTGTTGGGGGTTTCGTCTTACCTTGCAAAACCCATGAGGTGGCCCTGGGAGTTCCTGAAATTGTGAAACCATTCAATATACTAGGCGAGATGTTTTGATTGCAGAGGTTGGAAGCGTGGATTGGAGAGCTTCGGAAGTCGGAAAACAACCTTGACCTGGGAGACACGAGAATCTGTATCATTTGAGACACATTGTGTCGACAAGGAGAGTGTCGAACCGTGCAGTAAGTTTCCATTTAACACGGCCCGTTGAATGCCACATCGAATCGAAGATGGGGAATGTATTTCGGCTTTCCCCAAAGGCATTTCATCTTTCTCGAAGCCATCATGGACACCTTCTGAGTATAACCTGGAACGTACTGGGGTGATCGTCCAAGACGACCATTCAGTCGGCTCCCCTCCCAACATTGATCTAGCCGGGGAGAAGATGTGGGCGGATAACATGTCTGGCCAGTGGAGGTGTTTTTTGCGGATCCTGGTCTCGTGTGCTCCGCAGCGCTAGCTCGAGTAACGCAAGGCATCTGAGAGGTGTCCTGAGTGGTTCGTAGGCTGCCAAAGCCAGGTGACGGGAGGCAAACAACGAACTGGGGCTGTATCCTGTGGGAAACTAGCGAACCAGAACTGTCGGGCCATCAGGTATGTATACTGTTCCCTACTCAGTCGGAGATGCGCCGGGTGGAACTGATGCAGATTTGTGGTGAATGTATTCAGCGACTGTGAAACCACCAGCCCTAGTCACGACGCGCACAAGAATCGAGAAGCACCTTCGTTTTATGTTGTTGCACAGCATGCACCGTAGACATTCAATCAAGAGCACTTATAACCCGCTGACCCCTTCATTTTTTTCATCGAACTCCGAGGCCCCTTTCTGATTCCTCTTGCTCCGCCCGTCCTCCACCAAAACCATACTCTCCGGCTATACGCGACCGAACCATGTCTACCTCCCCAGAGAATCCCTGGTCCGATGATCCCAACACTCCACAGATTCCATACTGGCTGTACCTTGCGGAAAAGGGCGATTTCGCGGGATTTTCTATCGGCATAATATCATATGGTACGTTAACCCTTGTATCGTCTATCTGTCTATCTGTGTACACCTTGCCTAATGGACCCGCCTTCTCAGGTATTGCCATCGCTCTGTTTTTCTGGTGTCTGGGTGCATTATTTACTTCAGACAATCGCACGGGGAGGGGGATGAAGTGGGCGCTCGTTGCCCACACTGTAGCGATGTTCACATTTCTGACGATACCCGTCGTGGCCGACCTAAGCGATTTATCCTTTTGCTATATCAACGACCAAGAATTTACTGGCGGCGACGGAATAATTCCTGGACCTTTCGGATGCGCCGACCTCGGTCCCAAGGCGATCGGTGTTGTTCACACGGCCATGTTCCCCTTGAACCAATGGCTAGCTGATGGCCTTTTGGTGGGTCCTGTTTCAAACCCAGTTGCTCGGGTGTTCATTGTAAGCTGTCCCTCCAGCTGTATCGTTGCTGGACCATCTATTTCACGAACCATTGGGTCATGGCCTTTCCATGCCTGATGTACCTCGCCTCCGTTGGTATGTGCTCAAGCCCTGGGAGCTGAGGGTGGTGCGTTGACCAACATCACCAATGCAGTGACAGGTATCGCATACATCTGCGTGGAATCAGGGGCGGAGTCGAATACTATTGCCGCGAGCAACTTCGGCACCTCATACTATTCAACTTCCCTTGCGCTGTCGGACCCCAGGATTAGCATTATTTATTTTACGATTTTACGCACAATTTATACTCAACAGACTGGTCAATGGATTATTTAAATGATTTAAATATTGTTTAATCCAGATAAGATTAGATAACAGAAATCTAATTATAATCCATTATAGATAAGATAAGATAAGGACCCTGAAGATTAGATCAAGAGATCAGATAGCCATGGAAAACCATGGAATATCATGGAATCTCCCGGAACATGCTGGAACATGCTGGAAAGTGCTGGAACATTCTAGAAGGTGACGGAATGTCACAAATGTGATGATTTGTCACACAAAGAACAAGACGGAAACTAATGGAACATGGCGGAATCTTACGGAATACTGTGGAAGGTGCTGGAATGTTCTAGAACATTCTTGTGTAAAATAGTATATATAGACCTCAACCCCACTTCTAAGAGAAAAAGAGGTACCTACTGCTCAGGAGAAAAGCACAGTTTGCTCTATCCACACATCAGCTGAGCATCCTTTTGCTCAGTGTCTCTTTTCCCCCCCACTTTACATCTACCCCCTCTCTCTCTACATCTACCCTCTAAAGTATCTACCTCAATTCCCTTAGGACTGATTGGTTGAGTGATTTGAGCAATCACATACCATATTTTAGCCCTACCCTCTGTGAGAAGAAGTTCTAAGTCAGAAGAACTGAATAAGCTTAGTACACTTGAGACGTTGGAATCTTGGTATCTGTAGTACTAAAGTCTGAAACTTTAGGCAGATAACCCCACCTCAGAGAAGTGACTGACTGAGTGACAGCCAGATTTAGCAGTACCACAAGGACTTACGACATATTTTACGACATAGGTTTATTATCTGAAGATTATTGAAGACATATCAGTTAGACGTACTAGACGTCATCTGCAGCAAAGTTTAGGGTATCAGTTATACCCTCCCAGTTTTACGACATATCTTGTCACCTTTACAACATATCTAGCACAGCCCCAGGTGTAAGTGTACACCTTCCTTTTTAGGTCTAGTCACACGACACAGCCTCAACACAGCCTTAGGCATAGCCCTAAGCACAGCATCAATACACAGCCTCAATACACAGCCTTAGGCACAGCCCTAAGCACAGCCCTAAGCACAGCATCAAAGCACAGCATCAAAGCACAGCCTTAGGAATTCAGCCTCAAACACACCCTTTGAGCATCCCCCTCTTTTCCCCTCCCCTTTGGTCTACCTCAGTAGATCATCCCCTCCACTCTTGATCTCCCCTTAGATCAGGAACTCCATTCCCATCAAATCACCACCAAACCCCCACACACCAGATAAGCGTCTAATCAAGGAACAGGAACAACTGAGTGATATAGTACGTCTGATTCCCTTGGAATAATACTGAAGGACACACTCACAGAGTAGATCCCTCAGCGAACTCATCAGGTCCGAGAGCCGGAAAGAGGAACCCCGCTCACCCTGTGGAGTTGTTAGTCGCGTTCATAGACTACTCAACCAGCCTGCTTAGCTTCTATACACTTAGTCTCTAAGCGAACCAACTGGGTCTAGTTATCTTCTGTATAGAACATAACACTACACCACCCACGAGCACGACAGCGCTCAACGTCCTTCTCACACTTATGATTGTCATACGACTTGGAATGCACATTAGGAATCTTCAAAAGAGCTTAGGGGCTTCAGAGGAGTCTCACGGGCTGTACACAGCCGCCACCACAGTCATCACAATGCTTATCGAGTCTTATGCCCTGTACGCTGTTGTTTTTTTGGTATTTATTGTACCCTGGGGTATGAATAGTTGGGTTTTTGTTATCTTCTCCAAACCCCTCGGGGTGATACAGGTTCGTGCTGTCTTTGCCTTTCCACAATGCGCTGTGACGTTAAGACATTGCTGTCTAATTGCGGTTATGTGCAGGTCATCGCTCCGTATCTCATCATTCTACGAGTTGCCAACCGAAGAGCACTGGCGAGCGACAGGACCTCCGGGTCGATCGATTCAATTCGTTTCAGGAGCCAAGGATCGATGGATGGTGATGCCAGGACCCTTCCTGACGGGGATCCCATGGATTCGATGGGAGTGGACGGTGGGGCTCCCAGCGAGCTCAGTGCTGGGGCAGAGAATGCTATCGAAGAAGCTCCATTGTGACAGGGCATGAAGTGAACTTGGCAACTCGACGCCTTACTATGTCGCCGGGACTCTTTCTGTCTCCCTCGTACTAATTATTACCCTGATTTGTAAATCGTAACGTACGCTACCAATACGCTACTGCAAAATGAGATGACAAACCAATGGGAACACGGACAACAGCAGTATAGAGCAAAAAAAGTAATACTCAGCTTGAAGTTTCTGCCCGGGTGGTTTCTAAAGGAATGCCGTGTAATCATGCTCCCATGTGGAAGCCGCTGTGAGGCGGCAACACTCAGAACGGCGACTCACTCAGAACGGCGACGGAAGGGACAACGGTTTGTCTTGCACAAGAGAGAGAGAGAGAGAGAGAGGTATCCTACTGTAATCGAGGTCAAACACTGTTTATATACTGTACTGTAATTCAACATGAACATAATGACATCGTAATCATGGGAGCATGATTACACCATGATTACGACGTCATTATGTTCATGTTGAATTACAGTACAGTATATAAACAGTATTCGACCTCGATTACAGTAGGATACCTCTCTCTGTCTCTCTCTATCTCAAAACAAACTGTTGTCCCTTCTGTCGCCGTTCTGAGTGTTGCCGCCTCATGGCGGCTTCCATGCCGGTGTTTAAGAATAGTCAGGATTGAGTTGAAGTTTCTTCGCTCAGGTCGAGTGACTCGGGATGGTGTCATCGCCGGAACCGTCATCGAGACGGCACATTCTGGCAGAACCTCAAAGAAAATATGGACGCTAGTGAGGTTAACTTCTACATGGAGGACGTCCAAGTCGCCGATAACCCGACGCCGCTCAGGGCGATCCCCACCCTGAGGTTCTTTTTGCGAATGCTCCTCTTCCAGAACTCCCAGCTGGGTGCCGCAATCAGTCAATGAATGTGTACGGCGGTGCTTCGTATTTAATTGATAGTCGGATGTAACAAGAGATACGCACTTTGACAACCATGAGCGAATATAGGGTAGTTACTTATTTAGAGCTCTCTCATGTACCAGAACGCCGTAGCGTCATTCAAACAGCAAAGGATCTCCTCCACCCTGGGACGTTCATCCCGATTTCCCCGCCAGCACTGTTCAACGATCGTCCACAACTCGTCCTTGAATCCGAGGCGCGCTGCCCCCTCCGGTTTCTCTGGCCTGCGCCCCACGAGAACTGCATCCATAACTAGATACCCACTTTCGATTTCGTAGAATGGGAGAACTCCACACAAAACCTGGGATAGACCCGCTCGAATATCAGCGAACGTGAGTTTGCGACTACTAGTACTTACTTCGTAGATGACCATTCCGAGGGCGTAGCAGTCGGACTGTCTTGTCGGTCTGTCACCTTCCGACTCGGGTATTCCAAACTGATCTGGGTCCAGAAGTTCAGGACTCATCCACCGGTGGGTCCCGCCACCGGTTACATACGGCATCAGAGTGTTCTCCGAGAATGTCGAGGTTGGAGATCCCCCAGGCATAGTTTGAACTCCGACACCGGTTATCGTCGTAAGGCTGAAATCTGCAATACAGGCTCTTCGGTCCTTGTTAATCAGGATATTAGCCTTCAAAAGGAGTGAGATATGTGTAGGCAATCGTTTTCTTGAGAAGTACCCACCCCCTTCAGATCCCCATGGACGATGCGGAGGTCATGCATATACTTCAGGCCATTCGCAACATCTGCCAACTACCCGGTGGATTAGTCGGGCACTCACCAGGATCAAACACAAATGCATACAAGCGCAGTTCTGTTTGCATCAGGGTCTTTTCGAACGAACTCGTTGGCGTTGCCATTGTCCATCCACTCGGAAATCATCGAAAAGTTGTTTTCGCCGAACGTCACTCCAAGCAGCGGCAAGATATTCGGATGCCGGAGATGCTTCCAGGCCACCACCTCTCTGCAATATCCCTATGATGACTTCATACACACGAATGAGACGGCGAAAGCAGTTGAACACTCACGCTGCGGACGTCTTTCAGGTTGCTAATGTTAACCTTGGCCACCTTTATCGCTACCTGGTACCCTCTATATGTACTCTTTGATACGTTGGAAAATCCCCCCGCATATTCGAATTCAGTGGCATCATTCGAACAATCCGGGATATGCATGGAGTTTGGGATGACGCAGTGTTGGCTGCAAATTTTACAAAGCTCGTTGAGCAACTTCCGCCGTTCCCTATCAGGCATCGTTTGACTCTCTAGACGCTACAGCCCGCGTTATCCTCCCATTATGAAAGAGTGTTTGCGAAAACGCCTACCTGGTCCATTTCATTAACCTTCCTCTTGATCTCAGGTTCCGAAGCCAGTAGAAACTGAAAGAGAGAGGTGATTCGCGGACGGAAAATTTTACTGCCACGTTGTTTTCCTCCTGTTCTGATGTCTAGGAATTCTCAGCCACCCCGAAGTCTGCAGCGGTCTGAAGGATTCAATTACCTGTCTTGACTTTCTGGACCTCCAGGAGACTCGATGCCGAAAATACTTCACACACAGCGGAGACTTCCAATCGCTGCTTTGGGTCCTCACTCCAGCAGGTCGTAATCATACCCCAGACGTCATCTGGCATTGATTGAAGACCATCCACGTTCGTTGGACGGGAGGGCCGGTCACCAGATTTAATGCTTACCATGAGAGTGATATAGCCATCAGAGTTAAGATGCGGATACGGTGTGATCCCTGTCAGTACCTGATATAGAACATTCGTCAAATTTCTGTCTGCTGAACAACAGGGGAGGAACGCACCGTGAAGGCCGTCATCGCAAGGGAGTAAACGTCACTCTCTTTCGAGGCAGGGCTACCGGTAAGGTCAAGCCGTTCCACGGCCATGTAACGTGCAGTTCCCAGCTTGAACCTGGTATGCGGTAGTTTGCCGAAACCCTCTACAACACCAAAGTCCCCGAGGCAGGCTCGACCGTCTCGAGTGATTAGGATGTTATTCTTGATGTACCGCGCATTAATATATGTGCAGGCGAACAAACGGTTTCACTTCGCCTACCGGAGCAATACAACCGTGTGGGATATCTAACCCATGAAGATATGAGAGGCCGTGGCAGACTTCCGCGAGCTATTGTATACAGTCAGTAGGAGTCCTCGCCATCCTCGATGGACACATGCCAGCATTAGCCGATTTGCACTCGGATTCTTCTTCGTGTACTGCATGATGTTTCCTCCTGGCATCCATGGACTCATGATACAAAACGGGAACAGATCCTGCGAAACTTGAACGACGGGAAGTATATTTGGGTGGGAGAAACTCTTGCACCCTTGACCTTCTTGGTAAAAGATCTGGCAGGATGGGCGGTGAGTTTGATTCCGTTTTGAAAAGTGATTTGCGTACCTTTTTTATTTTCCGCAGATTGGCCTTATTGCGCGTTCGAATAAACTTAATACACACAGGGTTTCCGTGATATTTCCCCCTCCAAACGTCTATGAATCCAGAAGGCTCAAAAGTTGGTGATTCAGCAGGCGGCTCCGGGAATTGTAGGTCAGTGAAAATGTACGATCCACGGAGGAGGGCGTGGACGAAGAGTCTGATCCACAAGTCTCGCATGGAAGAATCGCTGAGTTGAAGGCGCAGTAAGGCCTGGCCGCAAACATGCACATTCAGAGGCCGATAGAAGGTCTAAATGGGGGGATATACCTGGCGAAATGTGTCCGCCAACTCCGTCGCATCCTGTAAGGACAAACTCGTTTTGGATGTTCCATGTCTCTCAACCGTTTCAGATATCAGGTCCACCAAACCTTCCTCCACTCTCGATCTTGGGAGATCCCGTGTGACGGAGGGCAATGCGCGCATGAAGTCTTCCCCCAGCCTGAGCAGGTTCTCGGGACCAAGCGAGGTGAAATCGACTGGATCACCTTATCAGCTACCATCAATCGCAGTTAAGGTTGTAGCTCACTTTCGCGAAGGTCTATTTCTACCATGGCTGCTGGAACGAAGTGGAGAAATCGCGGGAGCGGTGAAGGCGGTTGCTGCCCCGATATCGATGTTGGGGGAGAGCAAGCTCGTGGTCTCGTGGAAAAGCGCCGTTACCTCGCTGCGGTCCTGACGGTCACCGGATTGGGCACTACTTAGCGCCTACCACTCGCGGGCTTTCCCCTCAGGCTTTTGTCAAACAGTCGTCCCTGGGATCGCTCGCGACCCCTTTCCGCCCATGGTCATCTCGAGGTCGTCGTATAGCTCTCAACTCGCTATCTTCTCTTCCATCAAAGCTTTCGGTCGAGTATTGGGCGGTGTGTTGCGCACCGCACGGCTGAAAGTCATCGCATTGGTGGAGGTGACGCGTCCAAACGTGACGCACTGGAGGTTTCACGCGCTTGTATTGCGAGCAGAGGCCCTATGCCAGACCCTCTAACCATGACGACGGTAGAACTCTTGACGGTAAGCGGAGGAACACGGGTCGGGGGTGCCACATCGATGAAATGATCGAGCAGGAGGTTTGGCGCGCACACACAGTTCAACTCTCCCGCATTCTTCATCGAAATGGGTTGCATGTATGGAATCAACGAACTCTCTGACTTGTTTGAGTATTTTCTTTGCAAAGACCGCCGAATGGATTCGCGTCACATGAATGGCCCTCTCGCAAATCCCTGGAGGTGCAAATTCGGCTAAGGGCGATGAACGAAGGGGACGCTAAATACTATGTCCTGTTCATTTGCTAGCCCGTGAGGCCATTACACGGTACTGTGTGCACATGGGGTGTTCCGATTGTGAGATAAGATGAAAAAGTGCAGATAAGAGAAGGCGCCCACCTCCCCCAGTTTATATACGCGATTTGCGTGTCATGTGGTCCTCGGAACGTGTCCCGGATTGAGGGCGAAGATTGCCAGTCTCGGCAAAGAGAGGCATGATCGAAGCAAGAGACTTATGTCTTTGCCGCGCGGGAGTGATGCGGCCCGTGACCCTCTTCCGAGTGCACGACCACATACTCGCGCAAGTCCAGTCTCCGTCTTCGCCCTTCTCTCTTTCTTTTCTTGCCCGCTTGGCCTTTCTTCTTTTATCCTCGCATACCTCTTAAAAATCGTACTTCTCATTGCCTATCGTAGTTTCCTCGTTGTCTGGAGACACGGGCACACACACAGGCCCCGAAAAATCCCAACAAGCCCCCATCGTGACCACCGTACAAATTTCACTGGTCCGCAGCGCCACAAATACCACATGGCAGAACAAGTACCCAGGGAACTCAATGGCGAAGAGCTCGACCGGATGAGGCTATTGATCATGGAGCGCTTTAACTGCTCTGAGGAGGATGCAGCCACCCGAATGCAGACAATATGGGACAACGCCTTTCAGAACATCTTGCAGGAAGTACAGCCCCCACATCCAGCTCCCCTCCAGCCTCCCGACGGAGAAGTACCACCCCCGGCAGATGAGACGGTCTTCCCCGAGATGGATGACAATGCGATGGTCGGCGATACAATTCCGTTAACCCCCTCTCCCTTCGCTATGAAAAGGGTACGGGCCAAGGAATACGTAGACCTTTGGTATTTCACCACCGAAGGATGTAGAGAGGCCAACCAGATCGTTCCCACCACTGCCAACACGTACGGTTTTCTCGACTTCGAAACGGGCATCACCTTCCAACCGGTTGACGCAGCAAAACCCTCGAAAAAGGCCATTATCGACGAGCGCCTCGGCTGGGAGCAGATCATGACCGCCAGGCACACCTTCATCACCGCGGCGCAACAGGCGGGATGGGCGCCGGAGATACTCAACACCTTCGCTGAATTCTACATCAACCTAGAAAGCCTCAAGGCTGAAGGTCGTAATTCACGCCCCCTAATCCTCTATCACGCTGTAGTTCATCGGCAATGGCACGCAGTCGCCAACCCGGGAGCCAAACGATTCAATATCAGTCGCATCAATGAAAAACTACTGAATTCACTCGAGAACCAGATTAGGGACTTCGATCACGAGGAACTGCAGAAACAGGCAAGTTTTCTTTTCCCCTTATTAGAACCCAACGGAACCGTGCGCTAAATGTTCTTTCCTTTTTTCCCCCATTCCCTCCCCACGACGCTATCCCCACCGCAACCCTCAATCCCTCCCCAAATCATTGCTTTGCTTTGCTACGCTACGCAACACCCTCCTTCTCTGCTCCGCCTCGCGCCACGCCCTACAATAACACCACTCCCGCCCCTTGCAAATAATGCACCCTATCTGTTCGACGTCACCCCCACAGGTGGCGATCCTCTCGAACAGGGACGGGTCGGGGTCCGGAGTGGGCTTCAGGGACAGAGGTCGGAGCACGCGACGAGAACGAGATGTGGGTAGGCAGAGATCGTCAAGATCTCTCTCCCCCAGAGACCGCAACTCGAGACGAAAGTTTCGAAAGGACAGTCCGGACCCCGAGGCGTACGCCCGGTCTGCCTGCCCCGTATGCCTCAGTAGAAAGTGACACCATATCCGCCAATGCCGAGCACTCACTCTCTGGAACAACAAGGATGAAGCGCGATGCTCAAGAACGGCAGACGGTTACATCGTCGACAAGGCCGGCAGAACCCTCTGCAGCGACTGGAACCAAATCATCGGGTGTGCCAAGAAATCCTCGCAACATATCCACGAATGCTCAGGATGCGGCAAAACATCGCATGGCGCTCAAGACTGCAGTCTCGCAGAGAAGGCTCCATCCGCGCACGCCGTTGGTCGCTGAGCAGTGGCACACTGCCCTCATCTCATCGTGCCTCCTGCAGAAATACCCCAAGATAACGCTGTTCATACAAAAGGGCGCTCTCGCCGGAATTCCCCCCATCTCGCTGTCATTCACACCTTATAATAAACAATCTACAGAAGATTTGTCAAACGCGTTTAATACCATAATACAGTCCGAATTTGACAAAGGAAGATACATAGGACCCTTTTCGCGAAACGAGCTGGAAGAGGAGATAGGACCTTTCCAGTCATCGCCGTTGTCACTGGTACTGAAAACCGGAAAGCCAGGCAAGTATCGCCTCATACAGAATCTTTCGCACCCACACACAAACCTCCCCTCCCCCTCAATCAACTCGCAACTCAACTCCGACGACTTCCCATGTACCTGGGGCACTTTCCGCACCATGTGCACCCTAATCTTGAACCTCCCGAAGAACGCACAAGCCGCCACGAGGGACATTGCAGAGGCATACCGGATCATCCCCTTACATGAAAGCCAGTGGGCCGGTGTCACAGTACGCATCTCCAACTCCCCCGAGCAATTCGCGCTAAACACGAGCAACTCGTTCGGTTGCGCGATGGCAGGAGGCCTTTTCGGGATGTTTGGAGATGCGCTAGCGGACATATTGCGCGCCAAAGGAATCGGCCCGATCCTGAAATGGGTCGATGATTTTCTTTTCATACGGATTCCGCTGGAGGAGCTAAAGCACTATAACAGGGAACGAGAGAAAAATCGGCAGATTACGCTTGAGAACGGAGGCGTGCTAAGGAATGGAGGACACCTGTGGTACAAAGGCAAAGTACGGGCTGACCTAGGAGTAGAGCACTTCGCGGAAGACTTAAATTTCCCAATTCGGCAACTTGGGGTACACCGCGAACATGGCATAGCCTATCCATACGGTTTCAACAAGATCAACAAGATCACTGACCCGCTAGGCATCCCGTGGGAATCGTCGAAAGACACCCCATTTGAAGCGACCGTAATCTTTGCAGGACTCGAATGGGATTTGAAGGAGAAAAGAGTGGCCCTCCCGGAGTCAAAGAAGGAAAAATACAGTAGAGCTATCAGCGAATGGAAAGAAAAATCCACCCACACGCTCGAGGACACACGCAGGCTGTACGGGAAACTATTGTACGCCTGCCATGTGGTGCCTCGCGGACGAGCATACTTAACCAACCTCGAAAAAATGATGGGAACTTTCCACGATCGCCCATTTCTCCCTCGACATCCTCCCAAACACCTCAACGACGACTTGACATGGTGGTCTACTCTGCTCTCCCAAACCCCCATTTTGTGTGAAATCCCTGGAAACCGTCCCATCATTGATATATGGGCCTGTTCGGATGCCAGCTCATCAGAAAAGGTGGCATCGTGTTATTCAGCGATTATCTCACCTTATTTCGATTATTTCGTGATTATTTGATCCAGGTGGCGGGACCTGTCATAAATAAGATCAAATAAGCGTGAATAAGCCAAATAAGCTGGTGTCACCTTTGCTGATGCTCATCTGTTGGCATTGGCATCACGATCGGCGACAAATGGCGTGCATGGAGACTCCTCCCAGGCTGGAAAGCCTCTGGAAGAGACATCGGTTGGGCCGAAGCCGTCGGCATGGAATTCCTCGTCCGCACTATTCTCCAAAATTATTCACTCCCAGGCATCAAAGTTTACGGGGACAACAACGGGGTCATTGAGGGATCATCAGTAAAAGAGGCAGCTAGTTGTTCGCGTTTATTTTCACTTATTTTGATTACTCGAACTTGTGCAGATTTTTATATACTTATTTTATGATAATTGCCGGTGGTTGAGTTCACTCAAATTCACTCGAAAACGTGCACGATAATGAAGAAATAAAATGATCGGCAACCAGAAAATAAGATTCGGGGTCAATGGGGTACAAACAACAAAAGCCTAGCACATAGTTTCAAAAGCGTGGTAATCTATATACTTGTTAAGGTAGAAGGCCCTGAATATATCGAGCGTATGGGTGAAGTTGATCTCCCTCGGAATGGGAGTGCTGTCCTTGAAAACAGGCAACAGATGCGCGGCGCGAACGATGGAGTCAATGTGTACGACAGACATGATCCTGGATCCATCTGCACTGTAGTCCGGTTCGAAAACCCACAGGCCGTTGTCCGGGTCCGGGTCAGTGAAGGTCTTGCAGAACTCATGAACAAGGGCACACTCAAACAGCTCATCCCTGAACACGAACGAAAAGAACATATGGACCCTCGCAACATCCAGACCCCTTACCCCAGCTATATCTGACCCGGTGGCAATGACGATGCAATCCCGACGGGGAGCCATGATACCACTAGTGAGCCACCTCGAGGTGGAACGGATGGTTTCACGATACAACCCACCCGTGCCGGAATTGTTGCTTGGGGCACAGAAGGTGACCTTGGCGGAATGGAAGACAGATATGCCTTCGACGGAATCGAGGGTTGGACAGGTAGCGAGGGGAGGGGTTCCAACGAAGGCAGGGTTTTCCTGATAGAACAGGAAAACCCGGACAAGGGCTTCAAGATTTTCCTGCTTTATATGTCGGCCGAGCGCCTGGAATGAAGCGAGGGGATACCCGCGTGCTGTGCTGTCATGAGAAACAGTTCAAGACATAAGAGAAACAAAACCTACCTCGTTTGTGGGCGAGAGATACATCACTCGATGTAGCTGGCCCATCAACTGGACCTGTTGGTTCCTCATCCTCGTCGGCATCAAGGTCTTGGCCGTCGTCGCCGTCCAGATCGTCGTCGTCCTCCACACTGGTGTCATCCTCGAGGGAGCTGCAAAGCTGCTTGAGCGCCTCACCGAGACAGGTGCCATTCAACATGCCACGTGTGGAGAAGTCAGTGTGTGCGGCAGCGAGTTTGTCGTTCCGGCTGTTGATGGTAAGCATTTGGTTGAGAGCCTCATAACAACTTGATTGGCGCCAAGGTATCTTGACGGCGGCGATATGCTTCGACTCCGTGATAGAAGAGGATAAGCCGTTCAAGGCACCAAATTTCTCAATGTGATGACGATAATGTGTGAGGGCGTGTTGGCGAGGGAGGGAAAATCCAGTCGGACGTACACCACTCTCCTGAAAGATCTTGCGGTAGTGGTGAAACTTCCTGAGGGCATCGTCGAGGGCATGAAGTGAGGTTTCAGTGACGGTGTCGAGGCGCGCAATGTAGCAGAACTCCAGGAAGGCTGTGAGAGCCTTGGTGATGTCGACAGCAACGAAACCTTCCAGCGAGGTGACGAACACCTTCATGAAAGCTTTGGAATCATTTCCGGTCCACTGTTGGAAGTTTCGCCCTTGCTTGAATCTGCGAAGGCCGGGGAATAGGGGGACCAGAGCAATTCTGAGAAAGACATTAGATGCAGTGAGTGGGTGGTGAATGAGAGATCAAACCTTTGATCAATCTCGTCAAGGATCTCTAACCCCCGAGATGCGCCGTACGTCAACTTGAGGTAATCTTCAACCCACGTAACAAGGTGGTCTTTAAACGTTCCTTTGATGGCCTGATGGAGGAGATCTGGGGTGAGAAGCTCATATATATCTGCGCGCGGAAATTTAGTGGTGAATGGCTGGAGTTGATGGTTAGTCGGCTGCTGATCTGCTGCAGCGCGGGACGAACCAGGAAGTCAGGCACAATGCTGTGGCCAAACCATAGGGAGTCTTCATCCTCGGTTTCAAGCAGCGTTAGGAACTGGCTGAGCGTGCGAAGCTCGGCAAGTGATCCATCGAGGTCCGTGGGGTCTGCATCACACCTGAGGACATGGGTCAATATATAAAAATGAATTATAAAAGGAGCACCAACGTCACGCACCATCCATATACAGTCCCTGCAGCGGTCGACTGCTCAGGATAATCGGCGATGTACGGACCGATGCCATAGATCACGCGGCGGAAGTGATCGTCGGCGCAGCGAACAATATCCCAGGTGGTCATATACGCCTTGACAGAGCCGTTCATCGCCACAAGACACCCGTGGAAAAGACGTCGACGGAAGTCACGGAAGACGTCACTCTTTCCGTCCTGGTGGGAACCTTGGGTCGTGTCAGTTTGGGGTGAAACAATTGGAGGCAAATACAATACCTTTGGGAATTGGGAGGAAGCCGATGAGGACAAGAGCCGCCTTATGCGCTCGTCGAAGGCTGTTGTGTACGTTGCCAACTGAGAGATAAACTGGGTGATAAACTTGCTGGCCAGTTGCGACGGAGACGGTCGTCTTGTCACTGCCAAGAATGATGGGAACAAACATGGCGCCATGAGTCGTGGGGTCTTCTGCAATGATATCCTGTAGATAACAGTCAGCGAGCTTCAATGTTGAATGGTGGCCGTCTTACGCATTGTTCCCAGGACCAGTCACCACTCATGAAGTCGTGGTACTGCCGTTCTCCATCTTTGAAGTCTTTGTGTGGGACGTAGTCGATACCCGAAGTGAACTCAGGGTTTCCGAGGAGATGGTGGATGACCTGTCTGGGATCGCGGTACCAGATTTGGTATTTGGTTCGCATCCACTCCGGTGCTGGGCCGTCGTCAGGACGGAGCCACTGGTACTGCGCGGTGTAAGACCTCCATGGAATGTTGCCTAATTTGATTGCATCGATCTGGGCGTGGAGATCGCAATGGTCGATGATAGGGGGAAGGTCGCGGTGGGGAACGAGTGTGGCACTCCAGAGCTCAAGGATTTCGTTGATGAGGGACTGGGAGAGGTGTGCTCTGAGGTAAAGGATGTTGGCCAGTTCAAATCCTGCTCGTGAGGAAAAGGGAGACCAGTCATCTTTTGGCTTCGGTGGCGGCGGCGATGGCGGTGCGCCTGGTGGGAGAAAACGGCCACGATAGTCACAGGGGGTCCCTTTCTCAGATACATAGAGTTAGAATAGATCAGAGGAGGTGAGGGTGGAATTTACTGACCGTTGAGTAGTGGGTGGTATTCGCGATGAAAATGGTGGTGATTTCCGAGCCGAGGAAGTGAGCGATGGACCGACCTGTGTTGAGTTAACCCGCGGCCAGACCTACAGACCTTGCCGCATTCGCCACAGATAAAAAAGAGAAAGGGGCAGCCGCCATTGAGGCAAACTGTGCGCAAGGTCAAAGAGAGGTGGTGAGGGGAGAGCCGTGAAAGTGATGCCACCAGTGTGGGACGTGGGACTTTTGTGGGACTTGGCGTGATTTTTTTCTCCGCCTCATTCACTCTGATCCCAACTCACGCGCACGGCCTCCTGTCTTCCATCCTGTCCCCTCTTTTCACCATTGCCTCTGGTCTTCCGTCTTCCCTGCCATGATGGCTGGAGTCGCTCTTGGTGCCCACGATGTTGCCTCACCTGACAACGGCCATGCTAGGTTCTCCGACAACGGCCACGGGTTTTCCAACAACAGTCACGCTGGGTTCCCCGACAACGGCCACGCTCACTTTCCCAACATCACCCACACCAATTCCAACTCCATTGAGCTTTTCGGCTTCAACCACATCAATGGCATCAGCTCTCCTATCGCCAGCAACATCGGATCTCTCGATGCCGACCAGCACGACCTGTTTGACGCCAACCAATTTGACCTCAATTCCATTGGAGTTTCCAATGCCAGTTGTGCAGGTGATTGGAACACGAGGCGTTGCTCGTGTCTCATGGTGAGTGGCTCTCCACGTACTCATCAAAACTGTCAGGGCCACTCTACCCCAACAACTACCAGTGCACTGAGCCGACTCCGCAGAGTACTCACTAGTCCAACTAGCTTGTGAGGGAACGATCACGTCCCTATTCTTCCGGTAGGTTGTCCGAGGTCACTACAAGTCAGGTCGAAATCCTAAAGAGAAACCCAACCTAAACCGTACTTCGTTCGGTTTAACAAACAAGGGTTTATCCCTACAACAGGATTGATGACTCCACCAGGTGATCGACTGGACGCTCGAGGTGTTCTAATATGAACGCTGGGGTTCTATAGTTACGAGGCGCAGTTGACGCGCAGAGCGGGAGGGAGAGCAGATGGGGATGTCTTGGATCAAACAAGAAACTCTGACTTGTCCTTAACTGCAACTGGGCTGAGAAGGGCAGAGGATTTCCTGAGGTAACAAAACTAAGGTACTACAATACAGCCACAGTTGCTACTTATACTAAGGGAGTGGCCATGACGTCAATACCCTAATATACCCTTATCAAGTCCAGAACAAAGGGAGATAAGGAGTGTGAGAACGCTAAGTAAGGGAAGCGAACAAAGGTGACGCGTGGGAGAATAAAGGACAAAGGGCCTTACTAGCGTGTGAAGGATTGCATAAAAGATAACGAATGTCTGCATGAAACATAGGGGTAAAGATAACACTAGTCCTAAAAGAAAGAGGGGCATGGGGTCATGAAAGTTCGTACCTGGGGATCACACCCAAGGGTCAGGTGGCAATCTCCCTTTACATAGTTGTACCAGCGGATTCGGGAGTAGAGCCATGCAAACATCCCTTGTTGTCTGTAGGCGGTAACAGCATCACGGAATAGTGGCAACCTCAACGTACGTCCGCACATGAGGAGGTCGGGCCTAGACTCATGGGACATGAGGGATTACAGATTCGCCGGCGTTTCACGCTAACGGCTACTCCACATGCGCTGGGCTAAACAAAAGGAGTCTAAGGCACTCCTTCCGAATAACGGCGATTCCTTCCTCCGGTTAGGAGACTGTGATGTGACTGTCCACGTGTGTGATCAGGGTCCAGGGTTGGTCGTAATTGTAAAGTCATGAGGGGTCGTAAAAAGGGGTTCGTGATGTCATAAAGGGGTCATCAGGGTCTTGAGACCTATTTTTAGTGCGCGCGCGTTCTAGGCGTTCCGGAACGAAGTTCTTCCAAGGCCGTCCCGCGGGCCGAGGTGTCAGCTTGATATAGTAAGCCAACGATGATGGTACAGGGGCGGAAGTTGATGTGACCCGGACCAATGAGGTTCGTCGAGGTAGGTCACGTGAAGGATCACCGATCTAGGCTATAAGAAGGACGTCTTCTTGGAGCCATCCTTGATCAGCAACACCAGCAACTTCCCCATCATCTCACCAAAACATGTCTTTCCCCAACAACCATACCTACAAGGTCGCCAATGGCATATCCACCATCTCCCGTATCGACCGCCGAGTCGCCGCCCGCAAGACCTATGCCACCGCGGCAGGAACTCCCTATACCACGGATGACCAGGTATGGGGGAGGTCTAGAGCTTCGTGTGTTTGCACTAACACCTTCCTCTAGGTACAGGTCGTACAGCATCGGCTTTAGACGTTGAGCTAATCGGTTTGTAGATCTTGGAGGTCGTCCAGCAGGTGGATGCCGAACGTCTCAGGGAGACGATCCCTCATTTGATGGGGTTGACCTGGGATGATGAGCTCTGGGTCCGTACAATGATCGCCGAGAAGGTGGTCTTCCAGATGAGGGGTAGGTTCGGGGAGTTGGAGCATCCGATCAAAAAGGAGCTCTGGTACACCTTGCAACGAGGGATCTATGATCAGGACTTGTTGGAGCACGGGGCAACCGTTCCTCGAGCCGTCCGCCATGCCACTGCCGCCACCTCGTTATTGTGGTCGCTCGTTCGGGAGGGGGAGAGCCGGGTAGGTTCTCTGTTTGAATATCCGAGTATGACTCTCGACTAACCAAACTGCCTAGGTTGAACGTTTGGAGCGCGAGGTGAAGGAGGCGAAAGCCGACGTCCTTCGTCTGTCAGCGGAGGGTCTTCTGATGAAGGAGACTTTGGCCGCTTTCCAGCAAGGGACAAACGAGGCGTTGGAGGCGATGGTTGCCAACCATCAAGAGTTGGTCGCCGGGTTGAAGGTCAGGGACAACAACATCAAGGGGGCCTTGGCCAGGAGGGATGAAAAGGTAGCTTTTTTCATCTCGAAAGACGAAATGAAGAAAGCTGACACTTTTCCTAGACGGAACAGCTCGAAGATGTGGTGGCCGTGCTGACAGCGCAGGTCGCGTCCTTGCAGGATAAGACCTGCAACTGCAGGGAGGGTCCGAAATTGGTTGGTCAGGGGACTGCCGACGTTCCGTTCGAGCTGGAGTACGCCGACGAGGTGGTACTCCCATCGCCTAACCCGTCGTCCTATGCGACACCTCCAGTAGAGAACGTGGTTCCCGGCCCGACTCCGGCTCCGGCTTCCACGTTGGCCGAGTCCGACAAGGAGAACTGTCGGCGCTGCCCATTGCAGCCAATCAGTCAGCTGGTCAAGATCGAGGATGAGGTCATGGAGGTTGACCGGGCCGAAGATGTTCCGAGGGCCAATGAGGTACGTCCGGTGACAACAGGGCAGCGTTGTAAACGCTCGCGACGCCGTGTTGCTCATCGCATGGCTCCTTCGGCTAACCCATACCCGCGTCCAGTTGAGTCAGATGGTGACCAGTCTGGTCGAGATCGGGAACGAAAGTTCCGCTATCGGGTCAACCGTCCCTACCGACAGGTCGAGTCGGAGGTCCAGCTTCGCCACCAGCTTACACTGGGGGCAAGGGGTCAAATACCCAGTGGGTACATGCTGAACACATTGTGATCACAGTCAACAAGTGATCACAATGTGCCCAGTGGGGGAAATTTGAATACATTCAAAATGTGCCTGGCCATGTGAGTCCAATGTGCCCAGTAGGCACATTTTGATTGTAATCACAATGTACCCATCAATGTGATCTCAATGTGCCCACTGGGGAAATTTTGATTGCAATCACAATGTACACATCAATGTGAACTCAATGTGCCTGCTGTGCACATTTTAATTTCTTTCACAATGTTCCCATCAATGTGTTCCCAATGTACCCAGCTCATTACATAATGGTTTCTTTCACAATGTTGTCCACAATGTGTCCAGCATGTGGCTGAGCCACTCATTCAAAATTCTTTCAAAGATTACCCAGTGATGTGTCTAGAATGTGCACAGCCAAACACATAGTGATTTCTTTGAAAGTTCATGGTGAAATTGAACAATATTGAGATTGCATTGTGATTACTTCAAAAAGAACCCCCTGGGGACATTATGGACACATCACTGGATACTTTGTGAAAGAAGTTTGGATGAGTGGCTCAGCCACATGCTGGACACATTGTGGACAACATTGTGAAAGAAACCATTATGTAATGAGCTGGGTACATTGGGAACACATTGATGGGAACATTGTGAAAGAAATTAAAATGTGCACAGCAGGCACATTGAGTTCACATTGATGTGTACATTGTGATTGCAATCAAAATTTCCCCAGTGGGCACATTGAGATCACATTGATGGGTACATTGTGATTACAATCAAAATGTGCCTACTGGGCACATTGGACTTACATGGCCAGGCACATTTTGAATGTATTCAAATTTCCCCCACTGGGCACATTGTGATCACTTGTTGACTGTGATCACAATGTGTTCAGCATGTACCCACCGGGTATTTGACCCCTTGTCCCCAGTGTTAGACTCGCAAGACAGGATCCCACCCAGGGGTCCGACGAGGGAGACGGAGGGTCGCTCGTCGACTACGTCGATAGTGCTGCCGAGCAGTCACCCGGTGATGGAGATGTGGGACCAGGTGTTCCAGAGTTCGGTGACATCTGGGAGGCTGATCGGTCCGCTCGAAGGCATCTCTTCCTATCAGCTTGAACTCGTCGTTCAGCTGAGTGCCGAGGATGGTGACGCCATGTTCGGGGAGGTCCTTGCGAGGAGGGGCCAGCACTACGATCTCCGGGATGGACGTTTGATGACCATGCGGCCTGCCGTAGATAGAGTCGACTTTTGATGAGTTTGGATAGCACCGTATATAGCCATGTTGTTACGATTCGCTGGGAATGGTACGCGCGTTTGTGTGTTTTGAATGATTGGTGTGAAGGATAAGGAGTGTGAAGCATTCAAACATAAGAAATGGTAAGAAGAGTTCAAAGAACGAGTGTGTTATAAAAAGTTTAAAAATACCATGTTCCTGACAAAAACCTGACCGGTGACCACTTGGATTGTAGGGGAGGCATCAAGACTGGCCAACGTGTGCGGTCGTTCCTGGTGCATGGTCTGTGCGCACAGAAGGGAAGGCTCAACTCCACCAACCAATTTGCAGCCAAGCACTTCGCTTCAAATTTTCGTGGCACTATAAGATGGGACAGGTAAGCAGATCACCACGCTATTCCATTTTTTATATATTCCCCACCCCCGTATCCCCCACTCTCCTTATTCCATCTGTCCTACATCTTGGTATCCAACTCACCACTCTTTAGTCCGTTTTTTTTTCCATGGTTGGAACTCGCCTAAAGAACAAGACTACCAACCCGGGAGCGCCTGTCATGACAGAAGCTGCTAAACTCAAGGCAGGTATTCCGTCCAAGAAGCGCCAAGCCAAGGCGTTGTCAAAGGCCGACCAGATTCGTTTACTCGAGGCACGTCTTGCCTCACTCGAGCATCCGGACGATGATGCTGCCGCTGTTTCAAAGGAGCCACTGGTAAGTTGATGATTCAACCACTCGCATTCCTCTCGCTGATATCTAATACGACCTAGTTTTCGAGAGATAGTAGCCCTGAGGATGTTGACCGACTGGTCATTGGATCCGAGGCCCCAACCGAGGTAGACACAGAGGAGTACGTATTTGTGGGTGGAAAGCGAATCCCCTTAAGCTCCTATGATCCCCGGTACGTGCGCATGAACAGCGATACTTTCGTTGATGGCTCACTCCCTTCACTCACCCAGGGCCCTGAAGCGTACCAAGGCGCACGCCTCATTCAACAACATCCAGCCAACAATTCGAAACAAGCCATCCGGCCTTGTGAACCATTGGCCTCATGTCCTTGGGAACACGAACCCACTTCTTGGTCACCAGTCACCCACCTCAACGCTCTTCTCCACCCCAACACACACTCCCACCCCAACGCTCTCATCCCACACAACATACTCGACGCCATCATCTTCGTCCCATGTTGTCAGTCCGATGTCTTGGCAATACAAATCATTTCCAATCGCGTCGGGTGCAGGCCTGCCCAACCCTATGACGCCCACACTAGATACCATCAATCCACTCGTTGGTCAATCATCTTTCCCATTCCAGTACAACGTCCAAGGTCACCAAGCTTTTGATGACATGCAATCTTTCCAAGCAGCAGCTACGCCCCCGCCAGCAATCTACTCGCTTCAAGTGAAGAAACTCAAGGACGACACCGGGAAATTTCAGGCTCCTGGACAAAAGGACCTGCCGTTCAACCTGTCGGTTGGCTTCCGTGACACCTTTATTCGACACATCATCAAGCTCGTTCTCTCCGGCAGGTCACCATGGTCTAACCCCCTGCTTCCTATATACCAGCAAGAGTTTTCTGTCGTCTACCCCGGCTCCCCATACCGCCTCCAAGCAAACGATGCTGTCATTCACCCGGTAAGTGTTTCGTGTCATCGAGCTCATCACCACATTAACATACACTGGGGGCAAGGGGTCAAATACCCAGTGGGTACATGCTGAATACATTGTGATCACAGTCAAAAAGTGATCACAATGTGCCCAGTGGGGAAAATTTGAATACATTCAAAATGTACCTGGCCATGTGAACCCAATGTGCCCAGTGGGCACATTTTGATTGCGATCACAATGTACCCATCAATGTGATCTCAATGTGCCCAGTGGGGACATTTTGATTGCGATCACAATGTACACATCAATGTGATCTCAATGTGCCTGCTGTGCACATTTTAATTTCTTTCACAATGTCCCCATCAATGTGTTCTCAATGTACCCAGCTCATTACATAATAGTTTCTTTCACAATGTTGTCCACAATGTGTCCAGCATGTGGCTGAGCCACTCATTCAAACTTCTTTCACAAAGTATCCAGTGATGTGTCCATAATGTCCCCAGGGGGTTCTTTTTGAAGTAATCACAATGTAATCACAATATTGTTCAATTTCATCATGAACTTTCAAAGAAATCACTATGTGTATGGCTGTACACATTCTAGACACATCACTGGATACTTTGTGAAAGAAGTTTGAATGAGTGGCTCAGCCACATGCTGGACACATTGTGGACAACATTGTGAAAGAAACTATTATGTAATGAGCTGGGTACATTGAGAACACATTGATGGGGACATTGTGAAAGAAATTAAAATGTGCACAGCAGGCACATTGAGATCACATTGATGGGTACATTGTGATCGCAATCAAAATGTGCCCACTGGGCACATTGGGTTCACATGGCCAGGTACATTTTGAATGTATTCAAATTTTCCCCACTGGGCACATTGTGATCACTTTTTGACTGTGATCACAATGTATTCAGCATGTACCCACTGGGTATTTGACCCCTTGCCCCCAGTGATACTTCACCCCACAGACCAACCGTGACCTTGGTGTCATTCGAAACCAGATCGGTTCTGAGGGACTTGCTGCAGCCATCGAGTACATCCCTGCGCAATACAACAAACGGATGCTTGACTCCAAGGCGGCAAGGTCAGCCTACATCGAGACTCTCCTCGCTTCCGGTCAATATCCATTCATCTGGGAATACTTCCGGCCTGGAACCATTGAGCTTCCCAATGGTGAAGAGAGATATTATGATGAAGTAAGTGCCCCGTCTTTCTTGTGGACCCAGCCCAATTAACAGCAGATCTTAGAAACGCCGAGGCCTATTTCAGTCCATCCCAGTTCTTCGTGCTTTCGCCACATACTTCTCTTCACACGGTATCCGAGTCCGACTCCCTTCTGAAGATCTCGGGCACCCAGCTGGTGCGCTCGCACTTGCTGCCGCCGCTGTGAGTTCTCTCTCTTCTCTCTCAATCCAATAAATATTTACTGAATCTCTTCCAGGTTGAACGCGGTTACATTTTGCACCGCAGTGGTGATTACGTCCCAAGTTCAAAAGAGTTCTCGTCTGCAAACTGTCTTCCAGCAACGGAGAAGTATCTCAAGAGGGTAGCTGGCCTTACTGACGACAACTGGAAGGCAATATTCGAGGCCCTCGTTCGGCTCCAAGATGCTCGTGCACGCGACGCACAGGTTGAGGCAGGAGCGGTTGCAGAGGAGGAGCATGAAGCATGGCTCCTTGAAGATCCCCCATCCCCGACCCCTGCTTTGTTGTAGTTAGCCGCAGATCTAGACACCCCGTTATTAGCCGCCCGTACTTGATTCCAACTTGTCGAACAATTATCTCTTGGTTGCATGCTCCCTATTCCTTGATTACTCCGTCATTATCCCTAGTTTACCCACGTCTTATCTGAGTTTTAATTGACCTTATTTTCTACTGCGTAAACCGCCCGAAAAACAATTCACGGAATTGACATAAGATGTGTCGAGATTGTATAATTTCGTGACCTAGGTTATACAATTAGATTATCCATGCTTATTCGCTGGATAAGCACAGACAACCGCAAATTAAGTACCCTGCCACCTTTTCTGATGATGGTGGACAGGAAGGAGTCGCAATGCAGAGACCAATAGGGTCTTCAAACGCATCCATGACTTGCTGGAAAGCAAAGACACCGTCCTTACCACACGATACATCCACACAACTAACAACCCTGCCGACGCACCCTCCAGAGGTCATTATCCCCCAAAGCGACTCCTACTTCCCCCCATCGACATACCAGAAGAGATCCAACCCTTTGTTACGAACTTCGACACCCCCCTCCAACCCCGTGAACGAGATCCTACTCAATGCCTTCCTCAAACATCCAATGAGAGCCTTTCCCCAGCAGAGCGCCATCGTCGACACCGGGCCAATGCCGAAGCTGACGAACGATCCGGCGAAGCCTCCGAAACGACCACGTCTCCTTGAAGCACTCCTGAAGGCCACGCCCAGCCACGAAGAACAATATGCCCCACTCTTAGACGATAACCAACTACCTCGTCTGAGACCCTCCCCACTCCGCCCGATGGATTGCAACCTTGGCGATCGCTTAAAAGTCTGGACACCGACAAACTCACGAGTCACGCTCAACGAAAACGGACTCCCGACAAATCTGGACGGGGACGATTTTCGCAGGATCAAGGCCGCTTTGGAAGAGGCATATGCCCCCAACACCAGGAACGTATACGGCACAGGCCTCTTTGCCTTCCACTTCTTCTGTGATTTCAAGGACATTCCTGAGGATCACCGTGCACCTGTCAACCCAAACGTCCTCGCATCTTTCATTGCTTTCCTTATCGGGACATATGGGGGTGGAGCAATAAGAAACTACATCTACGGCATCCGCGCATGGCACATCATACATGGGATCGAATGGAAGGTTAACGACATGGAAATCAAGACCTTGTTCGAGGCCGGCAACAAACTGACGCCTATGGAATCCAAGAAAAAGCAGAAGGAGGCCTGGACCATTGCCTATGTCACAAAGATTTGCGCGGCGCTCAACCCTTCGGACCCGAAAGACACTGCCGTCTTAGCCTGCCTCACAACGGCTTTCTGGGGCACCGCTCGTTTGGGAGAGGTCACCGTCCCGAGGTTAGACGGTTTCAACCCTTCCATCCATACCAAGGTGGAAAACCTAACGCTCTCCAATCGTGACAGAAACCAACTTGAACAATCCACCATCTTCCTTCCTTGGACCAAAACCGCCAAGGAAAGAGGTGAAGAGATATTCTGGGCAAGACAGGACGGAATTGTCGATCCCCTGGCCGCCATGAAGAATCACCTGAAAGTCAACAATCCTGCTCCCAAACAACACCTCTTCGCTCACAAACACGGGAAAACCATGCGACCCATGAGTCGCGCCGTTTTCATCACCCGGATCAACAAGATCGTAGGCGATCTGGGTCTCCCGCAGCTTTCGGGACACGGCATTCGTGTTGGATCGACCTTGGAATACCTCCTGCGAGGAGTTCCCTTTGACGTTGTCAAAGCCAAGGGAAGATGACAAAGCGAAGCGTTTAGGGCCTACCTCAGGAAGCACGCCCAAATTATGGCACCATACATCCAGGCGGACCCAAAGGCTTACGAGACGTTCGTTCGTTACGCCATGCCGCCCATCCGCTGAGTGAGTAACGGAGATCAGCCGACTAGAAATCCGGGTCTCGAGCCAACAACTGACTCATGCGTCGACAGGTCTCCTAATCCGCGGGTAACGCAGCTGGTCTCTAACCCCAATTTCCTCGGCCTGGAAGCCCTGCGGGCTTTCGCCCAGTATACTCTCTCAGATTACCTCTCGCATGTTCTTAGCAAATACCTATATATTTGATCTCTCGAAAACTATCTCGAGAGCGACAGCAAAGATTGCCAGTCTCGGCAAAGAGAGGCATGATCGAAGCAAGAGACTTATGTCTTTGCCGCGCGGGAGTGATGCGGCCCGTGACCCTCTTCCGAGTGCACGACCACATACTCGCGCAAGTCCAGTCTCCGTCTTCGCCCTTCTCTCTTTCTTTTCCCCACCCACCACTCCACTTCGTGAAGACGAACGAAGAGCACTCGTCTTCACACTCACTGACTCACAGTTTTTGACCGTAGGAAGGGACCTTAGAGCCAGCTTCGTGGACCCTCCCGCCCACGCAGCTGGTCTCTAACCCCAATTTCCTCGGCCTGGAAGCCCTGCGGGCTTTCGCCCAGTATACTCTCTCAGATTACCTCTCGCATGTTCTTAGCAAATACCTATATATTTGATCTCTCGAAAACTATCTCGAGAGCGACAGCAAAGAGTTGTCGATCAATCGATCAACTTCAAAAAGCCAAGTCGACCACCTGCTCGAAAGCACCCTTCTCTACTTGTCCGATTCCGCAGCTAACCTTGAGTACTCGAGTCGTGGAGCCGGATTTTCCTGCTCATTTTTCCTTTCCTGATTAAACCAACGCCTGTTGCCCAGAGTCATCGTGATTTCAGGCGCGGGTCGGGCGCGGGAGACGGTGGCTGGGTTCGGGCGGTTTCTCGCGTTATTACTGGAGGTTCCCACCCCGAAGTTTACATCTCCCCCACACCGTCTCATGTAAAGCCAACCCTCGAATCGACGGTGAGACAGAGTGGAAAGAAATATTTGGTGGTTTCTAGCAGGGGGCGCAGAAAAGCATGATGTTCCAATAACTTTATGGTGTCGTAGACGATAGAAATGAAGCCCCACAGGCTCGAAACAATTCCCATGAACTCTGGTGCCATTGAGAAGAGGGAAAGGGTATCATCCATCGTTACTCCCAACAATGGTAGCACGTTCGAAAGTTGGCACGCAAGGTTTCGGCAGACACCAAGGCGGCCCTTTTTTTAGTGTAATTCACACTCTCAATGTTCATATGAATTTGCCGTGGCGAAGCCAGACAGATCTTGTACCTAATAATTTGATTGGATGTAACGGAAGGTATGTACTTGGTTGGCTACGAGAGAAGATAGGATCATTAGCTAGAGCTCCCTCATGTACCAGAAGGCCGTAGCATCATTCAAACAGGAAAGAATATCATCTATGCCGGGCCGCTCAACAATAATTCCTTGCCAGCACCGTTCAACGATCGTCCACAGCTCGTTGTTGAACCCAAGGCGCTCTGCCCCCTCCGGTTTGGTCGGCCTGACCCCATTGACGATTTCACTCGTAAGCATCAAGCTATTTTCTTTTTCAATGAATGGGGAATGTCCACACAAAACCTGGAGCATTCCCGGTTGGCCGTCAGTGATACGAATTTGCCAACATAGATACCCACTTCGTAGATGACCATTCCGAGGGCGTAGCAGTCAGACTGTCTTGTCGGCCTGCCTTCTTCTTCTTTGGGTATTCCAAACTGATCTGGGTCCAGAAGTTCAGGACTCATCCACCGATAGGTCCCGCCAGCAGTAAACGACATCAGCGTATCACCCGAGAACGTCGTGGCGATTGGAGTTACTCCATGAGCGGGGTGGCTTCCGACGCCAGTTATCGTCGTAAGGCTGAAATCGGCAATACAGCCTCGCCGGTCCTTGTTGATCAGGATGTTAGCCTTCAAAAGCAGTGAGCTGGTGCAGACATTCAATTGTAAGAGAGCTGTGCACCCCCTTGATGTCTCCGTGGACGATCGAGAGGTCGTGCATATACTTCAAGCCGTTCGCAACGTCTGCCAGCTACCCGAGGGGAGTAGTTAGACACTAACCGGGATCAGGCGCGGATACGTACAAGTGCAGTTCGATTCGCATCAGGATCCTTTAGAATGAACTCATTGATGTTTCCATTGTCCATCCACTCGGAGACCATGGAAAAGTAATCATCGTCAAACGTCACTCCAAGCAGCGGCAAGATGTTCGGATGCCGGAGGTGTTTCCAGGCCACCACCTCTCTACAAAATCCCTGCGATGCATCTATACAGTTGAATACGACGACGGAAGTAGCAGAACACTCACGCTGCGGGTGGTGTTCAAGGTGTTGGTGTATACGTTGATAACCTTGATTGCAACCTGGTGCCCTCCATATGCGCTTCTCGATACGGTGGCAAATCCCCCCGTGTATTCGACAGTAGCTTCGTTCGAACGGTCTGGGATATACATGGAATCTGGAATGACACGACGTCGGCTGCAGGTTTTGCAAAGTTCATTGAACAGCCTCCGTCGTTCCTTATCCGACATGGTTTGATTCTCTAGACGCTGCGGCTTACGTTATCCTAGCAGTAGGAAAGGGCGGGTGCGAAGAGCCTACCTGATCCATATCGTTAACGAGCCTCTTTATCTCTGGTTCCGAAACCAGTAGAGACTGAAAGAAATCGGCAAGTCGCGAACGGATTTTTTTGCTGCTGCGCTTTCTTTCTCCTGTTCTTATGTCTGGGAACTTTCAGCCGTGGCGGGGTTACCAGAGGTTTGAGGGATTAGATTACCTGTCTTGACTCTGTGGACCTCCTGGAGACTTGATGCCAAAAATACCTCATACATAGAGGAAATGTCCGATCGTAGGCCTGGGACATCGTTCCAGCAGCTCGTAATCATATCCCAGACGTCATCTGGCATTAATCGAGACCCAGCCAGGTTCGTCGGACGGGACGGCCGGTCACCAGATTTAATGCGTACGATGAGAGTAATATAGCCATTAACGTCAATATACGGAGTGATCCCTGTCAGTACCTGATATAGAACATTCGTCAAATTTCTGTCTGCTGAACAACAGGGGAGGAACGCACAGTGAAGGCCGTCATTGCAAGGGAGTAAACGTCACTTTCTTTCGAGGCGGGGCTACCGGTAAGGTCAAGCCGTTCCACGGCCATGTAACGCATAGTTCCCAGCTTAAACCTGGTATACGGCAGTTCACCGAAACCCTCCACAACACCAAAGTCCCCGAGGCAGGCTCGACCGTCTCGGGTAATCAGGATGTTATTCTTGATGTACCACGCATTAGTGTTTGTGCAGGCGGACAAATTGTTTCAGTTCGCCTACCGGAGCAATACAACCGTGCGGAATATTTAACCCATGAAGATGGGAGAGGCCGTGGCAGACTTCCGCGAGCTATTGTGTACACGGTCAGTAGGTGTCCTCACCATCCTCGATGGACACATACCAGCATTAGCCGATTGGCACTCGGATTCTTCTGCGTGTACTGCATGATGTTTCCTCCTGGCATCCATGGGCTCATGATACAAAACGGGAACAGATCCTGCGAAACTTGAACGACGGGAAGTATATTTGGGTGGGAAAAATTCTTGCACACTTGACCTTCTTGATGAAAGATCTGGCAGGATGGGCGGTGAGTTTAATTCCGGTTGGAAAAGTGATTCGTGTACCTTTTTCATTTTCCGCAGATTGGCCTTTTCGCGTGTTCGAATAAACTTGATACACACAGGGTTTCCGTGGTATTCACCCCTCCAAACGTCTACGAATCCAGAACGCTCAAAAGTGGGTGATTCAGCAGGCGGCTCCGGGAATTGTAGGTCAGTGAAAATGTACGATCCACGGAGGAGGGCGTGGACATAGAGTCTGATCCACAGGTCTCGCATGGAAGAATCGCTGAGTTGGAGGCGGAGTGAGGCCTGGCCGCAAACATGCCCATTCAGAGGCCGATAGAAGGTCTAAATGGGGGGGATATGGATATACCTGGCGAAATGTGTCCGCCAACTCCGTCGCATCCTGTAAGGACAAACTCGTTTTGGATGTTCCATGTCTCTCAACCGTTTCAGATATCAGGTCCACCAAACCTTCCTCCACTCTCGATCTTGGGAGATCCCGTGTGACGGAGGGTAATGCGCGCATGAAGTCTTGCCCCAGCCTGAGCAGGTTCTCGGGACCAAGCGAGGTGAAATCGACTGGATCACCTTATCAGCTACCATCAATCGCAGTTAAGGTTGTAGCTCACTTTCGCGAAGGTCTATTTCTACCATGGCTGCTGGAACGAAGTGGAGAAATCGCGGGAGCGGTGAAGGCGGTTGTTGCCCCGATATCGATGTTGGGGGAGAGCAAGCTCGTGGTCTCGTGGAAAAGCGCCGTTACCTCGCTGCGGTCCTGACGGTCACCGGATTGAGCACTACTTAGCGCCTACCACTCGCGGGCTCTCCCCTCAGGCTCTTTTCAAACACAGTCGTCCCTGGGATCGCTCGCGACCCCTTTCCGCCCATGGACATCTCGAGGTCGTCGTATAGCTCTCAACTCGCCATCTGCTCTTCCATCAAAGCTTTCGGTCGAGTATTGGGCAGTGTGTAGCGCACCGCACGCCGGCTGAAAGTCATCGCATTGGTGGAGGTGACGCGTCCAAACGTGACGCACTGGAGGTTTCACGCGCTTGTATTGCGAGCAGAGGCCCCTCTAGCCATGACGACGGCAGAAATCTTGACGGTAAGCGGAGGAATACGGGTCGGGGGTGCCGATTCGTGGGTCCAAGCTGCATCGATGAAATGATCGACTCAGCAGCAGGTTTGGCGCGCACAAACAGTTCTCTTCCGCCTTCTTCATCGAAATGGGTTGCATGTGTGAAACCAACGAAGTCTCTGGCTTGTTTAGGGATTTTCTTTGCAAAGACCGCCAGATAGATTCGTATCATATGGATGGCCCTCTCGCAAATCCCTGGAGGTGCAAGTTTGGCTAAGGGCGATGGACGAAGGGGACGCTAAATGCTATGCCCTGTTCTTTTGCTAGCCCGTAAGGCCGTTATACGTTACCGTGTTCACTAGCCATCTAAAAACGCGCAGGCGCGTCAGGTTCGCTCTTCAGCGGTCCGATATTGAATCCAAGCCTCATCGATGAGGCGGGATGCCTCAGCCGCTAAAGATCGCGGTAAAGGACACGGCCAACTAGGTGCCCGCACCCTCCACACTGGACATTGCACTACGATCTTCCGGCGGGCGCGGCTTGTACATTATACACAGCTTCTTCGGTGAATTCGAGGAACCCTCCAGGTCCCTCTGGTGTTCCGGTTGAACTCCCCTCATGATCAAGTTGGCAACGGGTACTTGCTTCATAGGTGACGCTCCAAGGGCACAGTGGCTTGATGGACGATACTAAGGTTCATTTGATGAGATGCAGGATGGAAGGATTATTGTCACGTCATAAGGACATCATCCGATACTGCGGAAGAAAGAGGAGACGACGCCGCTGGTAGACTGACTTTGCGCCTTCAGAAAGTTAAGACAGCTGGTGAGGGAACAGAAGGATCTTTCCCGGTTTTCCTCCCATTTTTTGCTAAAAACATTGCGGTAGGTATTTGAAAGGGACAGAAGGGGGTCTTGTGGTGTTGCAAGCATCGCACCTTTGTCGGTTTCGCCCGCCTGCGAGTCGCAAGTGTCTGTTGAGCTAGGGGGTGTGAGAGTAATCCATAGAATACGGCAAACAGCTGAGACATGCGCTCGAAGGATCCTTCCCCTACTTTACCACAGCCTTTGACCAGCTTAGCTTGCGAAAAAATGCTCAACTTGATAGCAACGCGAGACTTGTAGCCAACTAAAGCCAACATTCTTTACAATCGTGCGGAAAATTCATCTGAGAGTAAAGATTATCGCTTTCCAGTTCGAGTGCCCTTCCCGAATGGCGTTGGTGTAAACCTGGCATTACCGTTGATGAGGAAGGAGAGTCATGCGTGAAGGGAGAGTGCTGTGGATCGATTACTCATTACCACCCTTCGGCTGGGCTTCTGGGGCGTGTGCGCCGATCACGTGCCTCCGTCTTCCTACCCAAATGTCCGCCACGGTCTCGTTATCAAAATCTGAAAAATCCTACATCCGAACCGCGCTCGGCGAACTCTCGCCCATACGAGCCGACGGTCGCTCCCTACTCGACTACCGCTCGATTGCCCTCGAAACCGGTGTTGCCTCTCTGGCAAATGGGAGCGCCAGAGTCAACATCGGCAAAACCGCCGGTGAGGAGAGCGGAAGCGGGACGGAAGTCATCGCCGCTGTGAAGTTGGAAGTCGAGGGTGTGCTAGAGGGAGAGGGCGTGGATGGTGGAAGGCTCATGTGCACCGTTTCTTGGTTCGTCTCGCATTCCTACGGCCTTTTCCTCCCCTTGGCATTCTTGCTAAAGATTGCGAAGGCAGCTCACCAGCAGCATATCCACACCTTTCTTCCGCCGCATTAGATGATTTATCCTACGACATGACGATCATCCTCAACCAATGTCTCTCTCACCCTTCACTGCACCCAAAAAACCTGGTCATCATCCCCAAACGAAGGTCTTGGTTGCTCACCCTAGACGTCATAGTCCTATCGGACTCGGGGAACGTTTACGACGCGTTATTCCTTGCCGCTAGATCTGCGCTATGCGACACCAAGGTCCCAAAGACACGAAGCGTTCAGTACCAACCGAAATCAAACGCCCTCGGTGAGCAGGACGTAGAAATGTCTGCAGAAGCTCCCGCCAGCATATTCAGCACGAAGGAGGTGAAATCTACGGCAGACTTTGAGCTTGCCGATTACTGGGACGAAGGAGAACCCCTCGATATCAACCAAGAGTGGCCTGTATGCGTCACTCTGAACCTTGTACGTACCGTGATTTCCATTAGGTGACGTGAGAGTCGCTCATGTGGTAACAGCTATCAGCAAAATCGCTTCCGACTTATTTCCTCGATGCAACATCCCAAGAGGAAGCAGCGATTCCCCTTCGATTGCTCTTGCTCTTTTCATTTTCTCCGTCGGGAACGCGACTGCAGTCGATGAGACTAATGGGGGATGGGGAGATCCAGCTCGAATCGATGACGCAGCTACTTGAGGTGAGCTAATCTGACATCAGGGGCTGTACCCACCTCGTCAAGTCTCGTGTTCTTATGTTTTTTCCGCAGTCTGGTGAAAATCACGCGAGGAAGTTGTTTCAGGCATTGAAAAATAAGCTCCAGGAGGAAGATTTCCGAAGGAACCAAAAGGCGCTAGCGAGATTTGATCTTCGGTAGACTTTTCTTTTTTGCAGAAATGAAAGAGGCCTAAAAGCTGTGAGGCACCCTCGAGTACGATGTGAGCCGAAGACTCGGGCGGAAATGGGTGGACTCAATTCCACGGGATAATATACATGTGTTGTCGCCCGGTCCTTTCACACAGTCCTCCTATCGGTCATTACTCGGACGATACACCCAGTTCCGGCTATCTCAGTAAGCTGGATTTGAGTATCTCGTTCGTAAGCAAACGTTCCGAGAGAAATGCAACGTAAAGCTCTGGCGAGCCCACGAACCTTCTCGTGCCAAACCAGTAACACGCTTCCGCTAACGTCACCCCAACCAGGCATGGCCATGCCCTTGTACAAGTACTTCATGAGCGTATCTTGAGCATCTGGAGATAGCGACTTGAGCACGCCCGGAACTTCGGCCGATTTTGTACTGTTCAGAATGGAAACGAGGGTTTGGAGGTTCAGGTTCTGCGTAGATTACCCGGATATCGTTAGGCGAGCGAGATGAATCCAGGTGATCATGTCAGGACATGATTGATCAAAAGTGGGATGAGGTGGGGTGGGATTGGAGGACAGACCTTGGCTTCATCAACTCCCGGACCGTATGGCGGGTCCTCTAGCACAAATGTGAGAGCGCCGACGGTGTCTCCCCTGTAAACCCATTTGTAAGCCTACCCAACGAGGGGATGAGGGTATCCCAGAAGATTACTTGGAAAGTGCTGATCTAACCGCGCCCGCCTTCTGCTTCACATCGTTCAGAACATGGGCAGGATCTCTGGGACCGGGGTCGTAAAGCTCCGTTTCCACGAGCGCATCCTCGTCATAGAGGTCGATGTCGATTTTACGGAAGTTGATGTCACCCATTTCTTAAAGAAATCGCGAGAGGGGGAAGACGGCGGGGGGAGGGATGATGATCAGAGCACGGACAAGTCCGATGATTCGATCCGCCTCTCCTCAACACCAAACGGCTTCTACCTGACGGGAACATGAACGCCTTCCGGGCCATGGTCTCGGATCTAAACAAAAACGGTAGAAAATGGCCAGGATTGTTCCGGGACCCCTCTCCCCGACCGCAGACAGTGGGGTGAACGAGGGTGTCGGGCCGTGGGTCTTCTCAGCTGGCGGCTTCTCACAATGCCCCGTCCTACACCGCTCGCCTATCGCTTGAGTCCCTCTCTGGATGGCGACAAACACGCGACCGCAATGCGTAAAGACCTCTCGCGTAAGTTTGAAGCAAGGCGTGAACGGGGACTCGGGGCGCGCGTTCACAACGTGTTCTCCCTCCAGTTCGGTTCTTCGGACGGTCGCCTCACAACTTTCAACTGCGGAAAAGCCCAGACCAACGGCAAGGAAAACCGGACCAAATCTTTTTAGCGCATCTTTAATTTCCGGTTTTGATTTCCCCTTCCGCTCTACTAGATTTGGGGGTCAATGCTTGAAGTCAGCTGAGGGAACGCTTCGGGGAAGTTCTTGTCGCCTCATGGTTTGGGTATGTTGTGTGGTATGGTCGGATGCGACCCCAAATCGGCCTAATCTACGAATGGACGACAAGCGTCCGTGGGGTATATAAACTGCGTGCTTTCCCAGCCCAGAGGTCCGATTTTCCCAGTTTTCTTTCTCCTCCCCCCACTTCACGCACCCCTTCAGCGGCGTTTGAGACGCTGCCCCCTTACATTTAACACTTTCCCCCTACCCTGCTGCCCCTCTCTCCTCTGCTTACCCCCCACACCCTCGACCTTCCCCACAACACTGCTATCATGTCTGCCATCAGAGATGCGATCATGGGAAAGCCGTTTGACTTCGAAGCCGCCATGGCTGAATGGAAAAACCCCGGTCCACCCGTTTTCAAAGGCGTCGGAAAGAAAGACCCAATCGTCGATGCTTGGCTAGACGACATCAAAGCCCAATGTACGGAGCGTAAGATCCCGAAGGACTTTTGGCACCTCGTCGGGCAGCGAAGTCTGGGTTCCAAGGCTAAGGCGAGATTCACTGAAGTCGATCAGGTCATGATGAAGATGCACGATGGGAAGTACAAGTGGAATTGGAAGAAGTTCAAGGTCGCGATGAAGAACATGGGTTGTAAGTGGATCCACGTGTTCTTTCTCTTTCTTTTATGCCTCGTGTCGGCTGACTGTATGGTGATCTTTGCGATTCGTAGGGGATATGGACCCCAAGAAGGTCGAAGCCTACAAAGTCGCCTCCAAACCTTCCGGCGTATGGTGGATCATCGGCAAGGAGAAATCCGACAGCGAATCTGACCCCGCTACCACCCCCGATCCCAAACGTGTCCAACCCAAGCGTCGTCAAACCACCGATGTAAAACCCCTCCCTCCCACACCAACTCGTCGTGCCACAGAATTCACCGTCACCACTACACCTAAGCGCCGCGGATCAGTGATGTCTGTGAGCTCGGTCTCATCCACACCCTCCCAGGCCGTCACCCCGAATCAAACACCTGGCGGTAGTGAGTTATCCCTTTCTTCGCTTCCTTCACGTGTGTGACGTCAGGCATGCTGATCCCTTCCCGTCTCTCTTCCCCCCCCCTTTCTCAGCTGTCACCACCGTCACAAACGTGCCCACTTGGCTTCTGAACGCCACCAGCGCTCTAGACTTCATGACCACCGAACATCCAAAGGTCATGACCACTCTGAGCGCCATTCTGATCACCGTTGGTACGCTTCCGGCGATCCCAGCCCTGGCAGGTGGTGCAGGAGGAGCGTTCCTCGCCTCTCACGCCGTCCAGGCCGCGGGTGCCATCGCCGTCGGTCTAGGTAACCTGTTGAAGGCAGCCCAGGATAATGCCGCTCAACGACAACCGATCGATGGTGGTGCTACCATCGAACCTATGTGAAACCCCCCACCCTCACCCCCACCGTCCTCAGCCACGCCCTCCTGAGCTGACGATATCAAAAACGATCATCGATATCGAGTGATCAGCGGAGGGATTAACGGTGGCCCGGCGTAGAGCCCTGCCCGATCCAAGATTGGTAATATCGTCGTCGCTCTTCACGGGGTCCTGGGCTTGTGTACGATTCGCGAAGCGTGTTTTATGTTCAAGTTCCTCTCTCTCTCCGCACCACCCTCCACACACACCTCTCCCTGCCTGGTAGAAACAAGAAAGGAAAGCGCGTGTTATTAATTTTCGTATTTATTAACTTTCACTTTATTCTCCACGAACGACAACTTCTTAGCCCTGCGAACCCAACCTTCCCCCCTTCCCTTCTTCCCTTCATCGTCGTGGGTCAGCCCTGCTTTCGCGTCTTCGTACCTTCTCAATTGTAGCCTATGGACTTGGAGTATCGCGCGATTGGGTAGACTCCCTTCGATGTTTTTTTTGTACGAGTAGTGTCGATCTCTACGAGCAAGCCTGCATTATCAACACAAATACTTACCATCATACGCAATCTCATTCGTTTCCCTTATCATGTCTGCTCTTTATACGCGTACTAGGTGACCGATCTAGAGTCAAGATCTGAGAGATCAAAGGAGCCACCGCATCCCATTCTCGACTCCCCCTCCTTTTCGCAAGACCTCCGGGTCCTGCCGCACGTCGTCGATCGTAACGCCTCCGTCGATGGTCTCATCCGTCAAAGGGATTCCAAGTTTTCGACACGCTCGGATGAAGTAGGGCGGCAGCGGAGCGGTTACCCCAACTCTGAAGCGTTTGCGGGGCCCCGATTGACGGTAATTCTGTGGGTAAGAATTGATCACGTTAGTTTGAACACGCGTGGGGTGGACGATGGCGATGATTATGAATGAAACGACTAAAAGTGGGTCGTGGTGGGGTGGAAAGCTTCGAATGCATGCAAGGGGTTAATGCGGGAATGAAAGTTTGGTGGGTGATTGGGTGAAAGTTGTTGGGTTTAGGAGGAAACGGTTGACTTACGTGGAAAGAGATGTGGGATGAGTGAAGATACAATGGACCTCGTTGAATCCCGATGTCTGCTGGGTTGTAGGACCGGTGGCTTCCTGAATACAACGGATCCCCCAGAATAGGTGCTGTGTGGCGTTCACGCGTTCTCTATAAGACGCAAGGAACAAAAGGGAGTGTTTCCGCACCGTTGAGTACCTCGGACAAATGAACTCGAAGCTGATGCTTCGATCCTGTTTCGAGCTCGAGACTTAGCAACGATACCGGCGCTTTCGTCTGCAAAAGTTCCCCCAAACAAGGAAACGGACGTTAGTACAAGCCTCAACTTATACGTAGACCTTAAAACAAGAGGGAGGGGACGGACCGACGACCAAAGTAACCTCCAACGCGTAACCGTTTCCACACTCTTCCCAACACCCCCACCCCTGCTCGTATCCTTCCTTTTGCCTGCGTTTGTCCTTACAGGCACAACTTTCTGAAACCTGCCGTCCAGATCATACGCCAACACGTTCCGTATGCTCCCAGAGGTATCAGGAAACACGTCCCTCCCCGCGCGCACGAGAGCGAGGTAACTTTTCTTGATTTGGCGTTCCTTGAATTGTAATTGAAGCTCGCGAGCTTTGAGGCGGCTTCGTGCGAGGAGGAGAGCCCCGGTCGTGTCCTGGTGGGTAATCCACGGATTGATTAAGATGTCACGAGGGAATCGCAAGATACTCAAAATGAAAGGGTGGGAAGATTTGAATGTATGCGCACCTTGTCAAGGCGATGTACCGGCCACGGATCCTCAACGAGTTGACACCGCAGTTTCACTTCTGCCTTCAATGACCAAAACTCAGCACTTATCTCAAATGAACAGAAGGCGAGCCACACCGGAAATGAGCTTGTTGAAGCTATGGAGCTAGGCATGAACGCTCGTCAGCCCTGATGTCCGTTTTCAACAGGGAACGAAGAAGCGAGCTGACCTTATCATCGTTAAGTTGGCATATCACTCTGGGAGGTTTGTTCACGACAATGACCGCGCGGTCGATGTAGATTGGGCATGAGCGGAATGGGATTGACCAGCTCATGCGATGGAATGTCACTGGGGTTCTGGCTGGGTCTGACCCCTTATTTTCCCACGTTCGCAACACATCTGTGATTCCACTCAAAAGCGAAATGATTGCAACCTCCGATAGACAGGCATAGAAGTGAGGTGTCTACACATTAACAGTCCTGACCGTCTCAGAGTCCCAGCTCCGCGTCCGTCACATAGTGTGTACCACCTGAACACCGATATCCACTCGCTTGTTTGATCCAGCGGAAGCCCACCGGACAAACCCCCATCTCTCGCAATTTGGCCTGCGCCTTGACTTCCCTCTGCCTCGCAAGCTTCTCCGCCTCCTCTCTCGCTTTCAACTCAGCCGCCTTCCTCTCACGTTCAGCCCTAGCCGCAGCTGCCCTCAACCTCTCCTCCTCCAGCTTCTTCATAATCTCCTCTCGTCTCTTCCTGTCCGCCAACCGTGCTTCCTCTAATGCCTTTGCAATCTCCCTCTGAGCTTTCTCCTCAGCCTCCTGAGCCTCGCGCAACTCCTTCCGCGCTTTCTCGATCGCTTCCTCACGTCGCCTCTGTTCCTCGATCGCTGCCGCTTGATCAGCCTGGAGCTGTCTCCACACCGCGTCCGAAACACCAGGGTCTCTTCCATCAGACTCTTCCTCCTCTTTGACTTCTTGGATGGGTTCGGGAGGGGGCCGTTCCGGGGGAGCAATCTTGGTTGCTTGTTTAGTCGCGGTCGTGGTCTTGATTGACGGAGGTGCTGCAGTCGGGGGTGGCTGAATCGGAGGGAGATGCGAATGTGCAAACGGTGAAGGGTTTTTGGGTACATTTCCGCGGCCGCGGAGGTGCTTGAGCGTATCTTCCATGCAACTGAGGGCATCCTGAGCGGACAAGGTGACTGAGGGACCGGATCCTTGTTGTGGCGAAGAAAGGGAGTTCTCGATCGCAATCCGGATCATACTCCTGGAAATTGTTTCGACGTCGCGCGCATTTCCCCACGAAGGAAGGTCAGAAAGCTGGTCGAACAAGATGGTAAACTCCGTGTAAAGCTGGGAGGGATCCTCGAGCCCATCGATCACGATTTCCTCCTTTGCCAATTTGTTTTCGAGAACCTTGATGCACGTTGCGGAGGTCATGTTCTCGAAAACAATTTCGTCGGGGAAACGACTGGAAAGACCGGGGTTGACGGAGAGAAGCTGGTTGATCTCTTGGTCGTAGCCAGCGAGGATGACAACCAGCTTTGCCTTGTACCGCTCTTGAGTGAGGATGCCGACCAACTCGTCCATAGCCTCCTTTGCAAAGTGACCTTCGCTCAATCGGTACGCCTCGTCGATGAAAAGAACCTTTCCAAGCGCCCTATCGAAGACTGCCTTCGTCTTCGGGCCGGTCTGACCAACGTACTGACCAACGAGATCGGATGCCGAACATTCAACAACCTCGGTGGATGAAAGAAAGCCCATGTCGAAATAAACTTTGCCCATCTTCCTCGCCGTAGTGGTTTTTCCGGTACCTATAACCAAAGATCAGACCCTGAGCTGCATGGTGCCAACCGGGGAACAAACCTGGAGGACCCTTGAAGACGAAATTGGTGGGAATGAGATCGCGTGGATTGCGGCCATTCTGCTTCGATGCGTGGGCAATACGTTGATACCCCTCGAGCTTCTTGACGATCTTGTCGCATCCGATAACATCCTTGAATATTTCTTTCAGGTTCGACGTGGCATTCGCGCTACGCTGGTAATCCGGATCGAAATCCTGAGGTTCGAACAGCATGTCGGCAGATCGTGCACTGAGGGGAAGCTGGGCCATCCTCTTCTGGTGGTTATTCTTTGCAACGCTGAGGAGGTTCTCCAATTCACCAGCATTCCCGAAGTTGGGGCGGTTCCGAGAACGTGAGAGGACTTCGATGGCGACATCCTTGGCTGAATCCGTAGCAGAGAGATCCTGAGCTTTGAGCTTGTAGTTCAGAATCTCCCGCAACTCGTCATCGTTGAAGTCTTCAAATCGGAAAGCATTCTCGATCGCGAATCGACGGGCCAACCCTGGGTTCACGTTCTATCGCTAGGTCAGCGTGAGTACCAGGATTTCTCAATCTCGCTCACTTGAAACATTTCCACCATCTGCTCTTCGTAACCAAGAAGTAAGACACATCTATCCTCCCCAGGTACACTCTGGATCTCGGCGACGATCGTGTCGATGACTGCGGTTTTGTACGGATCGTGCGCACCGCTTGCTCCACCTTTCCCACCACCGCCATACAAACCGTACGCCTAAGGAGATGATTAGCAAGGATCGGCGAGGGAGACACACTTGTCACTTGCCTCATCGATGACCAGGATCTTCCCCACGGTCGAGTCCAGGATGGCCTTAGTGTTCTTCTCAGATTCTCCAAGCGCGCTTCCCACAAAATCTGCTGGATTCTTGATGACAACTGGGATCCAATGTTAGGAACAGCAATCTAATTCACGGAATAACTCTTTACCTTCTCCATTGCTGACGAGACCGAGATCCGCCAGGATCTGACTGTAAAGCTTCGCGACGGTAGTCTTTCCGGTACCAGGATTCCCCAAGAAAACACGATTCAATGAAACTTCCGCAGGCTTCTTCTCTGCAAGCTCTCGCTTGTAGTTGGTTGTGATGAAGTCCATAAGATTCTTGACCGACTGTTTCACAGATTCCAAACCGGTAAGTTCCTGGAGTTTCTTCCATGCCGTGCACTCGGGAAGCGCGGTTGACGGATCTGGTCCGATGAGATCCTCTTTCTTGAGAAGGAAATCGTCCGGTTTGACTCCCTCCCTTCTCTCCTTCGAGAGCCTAGCAGCCTGACGTTCCGTGATCTTGGCGAAGAGGAGCTGCAAGTCACGAGCATTCCCAAACCCTTCTCTACCTCGACCACGTCCGAGCCTCCTGGTAGCGATCCGACAATATAAGCCCCGGCTACCATCCTCGATCTTCATGCGCTTATTCCACTTCTTCTCGATCTGTTGCTCGAGCATGAGAAGAAGCTCGTCATCCTCGTAGTCCGTGAAGTTAAGTTTGTAAGGGACGCGACTGGGGATACCAGGGTTGTGTTCGAAGAACCTCTCCATCTGCTTGCTGTACCCAGCGAGGATGAACACCAGCTTTCCGATGTTATTCTCCATCTCCGCTAACAAGTAGTCCAGTACTTGACCACCGCCGTAGTTTTGTGGGGAGGTAAGTTGGTATGCCTCGTCGATGAAGATGGAACCTCCACCAGCCTTGAGAGTATCTTCGACCATCTTCTTGGCACCAGGGACCCCGTCGTTTCCAAGTTTTGCCCCAGTGGTTTCCACGAACTCATCACCAGGAAGAACATCCACGGAGGCCAGGAATTTGGCATAGTGCCTTGCGACAGTAGTCTTTCCTGAGAAGAAAAGTTAGCAGGCATTGCATGTTGAGCAATCAAACGACTGATACCTGTTCCCGGATTCCCAAGGAGCACAATATTGAATCGTTCCTTGGAGAGAGAGGTATCTTGGCGCAAGGTCACATCGACCTTGTCCATTATCTTGAGCACCTGCTGCTTCACCGACTCCAGGCCAATCATATCCATTATCGCATCGATGTGGGGATTCACGACACCATCAGTGTCTTTTCGACGCTGCCATTCGATCTGAGCCTGGGATTCCTTCCGCTTCTCTTTCTTTCCCCCCTTGCCCTTCTTCCCCGTGGTCTCTGGTGATGACTGTTTGGACGGTTTGCCCGTAAGATTGTTCAGCAGGGACTTGGCGCTATCGATGATGGTCGGAGCAGCAGAGCTGGAAGCAGCGGCAGCTTGTTCAGCAGCCCTCTTTGCCTCATCCTCCTTCTTCTTCTTCTTCTCCGCTGCAATCTTCTGCTTCACCCTCTCTTCCGCATCCTTCACATCCTGCTCTTGCTGCTTCAAAGCCGCCTCCCTATCCTTCGCGAGCTGCAAATCCTTCTGAGCCTGGAGCTGCGCATCCAAATTCTCCCTAATCTTGGCCATCTTCTCATCGTGCGCCTGCTGCTCCGCATCCCTCTTCTTCTGCAACTCAAAGTCCTTCAGCTGCTTCTCCGCGGCACGCTTGGCGTCTCGATCACATATACGGCAGGCAAGCGGTTGCTTCTGGTGACACTTCCAGGTTTGCGCGTGACCAACGGGACAGTTCGAAGTCATGACTTCCCCGCATTGCATCTTCGAGTGATCGCTGAGCTGATGGCACTTCGATTGGCAAGAATGTACTCCGCAGTTCAAATTTGCCCCACTAGACGGAATACCCGGATTAAGTGACGTGAAGCGCGTTCGACGAAAAAAAGCCTACCAAAGCTCTTGGCATCCTCCATCCGGACAATCCACATCGAACTGTTTAGGTTCCTTCACGAGAGAGGTACGGTCTGGGTGCCGGAAACACCTAATAGGCAATCCATCATAGATATGACCATTCGTTCGGAGCATCTTGAACAACCTCATCCACAACTCCCCGCCCTTCCGCGATTTCGTGAACGTATCCGCATTCCCGATCATGATCATGGCGTTTCGAGCTCGAGAGAGCAAAACGTTAACACGTTCCGGAGAAAACATGAATCCGATGTCATGATCTGAGTTACTGCGAGTGAGAGTTGTGATCACGATATCGCTCTCTTCTCCTTGGTAGTTGTCTAAGGGAAAGCGAGGCTTCAGCCATTCCATCCCACACCAGCAAGACGACAAGCACGTACCAATAGTCGCCAACCTCAGAGGATTCTTCCCAATCTTTGCAGCCGCAGCAGGCATCAACCCAGCCTTAACGAGATCAAACGAATCCAGATCGTTCAGCACGGGATCGTTCTCCGACTTTAACACGTCCTGAAGGTTGGAAAGCTGCCCCAGGTACGGCGTCAAGACGACGAGCTTCTCAGATCCATACCCGTTCTGCGCCAAATACCGAACGATCCTTAAAACCATCCACGCCTCATGTGTGTTGCGCTTGGATGTCTTCGACCCAAGGTCCTTGCGATCTGAGAGACGAGTTTCCTCATCTTCCGGGCGGTCATGGTTGATGAATATGATATTGTCACGAAGCCCGCGGATATCTGGACGGGATGCGGTGGAAGGAGCGTCGACGAGATCTGGGTACGTTAAAGCGCGGATGAGGGCTGAAATCTCCGGTCGCATACGGTGCTGTGATTGAAGAGTTTCGTGAGGGAATCCCTTTTGGACCAGCCGCTCGAAAAGCGAAACATTGAGATTGAAACCACTACCTCTCTCGACCGTGAAACCATAGTTGTTTATCTTGGGACGAAGTTGCCTGTGAAGATCGTAAGCGCACTCGCACTGAGTAGGCACAGAGGAAACACCGACTTGTGATCACCGATCAGAATCAGCTGGTCCGTGTTTGGACCGAGCGCGGTGAGAACATGACTCTCCAAGATCTCTCCGGCCTCCTCCACAAGAACAACGGTCGGGGAAGCAGCTCGGATCCGCTCGCCATGCTTGGCGGCTCCGGTCGTCGTACAAGCGATGATCCTCTTCTCGTTCAGAATCGCCTCGTTCTTCCGCCCGAACATCCGCTCGATCGACGCCAAACAGCTGTTGTATGCTTCCCCATTGTCGTACACGTGAGCAACCTGTTCCTTGAAGAGGGCATCCCTCCACGTCTTCAACTTTTCTTGGCGTTCCTTCCCCGACATCGACCAGATTTTTTTCGCTCTAGCGACGCTCTTTTCGCGGCGGAGGAATCCGGCGTCGTGACCCTTCATCCATTTATCAAGGAGGAAAAAATCGTGGACCGGCTTCCCGTTCGGCCCAATCAGCTTGTGGCCGTCGTTGGACTTGGGGATCTCAAACGCCGCGAAGTATTCGGCATCCTCAAACTCGAGATATTCGAGCAACTGAGGGTTTTGAATGTAAGCAGACTTGTACGCGTCGAAAGATTTCTGGAGCTGAGTGCAGTTCTGGTCCCGGAGCTTCTTGATCTCGTCGATGGCCATGTGCTCCATTGGTGTCCTCCTGTAATTCGTGCTCTGTTTCTCCAGCTGGAGGAGTTCGGTGGCCGGGGTAGCTTTCCCGCCTAGGCGAACGATACTTGACGAGGGGATGCCATTCTTCATGAGGTCTTCGAGGAACTGGTCGAGGGCGTGGTTCGTGTAGCAACAAACGAGGATCTTGCTGTTTGTCTGGTCGTGGAGGATCTTGGCCAATAACGCCCCAATGAAGGATTTTCCGGTCCCTAATCATCCAGTTTAGCAACACCGAAGGCAGATCACCAAACTCAAGCTCACCGGGTGGTCCCTGGATCAAGGAAACCTTCTGCGTAAGGCCTGTCACGAGGGAAGCTGCCTGTTTCTCATCAAGTTTGATGGATTTGGGAGTCCCAAGATACGACTGAAGTTCGCAACCAGAATCCACCTCGAGGGCGGCAACGATATCGGGTTCATCGAAGGAAGGGGGTCGAATGGGGCTGTCGTCCCTCCAGAAAAGCAACTCTTCTGCGAGAGGTACGTCCTTGATTTCTTGTATCGCCTTGAGGACAGGCTCATAGGCAAACAGAGCAGTATCGATCTGGACCATCTTCACGTTGTTCGCCGTCTTGAGCCTGGTGAGAATATTGACGGTACCAGCTTCTCCCTCCAGCTGGACGACGAAGATAGGGGGTTTTTGGGAGAGGAGGTCTTCATCTCGGTGGATAGAGGCGAACCCGATGACTTTGTCGTTGATGAGAATGCAAGCCATCGACCCGTGTTTCGCGAACCGTCGTTGGTTCTGTAGTGCGGTCTTCCGATCCTTGGGCTTGACACCCTCAAAGATCGGCAAGTCTTTCGAACATTCCAGCTGGATTCCCCACTTCACTCGGCGGTCAGGGGTCCCACAGTACGAATCGATCAATTTCAAACCCTCAACCATCAACCCCATTCTGTGACCCTTCTTTTTCCCCTGCACGATCTCCAATTCCTCCCTCATATCGTAAACCATGTCCTCGCGGAGGAGACGGAAGTGGTTATCAAGATAGGTGCCTCGCCGAGTATCGACGGTCGCAGGGTCGTCCAATTCATCGCTGGTTCTGTAGTGGGGCTGTTCTTTGGAAGTGATCTCGTCGGCAGTCGGGAGGATGGCGATTTTCCTAAAGTCTTCGAAGTCATTGTCGTGTCTTCCACCGGGACCGATATCTGCGGTAACAAGGACGCCGCAGGTGTGGGTAGAAACGATGTGTCTTATCTTGTGCGCGATGGTACGGATGTCGTTATTCTGCGAGGCAACCAATGCGTCGACGACGGTCGTGTCCTGCGCGACCGGGCGGTACGCGTCTGCCTCATCCCCAGGTAAGGATACAAGCCGAAGTAACAACCACGCAAAACAGAGCGTGGCCGGCTCCTCCAACTTCCCTCCCTTGAAGGCGTTCACAAACGCGTCCCAGAAAATCGGGGGATCAGCGATTTTGGTGACAACCTCCTGCAAGTATCGTCCTCCGCTGAGGCTCTCCAAGTCTGGATGCTGGAAGTAGGTGAGAACTTGAGCACCGTGCCCGTTCATGAAAGCAGGAGAGGTGTCCATCCGCATCACGGTTTGGATCGCTTTGAGACCCTCCTTGGTGTTATTGAGCTTGTGAAGGCACCCAGCAGCGTCCGATTGCATGCATAGGCCCTGAACGAAAAGTGATGATGCGTTTGGGGCGAGAGCTCTCCGGCCGTAGATGACATCGTCGAAGTTCCTCTGGAGCCGAGTTGCGCGCGCATCCATGTTGATACTGTAAACCTATGTCGCGGTATCGTTTCACGGATGTGGATGTAGTAGTAGGAGATCGGAGGGGTTGGTCGAAAAGTGTGGCGGGGGGTGCGGCGTTTCCATGTGGCATCGTCGTGGTCGTCGGACAATCTACCTACCCCAAAAGTAATCAATTGAATGACCCCAAAGGATAGCCTCCTTACCTAATGCGTGCCGAGCCTACTGTATGGCGTCCTAGAGCCCGCTTTGGATGGGGAAGGTAAGCCGGTTCGCGGTCGTGTGCCCCCCTAAAATGTTGGGTCGAAACCTCAAATAAAGCCCAGGATGAGCAAGCTTGTCGTAAAATCTTGCCGCGGTCGGTGAAGAGAAACCGGTCCCATCGATGAAGATTATGCATTACAGGTTTCTCATAAAACGTAGAAAGGTTACGAGCTCTGCTCTATGGCCAATGAGGGGAGACCAGGTCACATTTGGCGCTCCGATTAGTCCAGCTTGAGTATCCATGCAATCTGATCAGTCCAAATGGGCGGATAGACTCACACAACACCAGACCGAATATGCCCTAGGGCGTCTCACAGGCTGCTTCCTGTCCCACTTCTGTTCGGAACGATCCGGTGATGAATATTGGACCGCGGACTATGAATGTATGCCATCGATTGCGCACGCGTGCGTCAGCGACTATGATTGAAATAAGGTCGCACTTCAAATGACTGGGAGACCGAAGATAATAAGAAAATAAGCCACCTCGTGCATATGTATTGGACAAGCACCTGTTTTATGATGCGAAGAACGGATTTCATATCTGTATTGAAGGGGAGCGTCAAAACTTCGGGGTCAGGTCCGGAGGACTGAAGCGAACGCTGAGCTTGAGGAAACGGGGGTCTCATCCAAGTGCGATTTGTAACTTCCAGGATGTCCCAGTGCCGCCTGGTGATGATGAATGGGGCGGTGATGGGTAAGAATCTAAGATAGAACGGCGGGTCGGAGCGGCGGGCCTGATGGACTTACGCTGATACGTCACGACTCACGCGTCATCAACGACTTCCGCGACCTTCCGCGTTAACTAACCCGCATCAGAGCGTGGCAGCTGTCTGCTTCCTCGGTATCACCATCGCGATCTGTGCGCGCGAGTTGAGAATTGGATGTTCACGGGCCGAGCGGAGTTGAGCCAGTGGGCCGCAGGTTCTAACTTCAAGTGAGCGGAGTTAATCTCATCTGGCAAAGTGTAACATTCATCGAACGTCCTAAGCGTCGTGTTTCGGGGATGCGGGTCGAGACAGGAAGAAATGGCCAACCGTGATGGGAAAGATTTCAGACCGAATCTTGAGTGGAGGGTTTCCAGTTGGATGGCTGAGCGGAACTAGAAGGGTAAGCGCTGGTATTGCAGCCGAGAAGACGGATTCCTGAAAGCATCAAAAGGATAGGGATCAGGATTCTCTGCAAGAGTTGGATGATGATCTGACAAGCGTACCTTTGAGGCAAGTATGAGAACCCCGAGGAAGACGCGGTGGAAAGCCCATTCCTCAGCTTCGACGAAGAGGTGAGGTCGCGAACGGTTGATGTAGACGAGAGTGACGACTCCAGCAATTGGAACCTCCGCCCGTCCGATCACGTTGACGGCAAACTCCGCAAAGTCGTTGGCTTTAGGATGTCGAGTTTTGCACCTGCCACGAGAAGAGGAAGGGGATTCGATGGCCTTGTTGACCGTATCAATCGTCTCGTGAACGATGTGTTCTATTGTGACCTTCGGTGAGTCTATTGTGGTATTTCTATCGGAGGCAGACACCTACCAACTAGATTTCTGTTGACACGAAGCATGATGAGCTCAAGCAGGGTCTTGGAGTGCTTCGAGGCTTTGATCTGAGAGGCAGTGTGGATGTGCATCATTGCTGAAAGGTTGGAGGAGGCGAAGTGCTGGTAGGCGGGGGATCTGAGTTGGAGGGAGAGACGACCGACGATTTATATACCTCTGCGGCCTTGTTCGCATCTTGGCCATTTTGATACACGCCGCGGAGGTGAGATCAGGTACAACCAGGAGGGTTTACCCGCTGTTGCACATCTCGACATTGATTCCCTTTCATCACGCAGCACAACTGTTTTGTGATCATCACCTCCGTTAACCACGCGTCCGGAAGCTACCGTGAGGTAGCAACACTCAGGCGACGAGTGTCGAGAGACGAGTGCCAACACTCGGGAGACGGGAGGAGGAATCAAGGGACAACGTTTTGTGGGATTTTTAGAGAACAGAACGGAAAAGACAGGATGCGTCTCTACGGTGTACTCGCTGGACTTATATACTCCTTGCCTCTTGAACTATGCCCAAAGATGGAAAAGGACCTATCGCTTTAGGTTTTGCCTTCCAAGACTTCGCGACGCGATTTGTGGGATCGCCAAGATTACAGCGACCCCATTCTGGGACCTTTACGTTGCTCGTCCCTCCCGAATATCCGAACGGCTCTCCTCAGCAGTCTCCCGTTTTCTCTCCCTCCAGAAAACAGAGATAACGTTTTACAAAAGGTGGTTCAATTTTCGCAAAACCGTTTCATTTCGTTCCTGCAGGGGATTCATTACGAGCTTACTCAACCCCCTGGTACGGTTTCATTCTAGGTTTCAGCGCTGGCTGACTCCTTATTTTCCAACGTTTGCAACACATCTGTGATTCCACTCCAAAGCGAAGTCTCGAATGATTGCAAACTCTAATAGACAGGCATAGCAGTGAGGTGTCTACACATTAACAGTCCTGACCATCTCAGAATCCCAGCTGCGCGTCGGTCACAAAGTGACCACCAGCAGAACACCGATATCCACCCAGTTGCTTGATCCAAACATATCCTGCAGGACAAATTCCGATCTCTCGCAATTTGGCCTGGGCCTTGGCTTCTCTCAGCCTCTTAAGCCTCTCCGCTTCCTCTTTTGCCTTCAACTCGGCCGCCTTCCTCTCACGTTCAGCCCTAGCCGCAGCTTCCCTCAGCCTCTCCTCCTCCAGCTTCTTCATAATCTCCTCTCGTCTCTTCCTGTCCGCCAACCGTGCTTCCTCTAATGCCTTCGCAATCTCCCTCTGAGCTTTCTCCTGAGCCTCCTGAGCCTCGCGCAACTCCTTCCGAACTTTCTCGATCGCTTCCTCACGTCGCCTCTGCTCCTTGACCGCTGCCGCTTGATCGGCCTGGAGCTGTCTCCACACCGCGTCCGAAACACCAGGATCTCTTCCATCTGACTGTTCCTCCGCTTTGACTTCTTGGATAGGTTCGGGAGGAGGCTGTTTCGGGGGAGCAGTCTTGGTTGCTTGTTTAGTCGCGGTCGTGGTCTTGATTGACGGAGGTGTTGCAGTCGGGGGTGGCTGAATCGGAGGGAGATGCGAATGTGCGGGTGGTGAAGGGTTCTTGGGTACGTTTCCGCGGTCGCGGAGGTCCTTGAGCGTATCTTTCATGCAGGTGAGAGCATCCTGAGCAGACAAGGTGATTGATGGGTCGGATCTTTGTTGTGGCGAATCAAGGGAGTTCTCGATCGCGGTCCGGATCATCCTCTTGGAAATTGTAATGACATCGCGCGCATTTCCCCACGAAGGAAGGTCAGAAAGCTGGTCGAACAAGATGATAAACTCCGTGTAAAGCTGGGAGGGGTCCTCGAGCCCATCAATCACGATATCCTCCTTCGCCAAGGCCTTTTCGAGAACCTTGATGCACATCGCGGAGGTCATGTTCTCGAAAACAATCTCGTCGGGGAACCGACTGGAAAGACCGGGGTTGACGGAGAGGAGCTGGTTGATCTCTTGGTCGTAGCCAGCGAGGATGACAACCAGCTTTGCCTTGTACCGCTCTTGAGTGAGGATGCCGACCAACTCGTCCATAGCCTCCTTTGCAAAGTGACCTTCGCTCAATCGGTACGCCTCGTCGATGAAAAGAACCTTCCCAAGCGCCCTATCGAAGACTGCCTTCGTCTTCGGGCCGGTCTGACCAACGTACTGACCAACGAGATCGGATGCCGAACATTCAACAACCTCGGTGGATGAAAGAAAACCCATGTCGAAATAAACTTTGCCCATCTTCCTCGCCGTAGTGGTTTTTCCAGTACCTATAACCAAAGATCAGACCCTCATCTGCATGGTACCAACCTGGGAACAAACCTGGAGGACCCTTGAAGACGAAATTGGTGGGAATGAGATCGCGTGGATCGCGACCACTCTGCTTCGATGCCTGCGCGATACGTTGGAACCCCTCAAGCTTCTTGACGATCTTGTCGCATCCGATAACATCCTTGAATATTTCTTTCAGGTTCGAAGTGGCATTCGCGCTACGCTGGTAATCCGGATCGAAATCCTGAGGTTCGAACAGCATGTCGGCAGATCGTGCACTGAAGGGAAGCTGCGCCATCCTCTTCTGGTGGTTATTCTTTGCAACGCTGAGGAGGTTCTCTAATTCGCCAGCATTCCCGAAGTTGGGGCGGTTCCGAGAACGCGAGAGGACTTCGATGGCGACATCCTTGGCTGAATCCGTGGCAGAGAGATCCTGAGCTTTGAGCTTGTAGTTTAGAATCTCCCGCAACTCGTCATCGTTGAAGTCTTCAAATCGGAAAGCATTCTCGATCGCGAATCGACGGGCCAACCCTGGGTTCACGTTCTATTGCTAGGTCAGCGTGAGTACCAGGATTTCTCATTCTCGCTCACTTGAAACATCTCCACCATCTGCTCTTCATAACCAAGAAGTAAGACACATCTATCCTCCCCAGGTACACTCTGGATCTCGGCGACGATCGTGTCGATGACTGCGGTTTTGTACGGATCGTGCGCACCGCTTGCTCCACCTTTCCCACCGCCGCCATACAAACCGTACGCCTAAGGGGATGGTTAGCAGGGATAGGCGAGGGAGACACACTTTTCACTTGCCTCATCGATGACCAGGATCTTCCCCACTGTCGAGTCCAGGATGGCCTTAGTGTTCTTCTCAGATTCCCCAAGCGCGCTTCCCACAAAATCTGCTGGATTCTTGATGACAACTGGGATCCTATGTTAGGAACAGCAATCTAATTCACGGAATAACTCTTTACCTTCTCCATTGCTGACGAGACCGAGATCCGCCAGGATCTGACTGTAAAGCTTCGCGACGGTAGTCTTCCCGGTGCCAGGGTTCCCCAAGAAAACACGATTCAACGAAACTTCCGCAGGCTTCTTCTCCGCAAGCTCTCGCTGGTAGTTGGTTGTGATGAAGTCCATAAGATTCTTGACCGACTGTTTCACAGATTCCAGACCGGTGAGTTCCTGGAGTTTCTTCCATGCAGTGCACTCGGGGAGCGCGGTTGACGGATCTGGTCCGATGAGATCCTCTTTCTTGAGAAGGAAATCGTCCGGTTTGACTCCCTCCCTTCTCTCCTTCGAGAGCCTAGCAGCCTGACGTTCCGTGATCTTGGCAAAGAGGAGCTGCAAGTCACGAGCATTCCCAAACCCTTCCCTACCTCGACCACGTCCGAGCCGCCTGGTAGCGATCCGACAGTACAAGCCCTTTGTACCATCCTCCACTTTCATGCGCTTGTCCCACTTCTTCTCAATCAGTTGCTCGAGCATGAGAAGAAGCTCGTCATCCTCGTAGTCCGTGAAGTTGAGTTTGTAAGGGACACGACTGCGGATACCAGGGTTGTGCTCGAAGAACTTCTCCATTTGCCTGCTGTACCCAGCGAGGATGAAAACCAGCTTTCCGGTGTTATTCTCCATCTCCGCTAACAAGTAGTCCAGTACTTGACCACCGCCGTAGTTTTGTGGGGAGGTAAGTTGGTATGCCTCGTCGATGAAGATGCAACCTCCACCAGCCTTCAGAGTATCTTCGACCATCTTCTTGGCACCAGGGACTCCGTCGTTTCCAAGTTTTGCCCCGGTAGTTTCCACGAACTCGTCACCAGGAAGAACATCCACGGAGGCCAGGAATTTGGCATAGTGCCTTGCGACAGTAGTCTTTCCTGAGAGAGAAAGTTAGCAGGTGTTGCGTGTTGAGGGACCAAACGACTGATACCTGTTCCCGGATTCCCAAGGAGCACAATGTTGAATCTTTCCTTGGAGAGAGAGGTATCTTGGCGCACGGTAACATCGACCTTGTCCATTATCTTGAGCACCTGCTGCTTCACGGCCTCCAGACCGATCATCTCCATGATCGCGTCGGTGTGTGGATTCACGACACCATCGATAGCCTTTCGGCGCTGCCATTCGGAACGAGCCTCAGATTCCTTCCTTTTCTTCTTCTTCTCCTCTTCCTTCTTCTCTGTGGTCTCCGGTGGTGATTGCGTGGATGGTGTGACCGTAAAGGGGCTCAACAATGACCTGACGGTATTGATGAGGGTCGAAGCAACGGAACTGCTGGAAGCAGCGGCAGATTGTTCAGCGGCAATCTTCTTCTCTTCATCCTTCCTCTTCTTCTCTTCGTCCTTCCTCTTCTTCTCTTCGTCCTTCCTCTTCTTCTCTGCCGCAAGCTTCCGCTTCACCCTCTCTTCCGCATCCTTCACATCCTGCTCCTGCTGCTTCAATGCCGCTTCCCTGTCCTTCGCAAGCTGCAAATCTTTCTGAGCCCGAATTTGCGCATCCAATTTCTCCCTAATCTTGGCTGTCTTCTCATCATGGGCCTGCTGTTCGGCAGCCCGCTTCGCCTCTTCATCCTTCCTCCTCTTCTCCGCCGCGATCTTCTGCTTCGCTCTCTCTTCCGCATCCTTCATATCCTGCTCCTGCTGCTTCAATGCCGCTTCCCTGTCCTTCGCAAGCTGCAAATCTTTCTGAGCCCGAATTTGCGCATCCAATTTCTCCCTAATCTTGGCCATCTTCTCATCATGGGCCTGCTGTTCGGCAGCCCGCTTCGCCTCTTCATCCTTCCTCCTCTTCTCCGCCGCGATCTTCTGCTTCGCTCTCTCTTCCGCATCCTTGATATCCTGCTCCTGCTGCTTCAATGCCGCTTCCCTGTCCTTCGCAAGCTGCAAATCCTTCTGAGCCTGGATCTTCGCATTCAACTCGGCGTTGATCTTGGCCATTGCCTCATCATGCGCCTGTTTTTCCGCATCTCTCTTCTTCTGTAACTCAAAGTCCTTTCGCCGCTTGTCTGCGGCACGCTCGGTATCTTGGGAACAGATGCGGCAGACAGAGGGGCGCTTCTGATGACACTTCCAGGTTTCGGTGTGACCTTTGGGACAGCTCGAAGTCAGGACTTCCTCGCAGGGCATCTTGGAATGATCACGAAGGCGGTGGCACATCGAGTGGCAAGTGTGAAGCCCGCAGTTCAACTGTGCCCCGCTAGACGAAATTCAACTAGGATTAGGTGATCGGGTAGCGCAAAGTGCATACGAGGAAAACAAATCTTACCAGGGCTCTTGGCACCCGCCATCCGGGCAATCCACATCAAACTGTTTCGGTTCCTTCACCAAAGAGATACGATCTGGGTGTTGAGAACACCTGACAGGTAATCCTTCGTAGATATTTCCGTTCGTTCGAAGCATCTTGAATAGCCTAGTCCACAACTCTCCTCCCTTCCGTGACTTCATGAAAGTATCTGCGTTCCCGACCATGACCAAGGCGTTCCGGGCTCGAGAAAGTAAGACGTTGAGACGTTCGGGAGAATACATGAAGCCGATGTCGTGTTTCGGGTTACTGCGAGTGAGAGTTGCAATCACGATATCACTCTCCTCTCCTTGGTAGTTGTCTGGGAGGAGGAAGTAAGGTTTCAGCCCTTCCATCCCACCTGGAATTCAACAAGCACGCACCGATGGTCGCCAGCCTCAATGGGTTCTTCCCAATCTTCGCAGACGCGGAGGGCATCAACCCAGCCTTAACGAGCTCAAAGGAGTCCAAATCGTTCAGAACGGGATCGTTCTCCGACTTCAACACATCTTGCAGGTTGGAAAGCTGTCCCAGGTATGGCGTCAAGACGACCAGCTTCTCAGACCCATACCCATTCTGCGCCAGATACCGAACGATCCTCAGAACCATCTCTGCCTCGTGGGTGTTCTGCTTAGACGTGTTTGAACCGAGATCCTTGCGGTCTGCGAGACGAGTGTCCTCGTCTTCCGAGTGGTCATGGTTGATGAATATGATATTGTCACGAAGGCCGCGGATATCTGGACGGGATTTGGTGGAAGGAGCGTCGACGAGCTCCGGGTAAGTTAACTCGCGAATGAGAACCGAGATCTCAGGTCGCATGCGGTGCTGTGATCTAAGAGTCTCGTGAGGGAACCCCTTCAGCACCAGTCGCTCGAAAAGCGAAACATTGAGATTGAAACCACGGCCCCTCTCGACCGTAAGGCCGTAATGGTTAATCTTAGGACGAAGTTGCCTGTGAAATCCGTAAGCGCGCTTGCATTGAGCAGGCGAAGAATAAACACTGACTTGTGATCACCGATCAAGATTAGCTGGTCTGTGTTTGGACCCAGCGCGGTGAGGACGTGACTCTCCAAAATTTCACCAGCTTCCTCCACAAGAACAACGGTCGGAGAAGCAGCCCGAATCCGCTCGCCGTACTTGGCAGCCCCAGTCGTCGTACAAGCAATGATCCTCTTTTCGTTCAGAATTGCCTCGACCTTCCGCCCATACATCCGCTCGATCGACGCAAAACAATTGTTGTATGCTTCCCCAATTTCGTACACGTGAGCGACCTGCTCCTTGAAGAGAGCGTCCTTCCAGGTCTTCAACTTTTCTTGGCGGTCCTTTCGCAACATCGACCAGATCTTGGAGGCTTTCACGACGTTCTCGCGAGAGCTGAGGAATCCGGCATTGCGACCCTCGATCCACTGGTTGAGGAGGTAGAAATCGTTGATCGGTTTCCCGTCCCTCCCGATAAACTTCTGGCCATCGCAAGTCTTCGGGGTCTCAAATGCTGAAAAGTATCCTGGCTCCTCGAACTCAAGGTATTCGAGCAACTGAGAGTGGATGTTCGCAGACTTGTATGCGCCAAAGATTCCTTGGAATTGGGAACAGTTTTGTTCCCGGAGGTTCTTGGCCTCATCGATGGCCGCGTATTCCAATTGGGACATTGAGTAACTCGCTCTGTTTGTGTCGAGTTGGAGAGGTCTAGTTGCCGGGGTGTATTTCCCGCCGAGACGAACGATACTAGATGGTGGGATGCCAATTTTCATGAGATCCTCGAGGAACTGGTCGAGGGCATGATTCGTGTAGCAGCAGACAAGGATCTTGCTTTTAGTCTGGTCGTGAAGGATCTTAGCCAATAACGCTCCGATGAAGGATTTTCCTGTCCCTATTCGTGCACATTCTCAGCGACACTGGAGGTTGATCAGGAAATTCAGGCTTACCAGGTGGCCCCTGGATCAAGGAAACCTTTTGAGTGAGCCCTGTCACAAGGGACGCTGCTTGTTTCTCGTCAAGTTTTATGGAGTTGGGAGTCCCAAGATATGACTGAAGTTCGCAACTAGGATCTGCCTCAAGGGCGGCAACGATATCTGGTTCATCGAAGGTAGGGGGTCGAGTGGGGCAGGTGTCATTCCAGAAAAGTAATTCCTCTGCGAGAGGTACGTCTTTGATATCCTGTATCGCCTTAAGAACGGGCTCGTAGGAAAATATAGCAGTATCGATCTGGACCATCTTCACGTTGTTCGCCGTCTTGAGCCTGGTGAGAACGTTGACGGTACTAGCTTCTCCGTCCAGCTGGACGACGAACACAGGAGGCTTTTTGGAGAGGAGGTCTTCATCTCGATGGATAGAGGCAAACCCGACGACCTTGTCATTGATGAGGATACAAGCCACCGAACCGTGTTTCGCGAACCGTCGTTGATTTTGCACCGCAGTAATCCTGTCCTCGGGTTTGACATCCCGAAAGAATGGCAAGTCCTTAGAACATTCCAGCTGGATTCCCCACTTCACTCGGCGTTCAGGGGTCCCACAATACGAATCGATCAACTTCAGGCCTTCGACCATCAACCCCATCCGAGGACCCTTCTTCTTCCCCTGTATGGTCTCTATTTCCTCCCTCATAGCGTGAACCATGTCATCGCGAAGGAGGCGGAAGTGATTGTCGAGATAGGTGCCTTGCCGAGTATCGATGGTCGCAGGATCGTCTAATTCTTTGCTGATTCGGTAGTACGGTGGTTTCTTCGAGGTGATCTCGTCTGCAGTGGGTAGGATGGCGACTTTCCTAAAGTCTTCGAAGTCGTTGTCGTGTCTTCCACCAGGACCACGATCGCCGGTAACGATTACACCGACGATTTGTCTTATCTTGTGCGCGATGGTGCGAATGTTGTTATTGTTGGAAGCTGCCAAAGAATCCACGAGGGCTGTATCTTGTGCTACCGGGCGGTACGGATCGGCCTCATCACCTGGCAAGGATACAAGCTGAAGCAGCAGCCACGCGAAACAGAGCGTAGCTGGTTCTTGCAGCTTTCCTTCCCTGAAAGCAAGAATAAACGAGTCCCAGAAAATCGGGGGATCGGCGATCTTGGTGACAAGTTGCTGCAAGTACCGTCCTGCACTGAGATCCTTCAGTTCAGGTGGCTGGAAGTAGGTGAGTATCTGAGTTCCGAGACCGTTCATGAAGTCAGGAGAGGTATCCATCCGCATCGCGGTTTGTATTGCTTTGAGACCCTCCTTGGAGTTATTGAGCTTGTGAAGGCACCCAGCAGCGTCAGGTTGCATGCATAAGCCCTGGACGAAGAGGGAGGATGTCTGTGGTGTGAGGGCCTTCCGACCGTAGATGACATCGGCGAAGATCCCCCGGAGTCGAATTGCGCGTGCGTCCATGCTGATTCCCAGAAGCCTACGTCGCTATAGCGTATCACGGATGTGGACGCGGTGGTAGGCAATATAGAGGCTGTTCGAAAAGTGTGGCGGGGGAACACCCAAATATGGGTGGTGAGGTAATTAATACAGTACATGGCCCGACCTAGCGCTTTGCCCCGTGCCTATTTATTTCAGCACAGTCATAGCAGGCGGCACGAGCCCTGTGCATGTGTCCCCTCCCCAGTAAGGGAACATTAGCTGCTATTTGATAAGATTCGATTGAGCCTGGAGCTTGAACGGGGAATCGTAAGGGTCTGCACTCACAGAAATGCCCGAACTGTTTTTCAAAAGCCACCCGGAACGTACATAAAAGGGAAAAAACCCGAATGAGCTCAGATTTTTGCCCTTTGGCAGTCGAAGGGGTGCTACAGATTGTGGACGTTGCTGGAATGAACCTAAGCCGATGGGCACATCAGCTCACTTCGTCCCGCACAGTGCTTTGCATATTGTGGTGCAATGTCGATTGTGATAGTAGGAGGGCCAGGGAGCACCTTTTGAGTTTCACGGGCTGGAAGACGGACCACCATGAGCGGACGGGGGAGGAACAGGGAGGAACACTGGAGGAACCTGGGAGGAACAGGACGGAGCGTTCGGAATTAACCGACGGTTAAGCGCCAGAGTAATGGACTTCAGTCCCTCGTCCCATCTGGAACTTGAGCGATTGTGCGGTCGGCACCGCTGAGGACAAAGGGACGCTCGCAATGCCGTCGTTTGCTGATATCAAGAGCCAGGCTATCAAGGCGAAAGACTCTGCGGCGGATAAGTTCAGCAACACCAAAGATCGATACCAAGTGAGTTCCTCCTGGCTACTTCCGAGATCATGGTCTGACACGGGCGATTGCTGCAGGGCAATCCTTCCAAGAACGTTGATCCGAGGTCAAAACCTCCTCCGCCACCTCCACCGCCTCTGCGGTCGAACCATTCGCCGTCGAGCCCTGGGAGATCACAGCTTGATTCGAGTGGTCCTCCTCCCCCTATTGTGCGAAGCACGCGCCCCGAGGCACCTTCGCACTCACCATCGCCCTCATCATCGCCTTTACCATCCAAATCCCCAACCCCAGGACTACCTCTGCCCCCAACCAGACGGTTCAACACTCCTCCGAAACCAGCCCCTCCTCAGGATGCGGATTCGATTGACTGGGCGAATCTCTCACATGAGGACAAGCAAGCCTTCTTCAGCTGGTTGGACGAGTTCTTTGTCAAGTTCACCGGAGACGACTCGTTTATTCCGAAGGACCGAAATCAGAAGCCCGCGCCTACTAATAAGTTCAGGGTCCCTTCGAGTGTGAAGGGCGCGGTAGCGAGCATTGTTGACAAAAAGGGTCAAGGACCCCCGGTAAGCACGACTCTCCATATCTTGCTCGTGGAGTCACTATATTCCGTGAATGCTAGCCGCCGATCGCAACATGGTCAAAACCCAGCGCACCCGCATCTGTCCCATCCCCTCAACCCGTGCTATCAGGTAATGCACTTTCGGAAGGTGTCATCGAGGTCACTGCTGACGTCAATCACAGTCCCAGCTTCTTCAGATAATTTTACCTCGTATCCTCCCCAGCCAACCCACGGCAGCGCGGCAGAGGACCTTGCTTACTACTTCCACCCTTCTACTCACTGGGATAGCGCATGGTACAACCAGCAACCGCCGGTCAACCCCCCTGCTATGAACAAGGGGGACCTTTTCAGTATGTCTGGACAAACCTCCCGCAGGGGGAACGTCGAGGAGCGGGTGCTCTTCTACGGAGTTTTCTGTCGCGACTTGAGTATGTTCTGGGGTAAGCTCAAGATCACAACCCGCGGATCCGCACCACCAGATCCCAACCAGATCGAACGGAGCGCGAGATTCTTGCCATGCCCACAGCCCCTCGATAAAGAGACATTGATTAATGCGCACAATACATATGGCGAGACAATTGCCTCGTTTGCGGAGGGCTACGTCGAAGCCCAACAGTATTGCGCTCGAGGCGAATGCTGGGATCTCGCTTCTGAAGGGCTCAAGTGTTTCGAACAATTCGACTATGTGGAGAAGCCAATACCGAGTCTCGCCCACACGCATGGCCATCTTATTGCCAGTTTCAACGCGGACGTTCCTGGGACTCCGATTGGGATGTGGAGGGGAGGCGACGATAGGGTAAGGAGAGGGGATATCGTTCAATGGAAGAGCGTGAAGATGGATATTCACGTGGGTTGGGCCCGTGGGACTGCTACCTTGGGAGCCCCAGATCACACCTCTATCGTCGTGACTGATCTGGTACCGGGATGCCCCGTTAAAAACGGAGAGTGGTTGGATGTCGCGAAGTTTGGGACGTTGGAAGTTGCAGAGCAGAGTGTGAGCACTGGTGAGCTGCCGAAGAAAGCGACGTATGATCTCGGCGGGTTGAAGCAGGGCGAGGTGTGGATTTATAGGCCGGTCGGGATGAAGACGTATATCGGTACGGAGTTTAGCCCAATCTGTCCTGAGAGTATTGAGACTCAGTCTATATGATTGTTGCGTCTGCGGACGCCTTCCGAGTTATGTTCTGATGAGCTGAGATCTTCAGTTGTCATTAGGGCTGCATTGTAGTGGAACCAAACATCAACCTAGGAGGAAAGCATTGCTTACCCATCTTCGAGACTTCTACGTTGCGATTCATCGACTATATCTCGTCCGTCTCCCCCCCAGCCGGACCTTAGTGTCCTTCAATTTATTTGTTGGGAGCACTTAGTGGAATCTTATGCGAGTGTTGCGACACCCGTACAGGAAGGGTTCAGAGTTTCTGACATCGCAAGATTTTTCTGATCCACGCATATAGTGCCCAGCTCTGGAGCTGTGGCAAGCTTATGGAACGCTTGAATTTTGTTAGGATAGGGTGGAAACCAGCCTCAAGTTCAGAGGCTTAAGCCCCAACAACGAAGCATACCGGTGCCCGACTCAGTTCCGACCGCGCGATTCCGATGTTCCCTAGATGAGTAGAGAGTAGCAGGGTGCATTCTCTAGTGCTACGAATCCGTTTTCTAAGCTCAGTACCGAAGCTTCATCCAGCGTCTTAACGTGTCAGAACCTACGGGGTACCCGATTCGTCCCGTTAAGGATTCTGGTCTCGTTCATTTTGTCGGTCTCGATACAACCTCTCTTGTTCCTCCATCGTGGCTCTAGAAAGAAATAAGAACACTCAATGTCCGCCGACTCGATGACCAAAGGGTGAACAGACGCACGGTAACGGCCTCTCCTGGATCGGTAAACAACACGCAAAAGCCAGGACGTTCCACACAATCTGTAAAATGAACACCGCTTTTAGACCGTCCGCGTATGAATTTACGGCAGCCACCCGTAAGTGAGTTGGAAGTTCCGGAATTATCGTTGTGCTGTGTTTGATGCGTTCGATTATCTGAGGTAAGGTCAGCTAAACGAGCGAGAGACTGTTAAGCGAGAGAGAATCAAACTTCGGAAGCGCCAGGTCCTGTGATCCTCTTCCGAAGCTGTTTTGTAAGGACCGCCTGAAGAAGCGCCCCACTCAAGCTGACCCCGAGTACTTGTCCGGTCGTTCGGAAAAGGAACAAGATCCCCGTGGCCACCGCGATATCCTCTCTTGCCACGTTTGCGATCATCGCCTGTGATCATACCAAAGGTGAGAAAGCGACACGGTCTGATGGCCGCCAAGGCTCACAATCAACATTGAAGTGATAAAACTCGCAATTCCGAAGCCGGAAGGAACCACGTCGAACCATAGGTGGAACTGTGATGTATCAAAGTCCCACAAAGCGATGTATATGCTTGAGATGATACTGAGAGCCACGGATACCAAGGTCAGGGTATATAGTTTACCGGTCCTGCGCATGGTCCTGCGAAAGGGAATGTCAGATTAAAACCACTTGGCACGATCAGACACCATCTTACCATCCAGCGAACAAACTTCCACAGGCAATGGAAATCTAATATTCGAGTGTAAGTCTCGCCATTTGGAGCGTTGGATTTCCGTACCGAGTGTGGCATCAAGTGGAGTCCAGCATCGGTGGATGAGTCCAATCGTACAGCAGAAAAATACTAGATATGTACAATGGGATTAGGATCCACAGTATGCAGTGGTCCAGGCTACGCACCAGTGGAACATTATAGAGCAGCGAGAATGAGGCGATGCTCGCAAAGAAATTGGCGAGTGCGATCGCAAGGGGCGTCCTTTGTTTCATGAGCCGGATAGGCATCACGGGAGACACAGCGACCTTTGTCTCGACAATCAGGAAGATAAATCCCCAAACAACGCTGGCGGATATGAGACCCCATGTGAGTGGGTGCGACCAGGGAAGTTCCTCCATCGATCTCAGGGATAAGCCGAGCAGCAAAGATCCCACAGTCAGGACGAGTGTTAACGACCCAAGAAGGTCGATTCGCTTGAGCCTAGTGTGAAGGGTCAAGGAACGGATTTCCTCTGGAAGCGGAATGTCGACTTTGATCATGATCAGTATCATGGATAGTGCTAGGATAGGGACCTGGAATCAGTTTTGGGTGAGCGCTTTGAGATTGGGCATTTGAGAATGTGCGTGGCTTGCCTGGAACAGGAACGCCGATCTCCTGAGAAGGGATTGTTAGGCTATCATCCGTAAATTGTTAAGGAAACTGGCGTACCAACCAAACTGGTCATTGAGCCATCCTCCCAACGGCCCACCAAGACTGGCGCCAGCGGAGAAGACACTGGGAGAAGTGTTAGAGAGCGTGAGGGTAGAGGGTGTGAATATCGTACATGCTGGCTATACCCTGAAAGAGACCTCGCTTCTTTCTAGAATACTGAATCAGGGGTTGGATGGGAGTCGTATAAATGTGGAGCACAAACAGTGGCACCAAGTCTGTGACGATGATGGATTGCACTATTGATGGTGCGTCAATTCATTCTCCCTCTATCCAATCGCAATTTCCACTCACCAGTCATGACTCTGCGGACGTGGTAAGTAGAGGACATTGTAGTCAACAACAACTGGCGTAAAATTGGAGTACTGACCCGCCTCCTCCCATACCCGCAATCACACGTGCAGCAATGAGGACGTTCATCGATGGCGCGATGCCACATAGGAATGTCCCCGATCCAAATAACGACAATGCCAGTAGCATTGCTCCCCTGCGGCCAAGAATATCCGATAGTCTCCCGTATAATGGCGTGAAGCAGCACACGGACAGCAAATATGAAGTTCCGATGTAAGATGATTGATGTGATCGATTGAAGTATGCGCCTATGGGAGAGAGTAGCGTTGCGACAATTGTACCTGTGGTTGCGTTAATGTAGTTGTGTACAGTTTAGTTGTAAGCAATACCCAAGGTAACGTACCATCCAGTGCACCCAAAAACACGGAAGACCATACTGCCGTTAGGATCCACACGAGTCTTCTCCCAGTTGCTTCTTTATCGTCCGTCGTTTGGGTGATCTCGTTAGCGACTAGTTTTTGGCGTGATTCTGTCCTCTGGCGCCCCAATAAGGGGCTGGTTTCGTCGTTGTGCGTCGTCTGGCCGGTCATGAAAGTGCTTATTTGATGCGCAGACTTCCGAGTGGTTGGCTTGCTGAGCCCTTGGGAGATGCGAGGAGGTAGCTGCCCAAGAGAAGGGTTAGAGGGCAGAGTGATAGGGAGCGAAGCAGCGATGTCCGGGAGGTTTGTATTACATCAGACCGATGCGGCGTTGCTATAGAATCGACGGACGCTCTGTGATGTAAGCTGGATGTAAGCGCCAGGGCAATCGCTTGACCGCTCGACGTAAAATGCCTACTTACATATCGCCTTGCCTGTAATAAGGTGATCACGCGGTCGGTCGCTCCGCCGAAAGGAGAAACTGGATCAGTGGTAGGAATCCGAACTCTCAAAATGAAAAAGACGACCAAAAGTTCGCGTATTCAAACAAGAGGGGGGGATAAAAATGGATCTTGATCAGGGGTGGAGAGAGGATGGTTGAATGCGGGTGAGGCGTCTTGATAATGATGAAGGCGACGAGAAAAGGGCGTTCTGAAACCGATACCCAGTTTACGCTCGTTTGCGACACGAAAAGGGGGTGAGCTGCGTGGTCGTTATTCCCATCTCGACGAAGTCACTTGGGGGTGGACGCGGAAGCATACCAGGCTCCCGGGCGCGATCGCGCCTCGGATAGAATCGGAATTCAACTGGCCCACGACCCCCATAATAGTAGATGTACAAATTTTGAAAAAGGTCTAGTAGGAGAAAAATCATGCGAACCAGTCCCACCAACACATAGAAGGGCGAAAATGACGTCAATCTTTTCGTTGAGAACAACGAGCATGAGGGATATGGAGAAAGAGATAGAGGAGAAAAAGAGCAAAGCACGATAAACCAAGAGGAGGAGAGCAGAAACTTCTGATGCATGCATCCACGCAGTCACAGAAGAGACAGCGAATCACAACCGTGGGTAAAGATAAGACCCTCTCCCTTAGATAAGACCCTCTCCCTTACGGTCGTGGGGATAATTTTCCTCCCGCCGCCCACCCTCTCACTTGGACACCATGGACGACGAAGAAGCACGCCTCCGCCGGGTCGTGGAGAGGCTACAAAATGTTCCGTTGATATCCCTTCCGACTGATTACCCCAGACCGACCGTCGGGAACAAGCTCGATGAGGCCGCACACATTGGGGAACTCCCCGAACAAACATCCCGCGGATTGCTGAAGCTAGCACTTTTTGATGATGACGACATCGACGACGGCAAGAGCGACTCTGTCCCCGCAACCCCATCCGTCTTCCACCTTCTCTTGGCAGCATTCACTGTTTTGCTTCATCGATACACTGGAGATCAAGATATAGTCATCGGCTCCTCTTCCGCTATTGCCCGTGATCCTCTCCTACTCCGCCTCTCTGTAGATCCATCAGATCCCTTCTGGGCTATCGTGCGAAAGGTCCAACAAGTCGAGAGAGACGCCGAGGCTGACGTACTCCCCTACGAGACAATCGTCAAAGCTCTGGCCAAGGACCGCGACGAAAAGCCTCTCTTCCGCGTCAGATTCTTTGATGAGACTGACCCTGCGAAGGACAATTTCATTCGATCGACAAGTTCAACATCAGATCTTACCGTCTTCGTCACTCGTGCGACCACTACGTCGCGTGCATCCCTTGCCCCCCATATTACTCTCAAAATCCTCTACAATTCGTTGTTGTTTACGCAAACCCGCATTGCTGTGATCGTTGACCAGCTATCCTCGTTCTTACGTCGGGTGGCTTCCAAACCATTGTCACCGATCGGGTCTGTTCCTTTACTCACGGACTCACAAAAAGAAAGGCTCCCCGACCCCACCGCGGACCTCAATTGGTGTGACTGGAAGGGGGCTATTACGGACATCTTCTCTCAGAATGCATCAAAGTTCCCAGACCGGCCGTGCGTCGTCCAGACTCCTGGAGACGAACTCTCCCACCCTCTCACCTACACTTATGGCGCCATCTGGCGCGCAGCGAATATTTTGGCCCATCACTTGTTGACACATGGTGTCCAACCGGAAGAAGTTGTGATGATATACGCGCACAGAAGCGTGGAACTAGTGGTTGCCATCCTGGCTACCTTGAAGACCGGCGCGACATTCTCAGTGATTGGTATTACAATTGAATATCGGGGACTGGAATTGACTACTGATATTTGCTGATACAGATCCTGCTTATCCCCCTTCTCGACAAACCATCTACCTCGGGGTTGCCCAACCCCGAGCACTCATTGTCCTCAAAGGAGCTGGAAGAATCAACTCCAACGTTCGCGAGTTCATCAATTCCGAATTGGGCATCAGGGTCGAAGTTCCCGCTCTACAACTCCTTCGGAACGGCGAGGTCATGGGCGGCAGCATAGACGAGGGTTCAGTCGATGTACTTGCGCCGCAGATTCATCTGGCCGAGATAGATCCCAACGTAATAATTGGACCGGATAGCATAGGAACACTATCGTTCACGAGCGGAAGTACGGGTGTTCCCAAAGGCGTCAAGGGCCGGCACTATTCCCTGACCCACTTCTTCCCATGGATGGAGCAACGTTTCGAGATTGGGGAACACTCCAGGTTTACGATGCTCAGTGGAATTGCTCACGACCCAATTCAGCGAGACAGTGAGCGCCTCGGTGCCCACCTCTAACTCAATTACTGAAGTCTGGTTGTTTCCAGTCTTCACACCTCTGTTCTTTGGAGCCCAACTCTATGTTCCGACTCCGGAGGATATTGGCACACCTGGCAGGCTCGCCGAGTGGATGGCCGAGCATCAGGTCACGGTTACTCACCTCACGCCAGCTATGGGTCAATTACTTTCCGCACAAGCTACGGCGCAGATCCCTACTCTTCGCAACGCGTTCTTCGTCGGTGATGTCTTGACCAAGAGGGACTGCCTCCGTCTACAAGCCCTTGCTCAGAACGTTCGCATCATCAACATGTACGGTACCACAGAGACTCAACGCGCGGTCTCATACATGGAGATTCCTTGCGTTTCCGATGATCCCACCTTCCTTTCTACTCAGAAAGATGTCATGCCAGCCGGATCTGGAATGATAGACGTTCAACTCTTAGTCGTGAACCGACTTGACAAGAGCGTTCTCTGTGGGGTCGGTGAAGTCGGGGAGATCTACGTGCGATCGGGGGGGTTGGCGGAAGGTTATTCGGATACCAATGCCACCCTGCAGAAATTCGTTCAGAACTGGTTCAGTGCTTCAAACACACCTCGACAGGACACGATGCTGCATCCGAAGGAAGGACATGCCCCACCCGCCGCTCGCCACTGGAAGGGGATTCGAGACAGAATGTATCGCTCTGGAGACCTAGGACGCTACATGCCCAATGGATCCGTTGAGTGCGCCGGCAGAGCCGACGACCAAGTCAAGATCCGGGGGTTCCGCATCGAGCTGGGAGAGATCGATACGCTACTGAGCCAGCATCCTCTTATCCGGGAGAACGTCACGCTTGTAAGGAGGGAAAAGGACGAAGAAAAGATACTCGTTAGTTATTTCGTACCCTTGGAGGCTCCAGACTTGGCAGGTTTCGAGAGCGACACAATTTCTGGAGACGAAGATAAAGGAGTTGCGGGCGGAATTCGGAAATACAAGCGGTTGATCAAAGACGTCCGTGAACATCTGGAGAAGAAACTACCCAGTTACAGCATTCCATCTCGTATGTGCTCAGTTCCGGTCTCTTGTGACATCAAAGTTTCTGATCCTGCCCCCTGACTTGTCGCCATACAGTTTTTGTCCCCTTGAAGCGGATGCCATTGAACCCCAACGGGAAAATCGACAAACCCTCGCTACCGTTCCCTGATACCGTTCAGGCAGCGTCCATCGAGTCCAGACATGCAGGTACACAGGCGGTCAACCCAACCGAAGCAACTATCCGAGCGATATGGGGCAACATCCTTCCCAATGCTCCCGATCCAATTCCCCTCGATGAAAGCTTCTTTGATCTTGGTGGCCATTCGATCCTTGCGACACGTCTGATCTTCGAAATCCGAAAGACCTTCATCATCGAGGCGCCACTAGGACTGGTATTCGACCATCCTACAGTAGCTGACCAAGCAGCACAGGTCGATGTCCTCAAGAATGCCGATCTTGGGCTGGATTACAAGGTGCCAAAGGTGCCTGGCGTCCCGACCGCGGGGGTTGCTAAACGTGCTGAGGAATATGGCACGGATTTCGAGTCTCTGAAGGAACAGTTGAAGGAGTCATATCCCCCGTTGCCGGAAGATTTCGGTACACGGAAGTTCAGAGTTTTCCTTACTGGCGCCACCGGATTCCTAGGAGCCTTTGTGCTCAAAGATCTCCTCCGAAATGACCAAGTGTCGAAAGTATTCTGCCTTGTGCGAGACGGCAGCCAGGAGAAGGCTATGGAGAGATTACGGCAAAGCTCGACTGGAAGGGGGATTTGGGACGAACAATGGGTTGAGTCATCAAGATTGGAGGTTCTATGCGGTGATCTTGACCAGGCGCGGTTTGGACTTTCTGCCGCGATTTGGGACAAGGTTGCCAATGAAGTAGACGTGATCCTACATAACGGCGCCTTTGTGGGTGACAATCTATCCGTGAGAGCGATGTACTGACTTTTTTACACTCAGGTCCATTGGGTATACCCATATGAAAAACTACGACCAGCAAACGTCCTCGCCACATTGACAGCCATAGAGCTGGCATCTGCTGGCAGGCAGAAGCTCTTTGTCTTTGTCTCTTCAACGTCCGCCCTGGATACTCCACATTATGTACAACTGTCTGATTCTTTGCTGAACGACCCAGACAGGCTGTTGGGGGTCCCTGAGGACGACGACCTGGAGGGAGCAAGGCACGGTTTGAAGTTGGGCTACGGTCAGTCAAAGTGGGTTTCAGAGAAATTGCTGTTTGAGGCTGGGAGGAGAGGACTGAGAGGGCACATTGTGCGCCCTGGATATGTGGTTGGTGATTCCAAATCTGCAGGTGAGCCGGGCTTGGGTTCATGACTTGTTTTGAGGATGACTGATCGTGGTGTCCCGGCTAGTGACGAATACGGATGATTTTATTTGGCGTATGGTTAAAGGATGCATTCAACTGGGACTAGTACCGAACATCAACAACACAGTCAATATGATCCCTGTAGATCATGTTGCCCGATGCGCAGCGTTAGCGGCTCTGGGCCATCTGCGCAAGAACTGTGCCATGTCGGTGTTGCATATCACAGCAAAACCGAGATTGACGTTCAACAACATGTTCTTGTCACTGGCTCAATATGGCTATCAGGTGGAGCAGTGCGGGTATTTGGATTGGAGGAGGAAACTAGAGCGGCACGTCATGGAGGTTCAGGATAATGCGCTGTTTCCTCTGCTTCATTTTGTCCTGGATGACCTACCGACGAGTACCAAGGCACCTGAGTTGGATGATAGGAACACCCGGGCGTTGTTGGAGTTGGTGCCTGTTGAGACTGGGGTGTTGGTAACGGAAGAGGTTATGGGGTTGTATTTGGCCTGGCTTGTTCAAGTTGGATTTCTCCCACAGCCCATGTCAAGCTCAGGACAGCCGTTGCCTCAGGTGGAGGGGGCTGCAGGGATGGTTGCAATTGGGCGAAACCACGCGCGATCTTAGAAAGTAACCCTGATGTAGTTACTAGATGACAAGTATAGCACAAGTTTTGAATGATGGGTGGGTGTCACATGGATGGCCGATGGGTCGACTCCTGCGCAGTAGTCCTTACTGTAAGAGTACTTTTCACTGGGACTTTCTCCCAGGGCAGGGGAATTTTTTTCCCAGGGCAGGGTAAAACCCTAGGCTGGGAGGGGTGATACCCCTCAAGGGGGTCATGTGACTTGCTGGTCCAGAGACGTGGGTGAACTGAGGACATGGCTTTTATCATGTAACCTCTCCCAAATGAGGAAATTATGATGGCTTATGTAAGCAGGTTATGTAATTTCCCCAAAAAGAAATATTTGATGGCTTATATAAAACAATTTACTATTATGGCAATTTGTTATGTAAAAGATATGTAATTTTATGTCTTTTTTTCCCTATAGAGAAAAAATAACATAACTATTTAACTTTACATAATAGTCAATTCTCTTACATAAGCCATCATAATTTCTTTTTTGGGAAAAGTTACATGATCAAAGCCACCACCCACATCTCCAGACCAGCACGTCACATGACCCCCTTGAAGGGTATTACCCCTCCCAGCCTAGGGTTTTACCCTGCCCTGGGAGAAAGTCCCAGGGAAAAGTACTTTTTCAGTAAGGACTACTGATGGAGTAGCTCGAATCGTGGCGGTGAGTCACCAACGACCGTTGAGCACACTGACGGGTGGTTGGATCCAGTCAAGGGGCCCGTACCCAAGACTTCCATTTCCAAGTACCTCGTCTCCCACGACCTTAGCCCAGAGAAACGGGTTGATTTCCTCTAGAAATTCTTGAAAAGCGAGAACAAGAAACTGGGAGTGAAAAGTTTGGAATCAGGCGATGCCTCAAAGCTCGTTGAGCTGCTAGACGAGGTTCGTTTCCTTGCATTGAAACGCTGGTCAATACTTAATGGGGAATAGGCCCTGAGAGCAGGTTGGCTGCCTCAAAAAGATCAACCTACATGCGTTCAATACCTGGCCCGAGTTTGCGCATGGCATAGTGTTCTTCCAAACTCGGTGCAGGTCTCGAATTACCAGCTCGTTTCTGAACATGGCAATGGCGGATTTTCAAGTGTCTGGCTCGGAACACACAACGGCGAGGAAGTCGTCATTAAGGAAGTGAAGTTCTTCTCGTCATATACCGAGACAGAGAAGACGAACCTCACAAAGGTTGGTTCTCGGCTTGCATTGCGGTGGCGGATGTCGGGTTGACGTTTGTTTTCACACTGTGCAGGCGTTTTGCAAGGAGGTGATCGTGTGGAAATACCTAAGCCACCCAAACATAGTCCCATTCATCGGTGCAGTGATGGTAACGGAACAAGGCCACGAAAAGTACCAGATAGTGTCAGAGCTCATGAAGAATGGGAGGATCGGGGGGTTTATAGAGCGGAATCAGGATGTGAACAAAGTGGAGCTGGTGAGCTCCTACTTGCATTTCATCTGTCACGGAACGGTAACACTCTTCCGATGGTAGCTGAAGGACGTCGCTGCAGGGCTAAGCTACTTGCACTCACAAGACATAATACATGGGGACCTTAAAGGAGTGCGCCTCTTGCTTTTATCGCCTGATTTTTCTGCGCTCACAGAATACAATCCTTGACCACAGCCAAACATCTTAGTCAACAAACTTAGGCGAGCGTGTTTGGCCGATTTCGGCCTCAGTCGCGTTATCGCAGGTTTCACGAGCTCTGGTACCGGCGAGCAAGATGGGACAACCGCGTACATGAGCCCGGAGCTGTTGTGGCCGGAAAAATATGGCCCCGAGGCCGCGAAACCAACGACGAAGTCAGATATCTTCGCACTTGGGATCGTTATCTACGAGGTACGCCCGTTCTCTGTTGTGTGATTGCACGGTTTGAGAAAACGAACGAATAGACCATGTGCGGGCGTAGACCCCATCACGAGTTCGCGGAGTGGGTCATTGCAGAGAAGCTCAGACAAGGGGATCTTCCATCCAGGCCCGAGGTCGGGTTTACGGATTCGCTTTGGAAAACTGTGAAGAGGTGTTGGCGGCGCCGGCCTAAGATGCGCCCGGACGCCGATGCTGTGCTGAAGGTTTTGAATGAAGTTTTGACGGGTTGATTATCCCCGGTCGAAACGTGTTCATGATCGAGGAGGATTGAGGGTGTCCGTACCAGAGACTTGTAGCAAATGTGCATTATTAGAGACCAAGTAGATGAGATCGCGAAACCAATCCACCTCGTCGACACCAAGCACCTTACTAGACAACGTCCTCCCTGATCTTCTCTGAGGTAGCAACGATGACCTTGCACTCCAGAGCTCAAAATACGGGGCCCCGTCACCCCGACAGCTGAGATCCTGGAGTAACAGGGTTTATGCCTGTTGTGGCCACTAAGTTCGAGCTTCGGTGGGAGTTGCTTCCTTAGGGAGCCGTCGAAAGACCAGGATAGTTCACTGGGAGCCACTTGAGGCGGTTTGGGAAGGTGGGGAGGGGTGGGTAAACCATTCCTTTCCTCCTCTGAGCTTAGTGTCGGATTACAGCATAAGCTAATCGCATTTCTTGGAGGTTTACACCCACCCAGGAACACCAAAATCCAATCACGCATGACGGTGGAAGTTTCGTCCATGGGAGTCACCTGAAAGCGCTGGCTATGCCACGCGTGCTAGCACATGAACGGGATAGCTGACGAATCGATAAGCACTGCCCATGCAAACGCGGGATGGCGGAAACACGCTGTACCGCTCACCGGGAGATAACGCCGGCCAAAGGTCGCGATTATCGAATTCTGGGGCTCCAAGAGATATACGCCTGTGCTTGAATCAATCGCCCCTGCAGCTGATGCATTGGGCTGGAAACTGGATAGGCGAGTCGGGACGTCAGGACGCCATGCGCGAAAGGTGACAACCTTGGTTCGAAGTAATCGCGAGTCCCCCAGTTGCTGCCGTCACTGTCGGCGCTCTTGCAACTACTGGGAACCCGTGTTCGGTGTGGCGGTCTGCATGGGAATGGACTTTTACTCCCTATTCCTAATCGAGCGTAGAGGTGGTTGAGCGTCTTCACCGCGCTTGCCTTATGTCGTCTCATCGGATCCGTCTCCGGATCGGGTCTACGATCATTTGGATCAATCGGTTCCATGAAACTTCCAACGCCAACGCCCCCGCTGCGCACTGTACCATGTTAAAAATCTTCTGAAAGTACCGGGTATGCGCGGCGAGAGTGAGAACGAAGTCACGATCACTTGACTCCCCGGCAGTGGCTGACACTCGGAGATGATCGAGTCGGCACAAAACTTTCCAAAAACGGGAAGGAGGTAGAGGGCACGAGAGGAACACAAATGCCTGGACTCCTCCCGGCTGTATCATGGATGCTCACGAAGCGCCTCTAATTGTATGGTTGACCCAGGGGTGTACAAAAGCGCTGGCGCGGATCTTTTGGCTGCCCGTCGCGTGTGGTCCGGGGGCCAGTGCATGCTTGCAGATATTTGACCCGAGAACAAACCTCGAGATTCGGATAAATTACGCGTACAGTGTTGTACACTAGTATTATATACATACTCTACAAGTTACATAGTAGTACAGGATGTAAAAAATGAGATATTTCACCAGAAGATAGACGAGCAGAGAAAACGAGAGAAACCCGATATCCAGAGAAGCAGAGAGAACGCAGGGTCAAAAGCAACCAGAGCAAGAGCGACAGCAGGTTCAGGAGACGAGAGAGATTCGCAGCACAGAGACCGCAGGCAGGAGAACGCGTAACAGAGCCGAAAGAAAGAACCGAAGAACGCATCAGAAGGACCGTTGGGTCCAGCGCAGAGAGAGATCAAGAACCCAGGTATGGCGGACTAGATGGGATGCGAGAAACCTGCAATAAATAACTGTCAGAGACTCTTCGGATTCCCTTCACAGCGCTTCAGAAAAACGCAGACCCACACCACTTGTACTTTCGTTCCCTACTATCACATTGTAGGAATATGCTGAGATCAAGGGTAAGAAAAGTGCCAATCAGTTTGCCTCAAAAACTCACGGTTTCCAGGTGGCCCCGAAGACCAAAATTCAATCGAGTGATCGTGGTGGTCAACTGTGAACAGGGGGAAATAAACCTAGATTGAGGCGTTAATCAGGGAGTTGAATCGATACTAGAAGAGCTGCGACATACAGGGGAATGATGGATGGCCCAACCAGGCGAACGGGAGGAGGACAGGGGGATGAATATGAGGGAGGGTGTGTCCGGAGAGGGGTTGTACATTGATGTACATTGACAAATAGGCGGGGAGACATCTGCGCCAACCAGGACGTGTGTTATCAACCGGGTCCTGGGAACGGAAGCCGTCGGAGTGACTCACACATGGGTTCCAGCTCGGCTGGAACGTATTGGAGGGGAGCAATTAATGCTAAGGTTGGTTATCAGGGATGGAGAATAATGCGAGACTAAATCGACGACTCATACACACCTTTTACTTCGCGGGATCTCTCAACCGACTCTCCGACGCATTCCGCAAGTGGTTTTGGGGAAGTTTCTGTTGGCTTTGTCAAGATATTGACAGAATTGGCCTTCGGAACATGTTGCACGTCAGGTTGCACATATGATTTGAACCGCAGATTGCTCACCGCTTCGAACTCAGCGAGACGGGCCTGGAGGTGACAGTGATTAGGTTCATATCTTGGTAACAACGCTGGTGGTCACGTACCTCGGTAGAAGTAGACTTGAACCACTTCAAGATTGCAATCGCGGTGAGCCGGCACATTAACCAGAAACCGATACCGGATGCGACCAGAGTAATGAAGAACCGGGTGTCGTCTTGTGCATAATCGCCATCCGTAGGGGGAAGCCTGATCAGGAGATCAGGGGAATCGGAGGGGCCATCCCAAAGAACGAGGTCGGTGCTGGTGATTCGGTTACATGTCGTACTTCCGGAGTAGCCAAAGTCCGAGAGTGGGGGCCAGTCTAGGGGTGCGCAGGTGGGGAGGTTGGGGGAAGGGGAATTGGGGGAAGGGGAGTTGGGGGAAGGGGCATTGGGTGAAACGGGGGACGCGTCGATATACCGGGCAGACGGGGCAGTCCAGGTGGCCGGATAGTAGACGAGACCAGGGAAAGTAGGGAAGGATTTGATGACAGTATTGATCTCCTCAACAACCGAAACGACAGAGAGGAGAGGAAAGGGGGCATAGGATAGAGATGGATGTGCCGGGGACGGAGTGGGAATCGGAACTCTCAAAATGAGAATAGACGACATAACAGTCGCATATGCGAACAGAAGGGGGATAAAAATGAGCATGGTGAGTGTCGAACCCGAGGTAGAGAGTGGGGTCTCTTGAGGGTGGCGAAGGTAGTGGGGAAAGGGCGTTGTGAGGCGGATCTGGACTTTATGCAACTCGAGAGAGGGGTAAATCATCCTCGAGTTGCGTCAAGTGAGACGCAGTCGTTATTTCCATCCACAGGGGGTAGCCTGATAGGATTCGAGTAGTAAGCAGACGCGGAAACATACCAAGCTTATGTACACGTGCGATCGCGTTTCAATGGAGTTGGTAGTTACCGGAAAGCTGACGTGCAATGGACCCACATCATGCATGGGTGGTCGGATCCAGCCCAGGGGTCCGTGCCGAAAGATTTCATTTCCAAGATGATCTTGTATCCCACTACCTCAGCCCAGAAAAACGGCTCGAGTACCATGTCGCCATGAGCAGAGCGGCGTGCAGGCTACGGGCGATGTAGGTATGTATGTACAATGTGGCGCGTGTTCGCCAGGGTGACGGACCCAAAGTGCTTTGGACTACAAATACGAGTAAAACTATTCACTTCAACTTTGAAACGCCCCTATATCGGAGCAGCCGAGGAGGAGACGATCTTCAAGACTTCTGCGACTTCAGGGCGCAAGTATGACTCGTCCTCCCAGCAGCGCTCCATCAGGGTCCACAGCTCATCTGTGCAAGTCGCATGTGCGGGCCGTGGAGGACGCTCGCCGTTCAACACCGCAAACACAGCCATATACTCAGATCTATCACTAAACGGAACCTCATCGGTGAACACCTGCATCGGTGCAAAAAAAAAACGATAGTAAGCCAAAATGTTTTGGACTTTAAGCTATCCGTGACAATACCTCGATCATGGTCATGGCGAAAGAGTAAATATCTGATTCCTTGCTAGGGTTCTCCCCCCGCAAAACTTCCGGTGCAGACCAAAGTGGGTTGTGTGCCGCCTGGCGCGTGGGAGGCCGTCTGGAATTCGGGTTCCTGGAGACAATCGTAATGCCGAAATCCACAAGGCGTGCTTGTGGGGTGTCATCAACCACGTCCACGAGCACGTTGCGCTGGGAGATGGCATCAATACGGCAATCAGAGGGGGTTGAGGATAATCACGCACTCCTTTGAGGTCCCCGTGAACTATATTGCGGGAATGGAGGTAGTTGAGGCCCTTCGCGATGTCGTGTATCTATCATGGGCTGGGGTGAGCGTGGGGATACCTGCAGTCGAAGGAACACATGCAATCCCAACTCGATCCGCATCGGGGTGTGTCTCCATGTACACCGATATGTCTCCCGCAGGAATCCAATTTGATATGAGCTGGGGCGGAGAGACGGTAACACCCAGGAGGGGTAGGATGTTCGGATGCTTCAGATGTTTCCACATCACGGCTTCTTCGCATAACATCTGCGGGATTCGCTTGAAATAACGAACGGCAAAAGCGATGACACCAATAACGCACTTTAATGACCATCGGTAGAGCCTGCCGAGATGCCACTCGCAAGCGTTTGATACAAACCGGTGAATTATCGAGCACGCCCTCGTATACGTCGCCGAAACCGCCGGAAGCGTACGGATAGGAATCGATGCTCTCGAGCTCAGACGAGATCGTGTACGATGTTGGGAGTATTGAGTTGGAGCCACATATAGTTTTCAGTTCGCGTAGACACTTCCTGGAAGCAGCACATGAAGGATCGATACCGTCGAGGGTCTGCGCCGAGTTGAGTGGGAGGTAGAGAAGGAGACACGAAGGCGTACATTATCCAGATAGTTTATCAGCCATACCAGGTCACTGTTTTCGAGCTCCGCTACACATTGTTCGTACTCCTCGCCGTGGAGTGCGTCGTCCAGTTGGATGTGGAACTCGGGTGATGACCGATCTAGGCAATGAATTTGTTGCAAAGCTGGGTGGACCGGTTGCTGGATCTCCTGAAAAGCTATCCTCCCCACTGATAGAAGTAAGGCACCGTACCTTCACTTGCAGCATGAGGGAATGCTGACCTCCGCTTTCGTCTACCACGATATTTGGCCTGTGTATTGCCAGCAACGCAGGGAGGTCTTCTGCACCACCCGCCTGGCTCGAGATGAGCAATCAAAATCGGATACGCTGCTCTGGATTACCTTCAAGATCCCCACCAGATCGCGGTGATGCAACAACACAGATGTGGCATCAGAGTTCTTTCATTGAAGTATTGAGTCATATTACGGAGACAAAGAGAATCAGATTACCTGGAATACGTAATTCGCAATGATATCCCAGCTATTGTATCCCCCATCCTCGAGAAAAGAGTCAGAGATCGAACGAAACGCTACGCCGAGAGTCATACATGTGGTGTGGCCTGAGTGTCGACATTTTGCTCAGAGCCGTTATCGTCCGCAGTAGAACCCGATGGTTCCCGAGGGTCCCCATCGCCGCTTACTGTGGGTTCAGAATCGGATCGAGCCATTACCTCCGGAAAGGTGTCTCCTGTGTTGTCCCCTGAACCGAGATCGTGTGGTCCAGCGCCAGCTCGGATCACCTTGGGAAAGAACCACAGGCGCTTTCTCATGGTAAAATACCGGATGAAAACACATTGATTAAATTCTCTCGGTATACCTCCAGCTGCTGCCGGCTGCGAGGGAGTAAATTCTATGGCCATGGGCAGGTGCGGCCCTTGATTCGTGTGGGGTGAGCATCTCGTAAACCACGTGCCCCAAAGGGAAGTGGAAGCGGAAGCGAGCGCCGGGACATCGATGGTCAATTCGGCTCCAAGAGAAGTACCATCGTCCAAGTATGCGACCATTGCAAAGTCCTTGGTAACGTCGAAACCGGTCACAAGAATGGGTTGTATGTCTTTTCCGTATTGCTTGTCGCGGATGAACTTAACCCAGGACTCGTAATGACGTTTAGTATATCCCTCGAACGCTAATTCCGTCTGAGCGTCCGATCTGTATGTCGCATACTTCGTCACCAGTGCTGCACCGTGAGTCTCGGTGAGCTCATACGAAAAATTCGCGGCAGATTCCCGGGCCCTGAATGGGACACAGTTAAAACCTCAGTAGGATGACCTAGGCTAAGGGGTTGAACGCACGGAGTGGGAGTAGGTGCCGCCGCACATGTGCTAGTTCTGATTTGTCGAACAGTGGACGTGCGAAGGCAGCCAGGTTGTCGAGGTGGCCTTGATTCTGTAGCTTCAACGTCCAATGGCTCAAACGTGGCGGGGACGTCTTCTCCTCGCGTCCGTTCCTCCAACGGGGTGCCAGCGGAAAATAGGAAGTGAAATTGACCGCGGCGGATAAACCCTACGTCTCCGACGCTGATGCGTGTGTATCTGCTCGTGGGGGAGGGCTCCCTAGAGGTTGTGAGATTCCAGATTTTTAGGCGCGATCTGCAACAATCATCGACAAGACGACGTGGCGTACCATAGCGCATGCCCGAAGCAAAGGAAGTCCATTTGTCTAGGAACGGGAGCCTTAGGCGTTAATTTGCGAGTGTTGCATACGAGGAGCGTATCTGGGGACGTACTCCTCATATATTGACCATGCTGGTTGAGGTTTGGGTGCCATAAGGGAGATTCAGAGGATGATGGAGGAGATAAGGGAAAAAATGCGCCCACAACTGCTGGTTTAGGCAGCTCTTGTACCGCGTGGGCGGCAAACGTTCAAAGTGTGCGTTATGGGATGTTTTAATCGATACGAAGTCGCTTTGGGGGCAAGGCGGCCGCAATTGAGTGTGTTTGACGCAGGACAAGATCCGGTCGTGTACTTTACTAGTACTGTCCAGCGGTCCATTCTTGACACTAGCCGCGTAGGTGAGAGCTCCACCGGACAGAGGATTCACCAGACAAGAGGTGAATGGGCCCAAAGAGGGACGGTATGCTACCAACCCAGTGGAACCTTTGGACGTGAAACCAAGGTCAAGCTGATCAGGGAACGCAGATGGAAGATGCCTGTAAAATTTGAACGTGAACACTGAATATTGAAGTATTACAATTTCGACTACAGCACAAACATCTCAGCGTACATCGCCTACAACTCAGGTCTTCTCTCCAGCCCAGGCGTCCTTTGTAGCCACGCATCGCATAGACATCGTGATGTTCCGTTCCACCGTTGATACAGGTGGACCGGGGTTCCTCCGAACACTGCCCTTTCAGTCGCGCAACAAGCTTGTGTATGGGGGCCTTGATGCTTAGTAAAGTATTGTTCTCGCCCAATAGAACACATTTGGAGGGGGAAAAACTTCCGGTTCCCCCAAACTGATGGTCAACATGAGATTTTCTCATTGTAGCACTTTAGTCCAGGAATTATACTACAGTAGAAACAAACTCTAAAAATGTCTCGTCCAGGTAACTTCGAAAGTCTGGGGAAAACGCGCGGAAAAGTAGTTCATAGTTCAGCGGTGGGGTTGGATGGCAGCTGTATCACGCCAAGAAACAAGCGAAGGACCTTCAGAGGGGTTTTGAAGGTAACGAGAGCCACGACCTCTTTGCGATCTCCCACATGGAGGCGGATGAGATGGTAGTAGTCTGTTGCGGAGATGGACTGGAGCCTTTGGAGTAATTGTGAGGTCAGGAACGTTGTGTGCGATGAAGCGACATTTATCCCTCCTCCAGTCCACGTACGGTCACCGACTTGACCTCTTATCAGAGGTTTATCCTCCCTGATAAGTACGATGTGATGGTTTGCGGCCATCGCTCTTAGAGTTCGCGAGAACTGGACCTCTTAGGGCGTACGCTATTTCCGGTCGATATGGATTTCAGGATGAGATGCAGGTCAAAATGGAGGATGGCATTCAACGCTTGGGGTGGACCGGCCTCATCGACGATGCTGACGATCAGGGATTCTGACGAGGGATGTTCGAACACGTCCTTGAAGACGAGCGATGCGAAGGAGGGGGGAAATCTATGGACGCGAAAGTCACGACCATGGGTGCTATGAGGAACGCGTAGGGTGACGTCTCCATCGGGCCAGTTAAACATTTCGCCTAGGTCCGGGGCTATTGGAGAGTAGAATTTTCGTCCTAAGTACAGATTATGCAATCCAGGGCCAGTGGTTCTATCGGAATCGCGCCTTCCCGCCTGCTGGATCCATTTTCTTCTGATCGACCCGTACTCTCGTCGCGCGCTCCGGTTGGGTATCATGCTGTGGGTTTACTGTTTTGTCGGATTCCCCGCACTTCCACGATATTCCGAGAGATCGGGGGAAAAGGAGCGTGGTGAGGTGGTTGGTGGAAAGATGAGTGGAAAAGTCCGGAGCTGGTGTCCTTTTGGTTTTCGGCCTGATCCAGTCACAGCGGCGACCAAATGACTGGGTGGGATACGGTCGTGCAGGCGCGAGAGCCCCGAAGGTGTAGATGAGCGCGTACGAGGATGTCGGCCCCTGCAGGTAAATCTCACGGCACGTTCATCTTGTTCCACATTCTTGCGCTGTCGACCGCGGTGGTCGACGCAGCGTGAGCAAGAGTTACGTTTTGGTACGGTTCCCCGGGCACGGCTGCTAGAATTAACAAAGATCGTTTGAGACCAGAGGGTGTGAGCGTGTGGTGACCTTGGCGTTCACGTTCAGGAGAGAAGTTCGAGTGCCGGTACTTGGCCGAACATGCGTATGCCAGTGCGTGGGAAGGTGGTCCCAGAACAGACGCCGAAGTAGACGCCGGATTGCATACAACCTCATTCAGACCCCGCGACGCATTCTATGGACGTTTCTGCGGCTGGGTATTGGGTATTCTGAATGCCCGTATCAATGAGGTGACTTGCCCTGATGAATGTCAGATAACTGCGAAAACAATAAGTGGCGGACAAGTCAAGACTCCCCGGCGTCACGGTACGGAAAAACATAAAATTGTTACAGAGTTATACAGAAGCTCATCGAACGCGTAACCTATTCTTAGACAACAAGTACAGCTCGTGCGCCTACGCGACAGGGATCCCCTGGGCCAGGGCTTTGGAAGCCTCAGTGTGGAAGGCGTTGCGCTTCTCAGCGTCAGAGAAGTCCTTGATATCGACGACCTTGAGTTCCCCGTCCTCCTCGACGAAAGAAAAGATAAGAACGGTATCATAGTTTATTGCTTTGCCATCTAGGGTGGACCAGACGGCTGTCATCTACATCGCGGTTATGTGTCATGGTCTGAGAGGGCGTGATGGTTATGTGTAGAGGGACAAACATGGAGGACAACCTTGTCCTGTCCTTCAATAACTTCGTGAATGATGGTCTGGGGGGCGCGAGTAAGGTGTCAGCCTGGGAACTTGAAGCAGGGTACCCGAAGTTGGATTGTACTTACATCCATTTTGGCGTACGAAGCTAATACACCCCCGTAATTCTGAAAGTGCTCAGCCTTGGTCTCTTCGTAGTGGTCGGCGGTCTTGGGGAAAGACTGGAACTTGAAATTCTTCGCAAATATAGAGGTGTTCTTGAGATCACGAGAGCCGTAGGCTTCGACTACTGCCTTAGCAGCCTTCAACTGGGGAGTGGTAGTGCTGATGTTGACCATTCTTGATATGCGGGGATCGTGCTCGTAGAGTGGGAATGAGTAGGGTTGGGGGAGAGTGGAGGCTGCCCTCGGATGCTTTTATAGACTTGGTGCATCGCCCAGACCCCAGGAAACCCGGTCCGTTTGAAAGTATTAGAGGCCAATGATAAATTCGATTAGAACTTACGTTCTGGGGTTTTATGACTGTTGATGTTGACCACATCATATCCAAGAAACTGCAGGCTGGTTTTCCTGGCGGCCTGTCATGCAGTGACGCACACGGTCTCATGATAGCACCACCGTATTTGGGCTCATCTGTGGAGGATCTAAGCTGATTAGGATCGTGAACTTTGATTGAACTTGAAGCCGTAACTGACCGGGTTCAAGCTCCAAAAGCACCTACACCCCGCAGAAATTCGAAATGGTTGGGACACAATTCGCTAGAAGTCATCTAGATTGCTGAAGGAGGTAAATTGGGGGCAAGAGACATACCCTCTTCTCGGGACTGGGTTCAGCCTAGGCCAGGCGTCATTCATTGGGGTCCAGGCCTCAACAAAAAACAAAGAAATCTAACCCCACTCAGTATCGGCTGTACGGTTGATGACGGGGGCTCTAGCAAACAGAATCAACTGAGGATGTGGATTAACCCATGCTGGCTACCACGCGAACTGAAAACCTGGATGATGGATTGGAGTTTGTGCGCCAATGCGGGACGGTGGAACTCTCTATTTACTCTGTTCTGTGGCGCAGTGGCTCGCATACACGTACGCCACGGCTATCGGGAACTCGTTCCGCCGAAATGGCACAATCGTGAAGAAACTCCTCGCGGGCCCGCACAGCATCCGCGATTTGTGACCCCGGGAGCGCACACGATCATGCAAATAGAGTGAAATGCTGCAGGAGTGTAGTGAGCAGGCCACTGAATGGGAGAGTCGGAATGAAGAAAAAGGTGATAACCCCGACTCATCTCAGACCGGTTAAGACCCATTCAGATCGACATCCGCTGCGTCAGATGTTCATGATCACAGAATGCCACGGTCGCTTGTTTACAGCTGCTGGGAATCATTCTCGGTGTTCGCGGGCTGCATGGGACCAGATTCTGGGGCACCATTCCTGATTGATTAGAAGGGGCGGCTGATTGTGGCCTGTCGTCAAGCTTTCCTCTTAGTTTAAGTCTCGTTACGGAATCGGTTCCGGCTCCGCGGGGTTCATCTCATGCCTCCGATCTTCGAGTGGTCGATCGTCCAGAGGCGCTAATCTCGGGAGCGAAGATGTTGGCACGAGCTTAGCTTGTGTTACCTTGCCCGAGCCTCTGTGGAATATTTTGCGGCATGACAAATCATAGGTTCGATTCGAATCGAAATCTGTGGTCCCAATCAAATAAAGTTGGTCGTTCTTGCCACAGGACGATAAGATCCAGACAACATCAGACCCTTGATAGGATCGCGCGTCAATGAAAAACGCCACTGAGCGTCAGGAAAGCTCACCAGTTTCTCGATCACAGTTTGGCTAACTTCAACGGGCATAAAACCACTGCATGTAAGCGCTAACACCAACACCACAGCGGCTTGTAACCTATGCTTGGCTTGGCTAGGCTCTTGCCTCGAATCTTGACAAGGCCTTGAAACGGTCCGGGTCTCTGGGGTCTTGGTATGGTCCTTACCGCTATTAAAGAGGCCCGCTCAGAGAAACCAATCCCCCTTGTGACTACAACTCACGAGAAAACCACGAGAACAACACCCACGTATCCAATATGATCAACATCGACGCTACCACTCCCCAATTGAGAGCCACCAAGACCTTGCTCGACGGCTACTTCTCTCGCGCCGTCGGCAATATTGAGCCACTCATCTCCAAGAACTTCAAATATCAATCGTACCCCAAAGTCATCGACCATCCCGATGAGACGAAGATGGAGCACATCCAAAACTGGGGACCGATGTTTGCGTCGTTCTCCAGCGCGGAAGTACGTATTGAACGTCGATGAAAACTCAAGCTCACACGCTAATCTTCAGCCCTAGCCCACTATCCACGAAGTGATTGAGGCACCGGGGAAGGTTGTCGTCCATGTTTGTCGCCTATAGCACTGTCAAGTTGTCTCAGGCACTGACGCAAAGCCGTGTGCAGCTCACAGCCGTATGGTCGGCACCCGACGGCACTACAGTCGACTACGATTCCCTTAGTATTCTATCTTTCGTTGAGGAAGACGGGAAACTCAAAGTTTTCGATATGAAGGACTTTACGGATCCCGAGAAGCGTAGTGCCTACCACACCGCGGCTGGAAAGGCTCTGGCTGGCAAGGGGGCACTTGTTGCATAAATCTTGAACGAAGTATGCGTGTGTAGGAATATGTTGCGCGTTCGACTAGTTGATGTAAAGCCGTATAACAATGAGGTTTGGGTTCGCAGAATTTGAGTGGTGTGCATATTGAGTTCTTGACCCCAAGTAACCTCAACCCTAGACCCTGGTTATAGGGACACAGGGCATAACCCGTCCCATTAGCGCGAAATCCCAGGCGGGGACTTCGAATTGTGAGCGGGTTGAGAAGGTGATGGCGGTAATGGTTCCCAACTTGCAAAATACCGTGCTGACCTCCGTAAGTCAAAACGCACGTGCAGCACCAGGACAGTGTGCTTATATCACCAGCCACTTTATGAGTCCTGCGGCCTGGAGCTTAATGGTCAGCGAGCGGACTCACAGTCAGTCTCCCGATTTCATTGGATATTGACTGGCCAATCGGTATGTGTCCCATTACGTCAAAATTGGCTTAGGCGTTACATGCCATTTCCACTCAACGGTCGTCCGAGGGCAGGTTGAACTCCAGCGCGCCCACCTGACCCCGAGGTTCCTTTAGAAGAGGTAGGCATACATTGCTTGTCGGGCGTTTGATGCGATATCCGGAGCCAGAAGCGGGAGATTTTCGGTGTGCAACTCGGCACATCGCGGCGCCAGAGTTGAATGAACGTAACAGAGTTTTTTTGCACGCGAGCCCTTCGGGGTCCAGCCCGGTACGAGATGTGACCGCAGGGAGGGGTGCCTTTGGAGAAAAGTGTGGTTGTCACCTTCCGGACAAGGAAATGGCACCAAGGCGCGGTGACGTAGGCTGGAATCCAGCCTTGAATTAAGAGGCGAGGCGGACGCGATTTGGAAGGGGACGATACCTAGGGGGACAACGCCTCTGAATGGTGACGCGGATTGAAACGGGAAGCCCTTCCCAATTGGCCGGCCTTCACTGCAAAAATTGATGACCTACCTTGACCTCGTGAGAGCTCAAACGCTCATACTCAACGCCCTCGAAGTCTCCGATGATTCCGTGTGGATGAGCTCATACGTACCGAGCAATTTGAAGCTTGGATTAATCGCAGCGGGAAATAAGGTGATGCCCGAAGCATGGTCACCGTGTGACCGGCCTCCTTGCAGAGCCGGAAGTTCCCGGTTCACAAGGAAAGCGCCGATGGGGGCGAAGCACCAGGAACGAAGTGGTTGCTACGACATCAAGAATCAGAGGGCGAGACGCCCTATTGCGACAGAATTACAGTTAAATGCGAAAGGAAAATCGAGCAAGTTGTAGACCTGGCGGCCACTGGCAGCCAGGTCTTCAGCGCTTCAGCGGCAACTACTAGGCGGCGCACCGCCTCAATGAACACTCCAAATGACAAGAATGAGACCGGGAAAAAGGTAACAGACATGCATTAAATTCCACTCGACCCGCAACTCATACAAGACCAAGCTTTAGCCCGACGCTCCCACGCGCGCATCAACGTCACCCGCGGACGTCGGAGGAGGGGAGAAACGACGATCATCCCGCACACGGGCATCAGAAACCTAACCCTCTCCGGTAATCGGTCACCGGCTAGGACGCATCTGTTACTGTAGCGAAGCGCGGTGCAGTTCACATGGTCGCAAACCGAACGAATCACACAAATCCATCCCCGAGATGGGAGGGAGGGAGGGAGGGAGGGAGGGAGGGAGATCGGTCTAGAGGGAATTGGTCAACAAGTTGACAGTCATTTGATTGGGAGCATACTTATACATATTCCGAAGGCGGATTGGGTAAGCTTGTCCGGCACAGCTATGTAGATCGTCGGGCTCAGATTATACAGAAATGACATGTCAGACTCATAACGTGAGAAGCAGAGGAAGACAAATTCGGTGACAGAATGAAATGAATCATGCCCCTCGCAAGATCGCATCACGGTCTTCATGTTGAACGGGAATACGACGTCGAGTAAAAACGCGGGAGAACGAGGAGCCATGGTTATGGTGATGGTATGTAATCAGAGGGGTCTGGAACAGAGAAGGGGGATGGGCGACTCCATCAAGAATCCGCATCGGATTCGGTGTGTTGCTGCTAGATCAAAGAGATCGGGAAATAGACACACTCCAAGGGGAAAACGTCAATCACAATGCAGCAAACTGAACAGGGCGATGGCTACTCCTGAGCTGTAGTGGTTAACGGGCGCGATCAAGGGTGAACGTGCATGACCTATGAGCTCGAGACACGCTGCAAGGAAACGCCGGGAATCGGGCGTAAGCGTATCCGGGGTAGGCGGACCTCAGGCGACTCACTGTCGTCATCGGACGTGCACCGTACTGGTACAGCGGACCTTACTGATCGACTTGCCGCAGGCGCTCCGGGGTCTACAACGTAAATCAAATGACAACGAGGGCAACAGAGCCAAAAGGGGAAGTGCAATCCTCAGTATGCAAGAGGGATTTTTGGAGATTGGGTTCTTGAGAGGGTTAAGCGGGAACCCGGGTCCAACCAAATCGCGGGCGCGCAGAAGACGGGACGTTTTCTCAAACATTGAAGGGGTGGATGAGGTCAAAACCGAGGTTACGAGGATTTCGCGTTTGCTGACCGGAAAGCCGGGGGCACGTGAGCAGGTGGACACCCAATGTCGTCAGATACCGCTGGTAGTCAGGGGCCTAAGCGTTACGCAGGCGCCAGAAGATCCGACATACACGGTGTCCAAGGCGCTGGGGTCAGGTTGAATCAAGTGTTTATTACGGTCGTCATAATCATTAGGTCACCGCATCTACGGCACGAGAGGTGAGCACATGGGGGCGAGTCGGAAAAGAATAGATAGGAAGCCGAAACCGATAATTGACAGGCGGGAGGGGGAGGCGATACGCTTTTACCACGGTTATACGACGACCCATATGAGTTTGTGAGGCGCTCCGAGGTCATCGCAGGAGATTGTTCAACAGAAGCTTTGGTTTAAGCACACCTTTCGGTCGATCCAGCCATTGCGTGGATCAAAGCTCTAGAATTGGCCGGCATGTACGGTGCGGAGTTGAAGTTCAGTAGGAGCGCTTCGTTGATTGCTGTCGGCTTTCGCGCGAGCAAACGCCATCGGGATACCGAGGAACCAATGGACATTGAGGGTTAACGCCGATCAGTGCGCAACTAGGTCCTGGACGCAACTGCGTCGTGTTCCCGCGTTTGACTGAGCCTTGGGATCGGAGGGGAACCGTACAGTATATCGTGCGAGTCCGAAGGGGGAGAGCGGAAGGTACCGCACGCAAAGAGGATATGCGTCGAGACCACGGTCGAAGAGCTGTCAATCTACTGGCACTCCGCAACGGCCGATCGAAAAAAAGTTTCTTTTCCGGCGTCGGTGCGTTCGGAGAAGACGCTCATAAACGGGGAGACTGCGAAGGGCCGGAGGTATGGTGGCACTAAAGATCTCTTCCGCCGACCTTGCTGTATCCATTTACGCTGTGGGGTTCGGTGCCGTTCAGTTGCGGGTGGGGATAACCCGCGTGTACAATTGAGACACGGCATCGTCGATTCTGAGGGTCGAGTGGCGGTTGGACCGGTGAGCATTCTAACAGCGCGCGGTTCGGTTGCGGATAGCCGATGATAAGAGGCCGGTCAGTTCTGTGTTGAAAGGTCCATTCTAGGGTGGTTCGAGGCTGATTGGAACGAACGTGATAAACTATGCAATGGAATGCGTTGAACTTGTGGCTGGAAGTGGCCGTATGGGGTTGGATTGTGTCGGTGAAACCTAGAATGAAACCGTGCCAGGGGGTTGAGTAAGCTTGTAATGAATCCCCTGCAGGAACAAAATGAAACGGTTTGCGAAAATTGAACCACCTTTTGTGAAACATTATCTCGATTTTGGATTTTGTAAAGGGAGAGAAAACGGGAGACGGCTGAGGAGAGCCGTTCGGATATTCGGGAGGGACGAGCAACGTAACGGTCCCAGAATGGGGACGCGTGGTTAACGGAGGTGATGATCACAAAACAGTTGTGCTGCATGATGAAAGGGGATCAATGTCGAGATGTGCGACAGCTGGGAAACCCTCCTGGTTGTACCTGATCTCACCTCCGCGGCGGGTACCAAAATGTCCAAGATGCGAACAAGGCCGCAGAGGTATATAAATCATCGGTCGTCTCTCCCTCTAACTCAGATCCCCCGCCTACCAGCACTTCGCCCCCTCCTACCTTTCAGCAGTGATGCACATCCACCCTGCCTCTCAGATTAAAGCCTCGAACCATTCCAAGACCGTGCTCGAGCTCACGAAGCTTCGTGTCAACAGAAATCTAGTTGGTGCGTGTCTGCCTCAAATAGAAATGACACAGTGGACTCACCGAAGGCCCATAACAGAACACATCGTTCACGAGACGATTGATACGGTCAACAAGGCCATCGAATCCCCTTCCTCTTCTCGTGGCAGGTGCAAAACTCGACATCCTAAAGCCAACGACTTTGCGGAGTTTGCCGCCAACGTGATCGGACGGGCGGAGGTTCCAATTGCTGTGCTCCTCGTCACTCTCGTCTACATCAACCGTTCGCGACCTCACCTCTCCGTCGAAGCTGAGGAATGGGCTCTCCACCGCGTCTTTCTCGGTGCTCTCATACTTGCCTCAAAGGTACGCTCGTTTCAAATCAACATGCAACGCTGGCAGAGAATCCTGATCCTGATCCTTTTGATACACGCAGTTCACGAATGATTCCACTCTCCAAAACGTTCACTGGGCGATCGCCACTGGCATCTTCGGAAAACGTGATGTCGGAAGGATCGAAAGAGAGTTTTTGGAAGTCCTTGATTGGGATCTAACGGTCAGCGAGAGCGAAATCGCCAACCTCTACCCCTCCATCATCGCTCTATACCCCCGAGCGCAACAATCCACGCCACCACCCATTCGTCCAGCTCGATGTCCGACCTTCACCTTCGACCCCATCTCGTACGATAGCGACGATTCGAGCTCCTCTGCTGGATCTTCTCCACGCACCCCTTGCGATTCGGAAAAGACGACACAGTTCGTCAAGTTCGAGCCGTCAACACGCGACGATTTCCATCGCACGCGGAAAAGTTCGCACTCCCAATCACAATGGTTTCAAAATCAGGCACTCATCGCTGCGTTAGCAGACGAGTGCTGTCCCGTGTTGGCGATGTAAGCCCTCTCTATTTATGAGCTTATGGTTCTCCCTGTACTACGCAGGCCCATGACACCCCTTCTTTTTCTTGGAAAAGGGCACGCATTATTCGGATCGATTTCCTAGACTTAGACATGTCAAACATCGTGTATACCAGCCCCATGTAATACCAGTATAATTCATATTTATTCGCGCACGAACTCGGGAATCTGTCTTCTCGGCTGCAATACCAGCGCCTACCCTTTTAGTTCCGCTCAGCCATACAACTAAAAACCCTCCACTCAAGAACGATTTTCGGTCTGAAATCTTCCCCATCACGGTTGGCTATCTCTTCCTGTCTCGAACCGCATCCCCGAAATACGACGCTTAGGACGTTCGATGATTGTTACACGTTACCAGATGAGATTAAGTCCGTTCACTTGAAGTTGAAACCTGCGGCCCACGGGCTCAACTCTGTTCGGCCCGTGGGCATCCAATTCTCAACTCGCGCGTACAAATCGCGATGGTGATAAGTTACCAAGGAAGCAGACAGTTGCCACGCCCTGATGCGGGTTGCCCTTGGTTAACTCGGAAGTCGTTGATGACGTATCAGGCCTCCAGGATTCAGCGTAAGTCCATCAGGTCCGCCGCTCCGACCCGCCGTTCTATCTTACCCGTAACCGCCCCATTCATCATGCATCATCACCAGGCGGCACTGGGACATCCTGCAAGTTACAAATCGCACTTGGATGAGACCCCCGTTTCCTCAAGCTCAGCGCTTGCTTCAGTCCTCCGGACCTGACCCCGAAGTTTTGACGCTCCCCTTCAATACAGATATGAAATCCGTTCTTCGCATCATGAAACAGGTGCTTGTCCAATACATATGCACGAGGTGGCTTATTTTCTTATTATCTTCGGTCTCCCAGTCATTTGAAGTGCGACCTTATTTCAATCATAGTCGCTGACGCACGCGTGCGCAATCGATGGCATACACTGCTCACCCTTCGTGTCATACCTCTTCTTTCTGTTATAGTGTGTTCCAAGTTCCATATCGTACACGAGTATATCCCCAATTTTATTCAGAGCGTATCACACGTCAAGGTTTTCTGGCGCTTCTCCCCCAGGATTGCCACTTTCCACTATCGCTGTCCACTAGCTTTGATGGCTATGCAGCGCACTAACGTGCTGTTCTTGCCCTTCACCAGTTGAGCGATTCGAGATGTCCACAGTCCCGATTTCTCCTCACTTATCCACGGAGCATTATTTGCTTGTTACTTTTCACTGCTGTAATCGAGGCCTAGTTAATCCTGCATCTCCTCTGTGGCCGCATACATCGTGCCTTCGGGGTTTGGGTAATTTCAACAAGTTGGTCCTCGGCGGAGCTCACGTACGCTACGACGATCCACCTTTTTCGTCATTTGTAGTTTCCCTGGCCTCTTGTCGTGCCGCCACTTCAACTTATCGCTGCTTTGTTCATCTCGCGATCGAGCAGCCTGCAAGCATGGGACGCGTTTCGACAATCACCCATCGTTTCGGGTGGAAGACTTGTTCTTCAACTTCAAACCAGCGATCGGGTTCCTCCATCCTCGATCTCTCACCAACTTCTCTCCGATTCCGCAGCTGGTGGTCAAACGATGCGGGTTTAGTCGTTGCCACCCTTCAAAGAGATACTTATCGTAGAAAAAAACCAACACATTCTTCTCCCTGAGTACAATTCCGCTCTTGAGGATCGGTCGCTCTTGAACGTCCTGTGCCATCGCGTTCTCAGTGATTCCCAGGCCGAGAAGACCGCGAGCCTATCCCAGTAACGCTCCTTCCGTTGCAATCCGTAATCTTGCACCGGAGCTACTCATTGGCTCTCGCGTTGCTGACTTGAGGGGTCCGCTTTCTGTGTCCGGCGTTCTGTTGACACACGAGATCCGGCGAGTCTGATCCTTCGCTTGCTTCGGATCGAAAAATATATATCGAATGGGAAGAAGAAACAGCCTGTATTTGCGAACACGAATGGCAGCGGAACGGAAGTGCGGAAACTCACAAATCCTTGGTGTCTGTTTCAGCAGGAAACGCGAGTGGGAGAGATGATAGTACAAACGAAACGAAAAAAGAGTCCGTACAGACCCAGGTGTTGAATTGCCGACTTCATGCACTGTTACAACTCCACCTCTTCGATGGGATTCTCTTCCGTAGCGAAAAGCTCCCTGGGACCCGCACCATTCACCTCCATCGCAGTCGTGGGATCCCCATCAGGAAGGGGCTCATCAACATTTGTCGATACTTGGCTCCTGAAGCGCATCGACTCGAAGCTCCCGGAGATCAATTCGCTTGTCACTGCTCTCCGCTTGACGCCACGTAAAATAATCAGATACGGAGCAATGACCTGTGTGTGAACACATTCAGAAGCAATGTCCCAAGGTAGAAGACACTACGAACCTGCATTGTGCCAGCAAGCTCTGTGAATATATCTGCGATCCAACTACTAATCACCCAGGGTGCGGTATATGCTAGAAGAGTGACAGCGTAAAGTGCATAAGACTCGATGATCATGGTGGCGATTGCTGTGTAAAGTCCGCTAGACCCATCCGGAGCTCCCAGAACCACTCGAAGGTTCCTCCTATGCCGGATGAGTCGCGTGACAATCATGAGCGTGAGGAGGACGTTGAGCCCAAGAGAAATTGTATAGTATGAAGTGGCGAAGTTGGTCGCAGCGGCGGTTTCCCACTTTGTTCCCGAGCGTTCGTAGAGTTGCGTGATACCCATCGCTACATCATGTTATTGATCAACGTGCCACCGCCGGCTTGTGGAGCATTTGAGCACGTACCGACAGCGGCAAGGTATATCAGGTACGGGAAAGCCATGACCCAATGGTTCATGGAATAAATGACATAACAACGACGCAGCTGGATGATCGACCTAGTTAAACACCTGGGTAACTAAGTTTGAAATGCGGCCTACCAAAAGACCATCAGCTAGCCACTGATTAGAGGGGAACATGGCTCCGTAAACAGTGCCGAGCGCCCCGGCGCTCAGGAAGATATTATATCCGATGGGTCCGGGGTATTGGTCGTTTCCGAAGTATTCTCGGTCATTGATGTACTCAACGGATACACAATTAGAAAGGATTCCAAAGAGTATTGTGAGAAACGTGAACATGGACGACGAGTGCCTACTTCACGGCCTTCTTGATGGGTGCGCTGGGACTAAGCAACACACTCATGCATTGTAAAAACAGAGCAATGACAATCCCTAAAGGGTCAAACAGGCAGAGTGATCATGGTTGGGCGGGTGTGGGTCAGCGTACCATAGGATGTTGCACCAACGAAGTATCCTGCAAAATGTTCCTTCTCCGCAAGGTATAGCCAATATGGGATCTCGGGGGCGTTTGGGTTATTGGACCAGGGCTGTTCCGGAGAGTCAGACATGGGTCAGACGTGTAACTCGATGCCAAGGGTATTTCGGTGAATGGTTGGTGGAGATCAAGGGAAAGGATCCCGGAGTTCGATGGAAGGAAGTGAAGGGGGTCGAATGGTTATAAACTCCCTAGGGGTTAAATTGAACGCCTATGTCGCATGATGTACTACGGCGAATACAAACAGAGATGGTTCTCGAGTTCTCGTGTAGAAACGTATGCAGGGCTAGCAACATCACCTTCATTGTATGTACTCAATGTCGGATTTGAATGAATCCCGGATGTATCGCTCATTGAAACTGAGAGAGGATTGATGTCATCATACTTGTGGATGACATGCGTTCCCTTTCGCACCGCTTCGGCGCAAATGGTTCCGTGAAAGTCCTCGAGGAATAGCTCACGCGCGACAGCTGTAGCATAGGGCGGAGATTACCACGACCCCGTGGCACGAAGAACTTCCATAAAGTCGTGCTTGCACTCGTGAGGACGAGTATCTGTGTGTGATAGTGAGAATCATTCATCGCGCGAAGCGAGTCGCAACGTCATGATGCGGGAACGCACCCACGTGGCGTTCACGTTCTACAGAAGTTCGACCTTTGGATGCTTCTCGACGCTACAGGGAAAAAAAGGGCATCAAAGTCGGTTGGACGGAGAGGAGGGGGGTGTTGAGATGCAATGCAGTCGTCGTTGGTCCAACGAATTGACTTGTTGTGCGACAAAAGTGAGGGTGCCCAAGGATGGAATTGGGGTACTACGATGTAGGCGAAGGATATTGTGGTGGTGGAGTAGTGGAGAGGACCGGGCCAGCGTCAAATCGAATGTGGCAGCGAATCTCCTGGTGATGACCGATATCTTGTCTTGCGCTCCGAGCATGACCAACAGTCAGAGGCACATGACTACGTTGTTTCCTCGTGTGCTTCCAAATTGTCGTCCTCATCGAACGCTGGCTGACGCAACCGTGTGCCCAGGTTTCGCGAGGAAGGGACGCGACAAGCAAACGGAGCGTTGGAAATATACGAACGACTCGTTGGTGCAGATGGACAGGCCAAGATGCTGAAATTACCTCGCTTGGTGGCGGACAACCCAGCGTCGCGGAAGAAGCGGAATCCGCCCCGATCGATCTGCATCAGGAAAACAGTTGTTGTCATGCACGCGCTTGTGGAGATTGTACGCGCTTGTGCGCTCGATCCGACACCTGCAACGGCTTGCATCGTCCAGATCGACGCTTGTAGATACCTGTAGACAGTATTTTAGTGCCTCTATGCCCTTCCACACCGGAGCATAAACATAGATGCGAACGGAATTATTGGCCTGTCTCAGGCCTTATGTTTATGGATCTCTTATCATCACATGGCTGATGAGGCTCGCCAACGCGAACGCCGCAATGCGCCTCGAAAATACTCGTGTCACAAGAGGGAGGAGTGGATTGTTACAGTAGGTGGTCTGAACCCTGGCCGCGAGTGTAACTTCCGGGGGTACATTACGTGTTAGTTGATAGCATTGTTCGCGTTGCGACGCCGACTTGCCACAGCCCATATCTCGTTGTTCGAGACCTATACAACGATAAAGTGTATTTACAACTCAATGACATCCAATAGTAATAATGTTGTAAAATTATTCCTGCTCCACTGAGCCGTTAGTGGATTGGGACGGAGATGTCGCCGAATCTGCACGACCCTTCCCCTTCCTCCGGTGAGCCTTCTCCTCAATATAGGGAGGGCTCTAGTGTGGAAGGGAATGACACGCACTGGTTGTGGCACATTTTTTTGCTTGATCCCTGCCGCTGCATCCCAGAGACCATCCCAGAGGAGCTGCGATTGCATATGTAAGTCAAAACCCGCACCGAGTCGATTTTTACGTACTCGTTGCTTCGCCAGCTTTTCCGGTTATGCATATAATGTTTCTTCATGGGACAGCGAGTGGGGGAGACTCGAGACATCCATGTATGTTGTTGACCATTATTTGTACAAGGGGGTTTATAAGTGTCCCCCTCGAGATCGGAGGGCAGGACCTTTCTTTCGTCTCAACCGCCACCATCTCTGGTGAGTCTTTGTCGTTTAAGTCGGAGAAGCCGGATTATCTCATGGGGTTCTCAGCCCTGGAACCTCCTACGTCACAGGGGTTTGGACTGGTGGGGCGGTTCGCGTTCAATCGGTTCGGCGCCGTACGCTAACTTCAATTTCTGTCTAGGTGAACCTACACGGGCGGTTGTATTCTATTGTACGTAGTACATATGGTTGGTCGGTTGGACTTGGAATGATGGGGGGGAAATAAAAGGGCGAGTACTGAGCGGGGCAAGGACGTCAGGGGATTATTGAGTAAATATAATTACAAGAAATGAGGATAAGCCCCTAGTGGCAAATTAATGGATCGATTATTTGAACCGCTTGCGGCTTGTGACAGACCAGAAGGCCCGGGGAAACCACAGTTTTTTATTTCTTTTTTCGTTCCTCGGCTTAGAGTTTTGTGGGTTTGGGTTTCCAATTCTCATCGTCTTTTCGGCCTCCTCGAATATCGTTTTGAGGCCGATAATGGGAGATAATATCCACCGGGCGGAGTTTATTACGATGAAACCGAATCGGCAATGCACCTCGAACGAGCCAAGTTGCATCCGGTTGGGGACCTGCTCGGCCTCGACAGGCCGAGGAACATTTGGGACATATCCAATATTGCCTGAGCCGCAGGGCGCGTTGCGGCCAGAATCTGCAAACATGATGTGCCTTAACCACTCGGACATGATCTGGGGCTAGAGTTCAAGATTAACACCTTCTCGGGGAGATCAGAGTTCGACGGAAGACTATCTAGAACGCCATACAGTATTGAGCATACAACCCCAGTAAGTACGTACCTGACCACCCTGCTTGCAATTCAAGTCGGCATTCAATTTGAGCTGGGTTGTCTTCTGGGGATGGATAAACCATCCAGTCCATGAAAGGTGGTTCAGTCGATGGGGGACTTGGTACATGAAGAAATCATGGGGTTCTGAGCGATTCCCAGCTCGAGAAGACTGTGAGTCTGTCTTGGTGATATTTCTTACCTTTTAATGCGACGTCTTAGATCTCACACCGGAGCTACGTATGGGCACTGGCGTTGTTGACATGAAGCGACCGTTCGCTGTGTCCTGTGTATTATTGGCGCACGGGATCCGGACCTGTCGCAAAAATCTGAGATTATAATTACGTGTATTTTTTTCCGACAATTTTTTGCTCTCCTTCATCTGCTCTTGTTCGTGCTCTGCCCTTGTTGATCCAATTGGGTCAATCTTCGCGGTAATGAATCTCTACTGCTTGAGTGAGCGGCAGGTTCGAACGGTAGTGACCCGTCTCAACTCCGATGCAAATAGACGGCAAATCAGCTATGTACTTTTTCCTCTCCTTATGTTTCCAAACTTGAAGGCGACGCACAGACTAAACACTTCATCGGTGTCACCCCCGGACCTGTGACTACCGAAATTACTGCAAGGATAATGCGGTTGCTTAAGTACCTTCCCGTTAGTTTTGACCCTTCGAGCGCATTTTCATGGTTTCCACGCATAAACAACAGGCTTTTGACCCCCGAGGCCACTTAACTGAACGCTCTCCCCGGTTTGCCGTCCCACGGCACCATCCGGGTTAAGTCATATCTGGAGGCAACCGGGAAGGTAGCCAGATAATTGCCACACTTGAGGGATCCTCGTGTTGACAAACAGTGATCTGTTCTTCTCCGTATGAGGATAGACTCGCCCATGAATGCGAGCCCTTGCTTGCGTTAGGGCAATAAGGAATCTACCAGGTGCGTGCCAAAGTTTGCATGATACGGACTTTGAGCGGTGCATTAATTCACAAGTCAAACAGACCGTGTGTGGGCGATCGCATGGAACCTGACGAGACCGCTTCTCGCGTCTTGCTCAGCAGATAAAACCGTTCGGTTGTACGACTGCCCTGCGCCTCCTCCGAGCAGCGGTTCCCCTTCTCATGGAAGCAAATTCAGGCTCGAGCTGACCGCCTCGATAACCACGGGACACGCGAAGACTGTCCGAACCCTGACTTGCTCTCCATCTGGGAACACTCTGGCTACTGGTTCGTTTGATCCCAACGTTGGAAGGAACAATAGATACAAAATGGGAAGAAGGAAAAAATGCCTGTTTCTATAAACGTGAATACTAGCGGGTCGCGAGTGCGGAAATACACAGATGTTCGATGTCGTTTTCGACAGAAAAGGCGAGTAAGACTGATTAGCACAAGTCGGATGTGGCAAAAACCCTTTGCGCCCTGTCACAATGGCACCTCTTCGATGGCATTATTGTCTCTAGCACTCGGCTCGGTGGGAGGTTCGCCGTTCACATCCATCGCATTCGTGGGATCACCATCAGGGAGGGGCCCATCACCATCCGTCGACCCTTGGCTTTTGGAGCTCATTGACTCGAAGGACCTGGAGATCGATTCGCTCGTCACTGGTCTCCGCTTGGCGACCCGTATAATGATCAGATACGGGGCGATGACCTGTGTGTAAACATGATTAGAGAGCAACGTCCCAAGGTAGCAGTGCATTGGAAAAGGTAAAGAAAGAACGAACCTGAACCGCGCCGAGGGCTCCGGAGAAGATATACACGACCGGACTGTTGATGGCCAAGGGTACGGTATATGCTAGAAGAGTGACGGCGTAGAGGGCATAAGATTCGATAATCATTGTGGCGATTGCTGTGTACACTCCGCTACACCCGTCCGAAGCCTCTAAAGCCCTTCGAAGATTCCTCCTATGCAGGATGACTCGTACGACAATCATCGACGTAAGGATGACATTGAGTCCAATGCAAATCGAAAAGTATGAAGTGGAGAAGTTGATCGCGCTGGCGCCGGTTACCCAATTCGTTCCCGATTCTTCGTAGACGTGGCCGATACCCACTGCTACATCGGTGGTGTTGATCAATGTGTCACCGTCGGCTTGTGGAGGACTTGAGCACGTACCGACAGAGGCGAGGTACACCAGGTATGGGAAGGCCATGGCCCAATGGTTCATGGAATAAATGACGTAGCAGCGATGCAGCTGGAGGATCAGCCTAGGTTGAACGCCTAGGCAACTGAGTCTGAAATGCGGCCTACCAAAAGGCCATCAGCTAGCCACTGGTTCAAGGGGAACATGACATTGCGAATATCGGGAAGCGCCCCGGTGTGAGTAAGGATGTAACTATATCCGAGAGGTCCAGGAGAGTAATCGTCGTTATTAGGAAATTCTCGGTTGTTGATGTACTCGAGGGATACCCAGTTAAGAGTGATTCCGAGGAGTATTGTCAAAAACGAGAACATAGCCACGGTGTGGACGACGAGTGACCACTTTATGACCTTCTTCATGGAATTTGCGGGACTAAACAACACGCCCATACATTGAAAAAACAAAGCAATTACAATACCTAAAAGATGGGTCAAACGGGCAGGATGAACACGGGGACGGGGCATATGGATCAGCGTACCATAGGATATTGCGCCAATGAGGTTGCCTGCAAAGTACACCTTCTCCGCAACGTACAGCGAAAATGGAATCTGTGGAGCATTGGTGTGATTGGACCAGGGCTGTTCCGGATAGTCAGCCATGGGTCAGACGTGTACTAACACAATGAGAGTATTTCAGTAAATCGTAGATGGAGCGAGCGGGATGACAGGAAAGAATCTTGGGGTTTGAGGGAGGAAGTGACGGGGGTCGGCATGTTATAAACACTCAAGGATTCAATCGAAAAACCAGATTCGCGATGTACGGCGGACGAAAAACCTTCGATTCCTGTGCAACGACGTCTGCAGAGTTGGCAATTTCGCCTTTACTGGATGTCGTTATCTCACGGCAATTTACATCAGTAACGTCCGCTTGTCCGGCTGAATAGGGAAGGGAGGAATGCGTATCTCCTGATTTGCCTGTTTCTCTCCAGATGCAGCCCGGGTTCGTCGTTTGCCTCTGACCATTTGGCTTCGGAACCATTCGATAGGTCTTTCAGATGCCCTGCATCGCTCGAGTTGTGGGTCACACGCGACTAGGAACACATCGTCAAGACTGCACAGACATGAAAGGCGGTGAGGATGCAGGGGTACTGCCCATTTCATCTGCTTCTCGTAGAGATTAGGATTGGGCGGAAAACTGATCGGATGCCGCTCACCTTCAGCCTCTAATTCCGGTATGTTCCAGGTCCGCATAACAGACATCAGTAATAATATTACAATGGAAGGGAATCTCTCCTCCGGAGACAGTCGAGCCTTGCAAGCTGACGATGCAAAAGGCGATTCAAAGTTGTGTTGTGTCGTTGTCTGGGAAGGATCACTTACATCCAGGGTCCACCAAAAGCAGTTCAGTTGGTGGACGAGCCGACAAACTACTTCGTCATCACAATAGGAGACACGCTCGCTATGGCTGTGAACTGGTGAATTCCCAAAGGAGAGGAAGTGTTGCAGGATCAAGTTTGGGAAACCCCACAACGCACTGAAGAATTCCTAACAACCCGTTCATTTCGGCTCAGGGACAATCGATGTCACGATCATGATCATGATATCCGTATGTGTTCCTATTCGCGTGGCCGCGGCAGCCCAAGTGAGTGAGATAAAGGAAAAGGTCCTTAAATTTTGACTGGATGAAGTGAAGAGGGTTAGCGGGTTATGAACGCTCTGAACCCCCTCAGGTTCAATCAAAGCTGTCCGTCGCGTGATGTACGGCAAACAGAAAACGGAGACGGTTCTTGAGTATTGTATGGCAACATCAGCAGGGCTAGCAGTTTCATCTTCCATGGACGCCACCACTCCACAACTTACAATCCGCATCGATACCAGCCACGCTTGAGGAAAGATGCACATACCACTCCACGCTGACCCCTCTGATTCACCAGTTGCCCTCTAGAAGCAACCCCAGTTCGTCGTGTTTTATTCCATCAGCATACGCCGCCGCCACGACGTGGACGATGCGTCACGGCGAAGGTGGCAATCACCAGCACCCTGAGCGACTGCTTTTGTTGACGCTCCTTCTGTCATCACTTTCTTCGCGCTTCGCCCACAGGTCCCGAATCTGACAGTCTCCTGGATCGATCATTGGCGGCGTTCGTTCGGATGCAAAACGCCGAGACTAACCCTGCACGGCACGGAAGCTATGTGTACGATTGGTCTTTACAGTGTTTGTTTGACCTACAAGTTCCGGCAGGCCTGACGGGGCGCAAAACACTTCTGTAGTAACAGATACAATAAAGCAAACGACATGTGCCACCAAACGTGTACAACGATGAGATCGCAAATTCCGAACATATACACAGGACGCTCGACGGAACTGTCAGGTTTTCGACGGGAAAAGTGGGTGTAGACCGATCCTCACAGCGTCATACCCTGAGGCTCGATAATAAGTTCCAGAATCGTAAAGTTTCCCTCCTTAATGAACTGCGGCAGGATACCATCGGGAGTGGGGAATGATTTAGCAACTTTCAGTGTTAAGTCCAACACCTTTCCTCCGGAAGAAGTTTCAAATCGATTAGAAATCTCACAGAGTGCCTCGTCATAACTCCCGACCCTATTCAGTACTTCTCCAGCAGTTCCCCGGCGAGAAGGGAGGTTAGTTACATCGATAATTTCAGATAGTTGCGCGGACGTGATCGAATGGAGGAGTTCCCTAGGTGGTGCTACCGTCCAAGACTTTTGAGCGGACGCCATCGATAGACTTTTTAGTTTTCTAAAGGTAAATGGCTTTAACTTGCAATCTGCCGGGAGTCCTTGGAACAAAAGTGAACAGGCAATCTTATCGACCGCACAGAATGCGCTTAGCTAGACACGTGTTCCGCCCCGAATCCAGTGACCAACATTCTCCGCTCACGCGCATCTCGTGGAACTGAAGGTCATGTTCGGCGAGGAGGGTAAATAAACTCATCGGAGGAAACCCCCAATTCCGTGAAACGGAAGCTGCTTTTGAATGTGCGTCTTTCGGGCAAGGGGAAAGATTGTTGTGAGCGTCAGAACTGTATACATGTGAGGTCCAGGTGTTCCAGATGTGGGAATGAAGCGATCAGAGAAATCAACGCCCGTGGGGAGCAGGAGGCGAGTCTAATGGTTAAACACCGCAGGGTGTTATAGAGGCGGCTAAAGGCGTCGGTGATAGAGATGTTGTGAAGTGTGTGGAAGCCCACGGTACTTTCTATGACAAGATCTTGAACATTGCTGAAAAGGAGGAAGTGCTAGATGAAGAGGTTGAAATCGTCGTCAGATGGTCGGTAGAATGCCTTCCAGAGGTATTTACTATGGATTGTTTTCGGGTGTGGAGGTGAGGCCCGTCGGGTATCGCAGAAATTGCCCTTTTCCAGAGCTTATAATTCTGACACGAGGGAAAGCGGTCTCCGAAATCCACAGCATGGAAGATATGTCTCCTGCAACTCGCCGTCCAGGATTTGCAGACCAGCGCAAAATTTCGGAGACAGCTCTGGTCGTTGTCGAGATAATGGAGGATTTGGTCAACGGTCTCGATAGGTACGTGAACGCGTTCTCAGGGCCCTAGGGAGCGGGGATTTCAGCTTCAACATGGAATGTTAGACGAAGAGCACCCCCACCAGAGTGATACCTGGAGTTTCCATTGGCATCGGTGATGGGTGAAAGGGGCTCGGTTCTGCCCTGCGCGCAACACAAGTAGATCTATATTGTAATTATTAACCAAAGCCAGGATAAGAGACCCCCATTTTCGGTTTATTTGCCAGAAGAGGTGAAAGGCTCTTGGAGGGCATTCACAAGAGGGATCAAGCGACTGTGCACGCACGATGGCTAATCGACACAGCCGAAGGCAACCGGGCGAGTGATGTGGCCGAAGGTGGTTTACAGGAAAGCAAAACGTAGAAGAGATCGGCGGAAGAAGCGGAGGCTTCGACTAAGTAGTGAAATCTTGAGAGGGCAGTGGTATGAAATCCAGCCTCAAATTCGGAGCGAATTCGGAGGAGGATGCGAGGGGGGGGGACGCTCTGAATTGAGGGCAGTGGTGCTGGCCAACGATGGGCGGGATGTTCCGGGGAGCTCAGTGTCTCAGAAAATGCCGAAGAACCAAGGGTTGACGTTGATCACGCTTTCAACCTCAGCCTGTACAGATGCTTCGCTGTGGAGGTCGTCGAGACAAGTGCCCACACAAAGGAGGGAGAGAGCGGCGATAGGAAGAAGGGCGGATGTTCTCATCCGCGGAAATCTAGGGAAATCTGGAAGGACGGGAGGCGGCGACACGGCTCACGCGTCGAGATTATCGACGATCGCGTCGACGCGTTTACTAGCGTTTACTAGTCCCATCATCGCGACCCTCTAGATTTAACCTGCAACGCGACGGCGCTCAGTTCGCCATTTCGAGATATATATTTCACCCTCAGCCGTCCATTCTCACGCCAACGACTAGTCTTTCCCGCATTCCCACTGGCCTTCGTCGATACAAGCTATGAGGCTCTCCCTCGATCAATCGCCGTTCCTCCAATCCCTTTCCTCCAATGGACCACAACGGATACAATCTTCAATAACCGAATTGTTGAGGCTCTTCGAGCAGTCGTCGAAAGATGGTCAGCGTCGTCTCAACCAATTTGAGGAGATCATAAGGTTCGCTTCAGGAGGTCCCGTCTCTGGTACGCGGGCAACATCCCTTAGAACCATCTCATCGAAAGCTAACACACTTCTGCCCTCCAGATGACTCATCAGCCTGGACTGAAAACCAACAAACCTACTTCACAAAACTACGTCAAAGCGCTCTTCTAAACCCCGCATTGTCAGGAAACCATCACGGAACATCCCCAACCTCGTCAACTATCAATGGAACCAAGCGCGTTCTCCCCACCGAAGAGGACACACCCGTCCAATCCTCCAAAAAGCCAAAACTCGATTCGCAAGAGACGTGGCATCAACACCAGGACCTGCTCGAAGATGAAACGGATATCCACCAATACACCATCTACAACATCTCCGCAACATCCCCAATTCGGAAGAAAGTCGACATCTCCATCCACACTCGCACGATCCGTATCACACCCTCCGCAGCAGGAAAAGATAAAGACGGGGACAAAGCTAAACCGCAGCCGTTGGCCTTCCTGCTGGGGGACTTGAAGCGGTCCTTTATCCTACCCACACACGGGAAACAGAAACCGCATTATACGATGATCATGCTCAGCTCCGACGTGACCAACCTACCGAAAGGCTCCACGACCGACTCCGGCGAAACCCATTGGCAAATCTGCATCGGGTCTGAACTCACTCTTCCGAGCCTTGTGACCCGCACCAAGGATTCACCAGAACATCACCACCCAAAAGGTGCTTCGATCGGCGCCGCGTTCGATGCTTTCCAAGAATCCGTCCCGCAGGGAGCGAAGGCGCTTAAACCTAGGACTAACGATCACACGAATGCTTCCGGCGCGACCGGCGTAGACGGATACAAGGCTGCGAAACCTGGAACCTTGTGGTTCTTCCGCGAGGGAATCTTGTGGGACGCCAAACCCTTTGAATTCTGGGCTGTCGAGGATTTGGTTCGAACCGGCGGGGGTGAGGGCGGACAGGCACCGGGTGGAGTGAGGCTGTTGAGCGCTACGGGTCGGACGTGCACAGTCATCCTTCGAAGACGCGTTCCAAAGTCTAAGGAGGAGGGTGGTGACGAGGATGACGGTGGAGAAGATGCGATTGAGACAGACTTTGAGGGGATTGAGGGGAAAGAGCAGGATGGTATCTCCGAATGGTGTAGGAAGTACTCCAAGAGCTTTGGAAGGTCTTCTCTCACTGCTGCCTCGACGACCAAAAATCTCTCCTCGGTTCCTGGGCAATCGTCGTCGGCCAACGGGAAGGGAAAGGCTCGCGCTACCGACGACGACATGGAAGTTGATGGCGAAGGTGGAACAACCGACCGCGTCGACCTCGCAAACAACCCGATGGCAGAAGACGAGGGGGATCTCGACGACGACGACTTCACCGGCTCAGACTCAGAGTTGTCTGACGGCAGTGACTCTGAGGGTAGCGATGATAGCGATGGTAGTGCTGATGGCTCAGAAGCGGTGGATTCGGACGCGGATGGCGAGGGGGAGGTGGAAGGGGAGTCTGACGTAGGCGAGGACTTCGATGAGGAGCCGCTAGATCCGAAGCACCATCCGCTGTTGCGGCCCGGAGCGATGCCAAAGAAGGTCAGTAAAGCGGTGTTGAACTCTGTCGTTGGGATGGTCGAACAGGATTTCGGGATGTCCGCTGCTGCCCCAGGGAGTGACGAAGAAGACGAATTGGACGATGATGAATTGTAGGAATATAAAAGCTTGCTGCTCACATGCATTTTGGATCTCGGCCGATCTTTCACTTCTCCAGTGACGATTGTTCTGTTGCATATTTATTGATTGAGCATAGGATTATTATTTGTACGAAAGCAAGTGATGGCTACCAGGACAATGAAGCGCCAAAGATGAGGAGAATTCGTGGGAATTGCCCTCGGCATTGCGCGTGCCAATAGCAAGCCAAGCACAAAGTATGAGAGAGAGAAAGGACAATGTACTGGAACGCATAACGACACCATGAGCGAGAAAAGAAAGCAGAAACGAACACGCCGAGTGTTGAACTCGAAAGGATGGTTTCCGTCTACCTGCCCCTCAACTTCGTCAAGGGTTAACGTTGTAGATGGTCCTTCCACGGATAGCCTGAGCGTTAAACGCCATGATAGCGGGTTGGCCGGTCTTAGCCTTGTCCTTCCTCTCCCTCCTTCCCTCCTTCTTCTCCTTCCCCTCTCTCTTCCCCTCCTTCGTCTCCATCCTCGCTTTCTTCTCTTTCCTCTCCATCATCTCTTCCCTCTCCTTCCGCTTCGCTATTCTGTCACCATCTCGGATCGCCTCCTCAGCCATGAGCTCCGAAAGCTCTTCACGCACGATCCCCTCATACTTCCCCTCCCTGTAGCACACCTTCGGATCCAAAATATCTTTAGGGGTGGGGGGCCGGTACGTATGGTCACCCCACGGCCACGAAGCCGTATCCATTCCGGCGCTGCCGTAATCGGGGAATGTTCCAAAGTTTTCCTTGTCGAAGGAGGGAGAGTCGAGGGGTCGGTCGAGCCTTACAGTGCCATCCTCCGCAGGGGTACCCAAGGAGGTTCCGGAAGATGAGGCGGGAGATAAGTCGTCCGTCATCGTGTAATCATTGTCTGGTGAGTCTTCGGAGTCTTCGTCGAGAGTGTCGTGGTTCAAAAATTCCGAAGCCAGAGACGAGTCGATCGGGCGGTAATAAACCATGACGTCTTCGTAGAACTGAAGCTGGTCTAGTGCTTCAGGCGTGAATTCGGAAACGCCGGAGGTGGTCCCGTCAGATTGGGCGTCAAGAATATCTGCCACTCGCTGGTCGATATAACTCTCTTGGACGTGGTGCTTGTCGGCGAAACGTGGTGGAGAGTATCCTGAGGAGTAGATAGAGTATGTCAGTCAATGTTTGCATTGCGTTTTCTATCGAGGGAGTGGACTAACCGATCGGAAAACCCTGGTTGTCAATGACCTTGAAGTCCTGTGTTGCAGCCTTGATTGCTTCACTGGTAGCTTCGGTTTGATAGTGATATTCTTCTTCTTGGACCTCAGTGGGTTGAGCGGCCGGCATAATGGGAATGTTGTTGTAAGAATGAAGAGCGTAGTTGATGGATAGAGGAGAGTTTGATTGAATGAGAGCTGGAGAGAGACAGTGAGAAGGAGAGGACAGATAGAAGGGAGGAGGGGCGCGGAATGCTGGTGTTTACGTCCTGAACAGAGGCGCTTTAAGTAGGGGAGAGCGAATGGGTGGCCAAATTGCTGGGAGCTCGGAAGTAAACAAGCCATGGGGGCTGCGGTCAAAGCAACGCCAAACAGCGGATGGTGCCAGCCTTTCAGTCGGACGTCTCGTGAGCTACCTCGCCCAAATTTTTGATAACACGGTGCTTCGCTCTACCGTGCGCATCTTCCCGTCTCCAGGTTACACCGCATGGGTCCCCTTTGAGCACACGACGATTTGTAGCTGATTTGAGGTGTGGCGGAGATTTCCCAGGCCCATGGCCGTAGATATCGTCCGTGCCAGGCTGTGGTCTAGCGGAAGGAGGACGGTCGTGAGCACGGTGTCGCTATCTCTGGGTGAACGTCCGTCCCTCCAAGGAGACACAAAGATCGCGAGCTATCCATTGGTTTGTTTGCGTTTAATTTCCCCGCTTGAATTGTCGCGCCATATTCCAACGCCGGGATTTAAAAATGGCAAGGGCGTTCATGGACCACACGGTCCATTCTGGTGTGTCCGAACCACAAATTCGGGACCTCTCGGTCAGTCGTTGGCGAGAGGAAAGTCGGGGGTTTGTTGTGTGCGTACCGGGAGCCTGGTTTCCCGGTCGACCTCTACGAAGGATCGCGTAGCTTAGTATGATGGAAGTAAGCGGACCTTCTACATGCGAGAGGGGAAGTTCTGCGGCAGGTGGGATTTTCACGAAATTGCACGGGTGTACGATCGCCAGCCAGCTGTTGGTCCGTTTGCACCTAATCTCCCAAGCTTGAAACGTGGTGCCACGTTTTGATGTCGAAATTTCCAGATGCTGAGCGCACGCATGGATCCCACGGTCAGCTCTGTCAAACCGCAAGATCAGGCATATCCGCTCGGTCGGTCGTTGCCGTAATAAAGGTCGGAGGTTTGTCCATGCACCGCTCGAGGCGCGGGTCCATCAGGTGCGTACCGGAAGTCTGGTTACCCAGTCGACCTCTACGAGGTAGCACATGACCTGGTAAGATGAGAGTAAGCAACCCAAAAAGATGGTAGATTCGGGGGCGGATATGATTTTTCGCAAAAAATGGATCCGGGTACTCCATGGGGCTTCTGATCGAACGGCTCCCTCCTGAACAAAGCAGCGAGCGTCGCGAGGGAAAAATGGAACCATTTGAGCGTTAGACCCACGCCATAGGATTACATAATTCCACACGAGCGATTTTTTGAACCCTCACATTGCGGTGTTGCAGGAACAGCCCCTTGACGGAGTGGTTTACACGCCTAAAGTTTGAGCGATATGACTCGCCGGTGGTTGTAGTTCGGGAGACAAAGCCTCGGAATAGATGTGGAAAACATGTTTCTGTCCGCAATGCTTGGCTATTGAGGTGGACCGTGTAGATGAACAGTTGTCGTCAAGTCACAGTGACCGAGAGGGGCGATGCGGCAAACCCCGAGAGAATAATCACGAGGCGACATGGCCGTGGGAATTTCACCGATTCGCGCACGCCCGCCGCCGTCATCGCCCCTTGGCCAGCCAAGCTCAGCTCCTGGTCCTCCTGCTGGATTCTGTCCCTCATCCAAGTCAAAAGGGCTTCCATCCTCTCCAACTGGGGGACTCTTCGGTTTTTGTCTCCTTCGAAGAGAATGTAGGGGAGTGGAAGAATGATTTCACACAGACGCTCCCCCGTCAATGTTTGCGTCGATTTTTCCGGTCCGAACTGGATCTCTTGTGACCATCCAGGCTCAAGTGCTGTAGTCTCTTGAGTGGACCATCTCCACCGGCAAGCTAGAATTGCTGGGCTCCTACGGAGCTATCAGCCACAACGGAATCTTCGCGTATTTCTCGACCTTTACCGGACTCCCTCGATCCCGGGATTGCCTCCAGTTCTTCCTGGACTGAACTCCCCTTCAGATCAAACCATACCCCGTTGGTCTTAATGGGAGCTATGTCCATGGGGTGCTGGTAATTCTCCGCGCGCGATAGTGGATGAGGCGAGCAACTAGCTGGGCTGAGTCTTCCACCAAAGCGCCCCTCGGCCAGATATCAGACTCCCCGGGCTCAAACTGAAGCCTTTTGATGAAAACAGTTGACGGTCGCATCGGATCCCTGTACGTGACGTTGACGTTTCCTTGCATCCATAGGATTAGCTCCTGCCTCACGAACTCCGCACGGTTGATAAATCCCGCCTGCTACGACTCACCGGGTGCGAGTCGTTTCTCATGTGCTCTACTTGCTAACATCACGTATGTGCGATGCGATCCCCCACCATTTTAGCCTTCCTGCTTGCAGACAACGTTATGAGGAAGAAATATCAGACGTTCAGACCCAAATAAAAACTTTGTTCCCCACCACAACACGGGCTTCGATAGGGAACCTTCCAGGATCACGAGCAGGACCTCCTGTAATGATACCCATGTGAACTCCTACGAGGTGACCACCACTGGGTGCACATGGGTTTCATTACTAACGGTCATTTTCCAGGCGGAAATGTGTATCAGCATGTTGGGGTAGGATCACTCATTCTCTCCAGATCACCGGATGGTTTTCCGAGATGGTCTGTACCTTTCCACATCATCATGGGAAAGGCTCACAAAGAGTGAGGATGAGACTCGTCGCCAAGTGATACGCTTGGGGACACGGCTCGAAGGTCCTGGCGCATATATTGAAGGCAACGATCGCTAGGAAAATTGTCCCATGCTTTGCCACTACGACACTACACCTTCCATTAGTGACCCATGAGTGGTATACCTGGCCCGTTTTGTGAGTCTAATCCCTTTCACATTCACTATTTGAAACAACCTCTGTCTATGCTGCTGGGGGAGAAATTCTCACGATCGCCACACTTTCTAAATTGGGCCATCTTGCCACGTCACCAGCCCGCAACTCTTCCTGGAATTGTCTGCTGACTCGTTCTACCGAGATGGAGCCGATTTGCGCATACCGTTTGATGCTGAGGGAAAACCTCGTCAGGACCCATTACCTGTCGTACTGGGGTCGGTATTCGCCGAACAAACCCTAATCCGCATTCTGCCTCGATGCGTTCATAGCTGATCCCATATGACATTCGGCTCTGCCTTCTCCTCCCTTTTCCAAGGGCGAAAGCTCGGGATTCGATTTTTTTTACCCACTTCCATCAAGCTCTGTCGTTTTTTATTGGAGAAGCCGGCAACCTACCACAATTGCTCTGTGTTGTCTGTCTGGTGTCTGATGATGACTCAGTGGAAGGTATGGCGATATCCTCCGTTGCACCAGAGCCGTTCGTTCATTGTGTCGGGATTTTATGGGAAATTCTGCCTGCCGCCGGGTCACCGCAGGTTTAGCCCAATCATCGCCCTAATAGACTTGCACGGTCTTCTGCCTGTGATGTCACTGATCGTTCACCAGATTTTCAACGCAGGCTAATTCATGGCGTATAACTGGAAGTTGGACCTTCGACGCTTTGACAACTCCCCAAGGCCGCCCCGCGCGTTTGTGCCATGGGAATTTTTTTCACAAGTCACCTGACCTCATGGCCACCCGTGCGTGGTCCATTTAAGACGCGTCCGACCACACTGCTCTCCTTGTCCCTACCTTTGTCTTCTCGCAAACTCCCAGCCGTACCACACACGCTATCAGAACCCCATGAATTTTCACAAGGATCGAGTCTACCAACCCTCTGTGCTCTCACAATCCGCGCGATCTGCCTTACCCGTCTCGACCACTAGTAAACCCGGCCACCCACGCGCGCCGACCCGCCAGATCCACCCAGCGACCCCCCGCGATGAACCATTCGAGCCACACGATCGACTTCATCTGCACTCAGACCACCGATCTCTCATGAAGCCCCCTCTCTCTTTGCCATACCTTTCCAGCTCTGCCTCGACGCCATCTTACACGGCGGATATACCTTCACCGGTTCCCTCGGTGAGAACACCGTCTACCTGTCACTCATCCCTACAACCTCCCTCGATACGTCCGTCTCCAATTCAGCCACCCCTGGCTTCCCTCTCCAGCGAACCAGCTCACTCCGGTTCTTCTAAACGTGCTCGCAAGCATACTCCTCGCTCGCCGAAACTCCCGTCCCAACATTCCCCTGTAGAACTCCCTCTGGAACGAGCTACCAAGAGGCGAAGGGTGAACGCCGGTCGTTTAAAAACTGTGACCAACAACAGAAGCTCCCAACCATCTGCACCCTCCAAGCCATCCCCTCTGAGTCAACCCCCGATCGTCAGTTCACCACCACTAGAACCAAAGCCGCAAAAGAAGAAAGCGCCTCTCCACCCATTGGCTGTCGACTGGAGCCGTCCAGTGAAACTCTACGACTTTGACCCTCGACCACCGCCACGTCCTTTGAACTTACGGGGGGACCGTGCGCCGTTAACCCCATACCCCGAAGTTCCGGAGCCGAAACGCTCGCTGGAGGACGAACTCAGGGGGCCGATTGATCCGGAGGTTGCCAAGGAGTTCGGAGAACTGTTGTGGGGACAGCAGAAGCGGACACAAGAACAAGGTGGGAGTGACCTTGACCCATCACTCTTCCTACTCGGACCCGTTTCTGCGTCAGACGATAGGCCTTCTAGCCCAGACCAGGAATCAACCCTTATCCGTTCACTACCGGAGATGGCCATGTTGTACGGCCCTCCGCCTCGGAACAACGAGTCCATCCACCTCGGGGAGAGTCTCACGAATCCGAATGTCATCGTTGTGGATGATGAAGAAGACGGTGGATTCGGGGAAGTGTTGGATCTTTATCGCGGCGCGGTTCAAGGATCCAACTTATCGAGGGAACTGGAGTTTGCGATTGGAGCTAGTGGCGAGTGGGTTACCACAGGGTGGGAGGATGTTAGCTCTCTCCAAGTTAGTGTCAAGCGCGGGACTCCCGGCCCTCCGTCCTTCGGAGAGCGACAAGAGTCTCGTTTTCTTACTATAACAGAGTACAAACAGGCGGTCGAGGCGGAGAAGGCGCTGCCAGTGCCGGAGTCTGCGATACCCAAGCAAGAATCCCCCTTCGGTATCGAGTGGTCTTATAGTTGCCTCGGATACGCAGCGGGGAGGGTTGTTGACCTACGGAAGGCTACAATGCGCCGGTAGTGAGGATTTTGACAAGTTGCTTTGCATTGTGATCGGTGGGTGTTTTTATCTCATCCCAATGATTTTCGTGTATTGTCTCTCGATACCAGTGTCCTACTCTAATACCTGATTCCGACCTTCGAGTGGGCAGAAAATGAGCAATCCTAATTTCCAGAGGTTTGGCATCGCTGGTACCGGTCACCAGCGGCCTTCGGTGTTGGCAGCGAGACCCTCAAAAAGACAAAAAACTGACCCATCCGATCGCCATTGCACACATAAGTCCCTTCTTCCGCAGGTCGTTCACATGTGGCATGCTCGAAATGAGTGACTATTGACCACTTCTGGGAGTTCGCTAGCCATATTTTGCTTAGGGCAACCTTTGAATGTTCGAACAACTCGGGATGAGCTCACTTTTTTGCCATTGCATACTGTGCGTACACTTCTCCAAAAATTAAACGTCGAAAACATGCCATAAGAAACCTATAGAGCGAAAAACCGCCAGCGGTAAAGGATTGGGGGTTATTCGATTCGTGATCGCGTGAATACGGCTACAAAATGGATTGGGAAAATAAGATAGCAGAATAAGGTTACAGCTAATGACACAGGGTCAGTGAAAAGATGCTGCGGACAGGAGGGAGGAATGCGACGGGAGTACGAGAACGGAGTCGGAGGACCGCGTTTGCAGAACACGGTTTGAAGCGCGTGAAAGATGAGGGTATTTGGTGTGCTAGACCTTCTGTCGGGTGAGTCAGTCACTAGTATCGAGCGGTGTTTGAGGCCAAAGACTAACCTAACAGTAAGAACTGTGGAGGAAAGATCATGAGATGACGCAGTAACTGGACAGTGAACTGGCGCTCGGACGATCTAGGTCTAATGGAAAGTCGAAGAGATCAAGAGAAGATCCTTCAGGGGGGTTTGCTGAGGATGACGAGACTTGGTCGTTCTCGAGATAGTCATGTTCGAATGACAGGACCAGCGATGAATCGATACGGAAAAAAGAGTCCATTGTTGTGCGCGGCTGGAAGATGAGTGGGTGGTGCAGTGAAAGCTGGGCGAATGGAGCGGCGTTGTGTGAAGGATGACGCATTGTTTCTCAAGTTTTATACAGACCGCTTTGCGGGCTTCTCTTTTGTCCCCCCCGACTAAAGCAGCAATGGCTGGCACGACTTGGGGCATTGAGATTCCTTTTTTGGAAGGGTCGTCACAATAGTCACAAGCGTGGCGTGACACGGGTGAAGTACTCACCACTCAAAAGAAACAAGACAATGGGTCGCTAGGGCTTCGCCTGTGGGGTGTCATCGCGTTTCAGAGCACAACAAAAAGCCCCATTCAGAAAGCTTCACTCAACTGAACTGCACCCACCGGCTGAACGAATCCCAGGATGATCGGATTCAAGCTCTTCGCTGCGATCGTGTGAGACGATGGACAGCAAGCCCGATGGGCGTGCAGTCAGGCTCTCGTGGTCAGCGCCGCCGTGCTCGCGGTTTGATCTAACAGGATGGTGGGAGGCGTGAATGCTGGACGCTGTGGATTGCACCCTGATTGCACCGTTCAACTTGAGGTACCACTACCAGCGTGAACCGCTCCCGCGCGCGCTCGTGTCACATGATGCATTATATCGTTACGTAAGCGTCACGCGTCGAACAAAGCAACGACCAGCGTCATTGTTCTCCGAAAACAGCCACGTTCTTGCGCGCTCTTTGTCCTCGGTCCACAAAAACAAGGCCATGAAAGAACGAATGGTCATCGTTTCACCCCCTGGGCCTCACCTATCCCATTTCTCCAATTCCCCCAATGACTGGCCTCCTCTATCCTCTCTTCCCCGTCGCATCCTTCCTCGCATTTGTACTCGTCTTACTGCCATTGCCATGGCACCTCGAAGCATGGAACTCGGGGACATGCTACTACATGATGTGGACTGCACTCGCTTGCCTCAATCAGTTCGTCAACTCTGTAATATGGGCGAACGACGCCATAGACAGGGCCCCGGTTTTTTGTGATATCTGTGAGGGGATTCCCTTCATCCAAAAAGACTTAGCTCAATCATGTATAGCCACCAGGATAACTCTCGCCGCATCAGCCGGTATCCCTGCGGCATCTATGTGCATCATCCGCAGATTATATAACATTTCTAAGATCCAAGCGGTCGCTACCACCCACGCCGAGGTATGCACCTCCCCGTGCTGCATTTCTCCTTGCATTGACATGCCAAACAGAAACGCCGGGTTGTTCTGGTAGACACCTTGATCTGTGTATTATTTCCGATACTGTGCCTGCCCTTGGGTGTGTATATTTGCCCTCTCCCCCCTCGTCTCCTTCCTGACAAATCCATCCAGCCTATGTTGTTCAAGGGCACCGTTTTGACGTCATCCAGGAGGTCGGATGTCACGCAAGCGTGGTCAATACTCTGCTCTCGTACTTCCTTGTGACTATGTGGCCTATCCTGTTCGGTCTCATCTCTTTCGTGTACTGTGGTACGTATCATCCCAGAACCTGGGTGCCATTCGCTGAAGCGCTCTTAGTTCTCACGATGCGATCGTTCCTGCAAAGACAAGCCCAGTTTGCCGAGTTCTTATCCTCGAACAAGGCCTTGAGCGCCAGCCGATACTTCCGTCTCATGGCCCTCGCATGCATCGAAATAATGTGCACAATACCCATCTCTATCGTCTTCACTGTTCTGAACCTCAAGGCGGAACCGTTTGAGCCATGGGTCAGCTGGGAGGACACACATTCTAACTTTTCTCGGGTCGTGTTGATCCCGTCTGTTATCTGGCGCCAAACCAAGCTGGTGGAGGTTTCCATCGAGTGTGGGCGCTGGTCTCCTTTGTTTTGCGCTCTGTTATTTTTTGCTTTCTTTGGCTTCGCCGAGGAGTCGAGGAAGAACTATAAGTACGGAGTCACGGCGTTGCTCACCGCTTGCCGCCTCGGGAAGAAGGACGATGGATCATCATCGACCAAAGCCACAATCTCATCCAAGTACGTTCAACTTCCGCTATGCTGTTACCCGTAGCATAATCTGACCTACCATTCCTAGGCTTCGTCAACTTACTCTCCTCTCTTATGCAAAATCTTCTCGAACCTCTTTGCCCGTGTATACTCCTCCCCCTCCGCGATACCAACCACCAAACACTCCTTCTTCGCCCACCTCTCTTGATGAGAAGCACTTCGTGCCTTTATCGTCAACCTCAGAATTTTCTTTCAGAGCTTATCAGAGACTCTCAGACCCTGATGTGCCTCGGCCGCCAAGTCCCGCGGCCTCTCGAGCGTCACGGACGTCCATCGTCGATTACTCCACCTGGGCTAGTCTGCCTTCCGCGGGTCCCCAGACCACATCCTTCGATGATCCCACGCCCTAGAAACTCTCTGCGAACGAAATCACGTCCCACCCCCCACGAAATCCACAACGATACCCTCCATATGTTCGTTCTACGCTATTCCACCAACGGAGGTCGTTGGGATCTAATTCGATTCCCTTGCACTTCGTTACACTTGAGCTTTTTTAGTTACGATATACCATCACTTTGTTCCGGCAGCACCGGTGTTCTGCCGTAGATCATTTCACGCTTATTGTTGTATCTCTATCGTTAGTGTACCGTGTAGCATGTATCCAATTCCGCAAGAATGAAACGTACGACCACTGCACTGTAGAATGTAACGTGCGATGGAAAAACACGACGGGATCCGCCATCATTGAGCTCGTTCCGCCCCCGGGAGTGCCATTTGACTGGCAAGGCGTCAACAGGATAGTGAAATCGGGACCGGAAACTTTTTCATACCCCTTTGATCTCCTATGAATCACGTCCCAGGAGTGAAGGTAGTGGAGAGTCCCAGTGTTGTGCCGGCCAATGGCTAGCGACACAATGCCAATGGCCGTGCCAAATCTCGACAAATCGCCGCGATATGGCCGTAGCTTTCGGAGGTTTCCGTTCTCACGCCTCCGCCAAGGGAGATGCGCGATATCAGCTCCCGGAATTCTACTTTGTACCTTCCTCCGAGAAGCCGAAACCGTCCTTCCCATCAGGTGTTCCCATTGGTTCGGCAAAGTTCAGAGGTGCAACCGGGCAAGACCGAAAGCTAGCAGCCATTTCGCCTTATGGCTATAACCAGTGGCATCGCTTAGCTCTGGCCGTAAGCTTTGGGTTTTCGCCATTAGCCGTCCAACACTGGACTGGAGACCCTTCGCGACGTCGGAAAACTGGAGACAAGAGTACGCATGGGAGAAATTCAACTAAAAGGGCACCTCACAATTCAGCTAAGTTTGCTTCCGGTTGCTTTTTGATGTATTGCGGCAGGTCTACGTTGCAGCGTTGTGCGAGTGATTCACAAGTGAATCACTGCGATCACTTGTGACTTTTTTACCGTGACTTAAGTTGCTAACTGAGTGATATGCTTACCGACGAGCGTGAGAACACGGCCGACGGCATTGCTGAGCATGACCGTCTCGTTTTCTTTGATTTTCCGCGCACGTGCATTTGATGTCAAGGGTCTGTCGCCACCGCCTGGGAAATTTCTATATATGGTATGCCGACGCTCAGAAGTTAAGTTAAGTGAAATCACTCAAGTTACCAGACTTAAATATTTTCACTTGATAACTGAGTGATTTACCGTAACTTGCACAACACTGCTACGTTGGGCATCCAATTCGAAATGAGTTGGAGGGGAAAGAGAGTGGCGCCTAAGAGGATCACGATGTTTGGGTGTTCTAAGCGCTTCCACGTTGCTACCCCTTCACAGAAGCTCTGCGGGTTTCGTGTGTCATGACTGGCTGGAGGGCGGCGGTATCGATACGAACCCTCTTAGATAGTGGTAGGTATTTCTGATGAGGCACCCTCACGCGATTGACGCGAACCTTGGAACCGTCGAGTGTGGCCAGGTAGACGTCGCCGTAGCCTCCCGTAGCAAACGGGTGATGATTGATGATTAGCCGGTGGGAAGGGAGCTGGCACAATTGTGGCAGCGTCGTCCTGGAGCCACATATCTTTCTAAGTTCGATAGACATTTCTGAAAAGTGGGGCTAGAGGAATCAAGGTCGTCGAGAACCTACGTTGGACTGAGTGAAGATTAGGAAGGAGTGACCAGTAGCGACGCACCTCATACAGATAGTCAACGAGCCCCGTCAAATCACTCTCTTGGAGGTTTGGTGCACGTTGTTCGCACTCCGGGTGGTGAAGAATATCATCGAGTTGGCGGGGAAAGTCGGGCAATAATCTGTCACAATTACGGAGTTGTTGCGGGATTGAGGAACTGGGAGCAACCATAACGACCACCTTTTACTGGGCGGGCTACACGAGAAGGGAGGCACACCATAGGGCTTCAAGGTTGCGGATGAATCTCGGACGATCGGTGCTGGTGATCGATTGACATCTTGATTTCCAAAACGACCTACGGCTTACTGTTTCCACACCCGCGGGAATCGCTACTCTCAGGCTGGTCCTCAGCGGGAACCACGGTCAGCACGGCAGCATCACGCACATCTCTCTTTCCAAATTTCCCTTTGGTGGTTTTTGAATTTCAACTATCCTCGTGTCAATGCAGTGCCCGACATCGGGGGCTAGCGGAATTATATGAGCGTTAGATTTTCAACTCATTGATCGCGCCAACACTCAATATTCAATATTCAATATCCAACATTCGACGTAACATCCGGCACCGATTTTGATATATGGGGCTACGGCTCCGGAATAGGTGTTGGGTGCTCCTTGCGCGCGGATGATTCTAGCCCATAGCTAAGTCATCTGAGGTCTCTTAGTTTGATGACTCAAGGGCTAGACGGCTGGTCCGGCCCAAAATTCGCAGCGGTTTGCAAAAAACAGGTTGAGCATCTCCCTCCGCGATTCGCCCTCATTGACTTCTGATTAGCTCCGCTTTGCAATGACATTGTAAACAATCAACTCAGTGCGACATCGCTATCGTACCTCCCTCTGCCATCCGGTCATGAGCAACCTACCAGAATGTCCTGGTTCGGCATCATAGCAAAATTTTCTTGACCAGATGTCAACACGTATCTTTCATAGACCTGTGAAGCCTTGATATTGGGGGCCGTACTGCAGAATGTTCTACCGCAACGGGGATCATACTCCCCGAAGTTGCGACACTGAACATTTGGATCGCCGTGACACACTAGGCTTCTCTCTAACGCCCAAACGTCTCCCTCTTATTCCGCCCGGAATCCCACAGTTTCACGTAACCAGATGACTTGTTACTACGGTGAGTTTTCCATGGGAAAGCATACGTTCCGTGGTTTCCAACCTGAAACAACTTCAGAACATTTGTGCGCGCCCTTCAGGCGCCCCTCCTACAAAGACGGCCCCGATTTCTCCATGCCTTGTCCTGAACCGTCTTCAATGAGGTGCCAGGCGGTTATACAGATACCGACAATACGAATTTCTGGGTGATTGCCTTCCGAAAGCACTTTGATCGCGTGCTATGGAACTCAGCACATGCGACCCTGTGAAACTCGACATGGTTCATATTATGCACTGTGGTGTTGTCGGAGCATTAGTGCATAGGTACCACATGGATACAACACTCTTGTAGGTTTTCCAGATAGTCGTCGCTAGGTCGTCCACATCTGCTTGGTGCGTGTGATCAGTCCCTTGCTCACGCACGGATGATGTACTGATGAAACTCTGCTCCAAGCGCCATTTTCTGAAGGGCATCCGAACGGTAGCACATGGAAGGTGGAGAATCCTGCTAATGACAAGGACAATCTTTCGGGGAACTCTCCGGTGACGGCGCTAAAGAGGATAACTCTGAGGGGTGCTGTGCGGGTGCCTGCCGGGCGCTCGTGGACGGATTACGGACTTGAGAAAAACCAAAAGGCCTGCTACATAGCCGCCTGAGATTGTAGGCGCCCCAGCCTGCTACTGCAAAGCGCCCCGCTTCACGATCAAGGCCAATTCCGCCATCATCTTCGTTCAGTCCATGAAACCCTAGAAAACCAGGTCGGATTTAAAGGTACACCCGAGATGCTTGGACCGCCACACCACTTCTCCCTACAGCCCTAGAGTCACCTACCTATGCCCTCAACGTACTTCCACGAGATGCACTTCCCTGATCAGGAAAACCAATACTTTCCGGGAACCTACCCCGAACTTCCTCCGTTTAACCAGTACCTCCAGGTCGTCACATACCAGGGTGCGCTTCGGGAGTTAGGTGTTGCGCTGCCTATGCAAAATCCAACGCTGTGGGACATTCCAGACACTTGGAGCCAGTCCCCAACACTGTTCTCAACTTCGACTCCACCCCCCCTCGCTTTGCTATCGAGTGCGACAGAGGACTATCGCTCGCACGTCAGTGTCCCATTCTCAGGGTTCTCCGAGGTTAGACCCCAGGTCAGTTCTTCCGCTGTTTATCGATTGGGGAGGTTTCGCCTGATAGACCACAGTCAATCGGTCCACCGCCCGACGCAGACGTAGCCACTGGACTGAACAATGGGGGCAAGGATGACGGCGGGGAAGATCTTCATGCTCACCTTAGCCCGAGTTCACACAAACTAGTGCCCCAAGTCGTTTATATACCTCCCAGGCAACAAAAGAAGTCTGGCGATCCCCAGAATATCGAATTTCGTGTCCGTGGTGAGAAAGGGATTCGGCTCTCTGATGCTCTGGAAAAGAGATGGGGCGATTTCGAGGGTCGGGACGATAGCCCTTTGTCCGGAGAGAATCGTGCTCAGATCACGCTTAGGGTGCTGGTGAGACATCTTGTTATCTTCCACACTTGGACCGCAAACAATTGACTTTTTTCCCAGATTGTTGGGTGTCCACCCTGGGAATCAAAGGTGAAGTTGGATAAAATCCCCACTCACACGATTAAGACTCATAGGCATTTAAGATTTCTACGGTGGACTATACCTCAAAGCGACAACCAATCACTCTAGAGAAATTGGCGAATGACGTCGCGAGGAGTGTCAAGAGGTTTCTCGAGGTACGACGACGGCCCACAGAATCGAAATCTTTGCTCTCGGCACCTGACATATCTCATGCAGAGGGAGACGGAGAAGGGTCACGATGATCATTCAACCTGCCATTGGCAAAACACAATGTTGCTGAGCAACATGTACCTTACCCGCTTGGTCCGGGTTTCTACCGGTTCGTGGCAGCCTGAACTTTTCGTGGCACAGCAACCTACTTGAACAAGGCTCCCGGTGTGGTTAGTTTGAATTCCTAGAATGGTAACGTGAATCATCTCCTGAACGGTTCAACGATGACGTTTATCTTGGAACTTGCTCCTTTTTGTGTGAAGGTCGCCAATATACTATCTCTGATCGGCACCGACGTCAACGATTTCTCTCGCTGGTCAAAATAATAGATAAAATAGAGTATACATGTAAGGTTTCATAATACACTTATCGTACGGTCCGATGCCGGTTTCATCTGTTCAAGTACTGATGATCAACGAAGAAGTTGTTGGATACGACAAGCGGGCCTCCATTGGCCGTCGTGAATTCGAAAGATCGCGGAGAGAACGGGAGCGGCGATCTACGGTTAGTGTGGAAACAAAGCATATAGGGTCAGGTATCGCCGTGTTGCAGGTTGTATCTGGAGGACGGTGGGGCTTGTAAGACGACGTGATCGCTTCGACCCACCTCATATCGCGACAAGCCAAGCTCAAACTTTATGTGACCTCCTAGTGACGTCCTGTAAATCCAAAGTCGTAAGATGTGGGAAAGTGACAAACGCTAACCCGGATAAAAATAAGCTTTTGTGCCAAATCAGTAGGCCTGGTCTCCGCACAGCAAGAACCCCAACGACGACTGTTCCTACGGCGCGACCGCTGATCACTTTCTCATACGCCTCGAGAAAATCTCTGGAGGGGTACACAGAAGCAATGTATCAATATATCAAGTCCCAAAGCCCCGTCAGAGAAGGGAAACAGATAAACGGATCGAAACTTATCCTCGGACAGGAGTCATGTAATCGTCTCAAATTGCTCCTTCAAAGGACGCACAGAAACGATGCTGCATAGTACCACACATTCCTGTCAGCAGAAACCACCTCGACGGTATAACGGGCTGAAAAAACTCACGCCAATCGTCTTTTCGTGCCCCCGAGCCAACGCGGGCGGAGGATTAAGTCCCAAAGAAATCCGAGAGCGGAGATGAAACCAGAGGGCTTGGGTCCGCATGTGACGAAGATACCATCGGGTTTGAGATACGCTTCGGAGCGGGTGTACAAAAAGGTGACATCTATACCGACCGACCGCTTCCACGAACGAAAGCGCTGAACTCGTCCGATTTGAAGCATTCAGCGAGGGATTCATGAACGGGGCAACGGTTTAATATACGACCTGATGGAGGAAAAGGCCCACGAGAAGTGGTGATTGCGTTGATGCATGTGAATAGACTTATCTGTACCTCAGGCCTCAGCTCCCAACTGTTCGACCGACTCTGCATCTCTTCCGGAAGTGCCTGCAGCCACCCTGATCCCGGATGACTTGCGAACTAAACGGCGTACATCCCGAGGCTTGTGCTTGTGCTGCTGATGAAAACGAATGGACCAGGTTATTGTCTCAGCTTTGTCGTTTCAGAGAGATCCCGACACGCGGTTAAGGCCACTCCAATTGCACCAGATGCTTGCACGGGGGTCAAGTAATGAAACCTGGGACTTTGTCATCAAGGGAAACCCCTGTCGAGGGATCCGCGTCCGCAACCTCTCCGGCGAACTCGAGCTCGACAGGTCGTTTCAAGAACGGATTTGAGAGGAGGTTCATGAGCAGGTAGGCTCTACAGAGGTTTTCAGCGAACAAATTTGTGCGATAGGTAAGCCGGAGGTAACGCACACATTGTAAATGATACGGCTTGATCGCGAACGAGTAGGTAGAAAATTTTTCAAATATTTCCACGTTACGACCTCACGGGAAACATCTGCGGGACTCACTCGTGAGGACAGGCACGAAAAACAAAGGTGTCGACGACGCACCTTGGTGGCTAGGACTTCCTAGTTGTGGCACTCACGGCCGTTCGGCACAGACTGAGTGCATGGGGATGTGGTAGGCCTTTACAAGGTCAGAAAAAACGTGCACGACGTCGGGAGAATCGGTTTCAAACCGCGCATGCTTTAAAGTCCGTATAGACACGACAGAGACCATCGAATGGCCCACGCTAGGTCAGTTGCATGATAAAAAAGGAACACGAGGACGCGCGTTGTCAGAGTAGGTAACGAACCACGCCAGGTCATATCAACCCCAAGTTTTGGAGCAGACCGCTCGTACTCCTTTCCGTGGAAGCCGTTGGTGACATCAGTCATCTCACATGTTGATTTGGCACGGCTCGAGTCGGAGAGTGTAGGTTGGGTTGTAGCGCGTGCGGATCACCGCAATCTCACCGCCCCGGCATCTGGGAATAAACTCCGAGAGTCCGAATACCCGGATAGGCAAAGATTGAATGTCCTGCTCAAACTGGCGGGATCCCGCGCATTCCGCGGGGACATGTTCGAGAGCACTCGGTCACAAGTATCTCCCATTCACAGAAAATTAGAGTCTGCGGTAAAGACTTGATCAAATAAACATCAAGACCACCCTCCTTTGCGCTCGGTGGGGAATTAATACCACATGGTCCGGGGATTGACCTCACATCGTAAATCAGGGTAATACAATCAGATCGCCGAGGAACCTCCGCGCCTCGTTCCGAGCTGTAGGAGGGCCGCTCAGTTCGGCGTGCAAGTTATGAAGAACGGTGGCACCCACCAATATGCGGGGGGCACACGGTCCGTTCCCACCGTCTCGCAAGTTCATATATGTTCAAACCTGACGGTGGCCTTGGCCCGACACTTCTCCAAGAACCTCCCAGGAACGACGGTCCGAAACTCCCCAAACACGTTCGGGACCAACGCGTTAAAGACGATCTCCAGCTTCTCACCGGTCCCGTCCAGCTTGTCAGCCATCTTGAGAAACAACGCGTCCAAACCGGCCCAGGCGCGGATGTTGATCTCCGAATCTATCTCGGTGGATATGGAGGGGAAATCGGCGTCGAACGTGACCTTTCGGATCCGAATCGAGGTGGCGGTTCGGAGGATTTTCTCTATCCAATGACTTGGCTTTCGGAGATGAACGAGGCTAAGCGTCACTTCTTCGAGGCTTTTGAACGGGGATAGATCGATGAGCGGGGTTTCAGAGGTGTCGTCTGTGTGGGGGACCGATAACGCAACGTTCGAAGACATGTGAGGGATCGATGAAACGAACCACGGAGACAAAAACGCACCGAGGTAAATCCTAGCCACTTTCGCCGTCTTAACCGTCCTTTGGCACGCGATGAACAGATCCTTCAGGGACTTCGGTGTTTCGAACCTGCAATTCTCCACGCACAGCTCCTCGAATGCCATCGGAAGCGGAGGATCGACAAAGGGTGCGGTCATCGGGGTTCCATCGGATTTGATATCCATCAACGTCAGCTTGCCCCGGAACCTGGGAGTGACGACGGGTCTCGGAAGCGATATCGTGCTCTTTGCGAGCGCGAGGTTGTCGAGCTTGAGGTTGTCCAGTTTCGGAAACATGCAGACGAAGTACAGGAGCGTGTCCGGACTCACGGTCGAACGCCCGACGCTCAGCGAAGTCAGATGTTCCGAGAAATGGCCGAAAAATTGACTAAGCGAACGCTCGTCAAAGAGGGTGAAATCCAGGCCGGCCAACGTGAGGGATCTGACGTTGGGGAAGGAGACAAAATCATTGAGGATCGTTGCGAGGATGTCCGGGATGATCCACTTGGACTCGCCGTCCTGAGCGAGAATTAGAGAACGAACGTGATGAGTGGACCGACCGAGGCCAGCTCCGAACCAGGATTGGAAATCGTAGAGGGATTGTAACTTGAGATGGACGAAGAGGTGATGACGAGTCCGATCGACCCAGTCTGTCGAGACGAGGGAACAAGCACGAAGGGTCTGTGTGTCTCCAGTGAAATTGTCGATAATCTCGTCGACAATCTCTTGGGGTAGAGGCGGTACGACCATTGCGAAGGGGGAGAGAACGGTTGAGGAGAGAGTTGAGGATGACGTGGAGGCCCCGGGGTCTGTCCAAGTTTTTATACGTACCGTCTCCGACTCCGATCACCTGGCACGGGCCACCCCAACCTTATCGCGGACATTGACGAGAGGTTTGTCCGACCCACACGCCACATGATGAGACAAGCTGGGTCTGAGCGCTGAGCTTGAAGTTCACCATCAGTTGACCCATCCCATTCCTTAGCGCTTAACTACCGGCCCGGTTAATTCCCGTATCTGCGTCAGCTCGAGCCTCGACCTGGTTCCCTCTAATTAAAATCGCCGAACGACACACTCCTTCTGGCCTTATCTACGAGCAGGATTGACTCCAATGATAGAGCCCCCCCTCCGGCTCCTCTTCCTACAGGGAACAACCCCGCATCCACGAACATCTACGACGCGTTGTGTCACGAATCTTCTCAATCCAACCCCTTCGTGACTTGAGTAAAGCGGCATAACTTAACCACCCCCAACACTGTGTCGACTGTGACGTGCACAGAGGAGAATTCGTCAGATACATCCACCCAAGATCCGACACCGCATGGACACATCGTGATCGAAACGGTAGAAAAAGCCCCACCTGTCCTCAAACGCCCTCACCCGACAGAGTCTGCGACAGGATGATCCCTATCCCGCGACGAAGTCTCCGCCACTCCACCTCAGTGATCCTCCTCACAACCCTGCGTTTCGTGCCCTTCCAGCTGGATCGTTTCTGTTTGTTCCCCGCGATAAACGGCAAAACTTAGCCCTTTCGACACCGTCGTCGAAGTCGATGGATCGTCCGCCGTCGCAGTTCGTTTGATGTTCAGCAAGATCCGACAACAGATGATGCTGTGGGATATCCGAGTGGCCGTGCCCATGATCGGACCGTACTGAGGCTACACAAAACGGACGTTATCAGTAGCGTTGTGTGCGGGGATCAATCATCAGAAGGAGGTGGGAATGTCCCGCTTACCGGTGCTAGCGCGAGAGTAAGAATCGCGGAAAGAGACTCGGCTACGTTTCATCGGCTTAGCGTCGAGTTTCTAGGTTCGCAGATTGGTCGCATCGCTCACCGAACAAAACAAGAAAGAAGAAGACACCTGACACAGAAGGCCCTTTTGTCAATTTTGTCGAAAGCGGTTGGTGAACAGGCGTACTGTCACGGTAGATCACCCTCATCAACGGGGTACCTGATTTATCTACAGCAGCTCGATGAACGTCACCGATAGAGTGAGAAGTGAGCAGGGAAACATACAATCGCGGAACCCCTTCAAAACGGTCAAGATCACAACAACTGCCGTCAGGTTTTGTCAGTACGCGCGCGGGGGTGTGTGGAGGACGAACTGATGCCTACTGAGTTCAAATACGAGGAGTATCAAAAAGTCTATGGAGATTATAGTATCGTCCCGCTCGATGTAGCAGCCAATGAACAAGGGGCTAGGCGGCGGGCCGACTGATCACATCCTCTCTCGCGTAAGCATAGGTAAACCACCGGAACTTGAAAATCGCTCACGGGTCGTGGTGCCGAGATACCTGGCGGTAATTATGATTCCGGTCACCGTCCCCACCTGAAATCACGGTGAATTCGGAATATCCCCGGACGAAATTATCCTGGGGGGGGGGAGGCGTACTGTGTAGACGATTGATAGAGGGATTGAGACCCACTTCGACCCAGAGTATAGCGCATGGGTCCTCAGAAGAAGGATGACTGAAAAATGGCCTGGGGTGAGCGTTCAATACGACAGGTGACGCTCCGATGACTGACATTCTGAGACAGATATACACAGGATGCTAGTCCCTGTTTCCGACCAGCGATATTTAAATATGATTGAACTCCGAGGTATGGCTTCCTTCGCTTACAGTTGGCGATTTTATAGAGGATGCTACATGTCTGAGGTGTTTCTTTAGGTCAGATCGTGGCAGCCGTCGAAAAGACATTCGCACCTACACTATGGTTTACTGCGCCATATGGCGTAATGTGTGCTACAAAAATAGAAGGATCCTCGTCAGCGTCCCGTCCGTCCGCGCGATCTCATAGTGAGGATTCAATGGAGTCGGACTCACTGACGAGCCTGATCGGTAGATCGTAAAACGTCCCGTACCGCGATATGATGAAGAGGACCTTGCCGATATCCCACTTGCGTCGCCAGACGTACTCGATTTCTTGATCGAGAAGGATGAGCCAGTCGTGTACCTGGTGATGGTGAGCAGCCGTGAGACATGGACGGGACTGTGGACGACTAAAGCTTCTCCTGGCGGAACAGGCGCGGCGGAACGAATGACCTTACCATGATGGTCAAGAAGGAGACTTGAGTAGTGATGATGAGAAAATGAGAGCTTTGGATGGAGTCTGGAGCCCGAGGACTTACGGTGGGTGTACTGTAGAATCGAGTAGGGATTAGCTGGCAGCGTCGAATGACGTCCCTTGAAATCTCAGGTGATAAACTCACAGTGACGATCTGCAACTGCCAAGCAATGGAGATGTCCTGGGGATCCGTGACAGTACTCGCCATCTCGTCTACTCAAACTGGAAGTGACTCTGGGTGAACGTGCGAGGATGGCAGAAATGTCGTGGCAGGGGTCCGAGTGCAGAAACGTCGACACTCGTGGTCTCCTTTTCATCCCTTGCTACGACTCGGCCCTGGCTTCTTCCGCCGTTGTCTGTTTCACAGCCTTCCTAACATTGCACGTGGAGGGTTGTGATCCAGCAACACATCCGAGGGTCGAGACCTCAGGCGCCTCAAGCTCAGGGCGTTATTGCTTCCTTCGTATCGTCTCGGCCGAACACGGCTACATAGAAAGCTGGTCGAGTGCCAGATCGATCGGCGATCAAACAATGACCGGGCGGCAACTTACACTTAATGCGCTAAACCGGGCTTTGTCGTCGGTCGCGTGCACCCCCGCGGCTCGCGCAATGCCTGAGAAGTATCCAGAGCAGGTTTCGCCCCCCAAGTGATTTGGGGCGAGCGATGAACTGGGGCCCTGTATCCGGAGGAGAAGCTGGAGAGAGTCAGAAGCGACGACGTGTGGTGTGTATTCAGTCGCACACGCGGACGGTACTGATGCAGATTCTCTGAAGGGTGACCGGCCTGTAAATTGCTAGCCTTGCATATATTGCTGCGCATGGGGTATTCTGTCATGCGACATAGGCTTTTAATCGAACCTTGGGGTGTTTGTCGACCCGCTAGCAAACCCTAAGCTCCCCTTCCTCTACATATATAAACCCCTCTCGCTCCAATAATCCTTTAGCGAAATACCGAACGCGTCTGAGCCATGTCTGACCCCTCAGAAACACCCCGGGCCGGTAATCCCAATGCCCCACAGATCCAATCCTGGGTGTACATAGTAGAGAGGGAAGTTCTCGCCGGATCTCTCATCGGCGCGATATCCTACGGTACGGCCAACCCACGCATCCTTCTACCGGAAGCTCTTATCTCATCCCGCTCGACCCCGTCATTCTAGGAATCGTCGTCGCTCTGTTCTTCCGGTGTATGAGCGCCTTGCTCAATCCCGTCAACGACATCAGGGGCGGTATAAAGTGGGGACTCGTCGCCCACACTGTGGCCATGTTTTCGTTTTTGACACTGCCCATCGCGGTTGACCTGAACGACCGATCCAACTGCTACATCAACGAAAGAAATTATCCCGGTGACGACGAAATCCCTCCTGGACCTTTTGGAGCCATGTCCCTCATAAACATCGAGGGGCTCCACTTGGCTTATGCTGCTATGTTTCCCCTGAACCAATGGCTAGCCGATGGTCTTTTGGTAAGCTCCGTTTCAAACTCGGTCGCCTAGGGTTTACGCAGGCCACTTCCTCCAGCTCCATCGTTGCCACGTCATTTACTTCATGAACTACTGGGTCATGGTGTTTCCATGTTTAATCTACCTCACCTCTATCGGTACGTGCTCGATTCCTCCCCCAAACTGACGGTGACATGTTGACCCACATCACCGATATATAGTGACCGGTATCGCGTACATCTACGAGCAATCGACAGACGGGTTTTACCTGGAAAGCCTCGGAATTTCATTCTTTTCGATGGCCTTTTCGCTCACCATCCTCCTCACACTCATGATCGTCACACGTCTCATCCTACATAGCAGGGACATTCGAAAGGCCATGGGCGGTTCAAACCAAACCAACGGACGCGGATTGTACACAGCCATCGTCACCATGCTCATCGAGTCGTATGCCCTTTACGCTCTCACCTTTGTAACATACGCCGTACCCTGGGCGATCGACAGTTACGTCGCCAGTACCGTTTCAAAACTCCTCGGCTCGGTTCAGGTCATCGCTCCGTATCTTATTATTCTGAGGGTGGCCAACCGGAGAGCGGTGACGAACGATGTGATCTCTGGGACCGGGAGCGTCGGTTCGCTCTGTTTCGATTTTAAGAGCCAAGGGACGGAGGATGGCGATAGAACCTTTCCAGACGGTTGCCCAGTGAGTATTATGGAGGCGAACGGTGAGGCTGTCTGCGAGCTCGGTGCTGGGTCCGATGGTGCTGTTGAGGAGGTTTTATTGTGAGAAGGCCTTGATCGGTCCTTGGCAACTCTCTACGCCTCGCTTCAGGCCGGGGCTCTTTGTTGTTTTTAACCTTTGCACTTCCCGTACGCGTCTCCCGTTGTTGACTGATGCCTGTACCGAGCCCTCATCCGATCCTGTTTTGGATAAGCACATAGGGAGAGCGGGGCAAAAAGCCTCTCCTTCGTTTGTGTGGAAGTTATATGAGTCAGGCCTGCGAATGAGAGCATGCATATCTAGCTGACACAGCTTGTCGATGGGGAGCAACCGATCTCGAATTCGTCAGTTTTGTACCACGTCTTCTCCTCGTGGGAGTCGCCGAGTCGAAACCGCCCGAGGATTCTTCCTGTTGCGGGGGCTGGGGCGGTGAGTCTAAAAAACAGCCCGGGAGGCGCTCGGCTGTCTCCGGAGACATCTCGACTTTCAGCAAGCCACCATAAATATCCCGAACTGAAACATATCGGTCTCGGTCGCTTAACGTAAAATCTCAATCAGCCTTTCACCGCAACCGGAATCTCGCCGAGGAGATGGGTTTGAGGTAGAATGGGTCGTGTTCCTGGCTGTTCCTGGCCACGCCAAGCAGTAGGGCGCTTCTTTGTTGCAGGTCGTGCGTGCTTCGCATCTCGAGAAACGCAAGGAACCTGGGGCGAGTGGTTTGCGTACTGCTGAAGCCAAGCAAGGTACATATCTATTTCCTATCCAGTCTGACCGGCGGGCGGTGCTGATGCAGAATAGGAGAGTCGATGATCCGACAAACCGTTGCCACGCCCATGTCGAAAGTCGCCTTCCTTTCCTGTTCGTTGGGCGGAGTGCGACATAGGTCCTCAATTGAACTATGTGCTGTTTAAAATCCCCCCTCGCTTTCTCTCTTTACCCTCGCTCTCTCACTTCATCTCGTCCACCATCCTTCACAATCTCTCCCTCCAGTTATACGAGTCTGATTCATGTCTGAGCCTTGGGATACGCCTTGGTCCCATGGCCCCAACGGTCCGAATGTCACATCCTCGCTGCACATCGAGGAGAAGGCAGAGTTCGCTGGGCTTTTCATCACCATGATACTCTATGATACATCCACTCGTGGATCCGTCTAACCGCGCTCACATCACTCATCCTCGTCCCGTTAGGGATCGTCATCACGCTATTCTTCCAATGCATGTCCGTGTTGCTTAGTCCCGCCAATTCCTTTAAGAGGGGTATGAAATGGGGACTCATCGCCCATACCGTGGCCATGTTCTCTTTTCTGACGATAAGCTTCGGCATCTACCTGAACGTCGAATCCACTCGCTACATCAACAACCGAGAATTTCCTCCTTTTCCCGACGAAAGGCTCTTTTCTGGACCATTAGCATACTCGTTATATACGATGGATGACACCCAGCCAGTCATCGTTTTCGTTGTTATGTTCCCCTTGAACCAGTGGCTATCCGATGGCCTGTTGGTAGGTCCCATTTAAAACCCAGTCGCTTGGGCGTCTAACGAAGGATGCCTTCCAGTTACATCGCTGCTATATAATTTATTCTATGAACTATTGGGTCATGGCCTTCCCGTGCCTGGTGTACCTCGCCTCCATTGGTGTGTTCTCAAGTCCTCCCTGGCGGCGGACACGTTGACCAACATTACACATGCAGTGGCAGGCGCCTTGTATATCTACCTGCAATCAGGAGGGGGACTGAACCTGTCGAACTAGACGCTGCATACTACACGATTGCCTTTGGGCTCAAAGTCCTCCTCACACTGCTGATTATCGTACGGCTCGCCGTGCATAACAGGAGTGTTCGGAAGGCCCTAGAGGCTTCAGACATATCCAGCCGACTCGACAGAACCACAGCCATGGTCATCACGATGCTTATCGAGTCTTGTGCCATTTACGCTCTCCCTCTTCCAATGCTCTTCATAGCCTCGGATGGTACCCAGACTTGGGCTCTTAGTAGCATCACCAAATCCCTCTCCGCAATCCAGGTTTGTGCTGCGCTTTGCTGTTTTTTCCCGATCTGTGCGTTGCTGCTGTCTAATTACGGGTAAAAACTAGGTTATCGCTCCGTATCTGATCATTCTACGGGTTGCAAACCGAAAGGCGTTGACGAGCGAAACGATCTCCGGGGCTTCCGAGTCGATTCGTTTCCGGGGACAAAGTCAAGCGACGACGGATGATGCCAGAACCCTTCCTGACGAAAATAATGTGGATTCAACGAATCGATGGAGGTGAATGGTGTAGGTGAGGCTCCCGGCGGGCTAGGTGCTGGGGCAGAGGGTGTTATCGAAGAAATCCCATCGTGACGGGGCACATGAATGGTACTTGCGTTGATATTTTCTTTTCCTGTCCTATTTGTACTGATCGTCGGTTCACACCCAGTTTGCCCGTCGAAAGCCTGACGGTTCCGTTGAGCGTTTTGTGTATATGTGTTCGGACTTTGCGATATCACTATCCTGTACGGATCGGTTCAAAAATAATAGGCCCAATTATCGCGATTATTGCCCTATTTTCGCCGTTTATAGCTCCTTTGCTACAAATCCAAACCCTCTTCTTATCCACACTTTTCTGTCATAAATAATACACCCCTTTCGTTGTAAATATTATGTACTTACGATTATTGTCTTTGGGTAGCCTATTCATGTGTTCAGCCTTTAAATGGGGTCTTGGTTTCGTTGTACACCTCAATGATTGTATCTGATAATTGCGTCCAATAATTGTCCGATAATTGTATCCAATAATTGTCCGATAATTGAATCCAATAATTGTACGATAATTGCATCCAATAATTGTACAATAGTTGCATCCAATCATTGTGTTTGGTATTTTCATTCTGTTAATTAAACCTACATTGAGTCTGTGCTACGTGATACAAAATATATCTAAGACATTGGTGGTGTGGGGGGATGGTCATCCCCACGCCTTCGCTTCTTTTGCCACATCCTGCTAACCAGGTCGCTCATCCAAGGCTCAGTCTCAGGCTCGGGCGACTTGCTCTGTGGTCGCTTTTGGGGTTTGGGTGGGGTGGTGGTGGCGCTCTGAGGTTCAGGTGGGGTGGCGGTGGCGCTCCGAGTGCCTGCCCTCCTGGACTCCACAGCCGTCAAGGAGCCTTGGCCCAATGGCTGTGAGGGGATCCGAATCGTTGGGGAGCCTTGGCGCAAAGGCCGTGGGGGGATCCGGATTGTGGGGAGCCTACGTTGCATGGGTGTGGTGGATTCTGTGCTTGTCATCGAGGGGAGAGATATTGATCGCACCATTGGATCCAGACGTGGTGGGCGCAGCGTTGACTGGAGAGGAGGAGAAGGAGGGGGTGCCGGCTCTTGAGAGGTGCAGGTTGACCTTTCTGGAGGAGGGGTTGGCGTTGCAGGGGGAGGGGCTGGCGTCAGCATCGAGGGACCCGCCTGATCATTTTCTGTGTTGGTGGGATTCCAGTGAGGGGTAGGATAGAGTTCCTGTGGGTACGCCACCGCAACCAGTGAAAACCTTCCCAGTGTCGTTTCTGTCGACGACCTGAATGCTGGAATGGTAGTCCTGTACTTACATCCATCGCATTTGATGCGCACAGTATTCTTCCCCGGTTTGGCACCAATCCCCTTTTCACATCCACGGAAACACCTGACTATTCTTCCGCCAGGCTGGCCGAGGTCGAACCGGGTATAAAGGATGTGATCATCCTTGCCCGATGCCATGACATGTGGCTCTTCAGTGGATGTGAATTTGGTGTAACGGGAAGGGTCATGACCACGCCTGGATAGCACAGGGTGGTTCCTGTGTGCCCATCCGGCTTGAACGGACTTTGCTATCAGAACATCATAGTCGGAGGAGGTCTGCACCCAATCTGAGATCAGGGGAAGCAGAACGGGCGCTACCTCACTGGTGATTGTCGTGTTTGTTGCAAATGACAGCACTGCATCGGCGCAGTGGCTGATGTGTGTGAGCTGGTAAGCGTGTGTGTGTGACCGGGAGAGTCTGATGCATGGCACATACCCGGTAAGCAGTTCACTCCGTGGCTGGGGCAGAGAGACCGAAGCTCCGCAGGCAAGATTCACGATTAGCATCTTGTGGTGGTGGGACGGGGCATCCTCTGCATCGGACATGTAATTGAAGATCTCCTTGGGAGTACAGTCTTGAAGGATCTGTGAAGGCAGTGTGAGCAGGAAGGCACATCAGCCAACAGGCAACACCCACCTCCAGGAGCAAGCACGCCTGGTAGTCCCCATTCGCATCTTTGGCCCAAACGAAATATCCGTTTTCGGCGGCATGGGTGTCGATAATCACTACAATCTTTGCGTAGGGATTGGCCTCCAAGAATTCAATGGCGTCTGCTGCCGCCTGTGACCCCGTGAGACGTTCATCGTTTTCCCCCGATGTATGCTGCAGGCTGCGGTCCATGAACTTCACCTATTAGGACGTCATCACCTCCACCCTCTTCAATGCACATGAGGAATACATACCGACTTCTCATTGCCGGAATATCTGCCTTGGAGGTGGCTTCGAAACATATTTATGAATGGGTGTCTCGTTGTGTGCCACACAATCGAGATTACGAGGGCAGGAGGGTCGCAACGGAATAGGGTCAAGTCCTTCTTTGGAACCCTCTCTGGCTCTGCCAATGTGAGCTGGAATAGATTAGTGATGGGGGTGGGAAGTGAAAGCAACAGGTCATACTGGGCACGTAACCTTGGCGGACCTTGCGCAGAATGGGCAGAAGAAGACAAAGTCGTCCTGTTCGATCCTTTCATCCCATGCCACACACCCTTTTGTCGAGCCGATGGATGGGTAGCAGACGCCAACCCGACACCCAGCGCACAGGATCAGCTGCAATGCAAAGTCCATGCAGAGCGTACACCACTGCCCTTGGTAAGTCGCTGCAGAGATGAGGAGCTGAATTCTAAACTCACATGTGAATAGTCCCGAGGATCTGAAGATGGCGCCATGAGTGCCGACTCATTTGCATTCTCCCTGTCCGCATATCTCCCTGCAGCCAAGTCCTTCGTGATACACTCTTTGGCCTTTGTTGATAAGGTCTTGGTCTGATTGATACCCCGCCGCTTGACTTATGAGAGGATGAGCCCATATTGTGTGGAGTGGTTGTGTACGGTGTGGGATAGACGTACACAGCTTTATCCAGTCTTTGTTCATAATTCTTCGCAGCCGATCCTGGGATACTGATTCATATCCCTGGCCAAGAATGAAAGCCTCAGCGGCAGCGTGAACATTAGAGAAGTAGCCTTCAAATTCCTCATCCGGGGTCCCTGGATAAGAGGAGCTTTGTGTCGCCTGGGATGGTCCTACTGGAGATGACATAGCTGCGGGGAGTTGAGGTGGGGGGTTGCGGTATGAGTCGTGAACGCGCGGCCTGTCTCGAGTCTCGGAGCGCTTAAGCCACCCATGACATCATTGATCAGCGGCTGAGGGCTGAGGGCATGCCCGACCCATGCTGCTGTAGGCTTATCCCCTTATTTCTAAGGGCTCAAAAGCTGGGAATCAATTCAGAGTATATAGTTTCTCTCTTAAAATACAAAAGAAACCTATCAGGGTATGATATTGAGTGATGTGCAATGGTGGAGACCGCCTGCACACGGTGCAACTATCTCCTCCTGATATGGAAGAAGTTCACACGCTCTGCACGAGTCGCACGGAGCTGGTCAAATACGAAGAGGGAGGGATGTGTTTTCAGTATCATAGGTCTAGCTCTATTAGTGGAGTGGTGGGTGGAAGCGGACAAACCGTGACGTTAACTACTGGGCGGGAAGCGGAATGTGTTGAACGTGGAATGCAGGCGAGTATGAATAATGCGAGCACACAATCAAAAGTTATGTCAAAAATAACATACATCACTATCAACGAAGCGAGTCTCGAAAGGGTGAAGCATGCCTTAAAAATAATATGACACTGACAACACTTCAAACACGCCTTATTGAAGTGGGAAGTGCGGCTGGCAACCGTCCTATATTAATGTTCTCGTAGTCTGGTTCACGTCTGGTTCAGGCAAGTTTTGACGAACGCAAACACCAAACTTGACTGCTATCCTTGGCGGTGGTGAACGCGAACGTGACCACCCGTTCAGTTCGCGTTCGGGTCCTCTCGGTTCGGTTCAAGTTCTGTTCGCGTTCGAACTTCGAACGCATGGGTAACGAGTGGGTCCCTGTTCACAGCAGGATATGTTATATATGGCTGCCCCGACAATGCATCAAACATGTCTGGTTGAAGTGGGGGGGTATGGGCTGGCAGCCTTCCTGGACATCCAGGCTGGCTGCCATACCAAAATCGCTCAAGCCTTCCTGGACATCCAGGCAGGCCAAATCCAACCAGGAACTCCTGGTTGGAAGTGAGGAGGCGGGCGAAACATTTCCAGCAGGCCATCCTGGACATCCAGGCTGGCCACCCTTTCTGGAAATTTCCAGAGTCGGGTTTGCATGGTAGAGGTTCACGTCCACGGTTGGTTGTCGATCGTCGATCGCGTTTTGATCATCCGCGTTGTTTGCTTCTGTTTACACACCGCGCGTCCGTTACGCATTACGGTAACGCCGGATCACAGTGATCGAAGCCTCCAGCAATTTTCTCTGTTCCCCCTCGTTGCAGGGATAACGATCAAGCTCTTCACCGGTCCAGCGATGACCAAAAGGAAGAACTCCAAGCAGCACAAGCGCAGAGTCAGCACTGATTCTGACTCCGATCCTCCGAGATACGAGGATACAACCGACTGCTCGAAGATGGATCGTCCTGTTGCCGAACGCTGCGCCAAAGACATGGTAGATCGCTGGAAGATCTACCAAAACTTCCCCTCGTACATCCTTTTCGACGCTGTAAACCCGACCCGGGTGTTCAAAAAAGGAACGGTATACAACGAGGCAGATCCGGATCCATTCCCCACCCCCAACCTCCGGGATACTCGGGACGAGACGGATGAAGACCCCGACGGGACTCTTCAACAGTACAAGCCGAAACCACATATGTAAGTACTGGGTCTGACCTTGTCTATGGCTATGCTAACTCTGAACCACATACAGTGGTATACGGAGATATGGGTTCGATGTCCCCGCTCCAAGCCTCAAGAAGTTTCTTCAGTGGAGTGAGGGCGAAACATGCGAGATTTCCTATCGGCGACGCCGGAAGGTGGCCAACAAGCAGACATATCAATGGTCAGCCTGGATACGGCGAAAGGTCCATCCACAGAACGCACGGATCATCCACCAGCTCCTTCAGGAGCGCAAGCATGGGTTCCATGACCGTGGCCACGAATCACTACGTCGAATGGCCTACGCAGGGAACGTCCTTGAGGCGGTCGGTCAAGAGCTTGACAGGGACAACGCAGCGGGGCCGATCCGTGCCGCCCCATTGAAGGCCCTTTCCCCAATCCTCATTCGCCAGCTGAAGGGAGTCCCGGATCCATACGGTCCATCCATCAAAGCTGCAATTGCCCCTGGGGCAGATCTACCAACCATCGTCGATATCACCCGCTTTTACCTCAAGGATAATCCCCTTGACCCCAAGCACGTCCGGGTTTATCGCCGGAACATCATCTATAGCCGGGAGGCCCTATGGCACCTCGCAGTCATTGCGGGGACGCAGAGCGTCGAAAGCAGGGGGGACTATTTGGATTCGCTGGAGACGCATGACCTCATCATAGAGGCGCTGAAGCGTGCGGGACTCTCAAAGGAGCGAGGGATTCCCTCATTCAACGAAGTCGAGGTGAATGCTATTGTCCGTTTGCACCTTGAAGGATTCTTCGACAGTGAGCTCAAACGTGAACGTGTGGTATGTGCTAAATCCAATCTCTTTTAACATTTCTCAAGCATTTCTATAGCTCCCTTTCCTTCAAGCGGCACTGCAGCAGAGAGATGCTCAGTCAAGCAGTGCCAGGAGCCAAGGTTCGATCACGGTTGCAGCACAAATGAGAGAGGTTCCCCGAGTGGAAGGAGATGAGGATGAGAGCGAACAGGATGATCTGGATGCGGAGGGCGAACTGGAGGGTTTGGATGCGGAGGGTGATGATCAGGAGGAGGAGATGGTTGGGGCGGTTACTCCCTCCAACTCTGGCTCATAGACCCCCCACAACAACAGCACCCCTGGCGACGATGGCCGAAGTTGATACTACCAGGACTGCCTCATTCAATTTTGTTTTGCATACTACGTTTTTTTCTGACCATGCCTATGTCTGCGGTTTTGAATTACTCCAATGAATGTGATTGTGTTGCTATTGTTGTTGTCTTCACCAATGCCAGCAAGGCCTTTAAATCGACTCTCCCTCCAGACTTTGATGACTCCGACCCAACAGGCACCCACAACTGTCTCGTCCAGCCCACATACACTCATCCAGGCTCCAGGTCCTGGGCCGCCATCTCCTGTCTCCTTAACGTCTGGCTTCCTGAGAATACCACCTGCATCACTGTTCAGTTCAGGAAAGCATCAGAGCTCCGACAATATTTCCCAACGATGGAAGAGCCATAGAAGATGGAAGACTCCAAGGTCACCTACCTTGAGGCCGGTTTTGGTCCAAGAGGTATATGATATGTCTGCGGGCAATGACAAGCCATGCCAACCGGCAGGATGAAAGCCATACTCACCCTATTACTAGCCACTCTAGCCGCTCAAACCCTCCGTAAAGGGGTCTTCTCCCAATTGCAAGAAACAGCATCGCAGTGGGTTCCCACGTTGGACGAGTGTCCCATGTTGAACGCTATCTTGAGCCGGTAAAAAATTATAAGAGCAGAGGGCGAAGGAAGAGACTGAGGATGATTAATCTGAGGTAGATACAGCTTGTATTTATATTCGTAGCTAGGTAGGCCGCTCGGATCTATCAATGTCTTGAAAGAAAAGTGTATACGACAAAGCATTGATGCCATCATAGTGGTGTGTTCCAGTCGTGCTTTTGCCATTTCATGGCGGGCTGACTTGACCTACCATGACACGGTACTCCTACTATGACCCATCCACACAAGGCCTCAGGTTGAATGGTTTCATGGTTCGTTCTCCTGATATGCTTTGCAATATACTGCCACCTCCAGGATTACAATTGCCACCACCACTGCTCCGCCGACCGCCATCCTCCACCTCCCGAACAAAGTTGATGCTTGTTCCCTCCTGCTAACTCACACAACTACAGAAAGGCCATCCCTTCTCGATGACATCCAACTATTCCTGGATCCTTCAATCAGCACTCAGGTTAATCACACGCTCTCTATCAGCCCTCACCCCTACTTGCTGAGGGCTTACTGGAGTGGGACCTACATCCCCTGCAGAACATGTCCCCTTTGAGTGGGAGGATGGTTTCAAACCCCCCCAGCCTCTCTGTCACACACATCTGGTGCCTGAATCCCCACCGCCTATTGAACTATCCCATTGAGTTCCTGACAAATAACCCATAATTCATAGCCTTCCCATGCTCTCGAACCTGCCCACCTGGAGGGGACGGTGGCAATGCAGGACAGTATGTAATGTGATTTGCAAGGGATTAAGTTACGAAGGGATCTCTCAATGTAAGGTTTGTAAGATTAGTAGGTTGTCAGAGCATGAAACAAAGTGATTTCACAAGTTCCGTATTACGATCGAACACTACAAACTTTGCTAGAGGTTGTGGGCCATGCCCCTTGTCAGCTCTACTATTTAGAATCAGAAAGGGCCCATGGAGCCCACCAACCGTTCCCATCATGACCGATGATGATTGGATTGTAATCTCAGATTGCTTCCGACACTGGGTCCGGCTCCGAGGGATACACATCACATGTCCCCTTTGAGGGGCTTGGGGGACAGTAACGCTTCCCATGTCCGCTCCAGTCCTTATCCCATTGGCACTCCCCTCTCTCCCTCCCTCCCCCTCTGCTCCATGGTCAGCCGATGTTACTGAGGCCCACTGTGGACTAAGTGCAGCATTTTTGGCTTCACGACGGGCTGTAAATCTCGATGAATCCGACCCTGTCCGGCTCGGCCACCATATCAAACAGGCAGAGACGTTCATGACAACAATAATTGATGTCCTTGGCTCCCAGACAGATAGCCCTCTCCCATCCAGCTACATTAGGACAATCAGAGATTCCATGGCACTACTCATTAGTGGACTACATGCCGCCCAAGATCGGGCAACATCGGCGTAGGTCAGCCCCCCATTTGTATCATGGCTCATAGCTCATCCCCAGAATAGTGAAGCCTTGAGAGTCTCAAAAATTGAGGTGGTCACAGTTGAGAAATGCGGGGGGCGTGGTCGCCCCAGGAAGGTCATCTCAGAGGAATTCCTCAAGGAGGCCTTTAGACCAGGGCGAAATATTGGCATCCCAAAGCTGGCATCATCACTTGGTATCCACATAAGCACAGTCAAGAGATACATGCGTCAATATGGGATAGAGCGACAGCCATTCTCAACTATGTCGGACTCCTCACTTGACATGGCCATCAAGGAGTATAAAGCAGTCCATCCAAACACAGGGATTCGTTATATACGTGGCTACCTATCTCAGCAAGGGATGCGTGTCCAACGGGAACGGATTATTGCTTCTCTCAGCCGAGTCGACAGTGTTGCAAAGGTCATGTTCCAGAGAAAGGCCATCAAGCGCCGTGAATATGAGTCAAGCAGGCCAAACGCCCTATGGCATGTTGATGGGCATCATAAGCTCGGGCCCTGGGGCATTGTGGTTCATGGGTTTGTTGATGGATATGATAGGATGGTACGTTGGCATCATGCCCTCAGAAGAATGATAACATTGATCTCCCATCCCTCACCAGATCACTGGCATGCGTGTTGACACACGCAACACATCACAGACTGTTCTCAAGCTCTTCCTCGATGCCATCGAGGAGTTTGGGTGTCCCTATCGTGTTAGGGGAGACAGGGGGTCAGAGAATGTTGACCTGTGTACATGGATGATTATGTACCGCGGTCCAAATCGTGCTTCATTCATGTGGGGAACGTAGGTGACACCCCACAAGCATTTTTGTAAATTGAATGGTAACCGTATGCATACAGCTCTACAAATAATACCCGGATCGAGAGGATGTGGCTTGAGATTGGCCGCCACTTCGCCCGTAGCTGGAGGGCCTTCTTTACCCGCCTTGAAAGGCTTCATCGCCTTGATAGGCAGAATCCCCACCACATCTGGCTCCTTCATACCCTCTTCCTCGAGGATATACAGCATGACTGCAAGGAGTTCATCAAGGACTGGAACAACCACCCCATATCTGGAAAGGGGGCGAACATGAGCCCAGTGGTATGTACCAAATGCCAAAGTCTCAATCCTGCTTAGTGCCCAACATTCAATAGGATCTCCGGCTGTTGGGCCAGACCATGCATGGCGTCTATGATGCAGTGGATGACGTGGATCCAGATCTACTACATCACTATTATGGTACTGGCTCTGGCTCTGGCTCTGGCTCTAGCTCTGGCTCTAGCTCTACATCATCATCCCACAGCTCTGACTCAGAGCCCAACTCCAGCAACGGTGTGGGATCAGATAGCGATGGCGATGGCGGCTCCGATTCAGATGATGACTCTAACTCAGATACCGATGGGGATCTGATGGATGGGTCTGAACCTGGATTGGCAGGCTCGTGGAGGGATATTGCACAGGTGATTGCAGCAGCACAGGGTGGGAATGTCCGACATGAGGCAGCAGGGGTTGCTCCATCCACGGTGCCTCCCATGAACACAGGTGAAGGTGAAGTCTTTGCACATGCCCTAGATGATGCCCTTTTGTCAGAGGATTTCCCAGCAGGATTCAATCTGAATGATGAGTATGAATCGTCGGAGTCATACAGGACTGGACGTTCATCGAGGCCCTTAGTCATTCCCCTTCCCCATGATATATGGTTCCCTCGAATTGTAGTGTGGTGTAAGGCTCTAGATCTTTTGATGCGCATTGAAACATGTAGGGAGTACATAGAATAGTACGTAAATGGACTGCCCGGTGTATTGTCATTCAACCACTGTCACATCGTTCAACCATTATCCTGTTAGTAAAAGGTTAGTAAAGAGAACCCAATTTGACCCCACAGGATACGTAAATGGTCACAATGATGTGTACAGGATGGCTGGCCTCATATAGACGTGTACAGGATGACTGGCATATGTAATGGGGTTGCATTGCCCCACCTAGATGATCCACAAAACACCCTGGAAGAATCACAAAGGGATAGGCATGGGTGAAGGCAAGAGATAGTCCATGACGTAAACTACAAAGGGGGGGGCACGAGAGCAAAGGAGGTTCACCTCAAGGGTGGAGAGCAGAATAACAACAGAGATCTCTGGAGGCCTTGTCACTAGATACCCCAAAAGTGTCACATCACTCAGCCATCTTCACTTCATCATCTGAAATGTCCCCTGCCGCCAGCATACCACGCTCCTCAACCATGAGGAGTTTCACCGCCCCATCAGTAATCTTTGCTTCAGCCTTCCATGCAGGCTTTCCGATTGCACCTGTGACTGTTTGGGTTATACACTTCCCCATCATTCCGAGGACCTTGGCATTCATGACACCATCCCTTACCTCCTGGAGCCTACTGGCATCCTTGCCATTGGTCCCCAGAAGTTGTGGCACGACTTCCGAAGCCCAGAAGCTCCTCCAGGATGCAGAACACAGAGTGCGATTTGTGCCTGAGCATGTCCCCTGATCGTGAATGTCAGGTGGTGGTGTGCAGAGGGCGGTGCGTGTATCAAGGAGTCTCTCCTTCATCCGGCCAATGGCACCAATATCCACGACGGACATGTGGAGTATGATGTCGAGGTTGACTGACCAGCTGGAGAGTGATATGTCAGGGCTGGCCAAGGCCCTGACTGCTGGGCTGATGAGGGCAGGGATACCATACTCTCGGGCAACACCAAGGACAATGGCAGGGTGAATGTTACCACTCTCAAACTTTCGCTTGAAGTGGTCAAACGCGTAATTGTACAGGCTTTGAACCGACCAACGCCTGGAGATTGATATTGCACGTAAGAGGGTGTCCTGTGAGGGATCCGGATTGTAGCTGGCATCATGCCCAATTTGTAAGTGATACCTCAGCGATTGAGGGAAATAGACCTACTCTATCTGGAACCATAGGAGGACCTCAAAGTCCGCACATGTGACTGATGAAGGGAGGAAGATGGGGCAATCATCTGAGGTCCCCTCCTCAGGGCTTGTGATGCCTGAAATCGAGAAGGCAGAAGCAAAGAAGTTGCTCACTCGGCTAAGGGAGTGAGCCGATTGTCTGTAGAGGGTATCCTCTGCCTGCACAATAAATCGCGGTGTGATAGTGAACATGACAAATGGAACCCACCTGCAGGATTACAGGATCCCTTAGTGTTTTGCCTGTGTCGTAAAAGTGCGCATGCCGAATCGCCTGACCATTCCGTCTAATCACCCACTGCTCTTGTGAGTTTTGTGTTGGTGGAGGCGTCGGCGGCATGGTGATATCTGACATTCTGGATGGGAAGTGTGAAGGGTGGGGGATGAGAGATGGCATGCGCAGCCCACGTTCTCTTTTATCTCATCCTGTATGATCGCCCCATCACGTGATCTATGTCTACCCATTGCCATGGACCACATAAAGCAGGATTCCGCCTTCTCCTCTCATCATCTCCTCTTTCCCTCCTCTCAACATTTACCCCCACACTCCTTTTCCTTCCCTATTCCCACCATCCTCAGGGTTTCCCTCCCAATGCCTTCGATCTGCCTTGGATCTTCAGATGAAGACGTCGACTGTGAATGTGTGGCCTTTGTTCCCAGGAAGTCAAGGAAGTCGAGGTGCAAGGAATGCAATCATAGCCTGGCCTCGCACTCCGATCCCCCTGCCACCCAATCCCATGAGCATATTGCTGTTGCAGCAACTCAACGGGACCACAACAAGTATGTTGATCGTCTAGCTAAGTCCCTCAAGGCCTCTGCCACACATGAGAAGGCGAGGAAGGAAACCCTGCAGGGCTTCTGTCCAACCCCATCGGCTTCGGTGAGTCCATTATCTCTCTATTCCACCACCTGCTAACCCCACATCTGACGCCATCAGTCCAATGCCCCATCCACCAAGGGGAAGACTACGTCCAGGGCTGTCTCCAGTAGGGTCGCCACCCAAAGCAAGGTGAAGGATTCAGTAGCATTTGGTAGGATCGTGTTCTTCCCATGTGGTGAACAGGTATGCCGACCACCTGCATTCATCAGTGAATGCTTTATCTGACATTTGACTAGAACCTCACCCGATTCACCTTTCCGTCAATCAACTCTACAGCATTAGAGCCTTGGATTAATGCTGGCCTAGCTAATGAGGCCAGCAAGCCAGGGTTCTCGATCCGTCTTAGTTGGGGCACCAAACAAATGAATGCCTTCCTTCGCCTCCACTTCCCCACCCTCTTCGGCTACTTCGATGCAACCACCACTGGATTCCAAGACATCCCTGACGAGTCCGACTCTACTGGCCTGAAGAGGCTCAGCTACCAATTGCCTTACATCCTCCTCAAGAAGAACCGGAAGAACTACTCCCTGGTTGACGACACCCACCCAACCGCCGACTCATATGTAGACTCCATGAGCAGTGGAAAGGCAAAGGGTGTAGGGTTCAAGGCCAAGACCCTCTATCTAGGTAAGTCATTCCATACATATACCCAATTGAAGGGCACTAACAGGCCGGTAAAAGTTACCAGAAGACGCATCCCACAGGAGGTCATTGACGAGTGGTTCTCTCCATCCCAAGCTCCCCTGATTCCGGTCGACTCCCTAAAGCGTCGTAGATCCAGTAAGCATATAGTCCAGCCTATCGGTGGCAGTCTCATAGCACCTCACAGATTCAGTATCCATCTCCTCCGACTCCTCAGACAGCCCCAAAGATATCTCCACCATTGATATCGATGAGGACACTGAGGTCGACGACGTCAAGGTCGTTGAACATCCCAAGAAGCGTGCCCGCCGTAAGTTATGTCCTTCACATACACAGTGGATAGCATACTAATAGGGTTTCTATAGGCATGCCTCTAAAGGCCCAAGATACGATCGTCCCTGAAACACCAGAGTTCATCGAGGGATCCTCCCGTGACAACCACCGCGACGTCAATACGTTGGCACTCCGCCTCCAACACTCCGCCTCATTCAAGAATGAGATTGACAATCCGGCCTGGTTGAGCGACGAGGAATCAGAGCTTTGGAACTTTTGATGTCCGCTGTTCCACCCTGTCCTGTTCCCATAGGTGCCCCATTCTCCGTTTCTGACTAACTCGTGTCGCTCTCTTTACGCATCCTTCATGTCCATCATTCCTGTCCCGTCCATAATGACATAGCAGACTCTGTTTCTTCCGCATCGCCTACTAGCAATAATCTTTACGTACAGAATCTGTCTACCTGTCTCCCTAATCATGAACGTGTATACAATGATGATCACAGCTATCCCCCCCCCCCCCAGTGCCTCCAATGGCGGATAAAGTACATGTCCATCTTCTTGCATTGATCTTCATATAAGACCTTCAAGAGATTGCTTGACACCATTGCAATCCTGATGTGAGTTGACTCCATGTCACAATCACTTGACCTCATGGGGTTCATGACATAAAGTCCGGTTTCCAAACCCTTTGCAGTGTCTCCAGTTTGACTTTGTATTTAAGTCAGTGTAGCCACGCAGAATATACTAGATTCTCCCTCTCTGTGCATGGGTCATCTCACAGTCGTGACCCATCTCATTTCTTGTTGCTACCCTCATAAATTACCCCTGGTCGCCACTCTCCCTCAAGGCTCCTACAGATGAGCAGGTAAATACCATATATGTATATATTAAGCAATATTTAATACACATCACCCCTGACGTTCCTGGACTTCCAGGTCAGCCAACTCCTTCCAGGACATCCTGGCAGATTGAAGGGTGAAGCAAACGACCAATTGTATGCTCTTCTGGCCTCCCTGGACATCCAGGAAGGCCACATCCCCCCCAGGAAGGCCTGGTTGGAATCTAAGGCGAAACAAATGATCAAATGCATGCTCCTCTGGCCTCCCTGGACATCCAGGAAGGCCGCATCTTTCCAGGACATCCTGGTTAGACTGAGGGTGCAGCATAACCACCACAAGGGCTCCCCCAGACATCCGGGTTAGCCACCCTTCCAGTATATCCTGATCGGGCTGGATGTGGTTCAAATTGATCGATCACATTGTGGCATGACATAGCATTTCAACCCGTGTTGTTTGTGCACGTTTATCAAAACCTTTTATGCAATTATTGGGCGCAATTATTGCACACAATTATTGGATGCAATTATTGGATGCAATTATTGCGCACATAGAAGCATATGAATCAATGATTTTATCCTAGTGTATAATACCTTTAACACCAATAATCGAACAATCTGAGGCAATAATCGAAAAAAACCTGTATTTGGGAAAAGGGGTATCATATCCTATCATTGAAAAGTGTGGATAGGGAGAAGGTTTGGACTTGTAAAGAAAGGAGCTATAAATGGCGAAAATAGGGCAATAATCGCGATAATCGGGCCTATTATTTTTGAACCGATCCGTACAGGATATATCACTACTGTACACGTTCGGTGGTATACGCCGTTTGCTTTTTTTTCCCTTGTGTATCTTTTACTACAGAGGCGTTTTCGCGCTCCTCCGGCCTGCCGGGACTCATAGATCAAACGAACACTGTACAGACCAAATACTGAAACCATAGGCGTAGTTTCCGTGCCGTGCAGGGTACTCTCGCGTTTTGCATTCAGAATATCGATCCAGGAGACTGTTGGATTCGGAACCTGTGGGCGAAGCGCGAGTAAAATGATGAGGGAGGAACAAAAGCGGTCGTTCAGGGTGCCGGCGATTGCCACCTTCGCTCTGGCGCGCCATCCACGTCGTGGCGGTGGCGTATGCTGATGGTATGGCATACGACGAACTGGGGCTGTATCTGGGAGGAAACAAGGGAATCAGAGGGTTCAGCATGTGGTATGCGCGTCTTTTCCCTCTCGGTCGGGCGTGTAGATGCTATTGTTGCAGATTGTTTGTGGGCCCGTCGTGGCGTCCGTCGAAGGTGGCCCCGCTGGCCCTGCAGATGATGACACACAATACCTTTGGTTTATTTCCGCCGTACACCATGCAACATAACCCCTTCAAATAAATTCTAGGTGTCATATTTATAATCCGCTGACCCCACCCCCCCTTCACATCCTCCCATCGAACTCTGACGTCCTTTCCCCTTATCTCATTCACTCCACCTGCCCATTTTTTCTGGAATACCTTCGTTGAATTACACGTCTAACCCATGTCTGACTCTCTGGAACAGCCTTGGTCCAATCACCCCAACGCCCCTCAGATCCCATCTTGGGTGTACCTTGCGGAGAAGGAAGTTCTCACGGGAAATTTCATTGGCGCGATATCCTACGGTACGCTGACCTCACATACCCGCCCATCCGCGCTCACACCATGCGTATTTCGCCCATCTTTCAAGGGATCGTCATCGCACTTTTCTTCCGATGCATGAGTGTGTTGCTCAGTCCCGCGAATCCGATCAAGCGGGGCGTGAAGTGGGCGCTCGTCACTCACACCGTGCTCATGTTCGCGTTTTTGACGACGCCGTACGGGGTTGGCTTGAATTGGTTCTCCGCTGAGTACATCGATAACCGAAGTTTTCCTGGGAACGACGAATACCCTCCTGGACCTCTCGGATGCAACGACGCCCTCCCCGCAAGTACGGCTACTGCTGTTTTCGTCGTTATGTTCCCCTTGAACCAGTGGCTAGCTGATGGCCTGTTGGTAGGTGCCATTCCCAAACTCAGTCACTTAGGTGTTTAACGTAGGCTGTTCCTCCAGCTGCATCGTTGCTATGTCATTTATTCCATGAACCATCGGGCAATGGCCTTCCCATGCCTGATGTACCTCACCTCTATTGGTACGTGCTCAAGTCCCCTGCAGGTCGAGAGTGACGCCGTTGATCAATACCACCTGATTTAGCAATGGGTATCGTGTACATCTACAATGTATCAGGGCCGGGGTGGGACACTGCTGCCTCGATCGGCTTCAGCGCTTCATACTATTCGATTTCCCTTGGGCTAAACATCCTCCTCACGCTCATGATCGTCATTCGGCTCATCCTGCATAGGAGGAACCTTCGAAGGGTTCTAGGTGCTTCGGACAGGTTTGGAGGACTGTACACGGCCGTCGCCGCGATGATCATCGAGTCTTATGCCATTTACGCCGTCACTCTTTTGGGGTATACTGCGCTCTGGGCCACGGGCACTTGGGATGACGGTATCCTCTCTGGGGTCACCGGCTCTACTCAGGTTCGTACCGGTTTTTATAAATACCTTTGGAAAGCCCCGGCGGGCTGCGACCTTGGAAGTTGGAGCAATACGTTCTGACTATGTTTAAACCGCAGGTGATTGCGCCGTATCTGATCATCTTACGAGTCGCCAAGCGGAGAGCATTGACGAGTGAATCGATGTCTGGGACTGTCGAGTCGATTCGGTTCAGGAGTCAAGGGCTGGCTGATGGTGATGGGTCCCTTCCTGATGGAGAACCCGCGAATACGACGGAGGGTCCCAACGAGCTTGGTCCTCGGGGCGGGAAGGCTATCGAGGAGATTCCATTGTGACGGGGCACGATGGTTTTTTTGCAATTGACACCTCGCTATGTTGAGATTCGTTTTTGCTTTGTTTGTGCAAATCGCCATCCCCAACCGCTTTTCCCAAGGTCCGGTCTGTATGGTTGACTTCCAAAGGGAGTTTCGTTGTCCGTCTTGAGGGTGGCTGACTGAAGTTTCTCATGTTAAAATTTTGTGGGCAACGGCTTGTTGACTGTGCGTCTGAGCTCACGTCGCGTGGGTACTGAGCAGGTGGGATGAAGATCATCCGTGCTTGCCTTCGAATGTCACCGTGATTGTCTTCCACTGTTGGCGCCCACCACGATCCGAACCCAGGAAGGCTTCCAGCCCACCTCGAAATTTCTGCTTTGCTACATTCCTTCTTGGAGTCTGTTCGCGCACCTGAAGTTGGCTGCGAGCGTAGCCCATCCGATTGGCAGGAACTCAAATGCACAGGCCACCCCTCCTGCCGGGTCAACCGGGCTGCAACGAGGCGATAGTGTCCCGCCACCTTTGAATCGTCTCTACCGAGGGTGACGACGAGCAGAGACCTAGATTTGAATTCGCACAGGAAAGGAGACGACTATTTATCCCGATTCCTGTCGACCGCTCCGCCATCACATGTCTTTTTCCCCTGCAACCGGTTTGGATATGCTTTCGATGTAGTACCGTGAGTGAATATCGGACTCATCTTCCGCGAGGTATAGTTTCAACATTACCTACGGTAGGCGATCTTCGTAGAATCCAGAAATGACCTATGAGACCGCTCGAAGGCGTCGAGCCATTTGTGAGTTTTCCACTGCTTCCTTTGGTTGCTGTGTTCCTTCGCGAGGGCCTGAACATCCGGTGGGGACGACGGTTTGAAATCACATGGGGAGGAGAAAAACATAGCCGTGGGCTCCTGACTCAGTGACTGCCGGTCATCTTGATCGTCGGAGCGCACAGCGATCGCGAGCTTCTGACACCCGCTCCCACCTTCGATGCAGCGCGGTCCTCACCACCACCACAACGTCCCCCGCCCGCGCCGCCGCAATTCAATCCTTCGACACACCCAGTCACTGCCTTCGCACAACAGGTCGATTCGTTGGATCAATGACGACTGCACTGCACCCTGGCACCCTGCGCAACCACTCCCACATCCGAGAGAACAGAATTCCAACAGAGGGGACGCGTGTTGGTAGCCAAGATTCGAAAGTTGCAGACGACGTCAGAGCTCATTGAGGCGTTCCGCTCTCAGGAGACAAACAGAAACTCTCGAACGGACACGGAGAGAGTATAGGCCGGTGCTTTGGTTCGAGCGGCGAACGAAACGAGAATTTTAAGCCAATTCCAGACCGCAGCGGTGCGTTCATTTTATGCTTTGTTCTCCATGGCAATAAGCTCACTGCCATAGCTGTTTACAACCTCCGGCATTCCTTTCTGTCCAACCGACTTCGATCTCCTTTTGTCCCTAGAGTGCTGAGAAGCATCCGAGAGCCAAAGCCTCTGTAAACCGTAAACTTTTCGCAAGAGCATTCGTGTGTTATAACTTCGCTGCGAAGTGGATGTAAAGACGATCGTACATAAGAAAACTATCCTTCGCCGAAGAAACCGGGGTGAATCCGACGCAAAAAGAGCAGGACTGTACGTTCCAAATTTTATCCCGAAAGGAGAGGAAACGGCAGTGCAAGCCGAAATTGATGCTTTTTTAACGGCGACAGGGAACAGGCCTCCAGCGAACAACCTTGGAGGCTGCTCATCGCCACTCATCGAGAAAGGCGGGGCTGGCAAGACGCCCATGGGACACGAGGACATCAAGGTGAGTCCACTTCCTGCTATAAGTGCATCATGTACCATCGCCAGAACTGAAAATATCCTTCGCTCACTATCTAGCGACAAGTGTAGGCCCCTTAACACCTTGGCCTCCAGGCTCTGTTTTTGGACCCCACACCGTTTTCATCCCTCCAAATTGCACCCCCGAGCGTTTTTGGCTTCATTTCACCTACGTTGCGCTTGTACGTGTCACGTTGGAATTTTTTTGATGCTGTCGTATGACTACCTGCGTAAAGAAGTCATTTCCGACTTCCCCGAAACCGCGCAGTCACGAAAGTGATGCGTCGCTAATGATGCAAACCCTCTTTTTCCCGGTCGTATCCGAAACAGGTTGTGGGGTCGTGAAGGCTCGAGGTCAATAATGTGCATTTTGAAACCCGTCATTGGCCTTGGTGCTCTCGAGATGGGCAAGCCCGGTTAAGGCGGGCAATGTGGTTGTCGCCGTCCTTGCGCGTGAGACAGGGCCTTGAGACTTTCTATTCTTGTAACTCTACGAACACGGGCCACGCGAGCAGGAACACATACGGATATGATGACATCGATTGCCCCTCAGTCGAGATGAACGGGTCATCCGGAAATCTTCAGTGTGTTGCAGGGTTTCCTGAAGTTGTTTCTGTGACACTTCCTCTCCTTATGTGCCGAGTCACAGCCATGGCGAGGGTGGTTCCTATGGTGATGACTGAGAGGTTACAGCGTGCCGTCTGGAAAACAAACCTGGTGAGGATTCATATAACACGTCAGGCCGTCCACCACTGACTGAATTGCTTTTGGTGGACCCTGGATGTCAGTGATCCTTCCCTAGTCAACAACACAACACAAGTCGAATGCCGTTTTGAACCATTAGCTTGGAGGACTCGACTGTCTCCGGAGATTCCCTTCATTCGCGATGCCATCGTTGATGTCTGTCATGTGGACCTGGAACAGACTGGAGTTAAACGCTGAAGGTGAGCATCTGATCAGTTTTCCGCCCAATCCTGATCTCGCCAAGTGGCAGATGGAATCCGCGATGGTTAGTACTTCTGCATCCTCACCGCCGTTCATGTGTGTGCGGTCGCGACGACGCGTTACTAGTCGCGTGTGCCCCGCAATTCGAGCGATGCAGGGTATCTGGAAGATCTATTGAGTGGTTCGTCGGCTCCCGAAGCTAAATTGTTGGAGGTCAACGACGAACTGGGGCTGCATCTGGAGGGAAACAGGTAAATCGGGAAAGTTAGCGTCAGGTATACGCGTTCTTCCCTATTCAGTCGGACATGTGGACGGTACTGATGTAGATTGTTGTTCGGTGACGGTATCCAGCGAAGGCGAAACTGCTGGCACTGCAGACGTCGCTGTACATCACGAATCTGGATTTTCGATTGAATCCTCGAGTGTTCATAACATGCCGACCCCCCTCACTTCCTCCCCTCAAACCCTAAGATCTTTCCTTTTCATCCCGCTCACTCCACCTACGATTTACTGAAATACCCTCGTTGTGTTACACGTCTGACCCATGTCTGACTCTCCGGAACAATCCTGGTCCAATCACACCAACGCTCCACAGATTCCATCTTTGTTGTACACTTTGGAGAAGGACTACTTTGCGGGATCCCTCATTGGTGCAATATCCTATGGTACGCTGGCCTATATGCCCGTCCCCGTGTTCACCCTGCCCGTTTGACCCACCTTTTAGGGATTGTCATTGCTTTGTTTTTTCGATGCATGGGCGTGTTGTTTAGTCCCACCAATTCCATCAAGAAAGTCATTAAGTGGACGCTTGTCGCCCACACCGTGGCTATGTTCTTGTCTATCACTGTACCCTTCGGAGTTCTTTTTAACTGGGTATCCGTCGCGTACATCAATAACCGAGAATTTCCTGGTATCGACGAATACCCTCCTGGACCTTACGGATATAATTACATCCTTAGCAGCGGGCCGCTCGCTGTTGTTTACGCAGCCATGTTCCCCTTGAACCAGTGGCTAGCTGATGGCCTTTTGGTAGGCCGCATTTCAAACTCAGTTGCCTAGGCATTTAACCTAGGTTGATCCTCCAGCTGCATCGTTGCTATCTCATTTATTCCATGAACCACTGGGTTATGGCCTTCCCATACCTGATGTACCTCACCTCTGTCGGTACGTGCTCAAGTCCTCCACAAGCCGACGGTGACACATTGATCAATACCACTGATGTAGCACTGGGTATCAGCCAAGTCTACGAACGCTCGGGAACGAAATGGGAACACGCCAGCGTGGTCAACTTCACCACTTCATACTATTCAATTTCCCTTGCACTCAATGTCACCCTCACGTCCATGATTATCATACGAGTCATCCTGCATAGGAGGGAGCTTCGAAGGGCTTTAGAGGCTTCGAACGGGTTGAGCGGAGTGTACACAGCAATTGCCACAATGATTATCGAATCTTATGCCCTCTACGCTGTCGCTCTTCTAGCGTATACTGTACCCTGGGCCATCGCCAGTCCGGTCGTGTATATCATCTCCGGACCCCTCGGCGCGGTTCAGGTTCGTTCTTTCTTTACCTTTCCCAATGCACCGCTGCCCTGGGACATTACTCTCTAATCGTGTTTACACACAGGTCATCGCTCCGTATCTAATCATTATACAAGTCGCCAAGCGGAGAGCAGTGACGAGTGACTCAATCTCTAGGTCCTTCGAGTCGATGCGCTTTAGGAGCCAAGGGTCGACGGATGATGATGGGCCCCTCCCTGACGGGGATCCCGCAAATGCGACGGAGGTGAACAGCGAAGCTCCCGGTGAGCCGAGTGCTAGAGACGAGAATGCCATCGAAGAGGTGCCATTGTGACAGGGCGTGAAGAATTTTTGACATATCCGACTTGTGCTGATCATCACTTCCACTCGCTTTTCCTGTTTCCTGTTGAAAACAACATCAAACATCTGTGTATTTTCGCACTCGCGACCCGCTAGTATTCACGTTTGTAGGTACGGATACTTTTCCTTCTCTCCGTTTTGTATTTATTGCTCCTTCAAACGTTAGAGTCAAATGAACCGGTAGCCAGAGTGTTCCCAGACGGATAGCATCCCAGGGTTCGAAAAGTCTTCGCGCGTCCCGTAGTTATCGAGGCGGTTAACTCGAACTTGGATTCGCCTCCGTGGGAAGGGGCGCTTCCCGAAGGAGAAGACGCACCGTAGTCGTACAATCGAAGAGTTCTATCTGCGAGCAAGACGCGAGAAGCGGTGTGGCCTGTCTGACTTGTGAATTAATGCACCGCTCAAAGGCCGTATCATGTAGCCTTCGGCACGCACCTGGTAGATTCCTTATTGCTCCAAAGCAAGCAAGGTATCACATTCATTCGCGAGTCTATCCTCATACTGAGAAGAACAGTTCACTGTTCGTCTGACACGAGGATCCCTCTAAAGTGTGGTAATTACCTCGTCACCTTCCCGGTCGTCTCTGGGTACGAGTAAACCTGGATAGTGCCGTGGGACGGGAAAACCACGGAGAGCGCTCAATTAAGTGGCCTCGGGGGTTAAAAGCCTTTGTTTATGCGTCACGGTGTAAACAAAAAATCTGACCTTTCTTAACACACGTCTACTGTTTTCACCTCGCGCGAAGCATGCCGCTGAGTTTTCCGAGAAAGTCCGGTGTCCAATTGTTGTGCCGATTGAGCTGGGGGAAGCCATGGAAATGCGCTCGAAGGGTCAAAGCTAATGTACTCAAGCCAACCGCATTATCCTTGCGGTAACTTCTGGAGTCACAGGGGTGACACCGATGAAGGGTTTAGTCCTTGCGTCACCTGTGGAAAGAGAGGATAAAGTAGCTAATTTGCCGTCTATTTGCATTGGAGTCGAGACAGGTCACTACTGTTCGAAACTGCCACTCACTCGAGCAGTGGAGATTCGTTACCGTGAAGATTGACCCAATTGGATGATCAACAAGGGCAGAGCGCGAACGAGAGCAGATGAAGGAGAGCAACTTGCAATTGTCGTTCGTGAGCACGGCACAGATTCCCTGAGGCTGCCACTGTGCCGCTGCGCGATCAACGCCCCGCCGCCCGGCCCCCTACTGCCTCTTCTTCGTCTTCCCTCACCCAAAATCGTTCCACCTGGACCTTTTTACACCCGAACCCGATGTCATCGCGCGGTGGAACAGGGTAAATCGCAGCACCAATAAACACCTCGCATCGTCAACACGCACGATCCCCACCATCTCACGCACCCCATGTAGAACTTATGAACCAGTTCTCACCTGAAATGCGTGTATTGGCTACGGATGTATGGGTGGACAAGTGGAAAGAACCAGAAAGTTCTTACTTGCAGGACGAAACGGGCACGGTTAGAACGTGGGCTTAGGTACGCGACCACTCGACCTCCACTTAAGCCTTTAAAACAGGTCATTAACCTACAATCCCTACCAGCGAATTACAGAAAACCCTCCAACAGCGTTGTTGTGGGGGGCGGTGGACGACGGGACCGATAGTGTCAGTGAAGCGTTTTTCGCCGTCGGGAAAGGACGGGAAGTCCTCGAGTGGTTTGGGAGTACGCGCAGGATGTAGAACGGCATTTTTGTGAGTCCAAATCTTTGGTTCAGGTCACCGACGAAGTGTAAATCTCAAGCCTGTTCATTACACAGGACAGCAACGCGTTGAGGAGCCTCGTTGTACCCCTACGTTTTGGGGTAGGTCGACTGTAGAACTCTGAAATCCGACCTGTTACGGTTCACTTATGTTTCCCAATTTTGTGGTGGTTTCCTCCCCCCATATCGTCCGACCTTCGGGCGTTTTCCTCACCCCTCACTTCTCCCGCTCAAACCAGTTTGAAACAAGTCATTGCTGCCAAGTGACCCCGTGCGTATCACTATCCCCACTCAAAAAGGAATAGTTAGGACATCGCAAGGGAACTTGCAGAACCCCCTCCCGTGATTGCCATCAAGAAGCCTAAGGTGTCCATCGACCGCCGCGGTTTCCCTTGGATCCATCCGAGGTGAAACAGTAGACCCGAGGGCAAAGAATGCCGTACCGTTGGTTAAACGGGGTGTCGATATAGTGGTCCTATCTGAAGCAGGTCGCGGGTTGGTAAGGAAGTAAACATCGCGGTTTTAGAGCGCGTCGATCTCTACAGTTTCGGAAGCGACAATATCCCGAAGTCATCTAAAACTATTCAAGCCATCTGGGGTCAAGCCTGTGCAACTTCCTCGGGGATTAACCGGGTTGCCGCAGAATTGAGGGTGTTTCCTATGATGTCGAGGGAGTAAATCAGTGAAACAAATATCGTGAGGTTGAACCCTGAGGTCTTTTTCCCTCTTCACTGTGCCTTCTACTCACTGAGAAACCCTCGTTGAGCTACGTGTCTGACTCATGTCTTCATCCATGGAACCGCCTTGGTCCAACCATCCCAATGCCCCCCAGATCCCTTCCTGGCTCTACCTCACGGAGAGGGAAGGCTTCGCCGGGTATTTCATATGCGCGATAGCCTATGGTATGCTAAAACCACACTCCCGTTCAACCGCGCTCACCCTGCCCGCTTAACCCATCTTTCTAGGGATTGTCATCGCTTTATTTTTTCAATGCATGGGCCTATTGCTTAGTCCCACCAATTCCATCAGGACCACCATGAGGTGGGCACTCGTCGTCCACACCGTGGCCATGTTCTGGTTTATCACAATGCCCATTGGAATTGATTTCAACTATTATTCCGTTACGTACATCAATGGCCGAGGATATCCTGGTACCGACGGACTCCTTCCTGGACCCGTCGGATACTCGAATCTCCTCAGCACCAGGGCGGTGTATGGTGTATTCAACATGATGTACCCTTTGAACCAGTGGCTAGCCGATGGCATTTTGGTAGGTTCTGTTTCAAAGTCAGTCAAGGCTTAGGTGTTTGACGTAGGCTGCTCCTTCAGCTGCACCGCTGCTATGTCGTTTATTCCATGAACCGTTGGGTCATTGCCTTCCCATCCCTGATGTATCTTGCCTCCATTGGTACGTGCTCAAACTCCTCTGCAAGCCGGCGGTGAAGCGTTGATGAACATCACTGATGTAGCTATGGGTATCATCGCGCAAGTCTACCGGCAGTATGGAACGAGGGGTTACACTTTCGCCATGATCAATTTCAACACTTCATACTATTCAATATGCCTTTGCCTCAATGCCCTCCTCACGCTCATGATTGTTGCACGACTCATCGTGCACAGGAGAAACCTACGAAGGGTTCTAGGGACTTCAGATGGAGCTAGTGGACTGTACACAGCCATCGCTGCAATGATCATAGAGTCTTATGCCCTTTACGCTTTCATTCTTCTAACATCTGTGGTATCCTGGACTATCAAGAGTTGGCCCGTTATAAATCTCTTCTCCAAAGTCATTGGCCCAATCCAGGTTTGTGCTGTCTTTGCGTTTCCCCCATATGCTGCAGCCCAGGACATTGTTCTCTGATCACACACAGGTCATCGCCCCATATCTGATCATTATACGAGTTGCCAAGCGGAGAGCAGTGACAAGAGAATCAATCTCTGAGACCGCCGAGTCAATTTGTTTCAAGAGCCAAGAGTCGACGGATGGTGGTGGGTCCCTTCTTGATGGAGTTCCCACGAACGAGACGGAGGTGAATGGTGAGGCTTTCGGCAAGCTTTGTGCGAGGGACGAGAATGCTATCGAAGAGGTGTCATTGTGACAGGGTGTCTGACATATCTGAATTGTGCTAATCATCACTCTTACTCGCTTTTCCTGTTGAAAACGACGTCGAACATCTGTGTATTTCCGCACTCGTGTCCCGCTAGTATTCATGTTTGCAGATACAGGCTTTTTTCTTTGTATTTATTGCTCCTTCCAATGTTAGAATGAAAAGAACGAGTAGCCAGAGTGTTTCTGGACAGACCAAGCCAGGGCTCGAACAGCCTTCGCGTGTCCTGTAGTTATCGAGGCGGTCAACTCGAACTTGGGTTCGCCTCCATGGGAAGAAGAACCGACGTCCGAAGGAGGAGGCGCACGGTAGTTGTACAATCGAACAGTTTTATCTGCTGAGCAAGACGTGAGAAGCGGTTTCGTGAGGTTCCATGCGATCGCCCACGAACGGTCTTGGCGACCTGTTTGACTTGCGAATGAGTGCACCGCTCGAAGGCCGTATCATGTAAACATCGGCACGCACCTAGTGCACTCCTTGTCGCTTCAAAGCTCGCATTCCGCCACGCTCGCCGGATCCCGTGCGCCAACAGAACACAGTACACAGCCAATAGACCCCTCATGTCAACAACGCGGGAGCCCATGCGTAGCTCCGGTGTAAGGCGTCGCATTAGAAGGGAAGAAATGTTACCACGGGCCCACGTTTTCCTTGGGCTGGGGATTGCCATGAACCAAATAGCACGGGAAATTTGAGATCGAGTGATTCTCAAGAGCGCATTTTCTCCATTGTTGCCCGTGGACCATATCATTGAGTTGGCTGAGAAAGTCGGGGTAGCCGGTGACCTGTTGAGGCGATTGGGCTGCCGCAAGCTGAGGGAAGCTATGAGAAAGGACAGCACCCCACGGTCAGTCAGATTGAAAGTCCAGCGTCTACCCTTCTGCGCTGCCAGTAATTTTGGCTCACCTAGTGAGGCTCATCGTTGACTGTCACGCCCATAAGAAGCGGCCGAATTGGATCAACGAGGATGGGGCGCGAAAGTGAGCGGAACTCCGTGGGAAGGAATTGAACATCGCTAGAGTCTAAGAGAGTCTAAGTCGTCGATCATGCGGACGATCTTCCGCAGCTCCCACCCAGCCATCCACACCAGTGTACCACCCCTTCGTTTTCCGTCGCCAAAATTCGTCCAGACTCTCCTCCCTCCCTCTCCTCCGATACCAGAACCCGAAGCCCTCATGGGGTACACCAAGTTGAACGGCAGTACCAACAACTGCCCGCGTCGTCAACACGCACAATTCCTCTCATGTCACGCGCTCCTCGGGTAGAACTGATAGGCCAGTTCTCTAACTGAGAAGCTTGTACCGACTACGGGAATGCGGATGGACGAGCTCAATGAACCCGAAAGTTCCCGCTTGCCGGATGGAACAGGCACGGTCAGAACAGCGACTCAGGTGCGCGACAACTCCCCTCCACTTCAGCTTTTGGAAAGATCATATACCTACGACATCCCTAGTGGATCGCAGGAAGGCTCGCAGTAGTGTCGTCGCGGAAGGTGGTGTGATGGCGGACGTCGAGAACGAGAGAGTCAGTGAAGGGCATCTCGCCCCCCGATGATGACGAGTTTTCGAATGGTCTGTGAATATGTGCAGGGCGTATACCAGTGTTGCTGTGAGTCCAACTCCCCGGTTCTGGCTGCCAATGAGTGGAAATCTCAAGCCCATTCATTCGAAGCTGAGAGACGGCAATGCATTGAAGAAGCTCATTGGACCCCTGCGTTTCCCCAATGTACAATGGCATCCTCTTACTATACAAACATTGGTCGTCTTGAAAAGCACTGCAAGCAACTACTCGCTGGCATACAAGAGGAGGCAGGTGACTCTTTACCCCGATTCCAGTCTGTCCCCCACCGCACATTATTTTCCTTCTCAACTGATGTGGATCTCGATGTCTCAGTGGGGCAACCATCAGTCTCAGCATCTTCCGCGAGGGATGAATTTGAGATCACAGGCGGCGATCTGCGCAAAGGCGATTATCTTCCACAGAAGAACTTGCTCCTGCTTTGTGTCCGAGCTCCCTCTAACGCCTGTCGCAGCTAGCGTACGAACCAAATCAGAATACAATGCACCACCAGCTTTCTCGGATACCGCAACGATCCTTGCTCCAGTGGGAACTGGTTTGCATCTCGTGCTATTTTCTACAACACTGCTTTACGTTTCGCTGTTCGCGTTTGCACGTGTTGCGTGGGGTGGCTCGGTCAGTCACCCTGATGGCGCAAGGCTGGAAGTTACTAGTAAACGACGGGTGCACGATGGGGTGTGGGCGCCGCCCTTTCCATCCATCATGCATCACCGATGGTAGCCAACATATAGCTGCGCACTCCATCCCACGTGCTCTCCCTTCCTATGTGGGTTCGTGAAGGTTCGCCTTAAATGCTGCGCCCTTTCAGATGCGTCGTCACTAATTCATTGTACTTGATGCCGTCGAGGGTCTTGTGGGCAACGTGACTCTCGCCGTCCTTTGACGTCAGAGGGCCTTGAGACTTTCTTTCTTAAAACTCTGTGAGCACGGGTCATACGAATGAGAATACATATGAATGTGATGACATTGATTCCCACCCAGTCTCAATGAATGAGTTTATCGGAATACATGAACCCTGGATAATCGATCGCTCTCCCGTACAACCACACAATTCGAATTGAATGGCTGATTCAGTTGTCAATATGGATATGGAACACTCCGATGTCCCTTGAGACTCCTCGTCTTTCGCCAAATCACGGACGCCTTTCATGGGAACCTGATTAAACCCTCGTGATGACCGTTCAACCAGTTCCCGGCCCAACGCTGACCCCGCCAAGGAGCGGATGGGATCTACGATGGGTAATATTCCTAGATCCCGACCACCGATCATGTCTGCAGTAGAGGCGTGTCATCGCCCGACGTCCTGGTCGCGTGTGCCCCGGAGTGATGCAAGGGGTCTGAGCGATGTGACAAGTGGTTCGCCGGCTGCTGAAGCCAAGTGATTCAAGGCGAACGACAAAACAGGGCTCTGTACGGAGGAAGACTGGCGAATCAGGAGGACCAGCGTCAGGTATACATCTCTTTACCTACTCAGTCAAACGTCTGGGTGGTATTAATACCAATGGGTTGTGGAGTGATGGTATCCAGTGAAGGTGATGCCGCTAGCCCTGCATACGTTGCTACACAAGAGCTCCAGGACCGTCTCTCTTTCTGTTTGCCGTACATCTGCAGCATAGGTGCTCAATTGAACCCAGGGGGGGGGTTATAACCCGTGGACCCCCTTCGCTTTCCCCCATCGAAGTCCGGGATTCTTTCCCTTTATCTCGTTCACTCCACCCACCATTCACTCATACACCCTCATTGAGTTACGCGTCTGACCCATGTCTTACTCTGCGGATCAGCCATGGTCCAATCACCCCAACGCCCCCCAGATCCCATATTGGCTGTACCTTGCGGAGAAGGAACATATGGCAGGAAGTTTTCTTGGTGCAATATCCTACGGTACGCTGACTCACATCCGCCCATCCATGCTTACTCTGCCTGTTTGACCCATCTTTTAGGGATTGTCATCGCTCTGTTTTCTCAATGCATGCGTGTGTTGCTTACTCCCAGCAAAACCATCAAGACAACTGTTAAGTGGGCACTCGTCGTCCACACCATGGCCATGTTCTTGTTCATTACGGTACCCGCTGGAATCCATTTTTACTGGTTATCCGTTGAGTACATCAATGACCGAGAATTTCCTGGCCACGACGAACGCGCTCCTGGACCTCTCGGATATGATTACGCCGTGGGCAACGCGGCGCTCGGTACTGTTCACGAAGTCATGTTCCCCTTGAGCCAGTGGCTAGCCGATGGCCTTTTGGTAGGCCGTGTTTCAAACTTGGCTGCCTAGCTGTTTAACATAGGTTGATCCTCCAGCTGCATCGTTGCTATCTCATTTATTCCATGAACCACTGGGTCATGGCCTTCCCATACCTGATGTCCCTCGCCTCTGTCGGTACGTGCTCAAGTCCTCCACAAGCCGCCAGTGACACGTTGATCAATATACCAATGATGTAGCATTGGGTATCAGCCACGTCTACGAAGGCTCAGGAACAAAGTTGGAAACCGCAGTTGCGTACAACATCACCATCTCATACTTTTCAATTTCTCTTGGGCTCAACGTCCTCCTCACGCTCATGATTGTCGCGCGACTCATCTGGCATAGGAGGAACCTTCGAGGGGTTCTGGGAGCCTCGGACGGGTCTAGCGGACCATTGAAAGCAATCGCCACAATGATTATCGAGTCTTATGCACTCTACGCTGTCGCTATTCTAGCATATACCATACCCTTGGCGGTCAATAGTTGGATCGTGGAAATCTTCTCTGGAATTGCTGGCACAATGCAGGTTCGTAGCGTCTTTACTTTTCCCCAATGAGCTGCTACCTTGGGACATTGCTTTCTGATTATGTTCACAAACAGGTCATCGCTCCGTATCTAATCATTCTGCGAGTCGCCAAGAGGAGAGCAGTGACGAGCGAATCGATCTCCGGGTCCTTCGAGTTGATGCAGTTCAGGAGCCAAGGGTCGACAGATGTTGATGATCCCCTTCCTGATGGGGATCCCACGACTGCGACGGAGGTGAATGGTGAGGGTCCCAGGGAGCTTGCCGCTACGGACGACAACGCTATCGAAGAGGTGCCGTTGTGACAGTGCATAAAGTCGACGATTCGGCATCTGGTTATGTGCGGACTCTTTTTCGTGTCGTTTGTAGTACTATCATCACTCCCACTCGCTTTTCCAGCTGGAAACGACACCAAGGATTTGTGAGTTTCCGCACTCCCGTCCCGCTGTTATTCGTGTTTGTAAATACAGGCCGTTTCTTCTTCCCATTTGATATTTATTTTTCGCTCCGAAGCAATCAAAGGCCCCGGAATTCATCAGATTTGCCGGATCTCGTCCACCAACAGAACGCCGGACACAGAAAATGAACCCCCCATGTCAACAACGCGAGAGCCAATGAGTAGCCCCGGTGCAACATTTTGGATTGCAAGGGAAGGGGCGTTACTGGGATATGTTCACGGTGTTCACGGCCTGGGAACCGCTAAGAACGTGATGGTACAGGACGTTCAACAGGAAGTGATCCTCACGGAGAAGAATGTGTCGCTGGTTCTCTACAACGAGTATCTCTTTGAAGTGTGGCAACGACGAAACCCGTATTGTTTGATCACCAGCTGCGGGATCGGAGAGAATTTGGTGAGAGATCGAGGTTGGAGGAACCCGATCGCTGGTTTGAAGTTGAAGAACAGGTTTGCCACCCGAAACGATGAATGATTGGCGGCACGCGTCCCATGCTTGCAGGTTGCTCAATCGCGAGATGAACAAAGCAGCGATAAGTTGAAGTGGAGGCCAGGGAAAGTACAAAAGGTGAAAAAGGTGGACCGTTGTAGCGTACACGAGATCCGCCGAGGACCAAACTTGAAACTACCTGAAACCCGAAGGCACAATGAATGCGGCTACGGGGGAGACGAAGGATTAACTAGGCCTCGAATTACAGCAGTGCAAAGTAACAAGCGAATAATGCTCCGCGGATAAGTGAGGAGAGATCGAAACTGTGGATTTCGAATTGCTCAACTGGTGAAGGGCAAGAACAGCACGTTAGTGCGCTACGTAGCCATCAAAGCTAGTGGACAGCGATAGTGGAAAGTGGAAATCTTGGGGGGAAGCGTCAGAAAACCTTGACGTGTGATACGCTCTGTGAATAAAATTGAGGATATACTCGTGGACGATATGGAACTTGGAACACACCATAACAGAACGAAGAGGCATGACACGAAGGGTGAGACCTGACAGGGTGTGCGGTGACGTGAGAAGAGCTGGATAGCTTTGCAGAGAGGGCGCAAGATTCCTCTCTCAGCCCTCTCGGGATTGGCGGAAATACCACAGCGGTGATTTAGAGAGGCCAAAAAGGTGGATACATCATCTGAAGGGACCCCGGTGCGGTCGATCGTAGGTCGGAGGGACCATAACAAGACTGAGGTCAGTGATTCACGAGTGACGGGTGTCCTCCACAACGAATTCAGCTTGCTGGACATCCAAATCGGTAGCGAAAGTCCTGTAATGTCCTGTGAATCATTTCGCGGGAGTGAGGTCAGAAGAGGCAATCTGCGATGTCGCACGGTTGATTACGGGGGTTATGAAGGGAGAAAGAGACTTTGACAAGCTCAAGGCAGTCTACATTGGGCTTGATCTTGATGGAATCCGACGCGTCTCTGTTAGCCGTTGTACTAGGTGGGGCTGATGATGAGGCGTGGAGTGGGTAGGATGTTTCAACAGTCCGGCGATCCTACGTTGCTGCCTCTTCCGAACTCGCAGCAAGCCTGCGAGTTTTGGCTGATCGGGTACGGGGGGAGGCTACGCAGAAACCTCCTGTATGCCCCTGAACCTGGATACGCCCGAGGGCAATGGCACGGCTAAGTTGAAGCCAAGGTCCAGACGACCAATCTCCGATGGTTGTTCATTTTGGTCTGTTTTCGCTTCTCGGCCCAGTGGTCTTACTCCAGTTGAAAGTCCTTGAGATCATATCGCCTTTCTGTCTCAAATAACAACGTCGATGGCCTGAGAATCGCGAAAGCCACATCACCCGCTGAGACAGACTGCGTGTAGGTATGTACTGTTCTGCTCTGCCACTAACTGTGCCTCACCTAGCAGAGTTTGATGCTAACGACCACGACCACAAGTGTTGACCGGATTGGATCAACGGGGACAGGCGCGAAAGTCAATGGGTAAGAACCGCGTCAGTTGTAGAGAGGTGCGGGGCAAGTGGCATTGAAGACACTAACGAGAACTTGAAGGTACCCTCGTTGCGGCGGCTTCGGTAATTATCGGGGTCAAAGGTTCTCCTTCACTCTGTGCATCGCCTCCAGAAAGAAAGTCGACCAGCCATTCATCTGCATCAGAAAGGCCAATACGACACGCCACAGGAAGACGTAGGAGAACGTTTCTCCCAGAGTTAGTAGTCGTCGATCATGAGGTCGATCGTCTGTCGACTTTCTCCCGTCCTGTGCAGTCATCACATCTGCCACCCTCACCACGGCCACCTCTTTCTCCTCCTCACCCGACCAGATTTTTTCCAGCTTTACCCAGCACCTAATGTCGTCACTCATCAGCGTGAACTGCCGCACCGACAACTACCCCGCGTCGTCAACATCCGTACAATCCCTCCCTCTCGCATAGACCAGTACTCAAGAGTGTCTATTTGCCAAGGACCCCCGAATATAGGCGGCGCAACGGATAGAACGGGCACGATGGCCGACTCACGTGGCGACTCGACCTCCATTTCTCTGAGCCTTCGGAAATTTTCAGAAATCTACAGCCTCCGCCTGCCCTATCGCAGGAAAACTTCCAGCGCAGTCGTTAACTCACATTTGTTGAAGATATCAAGCACGGCGCAATTGAAGTGGTTGCGGGGGGCGGTGCAATCAGGCGGACGACGAGAATGACAAGGCCAGTAAAGGGTGTTTCATCCTCGGGGGACGACAGAAAGCTCCCGAATGGTTTGAGAACACGCACAGGGTGCGAACCGGTGTGTCTGTTTCCTCGGTTCGGGTCGCCAACGAACTTTGGAATCTCAAACCCGTTCATGCCGACAGCAATGTGTTGAGGAGACTCTATGCCCGAGTTTTATAATGTTACAAATCTCCTGGCCAGAAAAATATCGACCATCTTGACGAGCACCCCACGCGACTCCACGCAGATACTTGGCATGAACGGAGACTGAGCACTTTATCCCAGTTCCGGTGAGCCCCCCTCTGCAGACGTGTTGCCCCTCAACTGATTTTGATGCGCTTCCGACTCAGTAGTGAAGAAGGACGTACGGCCAAACCCCTCGCAATTCACAAACATCTCTTGGTGGCCTTTTGCGCCTGAAGGCGTCTCCGTGGAGTGGAGATTAGACTCACCTTCCGCGAGGGATAGTTTTAGGGATCACATACAGATGGCGATCATCGCAAGGGCCAATCTGTTGCACAAATGAACGTTTCCTCGCCTCAGGTTCGAGTTCACTCCGTCGCACGCCACAGCTACCGCACAAACCGAATCAGAAAACTATGCAGCGCCAGCTTTCGTGAAACTCGTTGAGTCACCGCCGAGGGAAGATGCTTCCCACATAGTGCTAGTGATGATGGAGGGAATGAAACAGAAATTGCGACGATTTATTCTATGTAAGAGCTATGTCAAGTTCTCCGTCGCCTAAACCACTTTTGATGGATCCTCGATGACAGTGATCCTCCCTCGGACAACAGCGCTCAAGATAAATGGTGTTTTGAACTGCCAGCATCGGAGACTCGACTGTCTCCAGGGACACGCGCCATTTACGAAGCCAGTGTCATGGGCATCTGCGATGGGAACGTGGAAAAAACTAAGCTTAGGCGTTCAAGGCGGCCGTCCGATCAGTTTTCCGCCCAATCCTGATCTCGCCGAGAAGCAGATGGGATCTAAGATGGTTAAGATTCCTGCATCCTAACCCCCGGTCATGTCTGCGCGGTAGTGACGTTGTGTTGCCGGAGGACACAGTCGTGTGTGGCTCACGACTTGAGCGATGCGATGCCTCTGAGAGATGTACCGAGTGGCTGGCCAGCTGCCGAATCCAATGCTCAGAGGTGAGCAATGAACGGCAGTGATGGAAACCGGTGAATCATGACCGCCAGAGCCAGGTATGCGTGTGTAAAACTGCTAGCCCTATATAAGTTACTACACAAGAGTTGGGGGCATCGTCTTTTGTTCGCCGTACATCGTGAAACATGTACCCATTCAGAGCTTTATACATGAACTGTGCCAAGTCCCCCATCGATTGGACCGTCTTTCGTGGACCCTGGGTGATTGATCCCTCCCCGGAAGACAGCACAGCTCGGGTTGGACGCCGATTGAAATCTTGAGTAGGGGGGTCCGGACTGATGTTGTACGCTCGATACCGTATGAAGTTCCGAACAGCCTTCCGTCTAACCCTGATCTTTCAGAGAAGGTAGTATTCCTGGACTCTGACCTCAGTGCCTGATCGAATAGTTGATCCTCGGCCTGTCGAGGCCGAGCAGGTCCCCAACTGGGTTTGACTTGGGTCGTTCGATGTGCATTGCCGATTCGGTTTCATCGTAAAAAAAAACTCCGCCAGGAGATTATCGACCTTGAAACGACATTCGAGGAGGCCGAACTTGACCATGAGAATCGCCCGATCCAGAAAGAGATTGATCGGATTGGATTCCGCTTCTTCCGCTCCATCTGCACCAACGAGCCGTTCGTAGATTCTCAACGCCCCCTTTGGTTGTTGCGTCCCTTCCCCGCGAAACCTGGACATACGGTTGCGTCAGCCAGCGACTGATGAGGACGCCAATTTGGAGGTACATGAGGAGAACAGCATAGTCATGGGCCTCTGACTGTTGGTGATTCTCGGAGCGTAAGACGAAATATCGGTCATCATCGCAATCGCTGCCACCTTCGATGCGACGCTGGCCAAGTCCTCTCCGCCGTGACGATCTCCGCCTACACCTCCCCCAATTACATCCTTTGGCACCCCCAGTTTCGTCACACAACAAGTCGACCCGTTTGACCAACGACGACTGCATTGCACCTCAACACACCACGCAACTACTCTCACATCTGGGAGACCGGCAGTTCTCCGCTACTCCTCTCCGTCCAACCGACCTTTGTCCCTGCAGCGCTGAGAAGCATCTGAAGGTCAAAATTCTGTTGAAATCGAACGCCTTGTAAGTGCGTTCTCGCATCTAGAGGTCGCTGCAGAGTGGGTACGGAACTTTCTTCATACGATGAGGAATTCTCACTATCGCACACAGATACTCATGAGTCCTCGCGAGTGTAAGCACGAAGTTATGTCTTTGAGCCCCAGGTTCCGGTACTCTCCGCCCTCCGTTACAGCTATCACACGTGAGCCATCCCTCGACTACTTTCATGAAACCATATGCGCCCAAGCGATGCGGAAGGGAACACATATCATCAATAAATGATGATCATGACACCAATCATCTCTCGATTCTGTAACACTTCCTCCCCTCGAAGAACTCATCGAGTCGCCGCCCTAGCGAGGATGGTTTGTATGGAGAAGTTACATATTTACGCCTGGAATACAAACATTGTGAGGATTCATACCGCTGAACCACATTTGGTGGGACCTGGATGATCGATCCTTCCCCGGACGACATAACTCAAAACGAATACCCTCGAATACCGCTTTGAATTGTGAACGTTGAAGACTCGGCTGTCTCCAGATACGCCTCATCTTTGCCTGTTATGGGAACCTGGAACGGACTAGAGTTAGGCACTCCAGTTGATCATTGGATCAGTCTCCCGTTCAATCCTGATTTCACCTAGTAGTAGCAGATGGAATCTACTGGATGGGCGATGTTCTCACATCCCAACCACCAATCATCTCCTTGTGGTGGTGGCGTCGTGTTACCAGATATCCTGGTCTCGTGTGTCCACCACCCTGAGCAATCCGGGGTACCTGAGTGACGTGTCGAATGGTTTGCTGGCTGCCGAAGCCAACCGCGTAGAGGCGACAGCGAACCGCAGCTGCATTTGGGGGAAACACCGGTGGATTAGGACTCAAGAGCGTCAGCACCAGGTATGCATCTCTTTCCATACTCAGTCGGACACACAGGTGGCACTGATGCGGATAGACTGTGTAGTGATGATACACACAGTGAAGGTGATGCCAGCCCTGCATACGTTGCCACATATTGCTACACAAGAGCTTGAGAACCACCCCTGTTTCTATTCGCCATAGTACATCAAGACACATGGGCGCTCAATCGAACCCAAGGGGGTTTATAACCCGTCGACCCCCTTCGCTTCCTCCCATCGAACTCCGGGATCCTTTCCCTTCATCTCGTTCACTCCACCCACCATTCACTCATACACCCACATCGAGTTACACGTCTAACCCATGTCTGACTCTGCGGATCAGCCATGGTCCAATCACCCCAATGCCCCCCAGATCCCATATTGGCTGTACCTTGCGGAGAAGGAATATATGGCAGGACATTTTCTTGGTGCAATATCCTATGGTACGCTGACTCACATCCACTCATCCATGCTTACTCTACCTGTTTGACCCATCTTTTAGGGATTGTCATCGCTCTGTTTTTTCAATGCATGCGTGTGCTGCTTACTCCCAGCAAAACCATCAAGACAACTGTTAAGTGGGCACTCGTCGTCCACACCATGGCCATGTTCTTATTTATTACGGCACCCGCTGGAACCCATTTTTACTGGTTATCCGTTGGGTACATCAATAACCGAGAATTTCCTGGCCTCGACGAATACCTTCCTGGACCTTTCGGATATAGTGTCATCCCGAAACTCAACGGGGCGTTCCCACTTTTTGCCGAAGTCATATTCCCCTTGAACCAGTGGCTAGCCGATGGCCTTTTGGTAGGCCACATTTCAATCTCAGTCGCCTCGGCGTTTAACCTAGGTTGATCCTCCAGCTGCATCGTTGCTATGTCATCTATCTCATGAACCATTGGGTGATGGCCTTCCCATGCCTGATGTACTTCGCCACTGTTGGTATGTGCTCAAGTTCTCCACAAGCCGACAGTGACACGTTAATCAATACCACTGATGTAGCGGTGGGTATAATGCATGTCTACGGACTCATATTGGAACCAGTGCAGACCAGCGCCAATTCGATCGGCTCCAGCGCTTCATACTATTCAATTTCTCTTGGGCTCAACGTCCTCCTCACGCTCATGATTGTCACGCGACTCATCTGGCATAGGAGGAACCTTCGAGGGGTTCTGGGAGCCTCAGATGGGTCTAGCGGACTGTACACAGCAATCGCCACAATGATTATCGAGTCTTATGCACTCTACGCTGTCGCTCTTCTAGCATATACCATACCCTTGGCGATCAATAGTTGGATCGTGGAAATCTTTGCAGGAATTGCTGGCACAACACAGGTTCGTAGCATCTATACTTCTCCCCAATGCGCTGCTACCTTGGGACATTGCTTTCTGATTATGTTTACACACAGGTCATCGCTCCGTATCTGGTCATTCTACGAGTTGCCGAGCGGAGAGCACTGACGAGCGAATCGATCTCCGGATCCTTCGAGTCGATGCAGTTCAGGAGCCAAGGGTCGACAGACGTTGATGATCCCCTTCCTGATGGGGATCCCACGACTGCGACGGAGGTGAATGGTGAGGGTCCCAGGGAGCTTGCCGCTACGGACGACAATGCTATCGAAGAGGTGCCGTTGTGACAGTGCATAAAGTCGACGATTCGGCATCTGGTCATGTACGGACTCTTTTTCGTGTCGTTTGTAGTACTATCATCACTCCCACTCGCTTTTCCTGCTGGAAATGACGCCAAGGATTTGTGAGTTTCCGCACTCCCGTCCCGCTGTCATTCGTGTTTGTAAATACAGGCCGTTTCTTCTTCCCATTCGATATATCTTTCGCTCCGAAGCAATCAAAGGCCCCGGAATTCATCAGATTCGCCGGATCTCGTCCGCCAACAGAAAATGAACCCCCCATGTCAACAACGCGAGAGCCGATGAGTACCCCCGGTGCAACATTTTGGATTGCAAGGGAAGGGGCGTTACTGGGATATGTTCACGGTGTTCACGGCCTGGGAACCGCTAAGAACGTGATGGTACAGGACGTTCAACAGGAAGTGATCCTCACGGAGAAGAATGTGTCGCTGGTTCTCTACAACGAGTATCTCTTTGAAGTGGGGCAACGACGAAACCCGTATCGTTTGATCACCAGCTGTGGGATCGGAGAGAATTTGGTGAGAGATCGAGGATGGAGGAACCCGATCGCTGGTCCGAAGTCGAAGAACGGGTTTGCCACCCGGAACGATAGATGATTGTAGAGAGGCGTCCCATGCCCGCGGGCTCGAGATAAACAAAGCAGCAATAAGTTGAAGTGGCGGCATGACAAGAGGCCAGGGAAAGAACAAATGGCGAAAAAGGTGAACCGTCTTAGCGTACGTGAGATCCGTCGAGGACCGAACTTGGAACCACCCAAAGCCCAAAGGCACAACGTATGCGGCTACAAAAAAGACGAAGGCTTAACTGGGCCTCGAATCACAGCAGTGCAAAGAAACAAGCGAATGATGCTCAGCGGATAAGTAAGGAGAGATCGGGACTGTGGGCATCTCGAATCGCTCAACTGGTGAGGGGCACAAACAGCACGTTGGTGCGCTACGTAGCCATCAAAGCTAGCGGACAGCGATAGTGGAAAGTGGTAATCTTGGGGGCGAAGCGTCAGAAAACCCTGACGTGTGATATGCTCTGTGAATGGAATTGAGGATATAGTCGTGCACGATGTGGAACTTGGAACACACTATAACAGAACGAAGTGGTATGACACGAAGGAGGAGACCCGACAGGGTGTGCGGTGACGTGAGAAGAGCTGGATAGATTGTGCAGAGGGTACAAGATTCCTCTCTCAGCCCTCTTGGGATCGACGGAGATACCACAGCGGTGGTTTAAAGAAAGGCCAAAGACAAAGAGGTGTATACATCATCCAAAGGGACTCCGGTGCGGTCAATCGTAGGTTGGAGTGACCACAGCAAGGCTATCAGGAATTCACGAGTGACAGGTGTCCTCCGTTACGAATCCAACCTGTCGCTCATTTCATAGATCGGTTGCGGAATTCCTTTATTTTCTCGTGCATGATATCGTGGGAGTGAGGTGAAAGAGGCAGTCCGGAACGTCGACGGTTTTTTAAAGAGGGAGAAAGGGACTCTGACGAGTTAGCTAAGAGAGGCGCAGGGCAAGCAAGCAGTCGATCATGAGGTCAATCTCCTGCAGTTAAGGTTTTCCCTCGCACCTTAACGCACTCGCCGTCCTCACCGCTACTTCTTCGCCTTTCCTCGTCCAACTCTAGCCTTCTACACCCGAACACGATGTAATCACCGGGGTAAATGGTAGCACCAAGAATTATCCCGCATCGTCAAAACTCCGCACGGTCCCTCCCATACCACGCACCTCGGGTAGAACATAGCCACCAGTTTTCCAACTCAAGCAGTGTATTGGCCACAAAATTGCGGACGGACGAACTGAAAGAACCCGAACGTCCACGTTTGCAGGATGAAACAGCGCGATTAGAACGGGGGCTTAGATACGCGACTACTACTCGACCTCCACTTCATCTTCGTTGAGGAAACAAAGTCGGGCGCTATCGAAGAGGTGGCGAACGACGAGAACGATAGGGGACATGAAGGGCGTCCCACCCTCAGCAGATGACGAGACGTTGCGGAGTGGCTTGAAAATATGCACAGAGTGCAGGCCGGTGTTTTTGTGAGTTCAATTCCTCTGTCTGGGTCATCAACAAGGTAGAAATCTGAAGCCCGTCCATTCCAAAAGACAGTAAATTTGTAACGGGACTCGTTGTACCCCTAAGTTTCCACATCGTACAATGTCACAAATCTCTTAGCCATCCAAATATCAGTCGTCTCGATGAGCACTTCGCGCGGCTACTTGTTAGCATATAGAAGGAAACAGATGGCACTTTACCCCGATTCCGGTCAGTCACCCATCACATATCCCTCCCTCGACTGATTTCGAGATTCTTTCGACCCAGTACTGGCAGGTAGCCCCGGTAGAAGCCTACGTAGTCCGCAAATGCCCTGTGAAGGCCTTCGCACCCTGCGACCCCTCCACCGGAAGAATATCGGACACACCTTCTGCGGGGACAGTTTCTAAGATCACATGCAGACGGCGTTCATCGCAAGGGCAAATATATTTCACAGGAAATTATGTCTCCGCCTCAGTTGTGAGCTCCGTTGTCTGTCACGGAAATGCGGGCAACGTGGCTCTCACCGTCCTTGGCCGCGAGACCGTCTTTTGTTGAAGCTCTGGCAGTCCATGTCATGCAGATGGGAGTGTATGTATAGCGGTATGATTTCCCCCCAGTCTCAGCGAACGAGTTGTCCGGAATCGATACAAGACCATTCAGCACATCGTAAGGTTTCAGGAAACCAATTCTGCAACACTTTTTTTCCTCAGGGAACTCATTGGGTCGCTGTCATAGCGAGGATGGTTCCTATGGCGATGGCGCCGGAGAGCTTATAACCGTGCGTCTGGAAAACAAACATTGTGAGGATCCAGATACGACTCATCTTTGCCTGTTATGGGGACTTGGAACGGACTAGAGTTGGGCACTGATGCAGATGGATCAGTTTCCTGTCCAATCCTGATCTCGCCGAGAAGCAGCGGAATCTACGAGATGGGCGGTGTCCCCACATCCCAACCACCGATCATCTCCTTGCGACGGTGGCATCGTGTTATCAGCGATCCTGGCCTCGTTTGTCCGCCACTAAGAGTGATCTGAGGGACCTGAGTGACGTGTCGAATGATTTGCTGGCTGCCGAAGCCAACCGCGTAGAGGCGACGCTGCGTTCGGGGGAGACACCAGGACTCGGGAGCGTCCAACAGCACCAGGTATACACCCCTTTACATACTCAGTCGGACACGCGGGTGGTGCTGATGCGGATAGGTCGTGTAGTGATGGTATATACAATGAAGGTGATGCTGCCCTGCATAAGTTGCTACACAAGAGCTCGGGAACCATCTCTGTTTCTGTTCGCCGTAGTACATCGTGCAACATAGGTGTTCGATCGAACCTAAGGGGACTTATAACCTGTCGAGCCCCTTCGCTTCCCCTCATCGAACTCCAGAATCCTTCCCCTTTATCTCGCTCACTCCACCCACCATTAATTACACACCCGCATTGAGTTACACATCTGACCCATGTCTGACTCCCCGGAACAGCCCTGGTCCAATAACCCCAACACCCCCCAGATCCCATATCAGGTGTACCTTGCGGAGAAGGAACATTTCGCAGGATATTTCATTGGTGCAATATCCTATGGTATGCTGATCCACACACGCGTCCAACAATGTTCAATCTACCTGTTTGAACCATCTTTTGGGGATTGTCATCGCACTGTTTTTTCAATGCATGGGTGTGTTGCTTAATCCCAGCAATCCCATCAAGAAGGCCGTTAAGTTGGCACTCGTCGTCCACACCGTGGCCATGTTCTCGATTGTTACGATACCCGTCGGAATCGATTTTGACTTTTGTTTCTCCATGGACTACATCAACAACCGAGAATATTCCAGTAACAACGAATACGCTCCCGGACCTCTTGGATATGCTTACATCATTATCAACGGCGCGATGGCTCCTGCTCTCAAAACTTTGTTTCCATTGTACCAGTGGCTAACTGATGGTCTTTTGGTAGGCCTCATTTCAAACTCAGTTGCTTGGGTTTTTAACGTGGGCCGTTCTTCCAGCTGCGTCGTTGCTATGTCATCTATTCCATGAACCATTGGGTGATGGCCTTCCCATGCCTGATGTACTTCGCCACTGTTGGTATGTGCTCAAGTCCTCCACAAGCCAACAGTGACACATTGATCGATAGCACTGATGTAGCGATGGGTATAATGCATGTCTACGGAAGATGGGGAACACTGCGGGAAAGCACCACTTCGATCGACTGCACCGTTTCATACTATTCAATTTCTCTTGGGCTCAACGTCCTCCTCACGCTCATGATCGTCACACGGCTTATCTGGCATAGGAGGAACCTCCGAGCGGTTCTGGGAGCTTCGGACGGGTCCAGCAGCCTGTGCACGGCAATAGCCGCAATGATCATCGAATCTTACGCCCTTTACGCTGTCACTATTCTGGCGTATACCATACCCTGGGCGATCGGTAGTTGGGCCGCAGAAATATTCTCGAAAACTGCTGGCACAATGCAGGTTTGTTCTGTTTTTACCTTTCCCCAATGCGCTGCTACCTTGGGACACTGCTTTCTAATTATATTTACACACAGGTCATCGCTCCGTATCTGATCATTCTACGAGTCGCCAAGCGGAGAGCAGTGACGAGCGAATCGATCTCCGGGTCCTTCGAGTCGATGCAGTTCAGGAGCGAAGGGTCCGTCGCATTGGTGGGATCTCCATCAAGAAGGGACCCATCACCATTCATCGAGGTGAATGGTGAGGGTCCCGGCGAGCTTGGTGCTAGGGATGAGAATGCCATCGAAGAGGTTCCATTGTGACGGGGCATAGAGGGTTTTTTTTGGCGATTCGCCACCTCGTATATGCCAGGACTCTTTTTTTCATTTCGTTCGAAATAGCCCTCATTCCCGCCCGCTTTTCCCCTTCAAACCCGCGTCAAACAATTATGTAGATATGCCCAAACTTCGATCACACTGTTACTCGTGTTTTAGCTGCAGGCTCTTCTTCCTCTTTTTCGTGTTTGCTTGGGAACAATGAATACAAAAGGGAAATAGACTGTAACTAGCACAATAACGGCGGGGCATGAGTCCGGACATGAGTGAATGCTCGCCATCCTTTTCAAGGACCCAAGCGAGTAGGAGTGATGATTAGTACGAAGGAAACAGAAAATAATCCTAGCCCAGAGACCCATCCGATCATCAGGGTCCCTTCACATGCCCCGCGATAATGGGACTTCTTCGATAGCGTCTTCCGCCCCAGCACCAGCCTCGTCGCGAGTCTCACAACTCACCTCCGTCGCACTCGTTGGATCTCCGTCAGGAAGGGTCCCATCATCATCCGTCGTCCCGTGGCTCCTGAAACGGATCGACTCGGCGGTTCCGGAGATCAACTCGCTCGTCACTTCTCTCCGCTTGGCGACACGTAGAATTATCAGATACGGAGCGATGACCTGCACGTGGCCGCGATCCTACAGTAACGTGTTCAGCCTGCGACGCGCCAGGGAAAGGTAGAGACAACACGAACCTGCATTGTGCCAAGAACCTGTGAGAATATGCCTGCAACCCAACTATCGATCGCCCAGGGTATGGCATATGCAAGATAAGCGAATAAGACTCGATGATCATTGTGGCAACTGCTTTGTATGGTCCGCTAGCCCCGCCCGAAGCCCCCAGCGCCTTTCGAAGGTTCCTTCTATGCAGGATGAGTCGCGTGACTATCATAAGAGTGAGGAGGACATTGAGCGAAAGGGAAATTGAATAGTATGAGGTGGAAAAACGGGTTGCGGTCGCACTGCCATCCTTCGTTCCCGATTCCTGGTAAACTAGCGCAATTCCCATGACTGCATGAACGATAAACATGTCGTCGTCTGTTTGCGGGGGAAGCTCAAGCACGTACCAACACAGGAGAGGTACATCAGGCACGGGAATGCCATGACCCAATGGTTCATGGAATAAATGACATAGCAGCGATGCAGCTGCAGGAGCGGCTTACGTTGAATACCCAAGTTAAACACCCAAGCGAGGTTAAGACTAGACCTACCAAGAGCCCATCGGCTAGCCACTGGTTCAAGAGGAACATGGCCAAAAAGACAGTGTTGATTGTGTTTGTGGAAAGGACATAATAGTATCCGATAGGTCCAGGAGGTTGTTCTTCATCACCAGGAAATTCCCGGTTATCGATATACTCGAGGGAGTAACGGTTTACGTTGATCCCGACCGGTATTATCAGAAATAAAAACATGGCCACGGTGTGGGCGACGAGCGCCCACTTAACGCCCCCCTTGATTGGATTGACCGAGCTAAGCAACACGCCCATGCATCGGAAGAACATCGCAATGACGATCCCTAAAGATATGGGTCGAACCGTAGAAAGGTTGAGCACGGGTGGGCCGGCGCCTGGGTCAACGTACCAAAGGATATTACGCCGATGCAACTCCCAGCGAAAATTTCCTTCTCCGCGAGGTATAGTAGGGACGGAATCTGTGGGGCGTTGGGATTATTGGACCAAGGCGTTTCTGAGGAGTCAGACATAATTCGGACGTGTGTGACTCTAGGAACGTTGGTGAAAGGCGAGAGCGGGGTAAAGGAAGAGGACCCGGGGGTTCGATGGAGTGGGGGAGTGAGGTTAATAAACATTCGAGGGTCCAATTGAAGACCCACGATGCGTGAGGCGCTGTGAATAGAAAACAAGCCCTGCACCAGTGCCACCCAAATGACCGACTGAATGAGGAAAGATACACGAACCTTCTGCTGACGCTTCTGATTCGCGGTTTCCTTCCAGACACAGCCCCAGTTCGTTGTTTTCCTCTGACGACTTGGGTTTGGTAGGCCGCGAACGGTCGGATGCCTGGTATCACTCGAGCTATGGGGCACATACAACCAGAGTCCTCGACTGCAAAACACCTTTGACTACTTGGACGTGATCAACGGTGAGGGTCCTGGGATCGGATTGTACACCCATCTTCTCCGCAAGGTCAGGGTTGGAGGGAAGGCTGATTCGATGGTCATATTGAGCGGCAGTTCCCAGTACATTCTAGATCATAACAGCATCAGCAAACCGTGGTGGTCTACGGTGAAAGACAACACGTTTCGTGCGGTACCGACCATTCCCACCCACATTTCAGAGCGGAATTCGATTCGAACTGTCCGTGGAGAAAAAAACAATCATCCAGGGTCGGTTAAAAGCGATCTAGTCGATTGAGAAGTTGACGTTCTTCCATACATGAGTTAATAAACCCTTGCACGTGCTGGCTCACTGCCTCAACCTCTCGGCCGTTGTCAGGTTCGGATACCGAGAGAGCCTGTCTCAATGTTGCAGCGCATCCCGGAAAAGCAATGAAGGTATGAACCTGGGTCACGGCGAAGGCATTGGAGAAGAGAAATATAACCTAACCCCGAACAGCCCAGGGCACGGTGCATAGTGAAAAAGCGATAGTGTGAATGGCATAAGTCCCAAGAGTATTGCGACTACTGTGGTCGCAGCCGTGTACAGTCCACTAGGTCCGAAAGGCATGAACGCATGAAGCATCAAAGTTGACTCTAAATATCTGGGCCCGTGGGTTCTCAATTGGTCGTCGGCTCCGCGGGGAAGTATCCGGAGATAGCCAAGTGTATAGCTCGAAGCGGCATTCAAGTTGTTGTCCGGGTGACATACTTCCATTAATGAATACTGACAAGGCCTCTCTCAACGACTCGTTGCGTTGACCTCTCTGCCATACCAGAGGAAACATCCTCGCTGGGCTGTGACTTGGCGAGGAGTATTCATTTCAGTGGACTTTTTGATGTCTAGGACGGCTTCGTGTGAGTCCGATAAATCTACTCAGAACGAGGGGACACCAAACCTGAAGCGGAGACACGCTCTTCTCAATGCGAAAACCACAAGTACGCGATGTCGAAAGCCGTCTCTCATACAAGGCAGGTTCCATATTCGCCCCGGGGCACAATTGTACTGCGCGAACACCTTTACAGGTCGCCTGCGGATTAGCGGCGACTGACTGGAAATGAGAGAAAGGATCCTCCGTCTCCTTCTATGGTAACAAGTACCACCTTGGGCTGTTTGTCAACGCGACCAAATTGTCTCAAGGGTTTGTAACAGAACACACTCTGGAAATTGTGGGGTGCAGTGAGTACCTTCAACCCACCGCCGTCTTCCAGAACGAATGGGCTTTAGACGTCCACGTCATCGATCGCCAGAGCCAAGCAATCGGACCGAAAAGAACACCAATCTTAACTAGCAAACCAGAATATCCCGTCATCTCCTGAGGGCATGACGCCCTTGTTCGTCATCCGTGTGCTAACACACCTTAACTTGATCGAAGAGGTAGTTGTCGCGAAATCAATCGCTGACCAGTCTATCCCGTTGTGTGATGGCATTGGGGTGTCGGCGGATGAGATTTGGAGGTGTGTGGTCGGAAGATACGGTCTTCGCGGAAGCTGGCTGCAATATCTTTCGGCTTCGGCTCGTGCGCTAGCTACGACGGGCGATGGAGGGGGTCCGAGCCTGAAGCAGGAATTTCTCCTTCTGTGAGACGTGTTTGCCCTTGCAAGGATCGTCATCTGTACGTGTTCTGAAACTACGCCCTCGCAGAAGGTGAGCGCGAGATGTGCTCCGCGGAGATGTCGTAAGGTGAGAACGCCTTCGTAAGACGTTCGCGGACTAGAGGCTCCGGTCATGAGTTGTTCGCCAGTACTAAGTCAAAGGGATACCCAAAATAGTCGAGGAGGGAATGTGTGGTGGGATCGGGATAAAGAGTCAATGATTTATCGGTCTCCCCTTCCGTGCTTATGAGCGGAGTGAAATGCTTGTCAAAAAGACCGATATTTGAACGGTTGAGAGCCTTGTGACAGTAGACAACGCGGGAACATAGCGATAAGTACCACGAGTCTCGCCACGAATTACTGTATTTTGGAATGAGCGGGCTTGAGATTTCTACTTCGTTGACAACCAGAACTGGGAGATCGGACTCACGAGGCACCCTGCATATTCTAAACTGTCGCCTCCCGAGGTCGAAACGGCCTTTACTGACCCTATCGTTCTTGTGACCCAGCTGATTACTCCGCTTTCCGTGATCTTTTCGATCGCGCCCGCCTTGGTGCCTTCAACGACAATGAGCCAGCAACGCTGTCGGTGGTTATCCCGCAATCGAAGTGGTGGAGGCCGTAGGTTCCTGAACCTTTCCAAATGCTCGAAGAAACGAGGGTTGAGTAGCGGCGCAATATCCCGCAAGTTATTCGCAGTCAACACACGTTCTTCGGTTGGCGAACTCTGGTCTATACGTTCTATCCGAGGGGGTGGAATTGTACGTGTTTTTGTTGATACTACCGTTTTCCCCGATCGGTTGGGTGATGACATTGGGTGTTTGGTGTCGGTGGTAAAGTTGGAACGTGTCTAGGCGAAGGAGGAGGCGCCAGGAGGAAGAGGTAGCGATAATGAGGACGGCAGGTGCGGTTGACTGTACAAGCGGGAGGTGGGAGCAAATCGACAGAAAGTCTTCCTCGTGATCGACGACCTGCCGTGTGCCACCACACCCGCCCGTGGGGTGTCTTCCCTCGGTAGCACACCACATCGGCCTTTCTCAACTGTTCGTCAGCTCATTTTCCCTCGTTTCAAGGCGATGCACTGAGTAAACCCTTTATCCCGTGATTGCCAAGGTGCAAAAAAAACGCGCCACACCTGCACTGAGGCTAGACCTTGATATGGCCCGTCGATTATCTGGACAAGGTGTGTTAACGAACAGTCGCCCTTCAGGCTCACCCTCAGCGCAACCCGTGTAAGCTCCCAATTCACCTAGCGACGCGTCCGAGGATTGCCCACCGAAGCTTAGGGGAATATGGAAGGTCTCCATTGACGTCGTCATCTCCCTCCGAGTCAACGCGCAGGCTTGCGTCGCAACGCGGAAACGTTCAGATCGTCCACATTCCGTATCACCTTGGACTTGTTTATCACCCCCTAGACCTCATCAGACCGACTCGTCAGGGCCCCCGCTCATTCCTCTCCCCCACTATAACTGTCGTAACCAGGGATCTGACGTCGCGAATCCCCTCTGCTACCTCCGCTCCCGAGATGCGATCTACGGGAAAACAAAGGGATTCCGCTACCGAGCTGAACGTCCCACCAGCTGACCCCCGCCTGGGGGACGTCGGTCACACAGCCGATCTTAACTTCGCCGTTTTCACTCTCACCTAAGCTGAGCCGCACCGGAGGATACTAAGCATGCATGGACCTATCCGACGTCCCTCTGAACCACAGCTTTGACATTCCCACCGAGGGGGATGGGAGATCTGGGAGATCTCTCTGCTTCGTCTATCAACCTTGTTTTGACGCCACCACGAACCCTGTTCGGTCACACCCTTCCGTCTCATGCTCTTCGCTTTACAACTCATTGTCGTTGTTCTGGCGCTTTCCAAGTCCATCCTTACCGTCCTTCGGTTCTCCTCCAACTTCGCTCACGGAGCTTATCATACGTCGGAGTTTTCTGACGCTGTTCCATCCCCTCTACCGGTTTAGTGGTTCGGATCGCTCATCGTTCTGGGCCAATGTGTTCGTTGAGCATCGTTGGTCTGTTGCTTTACACCGCTCTCGTCCGTCTCTACGTTCATCCGCTTTATTTTGTAGTCGTCCACGTTACGATCGGGGTAACTTCAAGTTCGGCCCTTGATGGGTCTCGCGTGCGTAACGAAGTTCTACATTGTTAACGTCGCGCTGTTCGCTTCACCTTTCGTGGTATCATTATCGTCACTTCAATTGATTTTTGTTCGCTTGCAACGCCTTATGCGTAGGCCCTCGTGTTATTGGCACGAGGGGTTTGGAGCCCGGAAATACACACACGCTCGATTCAAGAAGGAAAGCGAACGGGAATGGTGATTGGCGCAAAGGAGACAACGAAGAATCCCAATCGAGCGACTCGTGGATTCGCCATGGACCTTGTATGCCCTGTCACAGTGGAACCTCTTCGATAGCACTCTCATCCCGAGCACCAAGCCCTCCGGAAAACTCGGCATTAACCTCCATCAAATTCGCAGGACCTTCATCGGGAAGGGACCCCCCGCCATCCACCGTCCCTTGACTCCTGAAACGAATTGACTCAGCGATCCCGGAGATCGAGTCGCTTGTCAGCGCTCTCCGCTTTGCCACTCGCAGAGTGATCAGATATGGGGCGATCACCTGCGTATGCCTGGATCAGATAACGGGCGGCAACGCATCGGGGAAAGGTAAAGACAACGCGAACCTGAACAGCGCCGAGGGCTCCGTTGAAGAGAGTTGCGAACGAACCCTCGAGAGCCCAAGGTACGATATACAGTAAAAGAGTGATGGCGTAAAGAGCATAGGATTCGATAAGCATTGCAGCAACCGTGTGCAGTCCTTCGAATCCGCTTGAAGCACCTATAGCCTTTTTAAAAGCCCTGATATGCAGGATGATTCGCATGACAATCATGAGTGTGAGGAGAATGTTGAGCGAAAGACAGATCGAAAGGTATGAAGTGTTGAAGTTGACCGAAGTGACAGAGACAACCCTTGTCCCTGATCGCCAGCAGGCGTGCGCCACACCCATCGCTACATCAACGGTGATGAACAATGCGTCGCTGTCGGCCCACGAAGGACTTGACTACATACCAACAGAGGCGAGGTACAACAGACATGGGATGGCCATGACCCTATGGTTCATGGAATAAATGACATAACAACGATGCAGCTGGAGCAGCAGCCTACGTCAAAAGCCGAAGCGACAGAGTTTGAAATGAGCCTCACCAAAAGGCCATCAGCCAGCCACTGGTTCAAGGGGAACATGACTTTGAGAACAATAACCGCCGCCTCGGCGTTAAGGCCGCTACTATATCCAATAGGTCCAGGAGGGAGTCCGTCGCCACCGGGAAAATCTCGATTGTCGATGTAGTCAATGGACGGATAGTTTAGACCAATCCCGTAGGGTATGGTCACAAACAAGAACATGGCCACAGTGTGGGCAACGAGTGCCCACTTGACGCCCTTCTTAATGGGATTGGTGGGACTAAGCAACACTCCCATGCACCTGAAAAACAGAGCGATGGCAATGCCTAGAAACGCGGGTCGAAAACGTCAGGGTGAGCACAGGTGGGCAAACGTGGAGGTCTGCATACCATAGAATATCGCACCAGTGAAAATCCCAAAGAAATAGCCCTTCTCTATGATGTACAGCGCGGGCGGGTCCTGCGGAGCGTTGGAATCATTGGACCAGGACTTTTCTGAAGAGCTAGACATCGATTAGATGTATATAACTGGGGAAGGAAATTCAGTCGGGAGCGAGAGGGGGTAAGGGAACCCAAAGGACCTCGGAGGTCGATGGGGGGAAGTGGACCTGGACTCAGCGGGTTATAAGCGTTCGAGGGTCCAATTGAAGGTCTGTGTTGGATAACGCGCAGCGAACAAAAAATGGAGACGATCCTTGACTAGTGCCTTCTGTCTGGCAACGCCTGCAGTTTCACCTCCACCGGACGCCACCACAATACAAACGATCCGGATCAGTACCATCCACACGTCCGAATGAATATGGGAAGACACAGAAACTTTATGCTGACCCCGTTGATTTGTCGGATTCCTTCTAGGTACAGCCCCAGTTTGTTGTTTGCTTCCAATGACTTGGCTTCGGCAGGCCGCGAGCAACTCGACATGCGTTTCGAATGCCTTGCGTCGCTCGAGTCGTGGGGCCCGCACGACAACTATTAAGACCTCCAGCTCTAAGGCGCCTTCAGCGCCTCCGACATGACACATCATCGGTAGTAAGGGTCCAGAAACGCCATGCATTGTAAGTCTCATCTTCTCAGTAAGTGCGTTCCAGGTAACAATAGAAGGCGTCTTCGGTGAAACACAGCGCGTCTCGGCTCAGAGGCGCCGGGGGCTCCCACTCGCCGGGCGGCAACCCAGGGCGGACTTCGATGTGAGCGGCGTTGTGGCCTGAGACAAGTAACCATCCAGGGTTCATTAAGGGAGGTCTTTGAATGGATATTACAGATAGGTTCAAGTAAAGTTCGGACAAAGGGGCTCTGGAGGAGGCGTCAAGTGGATAGATAAACAACCCACGGGTCAAGGTTGGATCTCACATAATTACTTAAGCGCGGGCTACGAAGACTTCCTTCCCTTCTGTGAATTATGGTCATAGTGTCTCGAACGGAAGCCAAGTATAGCTGCCGTATTGTCAAGAGAAAATTCCGTTTCTCGAGGAGGAATAGATACAGAAGTCTACAAAGTGAGTGGAAAGCGGATTGAAGGGAGTCCTGGGGTCCTGGGGTGTTGATGCGGTTGTTGCGTGAGCTTTCGAATCGTTAAGGTCCATTTATTCCCATCAGAGTGGGACTTCTTCGATAGCAACCTCTGCCCCAGCACCAAGCCCACCGGGTGCCTCACCATTCACCTCCATCGAGTTCAAGGGATGCCCACTAAGAAGTGTCCCATCACTATCCGTCGACGCTTGGGTCCGGAAATGAATCGAATCAACGGTCCCGGAGATCGTGTCCCTCGTCAACGATCTCCGGTTGGCGACCCTTAGGACGATCAGATACGGAGCGATGACCTGTGTATAACCACGATTAGAGAACAACATCCGGGGTGAGAATGCACCGAGCAATGGCAAAGAGAGCGCACAAACCTGAATTGAGGGTAGGACTTTGGAGAAGAGAGGCGTAACCCAACTGTCGACAGCCCAGGGTACAGTATATATCAGAAAAGCGACAGCATAAAGCGCATAAGACTCGATAAGCATTGCGGCGAGGTCTGTGTACACTCCACTGGAGCTGTGTGCCCCTAGGGCCTTCCGAAGATTCCTTTTATGCAGGATGAGTTTTGTAACGATCATGAGGGTGAGGAGGACGTTGAGCGAAAGCGAAATTGAAAAGTATGAAATGCCATAGCTCGCCAAGGCAGGATTGTAAGCCTCCGCTCTCGACTCTTGGTAGAGGTACGAGATACCTGTCGCTACATCGGCGATTTTTGTCAATACATTACCGTCAGTTTGTGTAGGTTTTGAGCACGTACCAACAGAGGCGAGGTACATCAGGCATGGAAACGCCATGACCCAATGTTTCCTGAAATAGATGCCATAGCAACGATGCAACTGGGGGAGTAGCCTACATTAAACACGCGAGCGGCTGGATTTGAAATGGGACTTACCAAAAGGCCATCGGCTAACCACTGGTTCAAGGGGAACATAACGTACAAAACAGTAGTGGCCACCTTAGCGTCAAGGGTGTAATCGTATCCGATGGGTCCAGGAGGGTATTCATCGCTACCGGGAAATTCTCGGTTATTGATGTAACAAATGAATTCATAACATATGTCGACCCCGAAGGTTGTTGTCAAAAACAAAAACATGGCGGCAGTGTGGACGACGAGTGCCCACTTGGTCGCTCTCCCAATGGGATTGGCGGAACCAAGCAACACACCCAGGCATTGGAAGAACAGGGCCACGGCGATCCCTAAAAAGATGAGCGAGACAAGGAGTGAGAACGGATAGGCGGATGCATGGGTCAGTGTACCGTAAAGTATTGTGCCGATGAGAAGCCCAGCGAAGGCTTCCTTCTCCGCAAGGTACAGCCAGGATGGAATTTGTGGAGAGTTGGGGCCTTCGGACCAGGGCTGTTCCGCAGAGTTAGACATGGATCAGGCGCGAAGAACTGGAGGAAGGGATGTCAGTGCAGGGCGGCCCAAGGGGGAGTGAAGGGAGGAGCGAAATGAAGGAAGGAGGCCTCGGAGTTTGATGGGAGAAAGCGAAGGGGTCAGCGAGCTATAAGCACCACGGGTTTCAATATAATTTCAGGTCTACGTTGCATGAATAGACAACGGGGATAATTCTTGATTCCCACACAGCACCGCCCCCGCAGGGTCTCTTTCCCCCGTCCCCGAATATCATCACCCTGCGGGCGGTCTGCGTCAGTGCTGCCCGGGAGCCCAAAAGGAACGCACACACGATGCTAACACCTCTGGCTGGCCGGATTCTTACCGGGTGCAGCTCCTTTGACGACTCGACTTCGGCAGGCCTCATCCAGGACGTCTCTCGGATGTCTTGCATTTCTCGATTTGTAGGGGAACCTGTCCGAATGACATGATTGGGCGTCAGACTCCAGTACAAACAGGTGGCGTCTACGGTAGCTTCAGTCTGAAGGACAGGAAGTCTTCGGAGATAGCCGATGGACCCTACCACCATGCAAAGCGGTGTTCAACTTGTTGTCCGTAGAAGGGTCTATCATCCGATATTGAAACACCCAGGGTCTATTGGAAGTGATTTAGTCAGCGGCGCATCTGACATTCTTCCATAAATCAATCCTCGCTATGCTGTGACTTGGCGGGTCCCAGAGGAGTCGTAGTATAGGATTGATTCCAATGTATTTTACGATGTCTGGGACGGCTTCGTGAGAGTTCGAGACAACTATGAGAACGAGGGGGAACCAAACCTGGAGCAGGGACACCTTCTGTAAAAATGAGCTCCTCCTTGTGGATATCACCGCCCCGCACGCGACCAAGGCAGGGTCCCACATTCGCCCCTGCGGCGCAATGAGTTAGGCGTCGTCCCCCTAGGTATCGTCCCCTTCCATATCGCGCCCTCCTCGCCTCTGAATTCGAGGCTGGATTCCAGCCTACAATGAGTCGTAAATTCTCGCCACCGGCTCACGGAAGTTGCGAACGGCGTGTTCCCCCGAATACAATCTGTCGCGTGATTGCATTGAAGAGGTATGGGGTTGTGGATAGGCTAGGGCGGAGGCGATTTCGACGTCAGCGAGGACGGCGGCGCCGGGAACAGCGCCGTGGTTTTCCGCCGTCCGGAGATCGTGCCAACTGTGACCAAGTTTTGAAGCGCTCCGATCAAGCTGCGATGCTGAGTCGACGACAAGCCTGAGGCAGCAGACCAAAAACCACGTTGTTCTCCCCCATGCGCCTCCAAAGCCTCGTCCCCGCTGTTTCAGCTCTATCGGATTGGTGTCATTGACCGTGAGGGATTACACCAACGCCCACCAGGTGCAACAAGGTGAATCGCAATTATGCAACCGTCATCAGCATCCACCCCCCCCCCCCCCCCCCCCCCCCAGATCATGACTGAAACGCTTCTAACTCATGCGAGTTAGGGACAACCAGCCCGAAAACAAACGTCCACCACACCGGGCACAAGCTACCGCTGGACAAAAAACAAACGAATGCTGGACGAAAAAGGACGTTCGCTAGACTTTCAAGTAGCGGTGGGGTGTTTGCGCAGTGGTGTGTCATAGTTGCCGAATTCGAAGAACAGGTCATCAACTCTTTTTTTTCTTTCAAAGGCAGTGCACCGAGCGAAGGTTTTGTCTGGCCACTCCAAGGTCGATCCGTTTGAGTTGGCACATACGAGTCTGGGTCTAAGCACATCCAAACGTCCCACTCGAGCGTGTTCCCCACAACCTCCTCCAATTCCACCACTTTGCGGCGCCCGGGCTACCTCAACAGACCATCACCCGACTTTCCCAACCAACTCTACAATACGCTTCACGGACAGCAACACCCGGAATGCGTGGCAGCCCTTCGAGTTGATCGTTTGACGTGTCCTGTCGACCATCTGGAAAGCTACGACCGCCATGGGATCGAATCCGCCCTACAGGGATTACTCGGTATCTGACGTCTTGTATCATGCGCTTGGCGATTCTCAGGCAGAGCAGACCTTGAACTCGTTGGCGAATTTGGGCTTCTATAAGCACGGACCAAGTGATCTCCACCAACTGCGCTCGCGTTGTCCCAAACGGAAGTTCGTATGCGTCGGTTTGCCACGTTGCCTAAACCAGGAATGTATTGGCTCAGCGCCGTTCGTTCGACCCACCGGTTCTAGAGAGTTTGATAGCATCTTTGCTTATGACTAGCAACTATTAATCAACACAAGAGAAACCGCTAGAGGGATGGAGCCCGTACATACACGGACGTTCAACATGATCGTCACATTTTCGACGCGAAAAGCGGTAATCAGTACAAATGTGGACAGAAAAGGATTCCACCCTGGCAAGCTGTCGAGGGGTCAACATCCCTCCACACCCTGTCACAGCGGAACTTCTTCGACAGCGCCCTCTGTTCCGACACCAAGCCCGCCGGGAGTCTCATCATCCACCTCCGTCGAACCCATGTAATCTCCGTCAGCAAGGGTCCCTTCACCATCTGTCGTCTCTTGGCTCCCGAATTGAATCGACCCGATGGTCCCGGTGATCGTGTCGCTCGTCACTGCTCTTCGATTGGCGACCCTTAGAATGATCAGATACGGGGCAATGACCTGCGTATGACCATGGGTCAGATGACGACGTCATAAAGTCACAGCACACCTGGGAAAGGCAAAGACGGCACGAACCTGAACCGAGGCAAGGAACTTGGCGAAGATAGCCGTAACCGAGCTTTCGAGAGCCCAGGGTACGATATACATCAGAAAAGCGACAGCGTAAAGGGCATACGACTCGATAAGGATGGTAACTATGGCTGTGTACAATCCACCAGCTCCGTGCGAGGCACCTATGGCCTTTCGGAAGTCTCTCATATGTACGACGAGTTTCATGACAATCATGAGTGTGAGGAGGACGGCGAGCGAAAGGGAGATCGTGTAGTATGAAGTGCCAAATCTGGGATCAATATCCACCTTTGTTCCCTGATAGATGTACGCGATACCGGTTGCTACATCGGGATGTTGGTCAACGTGTCACCGTTAGCTTGCGGAGGGGTCGAGTACGTACCGACAGAGGCGAGGTACATTAGGCATGGGAATGCCATAGCCCAATGATTCATGGAATAAATGACGTAGCAACGATGCAGCTGGAGGAGCGAACTACATTAAACACCGCAGCGACTACGTTTGAATTGGCGTTTACCAAAAGACCATCAGCCAGCCACTGGTTCAAGGGGAACATAACTTCGAAAACGATAGTGGTCGCCTTGGTGTCGAGATAATACTCATACCCGGCAGGTCCGGGAAAAGTTTCGTTGTCACCCGGAAATTCTCGGTTATTGATGAAGAGAAGAGATCCATCGTTTAGGTAGATCCCGATGGTTGTCGTCAGAAACGAGAACATGGCCACAGTGTGGGCGACGAGCGCCCACTTAACGCTCTTCTTGATTGGCCTCGTGGGATTGAGCAGCACGCTCGCACATTGGAAGAATAGGGCCACGGCAGTCCCTAAAAATGGATCAAACAGGGAAGGGTGAGCACGAATGGGCGGGTGCCTAGACCAGTATACCATAGGATATTGCGCTGATGAGGAATCCGGCGAAGGCTTCCTTCTCTATGGTGTGCACCACTAGTGGGACCTGTGGGGCGTTGGGACTGTCGGACCAGGACATTTCAGGAGAGTCAGACATGGCTCAGACTGTAAAAAGAAGAGGAGATTTTGGTGAAGGGAGGCTGGGATGGAATGAGAAAAAAGAAGGAAACCTTTAAGCACAACGCAGGAACTCAAGGAGGTCAGCGGGTTAAAATATCGTCGGCGGCGGCTGTCATCAAAGTCACAGAGGTCTACCCTTAAGGGTTTTCCAAACATTCAAAAGTTGACGTTCATCATTGGTTCATTCAAATCTTCTCCCCGGGCGCTGCAGCGGAGAGGCCGCGGTGATGCGACTCTGCACGGACTACTGCCCATTGAACAAGAACTTCAAAATCTATCAGAATCAAAATGCGCGACAACTAATATAGTCTCACCTCGACACGTACCTCAAGATATAGCGACACGTAGTCAATGTTTGAAAAGGGAGGCTCTTGTAGGTGAGAGTTACGAGGCAGATGGGGGCACTGAACGAGGCGGATGATGAAAGAGATCAATCGAACAGGACTGCGTTGATCCAACAGAATGTCCGGGAACAGCCGAGTAGATATTCCCCGCTTCGGCTACAACCGGCGTTCAAACATCCAACCCGAGCTGTATCGTTTTCCGCAGAACGATCAATCGCCCAGGGTCGATTGAAAGCGATTCAGTCGATGGAGAATCCTCGCTGCCTCACCTTCTTTAAATTCGAGGTAACCCTTCTGAGAAAAGGAAAAGTACACGGACCCTTTCTCACGCCGAGGGGGGGTTATTCTGAGCTCATGCACACTAGTCACCCAACAGCATCGATAATTTTCAGGGTAGTGCAGCTCTCCACGGTGTCCAGTTGACGCATGGGGATCCAATGAGTGTAACGGATTCCGAGCGCTTTGCTTCCCTGGAAATAAATAAATACAAAAAAGTACAAACGGCGGGACTTGAGCCCGGGCGTGCAAGTCTGCTCGACCTGGCTTTCGACAGGAGAAGCGAGTGGGGGATGATGGTGAGTACAAACCTAGCAACCTGTCAAATTACCTTGAAAGCCTCACGGAACGTCACGATGGGACTTGTTGAACAACATCGTCAGTCCCAACACCAAGCCCGCCATTAACCCACATCGAATCTACGTGATCGCCGTCAGGAAGGGATCCATCACCCTCCACCGTCGTCGCTTGGCTCTTGAATTGAATTGAATCCATGGTCCCAGCAATCGACTCCTTCGTCGACGCTCTCCGGTTGGCGACTCGTAAAATGATCAAGTATGGAGCGATGACCTGTGGTGTGGCGTGACCGTGATCAGACGGTGAGATCCCAAGGGTTGCAGCGCGTCAGGGCACGAACCTGAATCGGGCCGACGATTTTGGCGGAGATGCCTGTGACCCAACTGCCGGTGGCCCAGGTTACGGTATATACTAGAAGAGCGGCGGCGTAAAGGGCATACGACTCTACAAGCATCGCGACGACATCTTTGTAAAGTCCGCTGGCCCCGTTCGAAGCCCCTAAGGTCTTTTGGAGGTTTCTCCTGTGCATGATGAGTCGTGTGACGATCATGGACGTGAGGATGACGTTGAGCGAAAGGCAGATCGCAAAGTATGAAGTGTTGACGTTGACCGTGGCGACGGTGTTGTAACTCGCTCCCGATCCCATGCAGGCTTGCGCGATGCCCATTGCTACATTAGTGATGTCGGTGAACAGTCATCGTCAGTTTGCCGAAGACTTATGCACGTACCGACAGAAGCGAGGTACAGCAGGCACGGAAAAGCCATGGCCCAATAGTTCATGGAATAAATTGCATAGCAACGGTGCATCTGGAGGAGCGGCCTACGTTGAACACTCGAGTGAATGGGTTTGAAACGGGACACACTAGAAGGCCGTCGGCTAGCCACTGGTTCAAGGGAAACATGAGGTTGTAAGCGGCAGTGTTCGACATCAACGCAAGGATGTCGTCGTATCCGATGGGCCCAGGAGGGAGTTCGTCGTTACCCGGAAATTCCCGGTCATCGATGTACATAATGGAGAAAGCGTGCAGCACCATCGCAATGGGCGTCGTCAGAAGCGAGAACATTGCCACAGTGTGGGCAATTAGTGCCCACTTCACGCCCCTCCCCATGGGATTGACTGGACCAAGCAATACGCCTATACATCGGACGAAAAGGGCGACAACGATCCCTAGAAAATACGGGTCGAACAGGTAGGGTGAGCGGGTTTGTGGGTCAGCGCACCATAGAATACTACGCCAGCGAGATGCCCATCAAAAAAATACTTCTCTGCAGTGTACAGTTCGGATGAGATCTGTGGAGCATTGGGGTTATTGGACCAGGGCTGTTCCGAAGAGTTAGACATTGCTCAGGCGTGTATACCTGGAGGAATGTTTTCAGTGGAGGGTGAGTGGAGTGAAGGGGGCGGACAAAAGAAGGGAAAAAGACGATCTGAGGGATTGAAGGGGGGTCAGCTGGTTATAAACGCCCTCGGGTTCAATTGGAAGTTTATATTGCATGAGGTACGGCGAACAGAAACGAAGGTGATCCTCGACCCCTGTGCATCAGCGTCTGCAGGGCTAGCAGTTTCAGCTTCGCAGAGTACACGAAGGGGAATACGAATGTGATTATATTGATCAATCGATTACTCCACAGTCCCCATGAAAAGGTATCTATTTCAAGCTGATGAGTTCAATGGATCAGAAACGAGGCACCTTTTGGCAACAGGTCTAGTATTTGACGGGAGCCCCCGCGACCCGCTTCTGAGATGATCAGCGGCGCGAGCCCATCGCTTTTGGGCCTCGAATCGTTTGCCCCTGCGCTATTTCTGGAAAATTACAGTGACTTCCTTTTGAAGAGGTCCCTCAATGGCATCGAGTAGCAAAGAGGAAATGAGGTCGAAAAATCCCCGATGTCGAACGGCCTGAAGGAGAACATCGTGAGACCAAAGGTCAGGATAGGGTGAGCAGCAACAGGCCGAACATGGAAGTCGGTGTAAAGGGGCCTACGCTTGTTGCTTGATGGTGAGTGAAGGACCCTCGGTTCTGGCAGCAGCACGCCATACAGCATCTGAAGAGTGCATGATAGCACTAGGACGTGGAAGAAGTAAGTGGGACGATGAGTCAAGTGCGCAGGTGATGAATCGATGGCGAAGGCGGGCCGTTACACGTCACATGTCACATCCATCAGGAAAACAATTGTTGTCATCCACGCGCTTGTGGAGATTGTACGCGCTTGTGCGCTCGATCCGACACCTGCAACGGCTTGCATCGCCCAGATCAACGCTTGTGTATACCTGTAGACAGTACTTCCGTGCCTCCGCGCCCTTCCACACTAGAATACACCCATAGATGCGATTGCAAACATTGGCCTGTCTAAGGCCTCATGTTCAGGGGCAGGCTGCGTGCAGCACTCGATCTCCTACCGCCACATGGCTGACGAGGCTCGTCAACGCCAACGCCGCAACGCACTACGAAAATTCTCGCGTCAGAAGAGGGAGGAGCGTATTGCTGTAGGCGGTCTGGACCCTGAGCGCGACTTTGTCTGTCCGTTCTGTAACGGGGTATACAGTCTTTATTATGGTCGACACAAGCTTCATCTCCAGAAATGCAAACATCGAATCGCCCGCGCCGTCCGAGTGCCTCGTAAACCATCACTACCCCCTCCACTCCCCTTCGAAAACGAGGTCTATCCCATGCTTGTGGGAGCCGGTGAGTAACACGACATCGTCACATCGCCCTCTCCCTCACGTTCGGACTCGCAGATCCAGGTGGCCAGGACACTGAGATGGATGAAGCTTGTCCAGAACCAGAAATAACCCCAGGGCCCAGCAAAGACCTGCTGCCCATCCCTGCCAGTGGTTCCGATGTAACCGGCGACCCCTCGTCATCAGACATCGGCCCAGGAGTCACCCTCCAGCACGGAGAGACACTTGTCGTGTATCATCCCCACTCGCGTTGTCGGACATGAGAACAACCATGTCATTATTTATGATAATTCACCACAACAAGATAAGATTAGATAACAGTCTTATCAGATAAGATAAGATTAGATAAGGACAAGAAACTCATGGAAAGTTACAGAATGTTACAGAATGTTCAGGAACACCCTGGAATGCGCCGGAACATCCTGGAACTTGCCGGAATGTTCTAGAAGGTGACGGAACGTCACACCCCATGTGACACCAGTCACGCTTTTGTGACATTTTGTCACGCTTGTGACGTCTGTCACTCCATTAATTACCATAGAATACAGTAGAAGGCCATAGAACGTTCTAGAATAATCTCACATGAAAAAGTATATAAAGAACTCACCCCCAGTTCTAAGGAGAGGCAACTCACCCATAACCTTTTACCCCTCTCTCTCTCTACCCAACAGCTGTTGGCCACTGGCCAGTAGTTGCCCCCTCTATCCCCTCTTCTCTCCATAACTCACCCATAACCTTTTACCCCCCTCTCTCTCTCCCCAACAGCTGTTGGCCACTGGCCAGTAGTTGCCCCCTCTATCCCCTCTTCTCTCTATAACCCACCCTCTTTTACTCTACCCCTTTTCACCAAGACCCCTACTTTGCCTCACCTCCTTAGGCCTGAGTGGTTGAGTGATTTTCAGTAATCACATACCATTTTGAGCCCCACCTCTGTGTGAATAAGTTCTAAGTTTGGACTTCTGAATAAGCTTAGTACACTTGACTCTGTGACGTAGCAATATCCTTATCTCTGTTAGTGCTGAAGGCAGACCCTTCAGGCAGAGAGTATTCTACCTCAGACTAGTGACTGACTAGGTGACAGACAGATTTAGTAATAGTACCACATTGGTATCCGACGTATCAGTATCTCAGAAATATCAAGAAGTTTATCTTATCAAAACAGGTTCTCAAGTTTCAGCAGTATCAAGTTATCAGACGTATCTCAGCAGCATTTGGACGTACCTCAGCAGTATATTGACAGATCATCAAAACTACTCAGACATATCAGCACAGCCTCAGAAGTATTAGCACAGCCACAGCACAGCCACTTGCACAGCCACAGTGCACAGCATTATACACAGCCTTCTTCACAGCCTCATACACAGCCTCGATCGTATCAGTTTCACACATCATTATCTCCATTCCCGATCATCAGCGTAGATCAGGAACTCCATTCTTATCAATATCAGCAACCCCCTTTACATTCTTACTAGGTGTTTGGACCAGGGAATATACGTGCAGTAGTGATAAAGGTTACTGAACCCCTCTGAACACATCTGAAGGACCTACAACCTCCTTCAGCGAACTCATCAGGACAAGGAGCCAGAAAGTACGAAACCCCGCCCACCCTGTGGAGTTGATAGTCGGGATAACTGACTTCTCAACCAGCCTACTTAGTTGTTAACACTTAGCTTCTAAGTAAACCAAGAAGGACTAGTAAGAGTTCTTATAGACCTCTTCACTACAACACCAGCAAACTCGACATCTGGAGCCCACGGCGAGGGGCTTCAATAAAACACACCTTCACCCTTACACACATCATTCCTACTACAACACCTCTATCAATCCCCAACATTACCCCCTCTACAGCCATGACCAATCTCTCAGACACAGAGAACGAACAAACCCCCTTAATTGGAATGGGAGAATTCCCCCCCCAATCCAATTCCTACCTTGAATTACCATCTCCGAACAAATCACGAGCACCACCAACCTTTACAGGAGCCCCTAACACTTTGGAGCCCTTCCTGGAAAATTACAATCATCTCTGTAAACGATATGATGTGACATCATCCAAGGAACAGTACCAAGGACTCATCCGATATTGTGACCCAGGGATAGCCAATTTACTGCGAACCTGGCCATCACATGCTTATAGGGATTATGCAACTCTATTGGTAGAACTTGAGTATTTCTTTGGAGACCGGCAAGGATGCCTCAACATGGGAAAGATTGAAGCCTTTACCACCAAATGGAGAGCACGTAAAATGTGTACCTTGGACCAGTTCAAACGTTATCAACTTAAATTCCATCAGTTGATTGGACGGGCCAGAGAAAAGAAGAAGATCTCAACCAGAGATGTCAATAGATATTTCTGGGAAGGTCTGCATGCATCCTTCAGGCACCAAGTAGAAGCTCACATGAGGATAGCAAATCCCCTTTTGGACGTAACAGTACCATTCAGCATAGCCGAGATAGTTGAAGGAGCAGGCACTGCATTAAACCCCAACAGGTTCGATCAGCATCTTACTACCAAAGGTGGATATCGATCCTCGGAGTCAGACTCAGATGAAGGTGGACCCGGCAGTTCAATGAAGATCTTAGGATATGTCTCTGATGATGAATCAGAAAATGAGCCAAAATCTCTCATCCAACCTAAGCAGCTCCCCACGCCTCCCAAGACACCCCCTAGGACCACATTAAAACCAAGAAACATAAGGTAAAGAAAGATGAAGAATTTGACAGCCTGGTAGAGGACCTGAGTAAATTGAGTGTAAATGAACCAGCTTATTGGGTCAAGTATGTTCATTTTGTTCAGCTCTACCCACATCTCCAAGGCATAGTAGAGCCGCCAATTCGACAGAATTCAGCTAGACCTTATCAGACAAGAGGAGGCTTCCAAAGGGATTTCCCACCCCGTCAGCCGTTCAACAATCCTTCACGACCACCATTCAATCCTATGTCTCGACCCCCTTTCAATCCTACCTCTCGACCCCCATTTAACCCTACTTTCCAACAAACTCCCAACAACCATTTCAGACCAAACTTTAACCCCCCATCACGTCAAACATTCACACCTCCCCAACAAACATTTTCAGCAGCAACAGGGTCCAATGCAATTCAGCCTGACATAACCTGTTTTGGATGCGGACAGAAAGGTCACCAAATAAGGGAATGCCCAGAGCTCAATCAGCTCATTCAAACTGGTCATATAATCAGAAGCCCTGGTGATGGAAGGATCCGATGGCCAGATGGCTCTAGGATTTTCCGAATTGATAATGAAACTTGGGTGCAGACCATAATGCGTAACATACCAGCAGAAGTTAATTATGCTGAGGCTATACCACATGTACCTAATTTGGAGACTGCATGTAACTACGTAGGAGTGGACAGAGAGGATGATGATGCATGTACAGATGAACAGGAAGAAGAATTAGGATGGACCTCTGGGGAGGTAAGTAACTGTCAAGCTTTTGGAGTAGAAAGAACAGAGCCTGTCAGCAAAGCCCATAGGAAGAAGGTACAACTTGTCTCACCTAGCAGACCCCAAGGAATGAAGGAGTTTTCCAGGAAAGGGGAAGAGAAGCGTTCTGGAAGGCAAGAACCCCCCATTCCGAATAATGCTCACATCAACAGCAACAAGACGAGGCAAATCAGGCCTCCCACTAACCCCAACCAGGACATAGTTGAAGGAAAAATGAACAACCAAATCCTTCCAATGGCAGTTGACAAGGAGGACATTGCAAAGCCACCTAATCGTCTCAGGAAGAACACGACGCATTTGGAGAACCCCAATGTTTCCAAAGTCCCCAATATCAGGACTAAGAAGAAGCCAGACAGTTCAGCCATCACCAGCAAAATAATGAATGCCAACATTACCCTAACTGTACAGGAAGCCATTGATGGTGCGCCTTCCTTGCGACGAGACCTTGTTGGCGTGATGAAACAAGGGACTGAGGTTTCTTCCCAAGTTCAGGAGAAAATTGGCTTTCTTGGCGAAGTAATAGAGTACGAACAGGACCCATTAGAAGCTACAGATCAGGAAATATCAACCCAGGAACCGGAATCTGAGACAGATGAGGAAACCGACCCCACTAATGAGGTAGTACCAATGACAGAACCAAGGGATGGTTTGATCAAGATTCCGGTGAATGTGGAAGGTACTATGATGACAGGAGTATTCGACAGTGGATCCCAACTCAATATTATCAGCCAGAGGTTGGTAGAAAAAGCAGGAATACCTTGGTCAAGATCTAGACGTTACCAGATTCCGTTAATCTCAGTTGATGGTAATATTACCAAAACTGCTGGGATGATACCTAGAGCACAGCTGATAATGGAAACTGATACTGGACAGGTCAGGACCATTTCAAATTTACATGTGAAACACGATGCAGGATTCCAGCTATTACTCGGACGAGAATGGGGAGTAAAGAACAAAGCCAATTGGATTGAAGATGAAGAAAGACCTCATATTACAATTCAAACCAATAAGGGAGTGCGGAAAATCAGGCCTCTCCCAACCCATATCTGGCCCGGACAGCGTGGAACAAACCATGGACAACATAAGAAGAAGACAAAGCAATTTAATGCTACAGTATTTGCAGCAGGAAAGAAAGAAGGAATTGAAGAAGGAGAAGTACCGGACAGCGAGAATGATGAAAAAGATCCCGCGATCGGGAGCAATAAGGCGCGCATTGATACAGCGGCTCTGGAGGAACGAGAAAACGACTTCGAGAACTCACCGTTCTTGATCGGAGCCGAGGACCCACCAACCCCCGCGCAAAGAAGACAGGAAATAGAATTTGATGAAGAAGTTGATCGGATTGGAACAGGTGACAAGGAAGGACGGATCGGAGAAGAAGAGGAACTAGACGTAGCCGAAGAAGCGCGCGGGAAAGGAAAAGAAAGGACCTTAGGTTCGGACTCGGGTTTATATGAGCCGGAAAATAAATGTACCATTCGGTCAGAATTGCGCGAAACATTTATTAAAATGGTTCAAAACGGAGTATCGAACAACGAGTGGAATAAGCTACAAGAGTTGGAGCAACGAGAGATGGAATGCGACAATACACAATGGCAGAAAATGGAGCACGCGCACTCAGACGACGAGAAGACTAATTCCACAGGAGACTCAGACCCAGAAAACGCCCGGTTCCAAACCCCACCTGACCCCGCAAGCCCTCAACCCTCGAACACCCTACCAACCCCTCAACCCAACATATCCCGAAGTCCGCCGGCCTCAAGGAAGCAAAAGAGAACCCTGGAAAGCGGAGGTCAGTCACCAGTAACCAGGGTAACCCAATCACGACGAATACGACGGAGGACCGAACGCACAAAGGGCGAAGAATATCAACGAATTTTGAGAACTTACCAAAGGAAGGAACAGATGGAGCGGAAACGGATCCATGGAAGAGGAGCCGCATTGGCGGCAGAATTACACGCCTTCGCGGCGGAAATAGTTCCAGAAGAGGAAACACCCGAGGAAAGCGCTCGAGATACGAGACGCCACGAGAATGTTAAAGTCTACACCCAGTCAGATAAGGAATCAGAAGGAAAAGATGGATATACCTTAGCACTTGCGTTGGACATTTTGACCTCGGATGACGAAAGGAATGGTCCTAGCAGGCCCAGAAGAGAGAAAGTTTGCTCCTATCCAGTATACATGAAGAACGAGAGCATCGAGCTGGAACCGACCAAAGAATGGGACCGGGATGTAATGGCAATCAAATACAAGGGAACGGAACTTACCGCAAAACCCAAAAGAATATTAGAAAGTGGTCTATATGGAAAAGACCACCCCGGAAACAATAGCGATAGGCCCAGGAACGAGCCACTTGAGGTTGAAAAGAATGTCGAAAGAAAGTCAGTACCCGATCGCTCGTGCACCAAGAATGAAGATGAGCACATAGAACCTACTTTGCAGTACGAAAGAATGAATATGAATGGATGTGTCGAAGAAAACCACCCTGGAAAGGAAGAACCGGAGGGCTGGAAAAGTGACATGAGTACAGTGCAGAAGACACTAACCCACAAAGGGGCCACACAGCGGTTCGCACCGCCAATGGACATCGCAAACCCCGTTACCAACAGTATAGGTCCAGACGACCCCAGAACAAGTCCACTAGGCCAAGACCACCCTAGGCCCGGCCAGAACGACCCCAAAACCACAATCAACGAAGAGGAAGATAAGGAAGAATGGACCTCTGCAACGAACGAAAGCCCTAGATATGTTGGAACCAGGACCGAAAGTCAGATGGCACACGATCAAATGGAACCCCAACTTAGCTCAGAAAGCGTCCAGACCACAGACAAAGGCCCATGGATTGAGGAGAATGAAGACGAGCCTGATCCGAAGGCTAACGCAAGAACCGTTAAAGGCAGTATGGAGTTGGGCGTATCAACTGATCGCGCATCAATTCCATTAACAAACCCGAAAAAGGAAAGTGTGGGTCCCATGACGAGACGCGACAAAGAAAGGCGGAGTGGCAGGCTGGGAAAAAGTGGAGAAGGAACCGAAGGAGACGACCGCAATGATGTTAGAAATATTGAACGACCTTCAATGACCATCGAGCAATGGCGGCAGTCTCAGAATAGCAAACCCGCTCCGAGAAAAGCTGAGCCCAACCTCCAACACAAATACCCTGGCGTGTTTCAGAACAACCCATACAAAGGAATGGAAATGCTGGGAATAAAATCCGTACCTCAACCACGGGCAGTCCCAACAGGATTACTGGCATCCAAGGAAGTAACCATCTTCGCGGATGACGACATCCGGCACCAACGGCATTTCTTTGCCCGAGATGTGACACTGGCAACGGTCGATCCATTCGGGAACCCGCTCTTCTTTCACGGAAATGCGACGATCCGGCTAGACGAGCCTGAGGAAGGATCAACAATACATGTACCTAAACGACGCAAGGTAAATAACGCACGAAAGTACATTTTTGGAAAAAAGAAAGGCGTACCATTGAAAGAGCCAGCAAAAGAGTTCGGGCCCGAACAGACCAACGAGATGAACCATGGAAACGAGATAACATGGTATGTACTAAACCAAGAAGAGTTAGAGGCTGTCCTGGGTGAATTAGTGGACGATCCGATTACTCAAAATGAAGAGACGCGAACTTACACGATATGGAAAACGGAGGACGGAACAATCAAAGCACGACTTGGCCTGAAGACGATGGATGGAGGTAATGAACCCTCGACCCAGGCCCACGATAGAAGTAGCCTAGACAAGGCGAACAAAAAGGTTAGTGGAAGAGTGAAAATAATGGCCGAAGAACTGGACCAGGCCCTTACCATAAAAGGAAGTGACCCACAGGCCCCCGATCACACGCCTAGGCCGATGAACACGAAAAATAATACTGGAGACGAAGGAACCTACGGGAAGGAAAGCGAAATACAGGAGAATGTTAAGCACCCTGGAAACAAAGAAACTAGGAGACAATTGGAGGGCAGTGAACATTGCGCAAGTATAAAAACGGCTGGACCAACTTACAGTGAAAAATCAACCCCCTCCCCTCTCGCAACTCAGATATCAGCCAATACGGATCCCAAAACAAATGGTAGGGGTGGTTTTAAGTCCTGCAAGTGTTCAGCACTGACAGCGACCCCACAGGCCCAAGAAAACCCTGCCCGGGAAGTCAGACACCAACGATACGGCTGCGAACCCGAGGTACCAGTACGGGTCAACGTGCCATCCGAAGGAGAGTACCTTCGCATAGACGTCCCACCCCCGGAAGACCAAAACCCAGGAATGATGGTAGCCGCCCACCTAGTCCGCGTCAAGGAGGATATCTTGGCCCCAGACGAGCACTCATTCTTCGCGTTCGGCGCGACAATTGTCGTCGGCGAAGAAGGGTGCCAGCAACCATTCGTGCACCACGGACAGGCTTATGTCCACCTCTTCAACTCAAGTTCGGACGACCTCAGTAATCAGCCCCCTCCGAATCACAAGCAACACGGCGCGACAGCGACCACCCCTGATGAACCTCGCTATGTCAACCCGAAGGTGCTTGTCAACGAGGACGTAGATTCCCCTCGTACTTCCCCATTCCCCGGACAATCAATTGCTGGAGTTGTGCCTCGTGTACGTCGAATGTTTTCTGAGTCTAGGAGAGTTAGTGTTAATGATGACAACGGACAGCCGTTAGCTGTCGAAGTCGCCATCAAGCAACTCAGAGCGTTGATACCCGAAGAAGACCCGATGAAGAAGCCAGCAGAACGAGGAAATGCAAGAGATTGTGTGCCTGATGGAGTGGGTGAGTGCACCCCCAAAATAACCCGAAATTCGCCATATGAAGAATTTAACTTAGCTGTCGTAGGGCGGGAGCCGTCCACACCGATTCATAACCCCCAGACCACCCAGAATCGGGTTCCAAGTGACCTGTTGGCTGTCCCGAGACATAACGTGGACATCAGTGTTTTTCCCTGTACGATCCTTGAAGACAGTCAGACTAAAGTTTTCAAAGACATGGACAACGAACTTACCTTAAAGGGTCCCCCGATTGCGACGCTTGACCCAGAAGAAGATATGATGCCTGACTCCCCTCCAGCACTAGACTACCCTGACAACATCATGGTTGACGAACTAGCCGAGGACGACGAGTTGATGCTTGACATTCCGGGTCTGCACAAAAGTACTGACGCCCCGCCAAGTGCGAAATCCCTTGATCCCACCAAGGATGAAGACGACCCCACCACCGATGAGGACCTCCGCCTTATAACTCGAATTCAGGAGAACTTACTGTACCTGTCGCCCTACATCGACCGCATACAGGAGAACGGCGAGAAGCATGAGGTCTTCGAGTGCTTGGCGAAGCTCGGCCTCCTGCAGATTGTCTACGAGATGACGCTGGCGAAAGACCAAGGAGAAACGAGAGGAAAGCAGTACTGGGGCCGACGCATCGCCCAGATCTTGGACGAAAGGAAGACGGAAGTGGAAGAATTTATAGAGGAAAAGCGACGCGAGGGAAAGATAGCCAAGAAGCCACGTCCGGTCACAATAATCAAGATTGAAGACGAGGTCGAGGCACCCCCTTACTCACCAGTTGAATGGTTACTACAGGAATCTGATTACGTCCCCAAAAGCCCGGCAGCAGGCGTTGTTGAAGACCCCCGTTACGTCCCAAGAAGCCCGGAACCCGAAGCAACAGAAGCACCTGTCAAACTGTCAAAACCAGACGCCGATCCCCTGACCGACCTACAGCAGCAGGTCTTGGGGCTCGAAGAAAGGTTTGATGGGTCCATTGATGATCTCAAAACACGACTGAAGGAGCTCGAAACTCAAGTATTTTCGGATGGATGTCTCCTGACGGAGTTGAACTGGAAGTCAAATGAGTTGAAGAAGTGGGAAAATAAGGGATGGTCAAATAACAAAAAGGCTCACCGAAGAAATAACACGAAAGGTAACCCTCCTTATCAGACCAGATCTGTTACCGCAGCGTCTGCAGAATCAGTGAAGGAGATGCGGAGGCAGTTGACGAAACTAGGCGATCGGATCAGGAAGGTTGAGGTTGACATACAGATCGCACAAGAGGAGATCAAAATCACCAACGATAAGATAAGGAAACTTTCGATGCTGGATTCACAGGTGAAGTTATCGGCCCAAAACCTGGATGACCTACGACGTTCCCAAGCCGACATGAACAGTGTTCTCATGTCGGAAATCGCCTCCCTCAAGCTAGGACTTGGACCCCGTCTTGAACAGCAACTCAAGGATCACGCATTCGAGATCAACACCCTCACCAGCCGGTTCCAGCAACTTTATCATGTTGTGGTCAACACCCTCTACCCTGATTACCCGAAGACCTCGGACCCCAGGAACGCCAACCAGACGTCCCCGAAGATTACCTCAAACCCCAAAACAGCCGCTGTTTTCTAAGGTAAAGCCCTTCTTTGTATTCACCCCGCACCCATCTTGATGTTTTCATTAACGCCCTCATCCCATCAAACGCCCGTACCATAAACCCTTAAGTCAAGTTGGATCGGACTCTATAACGCCGGAGATCCGATCTCCGGTGTCTGATTCCACAACGCTTTTCGTGAGTACTAAGTCCCTCGCTTCACCACCCTCCCTCACCACTGTTCTCGTTTCCCCCCCCCTTATCCCTTTTTCGTTCTCAATTTCTGACAAATCGACTGGAACCCTCCTACCACACGGCGCAACACCTCTGGTTTCGCCTCAAACTCGCTCGTTTTTCGCCCTGCTCTCATTTCGCATCAACGGCACCTCTGCCTCCACACGCCCGCCGACTCGACGCCCATACCCCGACAACATCTCTCTCCCTCCTCAACAACTCTCTTTTACGACTCCTCACCTATCCCCACATCATTTCTAACCGTTGTTCGTCCCCGCTGTCACCGACTTAATCGACAATCCAGTAAATTTCTCCGCCTCATTGTCCTCTCCCTCCTACTCTCTTTTTCCCCTGATATTTTCCTTCCTTCTCTCTCTCCTTTCTACCGAAACACCGAAAAACATCTCCCGACTATGCCCAGCCATTCCAGACACCCGGTGTGGTCTCAAGCGGATCCAAAATCCCGCTGAGTTATCATCTTCTCTATCAGTTTTCCCTCCCCTTTTCATCATGCCTACTCCCTTTCTCTCACTATCGGCCGGTTTATTCATAAAATTAATATCTTTTACTTCGTCCTGGCCTAGCCTGGACAACAGGCTGCCTCTCCTGCCCCCTTCCGCAACGCCCAGACCCGTCACCCCTGCAAGACCCTCTTCCGTGTCCACCGCCTGAGTCCCTTGCGGACTTCCTCTCATTCCCGACCAACTCTCGCCCCACCGCCTACCCGTCTCCCGTGCCCTGCACCTCGTTTTCGCCACCTCCCGTACCTCAGCTGGATCTGTCGTACACCCGTACCTGTCTCCTGCCACCTTTAATTACCCTTCCCCCCTTTTCCGATATGTCTACCCTGCTTCCGTTGATCGAGGCCACCCGTGTTCCAATTTCCCCGTCTTTACACTCACCCATCCCTTTCCATTGCGCGGTCATACTACTACTTACTTCTTACGTATTTTAGTGGTACATTATTTGCCTCTACCTACCCGCTTTGTGAAACAATTGGAGTTCCGCCCCCCGTACCTCGTGTGACGCAAGGTCTACCCGCTATTCCAGCAGGTAAGTATTGTCCCTGCCTACACCGCAGCACACCTTGAAAAGTTCCCCGCGGTGGCTCCTCTCTCCCATCCTCTTCCCACACTCTCTGTTACCTTCTTGCGCGGCGCAACGAACTCTAAAAAAATGTTCCCCGCGATCCCCGTTCCTAGTTCCCCATTTATTTTATTTTTCCTCCACACTCCCTCTCCGTCCTCACGATCGGCGCCTTCTCCTTTTGTCGCTACCTCATTTAAACTTCCTTTCCTTCCGATCACATTTTTCCTTCCTCTGACACATCTCCCTCTTCCATTTAAAATTTCCCACGACTGCTACCCATCATTTCACCCTTTTATTTCTCCTTTGTTTGTTCTTTCCCGCATTCCTTTCAACTGCTTGTTGCCTCCCTCCCTCCCTCTCTCGTCGTTTTCTTTCCTGGGATTTTCTTCTTCCCTTTCCGTCTTTTCTATTTTATTTTTTTTATTTTTTTTATTTTCCTTATGGTGGGTACCTGTGGTACAGGTGAAATATAATTTTTTATACCTTCCCTACCATGGCCCACGCATTCTCCTTGTAGACAGTATTCAACGGTCACTCTAGTTACTCTCTGTTTTTTCCTTTCACTGACACATCCTATTTCTTATTCCCCATTTTATTTTGTGCCCTGTCTATTCCCTCCGACACCTCATTCTGATGATCACCCTCTTCCAATTCACTGGATACATCAAATTCTATTTTTGTTTTATCACACCACATTCATTGTCCATCCCCTTCGCAATCCTCCACTCCGTCTCGAAAGCTACCATAGCGATGCTGAATTGGTAGAATTAATCTACAATAGATTAGAAATAGAATGTGGGACCTGCGTCAGCTAGATTTACTTTTCCTATAACATGGTGCTCTGTAATCATGACATGATTAGTTGGATGACATCTCTTTTGTCTTATACCAACCCCTCCCCTCATTCCCACGCATAGAATAATGTCACGTCTAAAGCCATTCAATTCAGGTTGTATATGGAAATGGCCGCCCGATCATCAAACCTTATCACAACGCGGAGCGCCCAGCAATGACATAACCTGCAGACGGCGACCTCAGCTCTCCTTCAAGACCCAACCGCCTCCTCTCCTTTACCCTTTCACCATCTCTCATCAGCCTGCCAACCTTACTCCAACACATTACTGTGCTATTCACTCTCCCTCATATTCACCAAGAAAAGCCCTGTTGGTACGTGTTAAATCCAACTCTGATGTTACCCTCCTTTCGACAACCTTCGTTTCAAGCAGAATAACCTTGCCACCAACCCTCCCTTCCTTCACTTCAAATCTTTTCCTCACCATGTCCCCCAAGACCCTCCGTCGTTCCCGATCAATCCTTGCTTTTCCCACCAAAGCCGACTTCCAAACGGAAAAGGAACTCCTCAAACACTATTACGAAAATAAGGACGCCCGCCTCGCCCTACTCCAGGCTGTCCGACAAGAGCAAGGCAACACGGAGGCCATCGTTTATTTTAGACACCATCTCCTCCATTATCCTATCACAATCTACCCCAATACGTCCGAAGACTATATAGAGGAACTATTCGAATACCAGCTGTCTATACTTGACCCGTGGTCATATATCTAGATGTATAGTCGGTAACCCTTCTCTGCCTAGATACAAAACTGTTCCCCCATTAAAAATCTATGCGTATATCCTACCATGTTAACGCCATCAAAAGAACGATCAAATTAAAATGGAGGAACGATGAGTTGTCATCATGATGACTCAATATATCAGCCAACCACGAACGCCACGTCACAACGAAACAACCTCTCACAACTTTCGTCTTTGTGGCCGCCTTTCATATTCCAACTCAGCGCACCCAGAAAACCTACACATCGGAAATCATGGGAGTAAAATTGGTTTACTACGTTCAAGATCCCAAAACACATCAATGGGAACTAGCGTAAGCTCTACGCTATGCACAACATTTTGACACTCTGACCTCAAATCGGCCCCAGTATCAACCCTACCCCACCAAGCTCAGACGAGTACCACCGATACGACACCGTACCTCTCATCGATTACATGGGACAGGGCTGGAAGACTGACGTCGAAGCCCTGGAATACTTAAAGACCAAGAAGAGCGCCCGAAAACTGATCTCACGTCAAGCTTGGACTTACATGTATCAAGGAGCAGGAGTAATGTACATCGTCCACCCCCTTTTCGAGGTACCCCTAGTCCTTGGCCCCCATGACAGTGAGGAAAGTATATTACGCAAGGTTACTATACGGCTGGATACTTTAAAGAGGGTAGCAGACAAGTACTCTGGGAACGTTTAATTACCCTATGTACGGTATTCCCTACCTTGCCACCCCTATGTTTACGACGCCCCATTATTCCCTTCCCCTTCGTTTGTTCAACCAAGGAATAAACGAACTTTTCATCATTCATACATTTCATCATCTCATCATGGAACTTCCGATGATGACACCCTTCTCCAGTTCACCAAGCCATCAAACTTTATTTTAGTGTATCACAATGTTTCGATCGAGACCCTGGTGCCTCCTTCTTTTCGGCACCGGATCATTACTTATTACGTATATGGCTTCCTTCTTCCCCACGTTTAATATTTGTCATTCGCATTGCTTCACCAGCATGTTCCTCTCGCTTTCCTTTCTCTTGCTCCCTTCCCCTGGTTCTTATTCCCCCCCCAGAACACTGCTTACTCTACGGTGTACCCCATGGACACGCAACACTGCTTCATTTTAGACCCCTGCACCCACCAATGGAGAAGCACGTACGCTCTTTTTCTTACGTATTTTTTATCAAGATTTTGACGCGCGCTCAGCCTGTCCTGGGAAACGCCCTGGAAGGTACACCACCACCCCTATTTCTATGAAGAAATCCTTGTAGTCGACTACATGGGATTAAACTGGGCAACCCCCGAAGACGTCCTCGAATACCTCCAGCAAAACCAGAGCGCCAGACGCCTCCTCCGAAGAATATCTGAAGACGTCCTGCTCACAGGATGGGACACTACCTACATTGTCCACCCCCTCCTTAACCCACCATTATGCCTCAATACTTACCTCAGCGACGACGAGTTCATAGAATTAATTAATAATAGGCTAGCCACCGAACAACGAGTCCGCGCTGGTTAGGAATTATGCACATGTACTTCGCCTCACCTAACCCACCATGTTGATGACGTCGTGAGAAAAAGCTCACCCAAATAAGGAAAGACGGACACATCAACTGTTATAACCAAAATCGGCGTCTCAACACGATTGGACCCACAGACACAAACAAATTGATGTGATGGCAACCGAGTCTGCCAGCACATCGCCTTCAACAGCAAAACCATCTCACTATCACATCCCACCTCTCTTCCACATGCAAATCATCCACTACCACGTAAATCCACAAGGACTAGATACGTATTGGACAACCGCCCTCGAGCTCTACTGCTATCTATATACCAACAAAAGCGAACGCACCCGTTTACGAACAATGGTCGACCAGTTAGGAAACCACAATAACCGAATATTCATCATTCATCATCGCTGCGCTCCCTGGACCATATGCCTTGTGATGGGACAAACTGACGAGTCATTTGTACAGCACATTGAATGTCTCCTCCAGGGCGTAGGATTTGTAATCCCTCAAGACCATTCCATTCAAGGTATTTCAGCCACTTTATGTGCATTATCATAAATAAAGTCAGTATTGTTCTAGACTAGTTGGGATAATTGCGATCAGGGACGATCGTTTAAAAGTTCTCCGCGGATGTCGGACATGAGAACAACCATGTCATTATTTATGATAATTCACCACAACAAGATTAGATTAGATAAGATAACAGTCTTATCAGATAAGATTAGATTAGATAAGGACAAGAAACTCATGGAAAGTTACAGAATGTTACAGAAAGTTCAGGAACATCCTAAAATGCGCCGGAACATCCTGGAACTTGCCGGAATGTTCTAGAAGGTGACGGAACGTCACACCCCATGTGACACCGGTCACGCTTTTGTGACATTTTGTCACGCTTGTGATGTCTGTCACTCCATTAATTACCATAGAATACAGTAGAAGGCCATAGAACGTTCTAGAATAATCTCACATGAAAAAGTATATAAAGAACTCACCCCCAGTTCTAAGGAGAGGCAACTCACCCATAACCTTTTACCCCTCTCTCTCTCTACCCAACAGCTGCTGGCCACTGGCCAGTAGTTGCCCCCTCTATCCCCTCTTCTCTCTATAACTCACCCTCTTTTACTCTACCCCTTTTCACCAAGACCCCTACTTTGCCTCACCTCCTTAGGCCTGAGTGGTTGAGTGATTTTCAGTAATCACATACCATTTTGAGCCCCACCTCTGTGTGAATAAGTTCTAAGTTTGGACTTCTGAATAAGCTTAGTACACTTGACTCTGTGACGTAGCAATATCCTTATCTCTGTTAGTGCTGAAGGCAGACCCTTCAGGCAGAGAGTATTCTACCTCAGACTAGTGACTGACTAGGTGACAGACAGATTTAGTAATAGTACCACATTGGTATCCGACGTATCAGTATCTCAGAAATATCAAGAAGTTTATCTTATCAAAACAGGTTCTCAAGTTTCAGCAGTATCAAGTTATCAGACGTATCTCAGCAGCATTTGGACGTACCTCAGCAGTATATTGACAGATCATCAAAACTACTCAGACATATCAGCACAGCCTCAGAAGTATTAGCACAGCCACAGCACAGCCACTTGCACAGCCACAGTGCACAGCATTATACACAGCCTTCTTCACAGCCTCATACACAGCCTCGATCGTATCAGTTTCACACATCATTATCTCCATTCCCGATCATCAGCGTAGATCAGGAACTCCATTCTTATCAATATCAGCAACCCCCTTTACATTCTTACTAGGTGTTTGGACCAGGGAATATACGTGCAGTAGTGATAAAGGTTACTGAACCCCTCTGAACACATCTGAAGGACCTACAACCTCCTTCAGCGAACTCATCAGGACAAGGAGCCAGAAAGTACGAAACCCCGCCCACCCTGTGGAGTTGATAGTCGGGATAACTGACTTCTCAACCAGCCTACTTAGTTGTTAACACTTAGCTTCTAAGTAAACCAAGAAGGACTAGTAAGAGTTCTTATAGACCTCTTCACTACAACACCAGCAAACTCGACAACGCCGCAACGGAGCGGGTCTCAGGGTGAAGAGCTTGCACGAGATGCACAAACTCCTCATGCGTGGTGTTGAAGAGGACGTCACGGACGGATCCAAGGTAGGTCCATCTGCTCAATAGCATGAACGATTTGTTCCTCACTCGGGATTCCCTTAGTTTCGTCAAGAGGAGATCACCGTTCCATATATCAGGGGTGACATTCAGGAACAGCGGACATACACGGTTCGCTATCGCCCTGCGATGGACGCGGTACTCCGAATGATCGAGGACCCTGACTTGCGAGGGGCGTTCACCATGTATCCCCAACGTCACTACATCTGTGACCCTTGTGGTGGGAATATGCGTGTGTGGACCGACGTGCACACGGCAGACGATTGGTGGTCGCTTCAGGTCTTATCTCCTCGCTCTCTTCCTGCTTTCTCCTGATGGTCATTTCAGGACAAAATTGGACCGGAGAAAGTCGTTGTTCATATGCAGCTGTATTCAGACGCAACGCAACTGAACAGGATGGGCACAAAGAAGTGGTGGGGGGTATATATGTTTATTGGAAACATTCGCCAGGAATTTTGAGTCAGTAAGACAAAGAAGGGAGGCGCAGTTCTCCTCGGTCAAATCCCTGAGGAACGTGCAACCATTTTTGGCACAACGATAAACTAACCGTTATTTCTAGGTCCTTGGACAATCAACAGACTCTGACGCAGCTCTTGCTGACCATCGCGCCAGGGTCTTCTATGCAACATTACTGAAGATCCTCGAGTCGGTGATACATGCCGCCGGGGAAGGTGGATTCACGTTCGACGACGGTCTACACCGTCGGCTTGCCCAACTGATTATTGCGATACTTTCGGGTGACTACGAGGAATAGTAAGCTCTTTGCAACATACCACATCTCGTTCCTTACACATCTGTTCAGTACAAGGTTCGCTTCGATCCTCGGAGCACAGTCAGAGTTCAAGTGCCCAATATGTCTCGTACCTGCTAACGCGCTCTCGGACTTGTGTGGGGATTCGTATCCAAAACGCTCACGAAACTCGGCCCTTGCACTGATTGCGAACGCTAATGAGCAGACGTCTGCAAGTGCGGCAAAGAGAGCACTTGGCGCTCAGTCAATTCGACGGATTTCGGTGGGCAGTTTGATCCTCTGTCCCAAAATCCATGATGCTAATATCCGTACTTAGAATACATTCCTCGATTACTTCAGCCTTTACATGCCTCTGTATGAAATGTTTTGTGCTGACCCCCTACATCAGATTGAACAAGGAGTGTGGGGAAAGCATTTCTGGCTTTGGTTCAAGACCTACTACCTTATGAAGGGTGAGCTGGATGAACTCGACGACAGGTCAGCCGGTCTTCACTCGTCAAACATGCACTCATGAATATTATTGTATAGCTTTGTGGCCATACCGCCCATCTCAAGGCTGCATCATTTTCCAAACGGTGTCTGTCGACTCAAGTACATTACGGCTCGGGAGCAGGGCGTCATCCTACGTGTATGTTATTCCCAATGTCAGCGCTCGATCATCGGGGTTTATCAATCACGAGACCAGTATCTCTCGCCACTTGCACATAGTGTTTGCCAATCAGAGCGAAATCAGGACACACTCATTATTCCAGCCATACGACATCTTGCCTGTCTCCTCCTCCTTTCTCGATTTCATGCCCATACCTGTCAGGGTTGTAGGCCTGCTTACTGTTTGTGGGGCGCTAGAGGATTAGCGGACGGGTGAGGGGTATCGGGTCGAGACTTGAACGGGGTTCCGGGAGTGGAGGTGAGAGGAGGAGGAATATCAAGAGAGAGAGGTGACTCTGTCTGATAAGGATGAACCGGCGAGTGGTAGTCTTGGCAGAACTGATGTAGTTGCTGCACGAACGGGTCGAAGTCTTGATCGCTAAGTCGTTCGAAATTGACGAGGTATTCTATAACCGAATAAGGTAATTCAGTTGGTATTTCCCACCAAAGAACGATGATAGCAGGGGAGTGAGTATGGATGTTAGTAGTGAGATGAATATGTGGGTTGGGGAAGTAGAAGGCGGGACTAATACTGAAGTAGACGGTCGCTAGGACGCTCTCAGTGAAGTCGGAGTTCCAGAGGAACTGATGGTCTGCTCCTAAGAGGAAAGGGGGAGTAGTGACTCCGGCGTCGAGAGCTGCGAAGGGGCGATAATAAGGGAAATGGGTGAGTAAACCGGCTGTTCGGTTTACTTGGAGACTTCTGATAAGTTTATACTCCCAGATAGATCTCCTGGCGTCAGGAACGATAGGTCGTTGAACTGGACTGTTAGAGGGGAAGGGGTTCGGGGCACTGAACATACACTGGCAGGAGGATTCCTGCTAGAATGAGTCAGAAAGAGTAAGACGCAAGGAAGATTCCTTTTGCTTACTTTGTTTATTCAAGGGTAAGAGTAGAGGAGTACAGAAGAGATTGAGAATGGGGAAAAGAAAGAGACGAACGCTCTTCCTTATATACCCAGTCCTCTACAGGAGTCATAATTCTACATCGAATCAAACAGGGTCAACATGGTCTGTGCGTACTTTAGGGTAGGGTAAATGAGTCAGGATAGCAGGACTTGGGATGATTGATAGGAGTACGAATTAAGGAGGCAATAGCGAATGAGTTAAGAAGCTTGGTGGGGATTTCTCTTAATTGATGGGGATTTCTCTCGTTTCACGGTAGTAATAGAAGCATAGTGGGGATTTCTCTTGATTGATGGGGATTTCTCTCGTTTCACGGCAGCAATAGAAGCGTAGTGGGGATTTCTCTTGACCGATGGGGATTTCCTTGGATTTGATGGGATCATGATTGGGGCTAAGGGTTCGTTTATCCTAATCGGGGTTTAAATGGATAATGGTTCATTGTCTTCCTCTTTTGGCGTCCCATTGAGTCAGTTGTATATAATCCAGGGGGAATATGGGTCTTTTCCTTCCATCGTCTCTTTTTCCTTCCCACAATTACTACTACCACTCTCCCCTCTCGAACATCAGCTACTACTATGTCTGCTCCTGCCGTTAACAACATCGCCCTTAACGCCGCCGCTACCCCTTTCGACTTTACCCCGTCTTTCGAGACGGATGCTCCCTACCTCGTGGAGCAACATCTATATGACTCCCCCGCCAACATTGCCCACGACAACCAGGTTGCCGTCGACTTCCTCACCGCTCATAACGCTCCCGCTGAGTTCTGGGAACAGGCTGGTTATGAAGATCCCAGACTTTCTGGGCCTCGTGTTGCACCTGCTCATCCTGGAGCCGTGCTTCTTTTGGATAGGATGGAGAGGGAGAGGGAAGATAGGATCGCAAAGTTGGAGAAGCGAGTGGATCTTATGTACGTCATCATGAACAGTTTGAACGAGGATTTCTCTCACTTTGCTTTGGAACATTGGGGACCTTTCCAGGCGGCTCTCTTCAGATATTTCGGACACCAATGTCACGGAGCCTATTGCACCGATCCCCCTCCTAAGTCCCCAGTCGTCCCTTCGCCACCGCCAGGATCAGGGCGTTCCTCTCCCTCCATCCCCTCCCTGGAGTCCTGCCCCAGTTCGCCAGATGGTGGAGAGGTCCCAGAGGAAGAAGACCCGCAAGAGTCCGATGACTCGTTCTGGTCAACGTTGTCGTCCCTCCGACAAGTCACGGCAAGTACGAATGAAGTTGAAGGTGGAAGTGGCGGGTCTCCAAGACCGGTATGGGTTCGCATTAGTGAGCGCAGCCTTGTCGGACGTAAAGCGGGAGATGCATGAGAGCTTGTTTCATGATGTCTTGGGGTGCAGAGAGTGCTGGGTAGACCCGGTAACTCGAGCGTATTCGTATTGTCCTCAGAGCGTTCATAACCCTCACCACTTTGCTCATCGTTGCCCGATGGCTCAGGATTGTGCTTGTGATGTAGATCCGTTTGTTCTGGTCTGAATTTGTAGTTCTTGTTAGCCACCTTTGTACTATTATTCTTGCGAATAAAACCAATGTCTTGAATTACTTGTGTGATCTTGGCCACTATGTCACGCGTTCGTGACAATACCACCTCGACGTTGTTTCTCTTGCAGGGACATGTCAGAAAGTTCGGGCAACTCACAAAGGTAATAAGGTCTAACAATAATGACATGTAGCCTTTCTCACATCTCAAGGTTATCCGCGACTCTCCTGAGCTTTTCGACCACCACGAAGAGCTCTCGTTCTCGTGGCCGAAAATGCACTCGATCACACACCTCATTGATTGCATTCGGGCAAAGGGTGTTGTGATGAACTATTCATCAGACTCTGGTGAGGCGTTGCATCCTCAAAGTCACAAGGACTGGGGCCGAACAAACCAGCAATTATCTGCTGCGGACCAGGCAGGTAGACACGTTCTACCCCTCAATGCTTCTGACACCCTTTTAGATGCTTCAAATGGCCTTCGAAAGAGAGGTGATAATGAATATCCGTTATCGGGTCAATGCCTTTGATGAACAATGCTTATTCAATGGAAACTTGGATGAGGATACTGACGCCATTGCCCACCGCTCGCACGTTCAACTCGGGTCACTCGACAGCGTCATACACCTTTCTTCATATGCTAAAAAACTTGGCAAAGACATTTGTCTGCAGGATTTCCAGAAAATCCTCACAACGTTCCTATACCTCAACCGCATTCTCAATGACAAAGCCAGTGAGATCTCTGGCTCCAGGGTATGTGCAGTATATGTTCGACGATTTGCACACTCATGTTCACATAGGTGGTCCCCTGTCACGTGTTGCGGGTTACGTATGACTGCCAGGAGACAGCAACAAAGAAGACAGACCTCCTACACGTCGCAACCTCTTGGCGTGGATCAGGGGCACGTTACGACCACGCTATTCTACAAGGCTCTGGGCGATCAGGACTGAACTTTTGTCAAGTTTGTGCTGTGTTCATGATATTGGTCGAACGCGAGTGGTACCGCTTGGCGGTCGTCCGGATCTACAAACGAAACCGACGGAACAAGGTGACAGAGCACATTGAGCTCACAGCTCCAAAAGACGGGTGTTTTGATGTGTGTTTTGTTGATAGCATTGTTCGCGTCGCACACATCCTTGTGCCAACTTGCCACAGCCCATATTCAGTAGTTCAAGACCTATACAATGGTGATACATATTTACGACTCCATAACATCCAATAGTAACCGTGTTTCAAATGTATTCCTACCCCTCTGAGCCGTTAGCGGATTGGGACGGAGATGTCACCACGTCTGCACGTCCCTTCCCCTTCGTCTGGTGAGCCTTCTTCTCAACATCAGCATAAAATTTGTCCATATACTCCTTTTGTGCCTCCTCGTTTGGGTCACCCATCTCCTCTTCGTCCTGGCCGAACACGTTGGCATCCATAAATTCCTTCCAAGAATTGTAGATATCGGGGAGATCAACGTGCAGTCTTTCGAGTTGCAACATTCGGTCCCGATAGAACTTCTTGTAACCTTCCTTAGCACCCTTGTCGTGGAACACACTGCTGTCGATGAGGAGGAACCACAGCTGCACTATGGATCAGCTGTGCGCAATAAATGTTGCATTTTTTGCTCACCACTGTAGCGATGAAAGCAGCAAGTGTCTTCCTAACAGTTTTGACATTGAAGAGCACAGCACGGATGCTTCGCGATTTTTGCTGATCGGGACCATCGAGTGCTGCCGGACCGAACAGGATGACACGAAGGGCCTGCCAAACAGTTCAAAGTCGCCGCGTTCAATAAGCAAAGAACTTTCCTTAACCATGCAATCGCTCCTCATGAATTCTTCAATCAATCCAACATTGCCGTGTCCGTAGAGGAATGTGTAGTTCAGGCGGAGTGCGGCAACTTGTGTGCTCTGGTCACGTTCGTCGATGGTAACAATATCAGTGATGGAAAAGATGCGGATCGCGTGTGTGTGAAGTGTCGAGACTACCTCATTGCGAAAGCGCCTGAGTCCCAGCCGAAACTTGGAAGTGTAAGAGAAGTCGACTCGAGATAAATGAGAACCATACCGGAGAGCAAAACAACGGACTCCGCCACTCCTCTTCCGGGAGGCGAAAGCGTGCAAAGGTAAGCTGGAGCATCAGAAGCGGACTAACACTTGTGTCTCGCTGCGTCTCCATGGGAAGCGTCTCATAAGTCTCCAGCTCCTTCAGCTCAAAATCCTCAACCCATGCTGCATAGTGATGCGCAAACCACTTGCCCAACCAGATGGCACGCTCTTCGCACTCCATCTCCTTGATGGCATCCGGGTCAGAACATTCCTGGTTTTCAAGGTTCCTCTCAAAACCACCCGTGTAGCGCGGATCAGTTTGCATGTTTTCGTGGTCGTATTCGACCTCTGGTGGCTCTCCCAGGACTTCGGGATGAGGGAAAGGTAGGAGCTTCCCGCTGTGGCGGGAGGGAATGGGCCTGCGGGTCTGCTGGGGTTGTACGGCCGAAGTGGTGGGTGTCGTTTGGGTGTGGGAATTGGGGTGGAGGGAGGGTTTTGTCTGGCTGAGGGTATTAGGAGGGCCCTGGTGTTGAAGGGAACGACACGCACCGGTTGTGGCACTTTTTTCGCTTGATCCCTGCTGCTGCATCCTGGAGACCATCCCGGAGAAGCTGCGATCGGGTTTGTAAGTAAAAAACTGCGCCGAGTCTGATTTTACGTACTCGTTGCTTTGCCAGCTTTTTCCAGTTAGGCATTTGACGTTGCTTCGATGAGACAGTGAGTGGGAGAGGGTTACTTGCTGAAGACTTGAGACAAGGACTCGAGATGTCCAGGTATTTTGTTGTCCATTATTTGTACACGGGGGTTTATAAGTCCCCTCCTCGAGATCGGAGGACAGGACCCTTCTTTCATCTCATCCGCCACCATCTCCGGTGAGTTGGTTCTGCCAGCCGATGATAAATCGCCCTAAACCCACCAGTTGCAGCCGAAGTGGAGTGGAGTGCCTGTGTCTCAACGGTGGGTCTTTACCGTTCAAGTCTAATTAGATCATCTCATGGGCTGACTACCTACGTCACAGGGGCTTGGACCGGTGGATCGGTTCGTGTCTGTTTGCATTCAAACAGTTCGGCACGTTGCGCTAACTTCTCTTCCTGTCTAGGCGAAACTACACGGCCGGTCAGATTCTATTTTACCTTTGCATGTAGTCTGTATGGTTGGGCCCGAAACCCCGCGGGAGGAAAGTGCTGAGCGCGGGACGAGGACTATTGTGCGAATATAATTATGAGAAATTATTGTGAGCCCCTAGTGGCAAATTAATGGATCGATTTTTTGAGCTGCTCGTGACAGACCAGAAGGCCCGGGAAACCCCCGTTTTTTTTTTCCTTTTTAGCTCCTCGGCTTAGAGTTATGTGGACGCGCCCCCAAGCGACTCTCAGGGGCTACAAGCGCGTCCAATTTGGATGCACGCGTGCATGAGCCCACAAGATCGCTCTTCGCTTGTGGCGCTTGTATGCGCATGTATATCGACGCCGGTTTTCCTGATGTCCGACCTTCTTGCCTCTCCACTACGGGCGGTGACCAACTAGGACCTCCAGCACACCCACGTCACGCGTTGGCGCATGCGAACACCAGTACTGGACCATCGAATGGCCATTCAATCCGAAATCATCAAAAAGCAAAAAAAAATCCAGTGGTCCGGAATTGCTGCTTTCGTGAAAGCGAGCGCGCGGGGTTTTTCAATTCAACTCATGCGGTAACGACAGCGAATGCCGGAATGGACTATTTCGGGCTATCAGAGTAAGTTTTGCGTTCGCTCCGCAGCGAGTTCGTGATGGGTCAATGCCCTTGCAAGGCCTCCGCGGGATGCGGATTCTTATGAGCGCTGGGTGATTGAAGGGAGATCAAAACCAGTCAGGAAACACGGTACAGCGGAGGACTGACGAAAAGAAGTTCTGAAGGACCCTCGAACCCTTCTACTAAGTCAAAAAGTGGCTGCAGGATCCGCCGCACTCAAACCAAAAGCACCGGTCGACACTCTCTGCAAATCCATTCACTGACTTCTCGGCGTCTCCTAATGGCGCAGCCCTTTTACTCGTCCATCACTCTTCGAATGTTGGTCACCCGCGAATCGGTTCAATCCATGGCCGATACGCGTCTCCAGACAAAAACCTGGTCTGCCTGATGTGGAAGAGGCCCCAGTGACATAGATCCGGGGCCTGAAGGTGTTAAAGGCCGCGAGCATCCTCGCCAAAGCCCTCGCCGCGACTCAGGTTTGTGTGTTGTCTCTACCTTTCCTTTGCGCATCGCAAGCTGATCACGTCGCTGCGTAATTGTGGTTGCGTACAGGTCATCGCCCCGTACCTGATCATTCTACGAGTCACCAGGCTGAGGGCATTTACGAGAGAGTTGATCTCCGGAACCGCCAAGTCGATCCACTTCAAGAGCCAAGGGACGACGGATGATGATGGGACCCTTCCTGATGGAGATCTTACGGATGCGACGGAGGTGGTGAGATTTATGAGCTGGGGCGGAGGACGCTATCGAAGAAGTTCCATTATCACGGGGCATATCAAGGGACCCTGAGGATCGGACGAGTCTCTGGGAGGGCCACTCGATCCTGAACGTCCTGAAGTTCAATTGCGCTCTTAGCGATTCCCAGCACGAGAAGATCGTAGGGCTGTTCGGTTGTGTTCTGTGTTCTGTTGGCGCACGGGATCTGGTGAGGCCGATGGAACTTTAGCTGTTTGCTTGATTTGGGGCAATAGATGTGACAGAAACGAGAAGAAGAAAAGAGGGGGTGCATCTACAAATGTGAACAACAGTAAGACGTGGGTGCGGAGATACGCAAAAGCTCGATGTCGGTTTCAACAGGAGAAGCGAGTGAGGCTGATGACTAGTACAGACGAAACGAAAAGGAGTCCGGACATATACTAGCGAGGGGCCGTGGTCACAATGGCAACTCTTCGATCGCATCCTCATCCCTAGCACTAAGCTCGCCGGGAGCTTCGCCGCTCACCCCCATTGCACTTGCGGGAGAACCATCCGGGGGAGAGCCATCAATATCCGCTGAGCCCTGGCTCCTGAATTGAATTGACTCCAAGGACCCGGAGATAGATTCGCTCGTCAACGCTCTCCGCTTGGCGACCCGTATAATGATCAGATACGGAGCAATGACCTGTGTGTGACCATGAGCATACAGCAATGTGTTAATGTTTCGGAGGAGAAATATGGACAGTACCAACCTGAGTCGTGCCGAGGAGATTTGAGAAGATTCCGTCAGCCCAATTACCGATGGCCCAGGGTACAGTATATAGTAGAAGGGTGACAGCGTAAATGGCATAAGACTCAATAATCATTGTGGCGATGGATTTGTACAGTCCACTAGCTCCTTCGGAAGCCCCCAGAGCCTTTCGAATGTTGTTCCTATGCAAGACCAGTCGTGTGACGATCATGAGCGTGAGGAGGAGATTGAGCCCAAGGCAAACCGAATAGTATGAAGTGGCAACGTTGATCGCGGCGGAGGTGTCGATCGTCTCTAGGCTTGTTTCCTCGTAGGCGCGCGCGATACCCATCACTATACCAGTGGTGTTAATCAGTAATGTGCCAATGTCAGCTTTGGGAGGATTGGGCAAGTACCGATAGAAGCGAGGTACAACAGATATGGGAAGGCCATGGCCCAATGGTTCATGGAATAAATGACATAGCAACGATGTAACTAGATCAGCGGCCTACGTTAAACACCCGAGCAACTGAGCCCGAAATGGAACCTACCAAAAGGCCATCGGCTAGCCACTGGTTCAAGGGGAACATAGTTGAATAAACAGCATAGATCGCATGGGTGGTTGGGAGGTACGAGTATCCAAGAGGTCCAGGAGGGAAGAGTCCGCCGTTACCAGGATATTCTCGGTTATTGATGTACCCGACAATCACCGAGTTAAGAACGATTCCGATGGGTGTTGTAATAAACGAGAACATGGCCACGGTGTGAGCGATGAGTGCCCACTTAATGCTCTGCTTAGTTGGATTGCTGGGATTAAGCAACACAGCCGTGCATTGAAAAAACAAAGCGACAACAATGCCTAGAAAAGTGGGTCAAACACGCAGGGTGAGCACAGTGGGGCAGATATATAGGTCGGCGTACCATAGGATATTGCACCAATTAAATATCCTGCGAGAAGTTCCTTCTCCGCGCGGTACACAGAAGTTGAGATCTGGGGGGCGTTGGGATGGTTAGACCAAGGCTGTTCTGGAGAGTCAGACATGTGTCAGACGTCTGGCTCAACGGGATTATATCAGTGAAAAGTGGGTGGAGTGAATGGGACAATGGAAGACTGGAGTCCGATGGGAGGAAGAGAAACAGACCAGCAGGTTATAAACCCCACAGGGTTCAATTGAGGGTTAATATTGCACGGTATACGTTGAACAGAAAACGGAGACCCCTGTCTATCGCTGATGCCTGCAGGGCTAGCCGTTTCATCCCCACTGCATACCATCGCCCCTCGGACGGTCCGCATCAATATCATCTACACGTCCGATCGACGAGGGAAAGATACACATCCCTGAACCTTCTTATGTTCCCAGCTCGTTGAAATTTCTACCGTATTTTTCTTCTGCAGGCCGCGAGCCGCTCGAGACATTTCTCAGATGCTTTGCATTGCTAAAGCTGCGGGAAATTGGCGACCAGGATCTGCGACAACCACCATGGCTCTACTACGCCGGGCGTGACCGTGGTAAGGGCCGAGTAATACAATTCATCGGAATCCCCAAGGAATCCCCATCTTGGAAAGCCGAGATGTCTCCCGAGACAGCCGAGCATGATATGAGTCCCCACTCTCGATTACAGCATTGAATACGAGCTGTGTTGATGTCCGTAGAGTGATCAGGTGTCGAGGATCCATCCGAAGTGGTTTGGGTCGCCGCGGGAGTTGACATTCTTCCACGAATGAAATGTCCTTGATAGTTTCACAAACTCAATGCCTCAACCGATTCTCCGCCACAGCCATGGGAAGTCTACTGGCTCAGGCTGTACCTCAATACATTCTCCGATGAGATGCGATGGTACAGAATTGAGTTTAAAGGGCCTTGCGGTGTCCTGGATAGGTCTGTATGGATTCGAGGCAACAGAAGCGTCCATGTGGTCGCATGCATATTCCTTTTGCCTGACCTAGCCATATAAATTCCGACGAAAGTACTCAGGGAGAGATCCATAGCCCTACTGATAGCGTCCAAGGACGACGTTGGCCACCTTAACTTGGCTTACTCGCTTCGACGTCATCAGGTCCGATGAGACGGAAACGACGCGCATTAAATGCGCAATATTTGCCTAGAATCTGTCGCCTCTGCACAATCTCGAAAACAGAACGTCAGTGACATCCTGCACAAAGGGTCACCCTGTAGGATTGCCGAATTCCAAAAAAGTACCTGAAAGTGTAATAAACAGGAAATGAGGTTTGGAACGTTCAAAGGCGGAACGATCTGGCAGGGACAAAACGTTCCGAGATCCCCAAAAATAGCCCGGCGGGCAAGATCTTTTGAGACGCAATGGAGTTGGACGTGAAACTTGGTGCTCACCTTGCGGCACTTGCCCCCTGTGAGGACCTTGTCTTCCTCGAGCCTGTTCGTCAGGGGCCCACCCCATGTCACCGGTACGGAAGGTATCAACTCTAACCTCCGCTGCCGTTGCTCTCCCTCCGAAGTTGGCCCAAACCCTTCAATCCAAACCAGAGTAACTAGTATGAGTCCCCTTCGAAGCAGGATGGGATGTATAGCCCACTCACTTCGCATCATATCGACCTTGATTTTCTCAGCGAGGGAGGACTTTCTCGTGCATGGGTTGCCTCCACGCATTTGGTCCTTCGTTGATTGGACGAGAGCTATGATATGGGCTGGAAGGAAAAAGTAAATGGTACAAGGCACACAGCTACATTCGCTGCCGGTGATAATGAATCAATGGCCAAGGCGGCGCGTCACATCAGACCGTGCACATGGTTTCCGTCTTCCACCATCAGGATGTCCGACCAGGATACATAGAACACGCACACCAAACGTGTGCGCATGTGGACCCTGAACGTTTGAATGTCTAGGACCATCAAAAAAGGCGAAGTGATCAGCAAGCAAAATTTTCCACAGGGGCCTGGGGTTGGTTCGGAGAAGCGAATCGGTTTCCGCCAGACTCGCGGGAACCGATGCGTCAATCGAACATCAGAAAGAGCAAACGGACCCTCGTGTCAATAACACGAAGGCCTACGCATAGCTTTGGTTTAAGGCGTTTCAAGCGAACGAAAACCAATCGAAGTGACGAGATGACAAAAGGAAAAGCGAAGAGCGCGACGTTAACAACGTAGAACTTCGTAACGCACCCAAGGCCTATCGAGGGTCGAACTTGAGGTTACCCCGATCACAACGTAGAGGACTGCAAAATAAAGCGGATGAACGAAAGACGGACGAGAACGGTGCAAAGCAACAGACCAACGATGCTGAACGAACACATTGGTGAGTAATTCGAATCACTGAACCGGCAGAGGGGATGTCGAAGCGTCAGAAAAATGGGAGAGTATCAGAACAGCAACAACGAGTCGTAGAGCGAGGAGTATAGGACAGAAGGGTGTGACCGGACAGGGTCCACCTTAGGCAGAGTGAAAACTGTGAAGCTGATATCGGTTGTGAGACCGACGTCCTCCAGTCAGGTTCGGCTGGCAGGACGTTCAGCTCGGTAGTGAAACCCCCCTTTCCCCTGTAGATTACATCGCAGGAGCGGAGGTAGCAGAGGCAATTCGCAACCTCAGATCCCTGGTGACGACAGTTATGGTGGGTGAGAGGAATGGACGGGGGCCCTGACGAGTCGGTCTGCATCAGAATCAGATCTGGTCTCGGTTGAATACAGTGGGTCCTCGATTGGCAAAAAATTCGAAAGGAAGCCTCGGGCCTCAGGCCTCAGGGGTCATAACGAATTCCAAGGTGATACGGAATTTGGACGATCTGAACGCTTCCGTGTTGCGAAAGCTTTGCGAGTGAGATGACGACGTAGATAGAGACCTTCGATATTCCCCTCGGCTTTGGTGGGCAATCTCCGGATGCATATGAAGGTCTGGCCTTGCAGGTGTGGCGCATTTTTTGTACAGGTGTGGTTGCATACGGTGACGAACAGGTCGTCGATCACGAGGACGACTTTCTGTCGATTTACTCCCACCTCCCATGTACAGTCAACCGCACCCGCCGTCCTAATTATCGCTACCTCTTCCTCCTGGCGCCTCCTCCTTCACCTAGATTCGTTCCACCTCTACCCTTTAACACCAAACACCCACTGTCACCGGTCACCACCCAACCGATCGGGGTAAACGGCAGTACCAATAACACCACGTACAATTTCACCCTCTCGGGTAGAATTTATAGACCGAAGTTCTCCAACCCAAGAGCTTATGTTGACTGCGAATGGGCGAACTTACAGAACCCGGAATTCGAGCTTGCGGTATGGAACGGGGCGGTGGCTTAGTTGCGTCGCTACTCTACCTTCATTTCTCCAAGCCTTTGGAAAGGTTGAGGAACCTACGACCTCCACCACCTCGATTTTGGGATAACTCCAACAGCGTTGTCGACTCATTCTTGCTGGAGGCACCAAGACGGGCGCGATCGAAAAGGTCGCAGAAAGCGGAGGAATCAGCCGGGCGACGAGAACGATAGGGTCAGTAAAGGCCGTTCTGACCTCGGGAGACGGCAGTTTGAAATATGTGCAGAGTGCTACGTGAGTTCCATCCCCCAGCTCGGCTCGTCAATTCTCAAGCCCCTTCGTCACAAAACACAGTAATTCGTGACAAGGCTCGTGGTACTTATCCCTATGTTCCCGCGTTGTATAATGTCACAAGCCTCTCAACCATCCAAACATCGGTCCTCTTTACAAGCAGTTCAACCAGCTCATCAGCATGGAAGGGGGGACCGATGAATCGATGACTTTTCATTCCGATCCCACCACGCATTCCCTCCCCGACTAGTTTGGGTATCCCTTTGACGTAGTAATGGGGAGCAACTCGTGACCGAAGCCTCTATTCCGCGAACGACTTACGAAGGCGTTCTCACCTTACGACATCTCCGCGGAGCACATATCGGGCTCACCCTCCGCGAGGGGTAATCAAGTCAGACGACGATCCTCGCAAGGGCGAACACGTTTCACAAAAGGAGACATTTCTGCTCCAGGCTCCGAACCCCTCAGTCGCCCGTCGTAGCTAGCGCACGAGCCGAAGCCGAAAATACGCAGCCGGCTTCCGCGAAGACCGCAACAGTCCCAACTCCCGTCCACACACGTTCAAATCCCACCCGTCGACACCTCCATGCCATCACACAACAGATAGACCGGTCAGGCTCAGGTTTTACGGAAGACGGCGGTGGGCTGAAGAGATTCACTGCAACGTTCCCAGATGGACTCTGTCACAAGCCCTTGAACCAGTGGAATTTTTACTGCCTTGGCAAACAGGCCATGGCGGTACTTGTTAGCATAGAAGCAGACGAATGATCTCTTATCTTACCTCGATAAGTCATTTGTGACGTATTTTTTTGCTCCTCGACTGATTTGGACATCCATACTATTCGATCTCTCTTTCGCTCAATGTCCTCCTCAGTCTAATGATCGTCATGCGACTCATCCTGCATAGGAGGTACCTTCGCAAAGTGTTAGGTGCTCCGGGCGGAGCTAGTGGGCTGTACACGGCCATCGCCGCAATGCTTATCGAGTCCTACGCCCTTTACGCCGTCACTCTTCTGCTATATACCGTACCCTGGGCCGTCAGCAGCTGGGTCGCAAGTATTTTTGCCAAAGCCCTCACCGCGACTCAGGTTTGTGTCGTCTCTGCCTTTCTCTGGCGCGCCGTGAGCCGAACACGTTACTGTGTAACGTTGTATACAGGTCATTGCCCAGTATCTGATCATCCCACGAGTCGCCCGGGTGCGAGCATTGACTAGCGAGTTGATCTCCGGAACCGCCTCCGTTTCAAGAGCCACGGGATGACGGATGATGATTGGATCCTTCCTGATGGAGGTCTTACGAATGCGACGGAGGTGAATTGTGAGACTCGCGACGAGCCTGGTGGTGGGGCGGAGGATGCTCTTGAAGAAGTTCCACTATCGCGGGGCATCTCAAGGGACCCTGACGATGGAATGGGATTCTGGGTTGGGATCATCTGCTGTTTCCTTCGTACTCATCACCCTCACTAGCATTGGTCCTTGGAAATGACGGCGAGCATTCACTCATGTCCGGACTCATGCCCCGCCGTTATTGCGATTGTAGATACAGTCCGTTTTCCTTTTGTATTCATTGTTCCCAAGCAAACAAAAAAGGAAAAAGAGCCTGTACCTAAAACACGAGTGTGACCGAAGTCCTGCCATACACAATTGGTTGACGTGGTTTTGAAGGGGTGAAGCGGGCGGGAATGAGGGTTATTTCAAACGACACTAAAAAGGAGTCCTGACATATACGAGGTGGCGAACGGCCAAGGAAAACCTTAATGCCCCGTCACAATGGAACCTCTTCGATGGCATTCTCATCCCTTGCACTAAGCTCGCCGGGACCCTCACCATTCACCTCCGTCGCATTAGTGAGCTCTCCATCAGGAAGGGACCCATCGCCATTCGTCGACCCTTCGCTCCTGAACTGCATCGACTCGAAGGACCCCTTGATCGATTCGCTCGTCACTGCTCTCCTATTGGCGACTCGTATAGTGATCAGATACGGAGCGATGACCTGTGTGTAAACATAATCAGAAAGCAATGTCCTATGGCAAGGTAGCAGGGCATTGGGGAAAGGTAACGCCACTACAAACCTGCGTTGTGCCAGCAATTTTTGAGAATATTTCTGCGATCCAACTACCGATCACCCAGGGTATGGCATATGCTAGAAGAGTGATGGCATAAATTGCATAAGACTCGATAATCATTGTGGCGACTGCTGTGTACGGTCCGCTAGACCCATCCAAAGCTTCCAGAGCCACTCGAAACTTCCTCCTGTGCCAGATGAGTCGTGTGACAATCATGAGCGTGAGGAGGACGTTGAGTCCAAGAGAAGTTGGATAGTATGACATCGCAAAGTTGCCCACGGCGTCGCCCTCAAACTTTGTTGCCGAGCTTTCGTAGACGAATGTGATACCCATCGCTACATCAGTGGTATTGATCAATGTGTCACCGTCGGCTTGTGGAGGACATGAGCACGTACTGACAGAGGCAAGGTAGATCAGGTACGGAAAGGCCATCACCCAATGATTCATGTCATAAATGACATAGCAACGATGCAGCCGGAGGATCAATTTGGGTTAAACACCTAGGCAAGTGAGTTTGAAATACGGCCTACCAAAAGGCCATCAGCTAGCCACTGGTTCATGGGGAACATGGTATCATAAACAGTGCCGAGTGCCCCGTTGCTCAGGATGAAAGCATATCCGAAGGGTCCAGGATAATGGTCGTCGTCACCGAGATATTCTCGGCCATTGATGTAATCAACGGATGCCCAGTTAAAAAGGCCTCCAAAGGGTAGTGTAACAAACGAGAACATGGCCACGGTGTGGACGACTAGTGTCCACTTAACGGCCTTCTTGATGGGTTTGCTGGGATTAAGCAACACATGCATGCATTGAAAAAACAGAGCAACGACAATCCCTAAAGGGTCAAACAGGCAGAGTGAGCATGGATGGGCGGGCGTGTGGGTCAGGGTACCATAGGACATTGCACCAATGAAGAATCCTGCCATATTTTCCTTCTCCGCAAGGTACACCCAATGTGGGATCTGGGGGGCGTTGGGGTGATTAGACCAGGGCTGTTCCGGAGAGTCAGACATGGGTCAGATGTGTAGCTCAATGAGGGTGTGTAAGCAAATGGTGGGTGGAGCGAACGAGATGAAGGGAAAGGATCCAAGAGTTCAATGGGATGAAGCGGTTGATGGGCTATAAACCCCCTTGGGTTCAATCGAACGCCTATGTTGCATAATGTACTACGGCGAACAGAAACAGAGATGGTTCTCGAGCTCTTGTGTAGCAACTTATGCAGGGCAGCATCACCTTCATTGTATATACCATCACTACACGACCTATCCGCATCAGCACCATCCGCGTGCTCCACTGAGTATGGAAAGAGGTGCATACCTGGTGCTGACGCTCCCAAGTCCTGGCGTCTCCCCCACATGTAGCGTCGCCTCTGTGCGGTTGGCTTCGGCAGCCGGCAAACCATTCGACGCGCCACTCAGGTGCCTCGAATCACTCGGGGTGGCGGACAAACGAGACCAAGATCGCTGATAACACGACGCCACCGTCGCAAGGAGACGATCGGTGGTTGGGATGTGGGGACACCACCTATCTCGTAGATTCCGTCTGCTTCTCGGCGAGGTCAGGATCAGACAGGAAACTGATCCAATCGGTGGCCAACTGGAGTGCCTAATTCTAGTCCGTTCCAGGTCCCCATAACAGGCAAAGATGAGTTGTATCTGATGACAGGGTATGGATCCTCACGATGTATCTTTTCCAGGCGCACGGTTGTAACCTTTCCGGCGCTATCGCCATAGGAACCGTCCTCGCTATGGCAGCGACCCAACGAGTTCCCCGAGGAGAGAAAGCGTTACAGAATCGGCTTCAGGAAACCTTGCGATGTGCTGAATGGTCTTGTATCAATTCCGGACAACTCATTCACTGAGACTGACGGGTGATCAACGTCCTCATGCCGCTATCCGTGCACTCCCATCTACATGACCTGCACTCCTAGAGTTTCGAGAAAAGTCAGCCTCGCAGCCAAGGACGGTAAGAACCACATGTCCCGCATTTCCGTAACAGACAACGGAGGGAGCTTGAACCTGAGGCGGGGATACAATCTCCTGTGAAACACGTTTGCCCTTGCGATGGACGTTGTTGTATGTGATCTAAAAAAACTGTCCCCGCGGAAGGTGTATCTGATATTCACTCTGTGGAAGGGTAGTAGACCGCGAACGCCTTCACAGGGCATTTGCGGACTACGTAGGCTTCTGCCGCAGGCTACCTGCCAGTACTGCGTCGAAAGGATCTCAAAATCAGTCGAGGGGGATATGTGATGGGTAACTGACTGGAATCGGGATAAAGTGTCATCTGTTTCCTTCTCTATGCTAAAAAGTAGCTGCGCGAAGTGCTCGTCAAGACAACTGATATTTGGACGGCTAAGAGATTTGTGACATTGTACGATTTGGAGACGTAGGGGTACAACGAGTCCCGTTACAAATTTACTGTCTTTTTGAATGAACGGGCTTCAGATTACTACCTCGTCGACGACCAGGACAGAGGAATTGAACTCACAAAAACACCGGCCTGCACTCTGTGCATATTTTTAAACCACTCGGCAACGTCTCGTCGTCTGCCGAGGGTGGGAGGCCCTTCATAGACCCTATCGTTCTCGTCGTTCGCCACCTCTTCGATCGCGCCCGACTTGGTGTCCTCAACGAAGATGAAGTGGAGGTCGAGTAGTAGTCGCGTATCTAAGCCGCCGTTCTAATCGCGCTGTTTCATCCTGCAAACGTGGACTTTCGGGTTCTTTCAGTTTTTCCGTCCGCAATTTTGTGGCCAATACACTGCTTGAGTTGGAAAACTGGTGTGTATGTTCTACCCGAGGTGCGTGGTATGGGAGGGATCGTGCGGAGTTTTGACGACGCGGAATAATTCTTGGTGCCACCGTTTACCCCGGTGATAACATCGTGTTCGAGGCTAGTGTTGGACGAGGGAAGGCGAAGAAGTAGTGGTGAGGACGGCCAGTGCGTTGAGGTGCGAGGGCAAACCTTAACCGCAGGAGATTGACCTCATGATCGCCGCAAACCAGCGATCTGGGTTTAGTCGTTGCCACACTTCAAAGGGATGCTCGTCTTGAAAAAACAGCGACATATTCTTCTCCGTATGAGGACAATTCCTCCCTTGAGGATCGCTCGCTCTCGAACGTCCTGTACCATCACGTTCTTCGCGATTCCCAGGCCGAGAAGATCGTGAACCTCTCTCAGTAACGCTCCTTCCGTTGCAATCCGAAATCTCGCACCAGAGCTACTCATCGGCTCTCGCGTTGTTGACGTCAGCGGGTCCGTTTTCTGTGTCCTCGGATGTCTTGTTGGCACGTGAGATCCGGTGAGTCTGATGAATTGCGAGTCCTTTTCTTGCTTCGGAGCGAAATAATATATGATGGGTAGAATAAACGGCCTGTATTTACAAACACGACTAGCAGCGGGACGTTAGTGCGGAAACTCACAAATCCTTGATCTGGACAGGAAAAGCGAGTGGGAGTGATCATGGCACAAACGAAACGAAGAGTCTTGACAATAGCCAGGTATTGAAATCGTCGACTTTGTGCCCTGTCACAACGGCACCTCTTCGATAGTATTCTCGTCCCTAGCACCAAGCTCCGCGGGACCCTCACTATTCACCTCCGTCGCATTCGTGGGATCCCCATCAGGAAGCGGCTCATCACCATCTGTCGACCCTTGGCTCCTGAACTGCATCGACTCGAAGGACTCGGAGATCGATTCGCTCGTCACCGCCCTCTGCTTGGCGACTCGTAGAATGATCAGATATGGGGCGATAACCTGTAGATAAACACAATTAAGAACGATGTCCCAAGGTAGCAGTGCATTGGGGAAAGGTAAAGACGGGACAAACCTGAATCACGCCGACGACTCCGGAGAAGATAACCGTGACCGAACTGTCGATGGCCCAGGGTACGGTATATGCTAGAAGCGTGACAGCGTAAAGAGCATAAGATTCGATGAGCATTGTGACGACCGCTGTGTACTGTCCGCTAGCTCCGTCTGAAATCCCCAGTGTATCTCGAAGGCTCCTCTTATGCAGGATGACTCGTGTGATGATCATGAGTGTGAGGATGACATTAAGTCCAAGGGAAATTGAATAGTATGAAGTGGCGAAGTTGACCGCAGCGGTGGTGTTCCGCCTCGCTCCTAACTCTTCGTAAATTTTGTCGATACCCGTCACTAGATCATGGCGTTGATCAACATGTCATTGCGAACTTGCGGAAGGCTTGAGCACGTACCGACAGAGGCGAGGTACATCAGGTATGGGAAGGCCATGACCCAATGGTTCATGTAATAAACGACATAGCAACGATGCAGCTGGAGGATCGATCTCGGATAAACACCCAGGCAACTGAGTTTGAGATTAGACCTACCAAAAGGCCATCAGCTAGCCACTGGTTCAAGGGGAACATGGCATTGTAAACAGCACCGATCCCACTGGTTTCAAGGATCACATCATATCCGAGAGGTCCAGGAGGGTATTCGTCGTTACCAGGGAATCCCCGGTTGTCGATGTACTCAATGGATACCCAGTTAAAAATGATTCCGAAGGGTATTGTCAAAAACGTGAACATAGCCATGGTGTGAACGACAAGTGACCACTTCATGACATTCCTATTGGAATTAGCGGGACCGAGCAACACGCCCATACACTGAAAAAACAAAGCGATGACAATCCCCAAGATGGCGGGTCAAATAGGCAGGGTGAACACGGGGGGGCGGGCATGTGGGTCAGCGTACCATAGGATATTGTGCCAATGAGACATCCCGCAAAGCCTTGCTTCTCCGCAAGGTGCAGTGAAAATGGTATCTGTGGGGCGTTGGTCTGATTGGACCAGGGCTGATCCGGAGAGTCAGACATGGGTCAGACCTAAATCTCAGCCGGGGTATTTCAGTGAATGGTAATTGCGGTGAGCGAGATGACGGGGAAGGATCTTGGAGTTCAATGAAGGGGGTCAGCATGTTATAGACTCTCGAGGATTCAATCGAAAATCCATATTCGTGATGTACGGCGGACGAAAAAACGGAGATCGTCTTCGATTCCTGTGCAGCGACGTCTGCAGTGCTAACAGTTTCGCCTCACTGGATACCGTCACCTCACCGACAATCTGCATCAGTACCGTCCACATGTCTGACTGAATAGGGAAGAATGCGTACATCTGACGCTACCTCTCCTGATTTGCCTGTTTCCCTCCAGATGCAGCCCCAGTTCGTCGTTTCCCTCTAATCATTGACTTGGTGAGCCGACGAACCACTCAATGAATCTTTCAGACGCCCTGCATCACTCGAGTTGCGGGGCACATGCGACTAGGCACACGACGTCACGACCGCCCAGACATGATCGGCGGTTAGGATGTCAACATTCAGCGTCCAACTCCATTCTGTTCTAGGTTCCCATAGCAGACGTCCACGATGGCTTCAAAAATGACGATTTTTTTTGTGACGGTCGAGTCTATCGCGCTGACAGTTCGGAATGGGATTCCTCTGAGTTGGGTTGTCATTCAGGGAAGGATCACTGTCATCTGGGGTCTATCGGAAGCGATTCAGTTGGTGGGTAACCTCAAGTGGTATGAATCCTCACGATGTTTGTTTTCCAGACACAACATTGTGACCTCTCCATCATCTCCATGGGAACCATCCTCGCTAGGGCGGCGACTCGATGAGTTCTTCGAGGGGAAGGAAGTGTTACAAAACCGACTTCAGGAAACACTGCGGTGCACTGAATGCAGGTCTTGTATGAGTCCCGGATGACCCACTCATCGAGACTGAGAAAGAAGATTGATGTCATCATATTCGTGGATCGTGTGCTCTCCTTTCGCATGGCTTGGGCGCAGACGGCTTCATAAAGTATCCAAGGAATGGCTCACGTGCGATAGCTGTAATGAAGGGCGGAGGGTATCAGAACCTGGGGCACGAGGACCTTCCAATTGCACTTGCGGGGGTGAGTATGTGCGCGCTGGTGAGAATTATCCATCATAAGAGGCAAGCCCCGTACCCGCTCTGCAGCGACGTCATAATGCAGGAACGTACTCAAAAGGCGTTCACGTTCTGCAAGCTTGACCTTTGAATGCTTCTCGGCGCTGCAGGAACAATAGGGTGTTCAAAGTCGGTTGGACACAGAGGACTAGCGGAGGACTGACGGTGGGAGTCCCCGATGTGGGAGTAGTTGCGCGGCGCGTTGAGTGTGCAATGCAGTCGTCGTTGGTCCGACAGATCTACTTGTTGTGCGACGAAGCTGGGGGTGCCCAAGGATGGAATTGGGGGAGGTGCAGGCGATGGAGATTGTGATGATGAAGAGGACTGGCCCGGCCAGCGTCGCATAGAATTTCGCGATAATTACCGACAGTCAGGGGCAAATGAGTATGCCGTTTTCCTCATCATGTGCCTTCGAGGTGTCGTCCTCATCGAACGAGTCGCATTGATACTGGTTGATGCAACCGGATGTCCGGGTTTCACGGGGAGGGGACGCGACAGTAAAAGCGAGCGCAGAGAATTTACGAACGGCTCGTCGGTGCAGATGGACAAGCAAAAATGCTGAAATCACCTCACTTGTTAGCGGACAACCTCGGACAACCCGGCGTCGCGGAAATTCGGAATAAGCCGCTTAAGCGGAATCAAACCCGATCAATCTCTTTCTGGATCCGGATCGAGGCAAGCATGAGGAATTTTTTGGGTCTCCGATTCTCATAGAACGTCACATCCAGTTGGAAGCCCACACATAACTTCCATCTAAGACGCCTAAAGTACAGTTGGGAAGAAGGGTTATAAATATTCCGTGCTTGCCAAGGCCTGATCCCGTCGACGAGTTCCCGGTCGTTTCAGGCTGGCAGTCGAACACAGGACGAGCCATCTTGCTGATTGAGGTCCCTGACAGAATGAGCTTGGGGGTGCATTTCCCCTTGTCACAACTCACACCTTCCCGGGAACGCCACCGCTACAGCAACAGTGAATTATTCGAAACAAGATGAGACGGTCAACTCCAGGTGTTACCTTTTCATTCATCAGGTCTTGGCAGATTCCACTGCAAAGTTACACCTTGTTCTAGATTCGGAATCATTCCCAAAGGACCCATACCACCAAGGGCATCACTCGTGAACGCTGAACGCCCACGTTACACCGCCTTCAACCCACACGGACCCACCTTCGGGCGTGATTATACCCGAAACCTCGTGTGGATGGGAATGCGTCAATTACGGGGTAGGTACAACGATGTAAAGATGCTCACCATCAGACCAAGCCCCTCAAATATATAAGCCAGCAGTCCTCGAAAGTCAGGATCCCCACCAATCTTCCATTTCCCTCAACGCCGAGCTCACTACCAGTATTTCCATTCACTCGACTTTGACACCTCAATATGCATTCTTCTGCCCTTATCATCACCCTCTTTGCTCTCTGTCAGTGATCTCTTTGACACGGCGACTCTCGGCGTGGACTGATCGATGCCCACCTTTCATCTTAGTTGCCATCGCACTCGCTAGCCCCGTACCCATGCAAGAAGTACGTGTCTTCTCTCTCTTCTCACCACGTTTGTGTGCCTAACCGGATGGTGGTGTTCACAGGCGGCTGGCGGAACGATCGCCATGAGAGACTCCCCTGAAATAAAAGCAAGAATATGCTCTGGGGGGAAAACGCATGCATGCCAATAAGTTGGATCGCTCTGACTTTCCCCCTGATCTCCACCCGATCCTTGTGTCTGCCGACCTTAGGAAAAGGAATTATTTATACACCTTTCTTCTCTCTCTACCAATTTTCTCCTCCTCCCTTCCTCGTGTCATGGTTGCATGTTGAACGTCGACCAGTCGCCCTGTCAAACAAAGTCAATAATTCTAAACCCCTACCGAAGATACTCTTATTTCACCACCACCCAGAACCTAGGATAGCTAACACCCCAGATGTCTCATGCGAACCTAGTCTCCGGATTCCTTTTTTAATTTCCCCCTGCATTCCGTAACGCTATGTTGTCCTATTTTTATTTAAGTAAAATGTTTTCAAAGAAATTTTCGTTCGACACCGAATCCAAAAGGTCTCCATTGAGCGTCCAATTCGAATCGATGACGAGGGGAGAGAACGGTAAAGTCCAGAAGGGGAAGCGAAACCCGGATGATCCTAACCTTTCCACCTTACCGTATCTTCGCGGGAAGCCTGTGGTCTGCTCCTCGTTGGGTGACAGGCCGGATAGAGACTGACGACGTCCGCCGTTCTGCGTTGTTGCTCGTTGCAGCTCACTTAGCAGAGTTTAATGGCTGACCATCGATTGAAGTGTCGATGTCGATCGTAATCGCGGACTTCTGCAACTCGGATTTGCTCCCGCCTCTCACAATGAAAATCAACGCCCCCGCCTCCACCACTACACCCTCCTTCGTCCAAATTCGCTCCAACTCTACTTTTTGACACCCGTCGCCCAATGTCATCACACGGTGCTTCAGGCCAATCGATAATACCAGCAACGACCCCGCGTTTACCACGGATGGACGATCAAGGGCAAGTTCATTTTACAGAAGAGCATGATCTTCCTTCGGTCTCTGTTCCTCCTTATTCTCGATAAATATCCCAGACTCACACAATACCGTACCAGACACCATAAACCTCCCTAAAACATTTATATCATCTCCTCGGGAACGCTGCCCAGCGAAGATACTTGTCCGACAACTGGTCGGTGCAACAGATCTTACGAGGGCTCGTTCGTGGAAGAATGACAGATCTTCCATTGGCTGAAACTTTGATGGACTCCGAATGATGGATCCCTTCAGTGTTCACGCCATAAACGCCTCCTGGTCTAACCTGGAATGTGTCGGGATCTGACGCTCAACATTTGCAACTCCGCCAGCTTTCTCTTCAACTCTCATCTCTCCGAGAGGAAGGTGGGGGCCACGGCGGGTAGCGTTGTTGGACTGTGTTCGTGAACGCTGTGCAAAAAAAACCGCAAAAAGTAAACGCACTCCTCGTGTCTCGTGTTGACAACACGGGAGCCCAAACATAACTTCCGTCTAAGACATCTAAAGTCCAGTTGGGAAAAAGGGTTATAAATAGTCTGTGCTTGCCAAAGCCTGAAATCGTCTATGATTTTCCGGTCGTTTCAGACTGGCGGTCGAACACAGGACGAACCGTCTTACTGATGGAGGTCCCTGACAGAATGAGCTTGGGGATGCATTTCCCCTTGTCACAACTCACACCTTCCCGAGAACGCCACCGATACAGCAACAGTGAATTATTCGAAACAAGATGAGACGGTCAACTCCTGGTGTTACCTTTTCGTTCATCAGGTCTCGGCAGATTCCACTGCATTACACCTTGTTCTAGATTTGGAATCATTCCCAGGGGAGCCCTACCATTAAGGGCATCACTGATGAATGCTGAACGCTGAACGCCCACGTTACACCGCCTTCAACCCACACGGACCCACCTTCGGGCGTGGCTATACCCGAAACCTCGCGCGGATGTGAAATGCGTCAATTGCGGGGTAGGGACAACGGTGTAATGGTGCTCACCATCAGACCAAGCCCCTCAAATATATAAACCAGCAGTCCTCGAAGGTCAGGATCCCCACCAATCTTCCATTTCCCTCAACGCCGAGCTCACTACCAGTATTTCCATTCACTCGACTTTGACCCCTCGACATGCATTCTCCTGCCCTTATCATCACCCTCTTTGCTCTCTGTCAGTGATCTCTTTGATACGGCGACTCTCGACGTGGACTGATCGATACCACCTTTCATCTTAGTTGCCGTCGCATTCGCTAGCCCCGTACCCATGGAGGAAGTACGTGTCTTCCCTCTCTCCTCACCACGCTTGCGTGCCTAACCGGATGGCGGCGTTCACAGGCGGCTGGCGGAACGATCGCCATGAGAGACTCCCCTGAAATAAAAGCAAGAATATGCGATGGGGGGGGAATGCGTGGATGCGAATAAGTCGGATCGCTCTGACTTACCCCCTGATCTCCACCCGATCCCTGTGTCTGCCGACCTTAGGAAAAGGAATTATTTATACACCTTTCTTCTCTCTCTATCAAATTTCTCCTCCCTTCCTCGCGTCATGGTTGCACGTTTAACGTTCACCAGTCGCCCTGTTAAACAAATTCAATAACCCTAAACCGAAGATCCTCTTATTTCACCACCATCCAGAACCTAGATTAGCTAACACCCCAGATGTGTCATGCGAACCTAGTTTCCGAGTTCCTTTTTTAGTTTCCTTCGTAACGACATGTTGTCCTATTTTTATTTAAGTAAAACATTTTCAAAAAAACTTCGTTCGACATGAAATTCGAGAGGTCTCCGTTGAGCGTCCAATTCGAATGGATGACGAAGGGAGAGAATGCTAAAGTCCAGAAGGGGAAGCGAAACCCGGATGATCCTAACCTTTCCACATTAACGTACCTTTGCGGGAAGCCTGTAGTCTGCTGCTCGTTGCATGACAGGCCGGATCTAGGCTGACAACGTCCGCCGTTCTGCGTTATTGCTCGTCGCAGCTCACTTAGCAGAGTTTAATGCTGACCATCGATTGAAGTGGGCACTGATCTCGATGTCGATCGTGATCGAGGCCTTCTTTTTTAAATTCTGAGATCGAGGCCTTCTCCAACTCGGATTTGCTCCCGTCTCTCACAATCAACGCCGCCGCCTCCACCACTGCACCCTCCTTCGCCCAAATTCGCTCCGACTCTACTTTTTGACACCCGACACCCAATGTCATTACACTGTACTTCAGGTCAATCAACAGCACCGGCAACGACCTCGCATTGACCACGGATGGACGATCAAGGGCAAGTCCGCTTTACAGAAGAACATGATCCCACTTCGGTCTCTGTTCCTCCTTATTCTCGATAAATATTCCAAACTCACACAATACTGTACCAGAGACACCATAAACCTCTCCAGAACATTTATACCATCTCCTCGGGAACGCTGCCTAACGAAGATACTTGCCCGACAACGGGTCGGTGCAACAGACCTTCAGAGGGCTCGTCCGTGGAAGAATGACAGATCTTCCATTGACTGAAACTTTGATGGACTCCGAATGATGGATCCCTTCAGTGTTCACGCCATAAACGCCTCCTGTTCTAACCTGAAATGTATCGGGATCAACGTTTGCAACTCCGCCAGCTTTCTCTTGAAGGTGGGAGCTACGGCGGGTAGCGTTCTTGGACTATATCTGTGAACCATGTCCGAACTCAGGTTGTGGCGTCGCGATCTTGTAGGCCTTGAACACGTGTACCCCGCAGCTCGAGTAGGCTCGAGAGCGACAGGACACGCGCCGTCTGGAGTCGGTCACGTTCGAAACAGGTCGTGGGGTCTAGAATGAGATAAAACATTACGGGTTTTGAGGTGCGTCGCCCTCATAGTGGTGACGGGGGTTGAGACCGCAGGTCAGTGAAACAGATCTTGCGAGGGTTCGCTCATCCCAGGACGGCGCCAAGACCCTCTGACATCAAAGTAACCGTTTCTCATCGACCCTGGATGATTGATCCCTCCCTGAAAGTCAACGGTGCCCGAACGCAATGCCGCGTTGACGCAGGCCGTTTTGGGGATATATGCATCCAAGTGAGGTGAGACCTCAGGCGTTGCTACACAAGAGTCGGGAAACATCATTCTGCGTCGGCAGAACGTCCCACATCATGGATCTTCGGTCGGACACCTCGAATCTTTATAACCCGCTCAATCGATCTCCGTCAACCTCCAAGTCCCTTCTCGCTTAAATCACGTTTACACCGCCTGCCCTTTCGCAGAAATCCCTTTCTACAGTTACGCGCGTGTCCGAGCCATGTCTGACCCCTCGGAAACGCCCCGGTCCAATCATCTCTATGCTCCCCCAGATCCCACCTTTGCTGTACCTCGAGGAGAAGGAAACCGTCGCGGGACTGCTCATGATCGTCTTCCGGCTCGTGATGCACATCAGGGACATTCGGAAGACGATAGGAGGGGGTACCGGACCGTTCACGGGCGCAGCCACAGTCGCCACGATGCTCGTCGAGTCGTACGCGCTTTACGCCGCCACGCTCTTGGTGTATATCGTACCGTGGGCGCTTGGAAGTACGGTGCAAGATATCTTCTTTGCGGTCACCGGCCCCGTTCAGGTTCGTGTTTTTTTTTTCTTCCCCCACCTTGTCACCTTGTGGTGAAAGCGTGGCTGCCCCTTTGTAGGGGTTTGGGGTTGTGTCTGATCGTTGGGTTATATTACGCAGGTCATCGCTCCGTATTTGATCATTTTGCGGGTGGCGAAGAGGAGAGCGTCGACGAGGGAGACGATCTCTGGGACCATCGGGTCGATTCGGTTTCAGAGCCAGGTGGGGACGACGGCGTCGGATGGTGACGAGAGGGCGGACCGGTGAGGGTTTGGTGCCGGGGTAGGGTGTTATGAGGTTATGACACTGCAGGCTGGGGGTATATTTAAAAAATAAAAATAAATAAAAACAGCTCTTGCACTTTTTCCGGTTTTGAAAAACCCCAGGATGAGAGGTGGTCGAACGGTCGGTCTGTCCCGGTCCCCCTGACTCCGATCCCCGCTATTATTCACGTTCGAAGGTTACAACATACCGTTCTCTCTCCTAATTTTATTTGCATTCGTTGCTACGTATAACTGGCAAGCAGAGTACTCCTCACACCCCACAGGAACCCGCCCACCAAGCGAACGCGAAACTAGGAGACATACCAACTCAAGTATTCATCATACGTATAGGTGAATTGACACGTTGCTGGAAAAGTTACAGCTCGAAACACATGGTCTTCTTCCTCTTCATACCGGGAGGACGCTTAACCACGCGCACCCTCACTAGACCGCGAAAAAAAAAGGGCAAAGCAAAAAGATCAATTCGACATATAACAAAAAGACGACGCATAACAACAAAAAGACGATGCATAACAACAAAAACAGGTTTTACAAAACAAAAAAAAGGAAACACGAAACGTCGTAATGTACGTGAGACCCGTTGAGCGACTGAGGGAGGGGGATTACATACCCACAGCCTCGAAAATCGCGTGAAACGTATACAACAGCAACTACAAAGACAACAACAAAATATCATGAACAAGATTACCGAACGACGAAAACACGGACGACAGCATTGGAAAGCGAGGAGCAAACGATACTTGACGAATAAATCATTTAATCAGCAGCAAGGGGGAGGAGGAGGAAGACCGGAAATGGGTGAAAGGGGGAGAGGTTCGAACTACTGAACTTGCAGAAGAGACGAACGACGTGGGTAGAGCGGCTAGGATGGCCATCAAGGCACACCAAAAAGTATCGAAGCTGGCGGACGGTGGTGATACAAAGCGGTAATCCTACAAGTGACGCGGGTCAGAAAACACCCTAGGCGTGATTGGGGGGACCAAGTGGGACTTACGTGAGGCGGAGTTCGTCAAAGTTCATGATACAAAGTACACGCCAACTGGTGGCGAAAGAAAGAACAAGATGCAAAATCTGTGAAGGAGGTTCAGGATATGCTCGTTGTATCGTGAGAGGCATGAAGACGCACCAAAACAATGCGAAGAGGTATAGCGCGAGTGGGTATAACGCGACAGGGTATAGGCCAGACAGGGTATGTGATGGCGTGAAGAAGAAGAGTCAACAGATGATGCAGAGAGAGCACGCGAGCCCGCTCCCGTCCCTCTCGGCATCAACGGGGATGTCAAAGCGGAGGCTCAGAGAGTCGTCAAAGCGGTCGTTCGGCGAGGTTTGGAGTTCCTCGGGTTCGTTGAGAAAGGATGCGAATTCGACGTATGAGTCCATTGCAACGAGCGTGGTGTGGTTGTAGTGTAGGCTTGGTGAAGAGTGAGGTTTGCGAATAAAGCGGTTGATGACGCGAACGAAGGAAGGCGAGAGGGTAGGAGGGAGAGGGGTCGCGAGGCGGAAAAGAGGAATTGGGGATGGGTATTCTCAGTGAGGCAAAGAGTTGAGGGATTTATAGTTTTTCGAGAGACAGTGAGTTCGGTGGACTGGGATTGGCGCACGAAATCAGCGGACAATGACTGAATGGGAGTTGACCGTGTGCCGGATCAACGTAAGTTCCCACGGTCCGAAGCGGAGTTTGTGCGGAATTCGAGCGCCCCAAAACCTCACGCGTTGGCTTCGCGAATAGGTCACTGGAATGATTTCAGGACGTTGAGGGGATGCCGTAAGAAACGGGGTCGTTGGAAAAGTTGATTTATTCCGGGTTGAGACGAAGCCGAGCGATCGTGCGAGCCGTGGGGCAGACCGTGGGCTGTCGTGGGTGTCGCATCAACCAGCTGAGCGGCACGGAAAATATTGCGGAAGCTTTCTGTAGAAACTGGCATTTCGCTGGTGCCGAAACGGAGTAGAGAATCTGGACAGGTGAGCGGGAGCAACTCAAAAGAGAGCCTGCAGCGGAAGCACACACAATGAATTTATCCCCATTGTCCTCCGCTTCTGAAGCGCTGAAAAACGAAACCCAGTGTGTCGCGGGCCATGTGAGGGGAGGCAAGGGGTCTTGCAGGAAGACAGTGGACGGAGAGCCAGAGGCAACCGCGACGGAGTTGAAGTTGGAACTGGACATCTCACGTGATGGCGATCTGCTCCAGAGATCGAAAAAAGGGTTGGATGAAGATTCTGAAATAAAATCTGGGGTTGATTCTTCCGACTTCGGATTGCCCTCCAGACTGAGAATTGGGACGAACCCGTAATGTCCCCCTCATTTGACGGGAGCAAATAAAACGCGAGTAGATCACGAGGTCCTTCCCTACGATCCAAAACCCTGCCTTATCCCCTTCTGTCTGTCCTCCGTTCATCGTGATAGCAGTCAAGTGAAATGTGACCGCTAGCGAATGGGATTTCTCTCGTGTCTTCCGATGTATTCACGTGCCTTTTCGAACACACACAGAAGTGATGTTGCCCACAAGCGAGGTTTCATATCACAGTCGAGGTAATCCCGTGCTGGATTTCATGGGTGGGAGATCAGGTGATGGAGCAGACGTCTTGAAGTCCCTGTCTTTGGCGAGCCTGCGTGGCTAACTCTCCGTTAAACCTCGGTGAGATGATCCACTCCCGCATAAAATGCCTTGCTAGAAGTGGCGCCTGGTAGTTCGTCGAATGTCTCCTCTGGAGCGGCGTGAATCAGGCTGGACTTAGTTCGCCGGGGAACAGACCGTCGCGTTGTTTCAAGTTCATGCTGAAGTTCCCAGTAGAACGTCCTCGATTGTAGCTTGAGGTAGGTTTGGAGCGCTGAGGCTTTTGGGTAGTGCGCTGAAACTTCCCACGGCTGCTACTTCGGAGCCATCGGCACAGGGAGGGCCGCGCGTCGCCTGTTACCTGTCATGTCTCTTCATCGAATCATGGATTTCCCTCGTTCCAAGTATCCCTATCTGCCGCTCCAATGTGGTGGTATGTCAAAATCATAACTCACCGTCCTGGAGGCTCCAACATTCCGGTCGCGACTTTGACTCCCCGGTCACGGTTTTTCCCGAAGATGGCGGTCACTATGCATGCAACATACGACGCTTCCACGGTACTAAGGCTGTTGTAGCGCCGCTGTGAACAGGGTACGGTACTCGTCTCGAATCTACGCGCACTATGGGCTTGAGTTGTCGGCGTCAGACGAAGGAAGGGACGCTTCTACCATGGGTACTGGAGCAATCTGAGCCGTAGTGGCTCTACTTCGTCCCTTTTTTCGACCTGGAACGGAGAAGGGGGGGGATCTTATTGACCTGGAAATCGGCTGTGACACCATAACCCTCGAAAAACGGGAGAACTGTAGTTTCCTCTGCTGAACTTTGCCGTGGTAGCGCTTGGCGAAAGAGGTGGGTATGGAATCACCAGTGAGTGGTCATAGAAGCCTAGAAAGGTGTCTGTGAGAACCAGACGACAGAGTCTGGGGGCATGTACAGCAGCAAGGAACGGACTCACTGGGCCGGTCAACACTCAGACATCGGGGTGACATGCTATGAGTCACCTCCTGAGGCTAAGGACGACAACCACCGACATCCATTGCTGAGTGGTAAGCTTATAACCCTCGAGGCAGGTGAAACGAAGGGGGGGCACGCCGATCCTCTCGACGACGTTGACGCAGGGACTAGGGAAGACATCGACCCGGGCAGTATTACTTCCGCCACACTCGGGACCACCATGGCTCTCATCTCAAGCACGGCCGGACGAGAGGCGACAGTTCACTGGACAAACCGCGGACGACCACGGGGGCGAAACCCGCAGTATAGGCACGGGAGCACCACCATGGCTGGTTAGAGCACCATGTGATTCGTTATCCCGATAACCGCCACTCCTGGCGCGGTCTTCTGAAACGTCCACCGCCTAGGTCTTTGGGGATTTCGCTCTGACCCTCGCCCCGGGTTTTTTCTTCCGGTGTCCCGATGGTTCCGTGCGCGCGCTCCTCCATGCTACTTAAACCGTAGGTGTTTGATGCGGTAGAACCCAGAACAGAGTTCCCTCCCTCCTTCCACCTGCCTCTTCACCTCACCTTCTTCTCTGCCACTCTCGCTTCTCCATCCTTACCCACTTACTCTTCTTATCGCTACAATGTCTGCGACATTGCCTTCTCCCCAGAACGACCTTTCTTCACACCCCGCCATGGGCTATGCCCGCGATCCACTACAAGTCCTACAGGACGTCCACGGCGGCGGACACCCTCACGTCAACACAGAATACCACCAACAACTTCGACAAGACAGCGGAGTTTATCATGAAACTCAGGGCGACGCGAATGGTGAGATCCTCGCAACCTTCATACAATCCACCCTACTCTCTAAGACTCACTCCCCTTCGTCAGCTCGCTCCGAACGCCCCACCGCCATTCCAGTCTTGCCGGCTTATCTCCAGCCGTGGCTAGATCGAGTCGATAGCGGCGACGAGGAAGATATTCCTTCGCCAGTGATGGATCAAGATTTTATGGACGGCGACGACGGTCACGGGTACCCAGCGCCAGAACACAGTTACTACCCTCTCACGGAGTTCAACTACGTCTCACAAGATAACTACGTACCGACCCCCGCTGCGGATGACCTCCCCGAAGACGAGGTGATGGCTTTCGCCTCGAAGTATCTGAACCTCGACTACGGGGAGCTGGAACCTGCCAACGACGCGGTCGAGGCCGAGGTAGCTTCCCCTCTTACCTCTACCGGCACTTCCACCAGTGCCACCGGCTCCCCGCACATCGCAACGTTGTGGGCATTCGAAAGACCCTCTCTATCTCTCTTCCTAGACATGACAGAATTCGAGAATAAGGTGGACGCGAACGGGGTTCCGACGGAGAATCTGTGGCCTTGGGGGGATTATGTCGACAGACCGCCTGGCGTTCCCGAGTATTTTAATCCGGAGGCGTACGCTCGGGAGTACGAGCTGTGGAGGCTCGAGAGGAAGTTGGCCGCGAGGATCGCGAGGCGGCTTGCTGAGGAGGCGATGGGTGGAGTTCAGAGGGTTAAGTCTGGGAGGAGGAGGAGGAGGGGTGGGAAGAGGGTTGCGAAGGGGAAGGAGGTTAGGAAGGGTGCTAACGCTCCGGTCGTCGTCGCTTTTGCGGGGGTGACGGTGAGGGGGAGGACTATTTATAATCCTTGAGCTTGAGGCTCCATTTTTTGTTGTCGTTGATCGTACGTCGTGCGTCGTGGATATGCATTTGATGTCACGTAGTTCCAATCTTTTTTTTTTCCTTCTCGTTTTAACTTTTATGCGTTCTTTCTGTAATTCCCATGCGCTAGGTATGCTTTGTGTTTTCTGGTTGCGTCTTCTAGTTGGATGTTATTTAAGAGTTGGCAATAGAATGGGATGGCGACTGGTGTAGGTCGCCGTTCCGAATGCCATCTCCAAATGGGAACACGTAAGCGTTTGGACGTGGGATTGACTTGGATTGAGCGATCGGAGAGATAAAAATCGACATCGATCGCGATTTGCGGTGTCATGCCAAAAATGGTAACTCATTATCCCGTCTTCCACCAACGCTACACACTGCAGCAAAAGTCGTCTCCGCAAGTCAACGAATGTTCGTCATGAAGTCAGTATGATACGCCCTGGCGACGTCCTCTGCCCTCTTGTTGTTATGCCATCGACTGGAATTCGAAAGAAGCGCGCGAACTGCACGTGACTAATTTGATAGCCGACACGGGTCCATTGTTTCCTTTTCTGGGATACGAAAACGGTCCATTGTTGCACTCACGAACTCGAAAGCATATCCGAGGGTTAAAATGTGCGGGTCGTCCCTAAATATCCTTTCTTCTTCCTCTACCGCACGCGCGTACTATGCGCTATCCGTTTCTACCCGCTGGTGCCTTCGTCGCTGCCTTTCTCGTTCTTGTCCCTGCATTCTGGCATTGGCGCGCCAGAAACGTCCCGACTCTCTCGTTGATCGCGTGGCTGTTCACGCTCGATGTCGTTTATGGGGCGAACGGTCTCGTTTGGTCTGATGATGTTTGGGATAGAGCACCGGTGTGGTGTGATGTCTGTGAGTACCTTGTTTTGACAGGTTACGCGGCTTGTGTCTAAATCACGTTTGCTTTTACAGCCGCCAAACTTATCATCGGAGCTTGGACGGCGCTGCCAGCCTGCACACTCTGTATATGCAAATACCTCGCTATGATTGGAGGGAACCGAACGGTTGGGTTGGATCGTACGGACCGCAGAAGAATCGCCATATTTGACTTTGCTCTGTGTTGGGGAGTTCCCGTAATCTTTATGGCTCTCCGTAAGTCTTTTAATCCTTCCTTGTAGAATTCGAAGAAGGGGCTCACTCGATCTATAGACTACATCGTCCAAGATCATAGGTACAATATCGTGCAATACGTAGGCTGCCAACCAGCAACCTACGTTTCGATTCCCGGTATCTTAATTGTTTGGGTTCCGCCTCTTCTTCTGTCTATTGGGACCCTTGCATACGCTGGTACGAAATTCATGCCCACATTTACAACACCCAACTCTGACACTTACCCAGGAATCGCGCTATACCACTTCGTGCAGATGCGCGTCGTCTTCTCGAGCGTTCTCCAAGTTTCCGACTCCCCGATGCCGACCAACAGATACATCCGTCTCATCGGGATGTCAGCGACGCTCGCGCTTTGGGGTATCGCTTTGGCGTCGCTCGCGATCTGGGCGAACGTGGCTGCGACTGGTTTACGGCCTTGGGTGAGCTGGGGCGACGTCCATTCGGGCTGGGACCGCGTTGATGCGTACGTCTGGTTCTTGATGAGTCTGGAGTCGCGTAGGATTGTGGGGGTGGGTTGGTGGGCGATCCCTGTGTCTTCTGGCATCGTGTTTGTGTTCCTGGGCTTTGGGGAGGATGCGTCGAAGGAGTATAGGAGGGTTGGAGAGGCAGTAATGAAAGTCATTCCATGCAGAGTCCTCCCGGAGAGGAAAGAAGACCTTGGGAAGAGGATGTTGCTCACGTCGCCGGTGCCGTCATCTGTTCTAAGGTTCGTTTTTCTCGAAGCAAACAGTCTGACCCGTCTCACATTTTCCTGAGCAGGTCTTCCAAAGAACTCCCACCACGTGCCTCGAACTCTTCTTACACCGGCTCATTGACGATACCGTGTGTGGCGGGGCAGGGTCCCAATCTCAGAGAGTTTATTCTCCCGCTACCCGTCTCCACCAAAACGAAAACGAGGTCCAAGTTTAGGAGCACATCCGCTATTCCTGTTTCGAACTCTCTCGACTCGCTCAAGCCTTCACGACCGGCTGTGCGCTTGAGGACGGCTGACTCTACGTTTTATTTTCGCCCGACCGCTTCGAACTCGGTGTCGAATCACTCACAGCTCACTCGATTTTCGATGTCGGACGAGCACTTGGCGTTTGGTCAGGTCGATAGACCGGCCACCCCGCCTTTGACGAATGTGGCGGTTATGGACCAGGCGTTTCGTGAGCTTCCGCCGATTCAGTCCCTCCGATCTTTAAATTCCATGATGGGGTTCTCTCAAACTAGAGGACAGTCAAAGTCGAGTGAGAGTCTTCGGCCTCCCCCGTTGGAGTTGGAAACGGGGGAGGGTAGACTTCGGGAGTGTGTGTCTGGTGCGAGGACGGTGACGGTTGCTGAGCCTCGGGAGGTTCTTAAGAGGGGATCGGTCCGGGTGACTGTTCAGGGACCGGAGGCTCACGACCGGGTTTAGTTTCGCTCTCTCGTTTCTTTCTCTCTGTGTTTTGCGCTTTGGCCTGGGGATGACATGTATTTGTAGATGAGTTGTAGTTGTAGCTGTAATACCCTACCATAGGCACTTTCGCGTTTTTCCCCCGCTTGTTTTGGATACGTGTAGAAGCCGTCTGGTGTTGATGCCCTTGCAAGGGTCGGTCGGATGTTTCGCTGGCGTATATCATGTACATGTAGCGTACGGTAAGCGTCCCTCGCCCTCGTTTAACACCGAAATTTTTTTTTGAGGTAGCAAACGGGGTTGCGTGTTTGCTTGGTCATTTTTTAGAGACGCTACGGCTCTATATGACGCCCGGAGGAAATCTTTTTACGCACTGGCCAGGGGTCGTGCGGGACTCGCACCGGACACATTTTTGTGTTTATCTGTCACGACCGGGTGGTCGTTTTGGTGCAATACCCACTGAAACCCCCCGTTTTACCACACCAGTTTCTGGTGTCGTGTAAGTTACCTTGAAGGCAGTTGTTCCGTGCTTTGAGGATGGTTTTCTGGTCGACTGCTTTGGCCTTAATGATTTATCGTTGGTGCGTATGCTGTCCATCTTCAGTCTGGCATTGGTGGCTAACTGGTGAGAGAAATTTGCTGTGGATTTCGTGGTGGGAGTGGAATTTGTCTGGGTCGTTGTTCCATGCTATCGTTCTCTCGCATCTTATTTTCCAGATTAGGTGCATAGAGTGTGAAGCAAAATTACTAAAGAGTCGGTTCAAGCCTTTGCCAGGTTTGCCGTTGTCTTTCTAATACCGAAGTTGGCAGGTCCCAAAGTCGGTGCTTGCATCCCAACTATCGGCAAAGTCCGGGTCAAAATCCGATGACAGAGGTGATGGGACTGCGCTCCCGCTCTTTGACTCGAACAGCATGTCCGCCGTGAACTGTTTCCTCTCGTGGCCCTCCACAACGGCCCTTCTGATCTTTGGATGCTCGGTTTTCGTCACTCCCTCGCCCGCGAATATGCTTGCTCATCGTCCGCTCGAGACTGACTTTTAGGGGTTCGACTGTCGCTTATCATACTACCAGTAGGTCATGCTTTTTTTCCTCACCGGACCTGCGGCTCGATCCCCAGTGGGACCTCGCGTTACAGTTGCGGAACATGGACCCCGATACGGATGTGCGGTTAGGTTGTGGTTGAAAGGCAAGATACTCAGCGGTGCGACGACGATGTTCACTTTTGATTTCATCCGCTTTGTCACGCGTTCATCGGGTAAGTAACGTTGTTGGTGGGAGTCTAGCCCCGCCGCCACACAGTTATAGGCGTGCGCTCTGGTCTCTTTGTTATGTTACTGAACGACGGAGGTAGGCGGTTTCATAACTTGACCCCCTGAGTCCAAGGATCGGTTTCCGCTGATGCTCGGTAAGTGACTTTCCTGTTCGTCCCACCCCCTCAGAGGCTTGAACCCAACCCTACCTGGACTTCGGTGTGTGTATCTCTCTTGCGGTGTTACTATATTCTCTCGCTTTTGTGAACTGCTGGTGCCTTTTATACTTGAACTCTTGCATCCCGGCGCGGAGTCTGTAATCGTGGGAACATCGTTTGATCCGACGCAATAAAGTGAGTTTGCAATTTCACCATTGTTCGTCCCTCCTGTTCCTTTGTCCTATGGAAGTTGCGGCTCAGTTCACCTGACCCCCCTGGATGATCCCTTTTTGCGAAGAACTGCAATTCGGGTTATAGAAGGATTATATATACATACAAAAAAAATTGGGGTGAACGAGCCTTGTGTGTTCCCTCTCGGCTGTTGCTGGTTTCGTGGCTGGTTGTCCTTTTGTCTGGCGGTTTCTGGATAGGCGGCTATTGTCCTTTGGGAACATATAAGTTTGACGACTCTTTGGTCTTGAAAGGTTTGTGTAAACTCGCAGCCCATCGTTACCAAGTGACACTCGCTCCTACCCCACACACAACCGTACTCTTCCACAGCGCCATGGATTCGTTCTTCGACTTTGTATCTCTGCTACCCAAAGAGGTGGAAGACAAAGCGTCTTCCTCGTGGCTTTTGTTTACTGCGCCCTCAAGTCAATCTGCCGATATTCCCGCTGATGCTGAAAGGCAAGGGACCAGCCTCTCGAGCAACTTCTGTGTCATCTCGTAGATTATGCTCCTTCGCACTATTGTGGTGAGTCCCAAACATTCACATCACCTATACGTTTGTCGTCAACCAAATACGCAGGTCGTTAGATTTCTGATGTTTCTCTCGCCTTCCGTGCTTGTACCGTTAGATTTTTCTGCAGGACCCTAGTGAGTCTGTCGCTCCCTTTCAGGCTTGTGCTTTCTGACGTTTCATATCGGGTTCAGTACCACAATCTTCTGTATCGACAAATGATGTATTATTAGTCGTTCTCCTTTCCGACCTTTACGGCTGCGCAGCCCTGGATGCTGCTCATTCTCTTCACCAATTCAGCCAAAGCACCACTCGGCTTCTCTTTCTCGTTCTTCTCCTGCTGATTTATTTTTTATCTAAGTATGACTTTTCCCGTTCTGTACCGCTACCCCCTCAACGTCTTCTCAATAAAGGCTTAGCATTCATCTGCTCGCTACGTGGAAGAACCTTCGTTGATCCTTGTCATCGGAAAACTACCACCGACGCACGATGAACCTTTCGGCCCTCGCCTGCAGTTCAATTTTTGCGAAACCCCGTACCCGGACGGGGCGTACAGTAGCCTCAAGCGTTTCCACTCAACGTTCCGCAATCGCAGCCTTGGATTTGCCCAGGCCATTGCCAGCGGGTTGCTGACTGTTGCTAAGCGCCTTTGACCTCGCGTCGGCATCAGTATTCTCGGCAGATGCCGGAAAGAAGCCGATTGATTTGCGTGACCTTTGTGACGTCGCGTGCCTCGCGAACGACCATTGTCTCCCAAGAACGGTTGACGATGCCTCTTTGTCCTCCCTCTCCCTTTATCATGGCTGCTCGTACTTCCACCTGCTCTTCGCCTTGTCGACCATGGTCGAGCCACTCTACCCTCTATTCTCTATCGCTTCATTTCTCGGTTTCGTGTTGGTGCTGGTCCCTCTCCCATTGCACCTTCAAGCTTGGAATTCCGGAACCTGCTTCTACGTGTTCTGGACTTCATTGGCCTGTCTCAACCAGTTCATCAACTCCGTCACATGGGCCAACGACGCGTTAAACAAAGCTCCGGTGTGGTGTGACATCTGTAAGCCTGAACTTCTCTCTGCTTTCATTCAGCATTCTGACCGGCGCGTCGTATGTAGCCACCCGAATCATGTTAGGCGCCGCTGTCGGGATTCCCGCGTCGTCCTTGTGTATTATGCGGAGGTTACACAGCATTGCAAAGGTCCAAGCAGTCTCGCCGACACATAAAGAGGTGTGCCCTATTTTCCCCGTTCTTCGGTACCATGCTCACAGTTTCATAGAAACTGCGCGGGATTATTATTGACTCTCTCATGTGCATTCTTTTTCCGATAGTCTACATGGTTTTCGGTTCGTACTCACTCTTGCGTGGGAGTATCGCGGCCTTCTGACCCTCCGTAGCGTACATTGTTCAAGGCCACCGGTTTGACATCTACGAACAGGTCGGATGCTTTCCAGTTATTTACAACACCCTCCCTGCCTATTTCCTGGTCCACATGTGGCCCATCGTCCTCGGGCTCTGTTCGGCGTGTTTTTGTGGTGGGTTCCTAGCGACTTGCAACTTGAGAAATTATTTCTGACGTCGCTGCAGTGCTCATCCTCATTTCTTTTCTTCGCCGACAGGCTCAATTTAGCCAGTTCTTGTCAGCAAACTCATCTCTCACTGCCAGTCGATACTTCCGTCTCATGGCCTTGGCCTGCACGGAAGTCATGCTCACCACCCCTTTGGCAATTACCTCGATGGTCATCAACGCGACTGCTTCCCCCATTTCGCCGTGGGTCAGTTGGGAAGATACTCATTACGATTTCAGTCGTGTCGGGCAAGTCCCGGCCGTCATCTGGCGAAATAACCACTTCATAGTGGCCGGTCTTACTCTTACCAAGTGGTCCGGCGTCATTTGCGCCTTTATTTTCTTCACCTTCTTCGGCTTTGCCACAGAGGCCCGAAAGCACTACTCCAGCGCGTTCACCAGGTTTCTCCTTGCATGTCGCCTCAAGAAACCTGCTCCCTCGATCAACGAAAAATTCGGGTATGTCACCGACTGCCCACTGCTCTTCATTCCATCTCTAATAATCGCCGGACAGACTTGATAAGCTTCAGCTCCCACTACACTCACCTACCAGTAGCACTTCCTCTGGTCCCGCAACGCCACCTCCGGCGTATCTCTCTCCAAGCGCTGATCTAAAATTTTCTCCGTCATCCTCTCTTGACCAGAATTCACTCTACATGTCATATTTCAAAGAACTTCCAGAAACACCCGCAAGCCCAATCACAATCTCATCTTCGCATTGTTCATCTTCTGTATAATTTCTCACGAGTCTACAAATTTTCGCAATCTCACCCTCATACCGTTCACGTACAACTATTTTCTAACTCCTACTACTCGACGAAAAACTAACACATACTGACTCTCTCGGCTTTGGTTATGTATCAATAGGGACTTTTGCACTTGGCGCAATCGGCTGGCTCGCCCCGCCCTCTGCTTTCTATCTTCTCAATGTCTCGGCTCCAATCTACAAAGACTATAACTGTGCTTGGTAGTCTTAGATTCTTGGCGGTATGCTTAGGCTCCTTGGATAGCGTCTTCATTTCGGAATCGCGCGTGTACCTAGCTGTGCGATCACGCGAGTGACCTCTCCAGACTTTGGGTTTGGATTGTGTGGCGTGACCATCATCCATTCACAACCGGGCTAGCTATTCTTGTACTACATTCTTTGGCCTTTTAAAAGGAATACAATGTGATACTGCCTTTGACTATCTCTCGGTCTTCTCTTCCAGCGTACGTGTTGCGTTGTTGGAACTTTTTGCAATCGGCGTTCCGAGATATCAGATAGCGATGAGAAGTTCATGATCTCGATCATATTGATGAACTTTCAAGTGGGTGCGTGACACCTCCAAAGTCTATTCGCGATGCACCAC